>OX638383.1:38385261-39002700 GCA_951813785.1 Criorhina ranunculi | reverse complement strand
AAAGTATCTCGGGCTATCGTTCTGTAGTTACAGCTGTTGGAAAAAATCGCGCTTCAAAACAAAATCGATTCGATGCGGATCCTTGTTTTTGTTTAATCAAGTGAAACTAGCTTAATCAAACAGGAAAACACTTTTGGAGGTCGTACATAGAAAGCATGAACCCTTTGGAAATGAACTTGTTTTTTGACAGAATGTTGGTCATATGGATTTGTTTTGAACTTAATTCACAACAGGGTAGCTGTAGCTTACAGGGCACAACAAAAAGCAAGACGGGCTTAGAAATGCACGTTTGAGCACCGGCAGCATCCTTGTCTGTCATTCTTATCAAAAAATTGAAGTGGAGGATGTTTGACTATTTTTGGGAGTGCTAACAGCAGGCCAAGTGCCAAGTTTTGAGGCTAGTTTGTAAAGCAGTTTGGAAGTTATAATGTTAAATCGACAACTCTCTTCTTAACGGTGTCCTGCGGAAGGAATGGGATGTCATACCTTCTCTGACGAAGAACAACAAATCTTTTGCACCAACAATATAAGTTTTTGAAGATTTGAAGAATGTAATCCTGAGCAAGATTGTGATTACGAAGGAACTATAGGATCCACGTGATTGTGGCCAAATGTATATGGCAAGACTTACTTACTTACTAAGGTGGCGCTACAGCTCGGGGTGAATTTGGGCCTCAACCAATAAGCTTTTTTAGTTAGCCCGCCCATTAGCTAACCGCCTCCAGTTACGCACTCCAAGTTGGTTGAAGTCCCCTTCTACTTGTGCGCACGAACCTTGGGCAAGGTCTTCCTTTACGTTGTTGTCACTACGGTCCGGCTTCGATTCGAAGTCCTTTCAAGTCGGAGCATTATGTCCATTCGCTCTACATGTCCTAGCCATCTTAAACGACTAATTCGTCGTTTTTTGATAGCTCGTATAATTCGCCGTTGCATCTCCTTCTACAGAGCCCGTCATGTTATATTAGCTATCTCTGTTTATCCCTTTGGGCACAAAGCTATTCACTTAGTTTCTGAAGTATCTCCGAACGTACATTCGTCTAAAGTTGTCTCCTCTCATCAGACAATCTTTGTCTTTTTTGCCAAACAAAACCTAATCAAGAGCTCAAATGAAAATATCAACCGTGACCTTCACCTCGGTATTGGAAAAGTCCAACTCTAAACCTGTCCAATCATTTGGGTAATTCCCAAAAACGTTTATCAACAAATTTCACAGCTTTCCAACCTACAACTGCGTGCCCACAATCAATTTCAATTAACAAGACCTTCGAGTAAAATTGCTCAAACGACCAACATTCATGAGTCACCGTACTTCCAGCGACGTCGGAACTCTCATATATATTTCCCCAGATCAATGGTATTTTTAGCGCGTAGTACCCCAGTGCATCCCCCGTGTGGAGAGAGGTGCAATAATTCGTTACAAAAAAAAAACCGGCTTAAACTATCTACGTCATAAACTATGATCCGATACACACACACACATACGAATGGACACATGAATAATTCAAATAAATACATGTCATTTGTATATTCAACACCAGACTACCGGAACATCTGGTTTTTGCAGCTTGAACCTCCTTCACGGTTGAGATTTTGGGACGCAGGTATACAAGATAGCTTGCGAAAAAAAACCCCAAGCAACCAAAATTGCAAAACTTCACAATGGAAGTGGCGAACATTAAGTTTAAACAAGTTGTTCACTGTTATCATGTTCGTTTCGAGGAATACCTACTCCATGGTGGTCGCAGTAGCTCAAAGGTTATTGAAAATCTTTAAGCCTTGTCCGAGGTTTATAGCCGTATTTGCTTACGATTAACATTGTGTGAGAAATACTCGCGTGTTATAAATTTTGCACCTTAATTGACTGGGAAGTGAGCAGCACATTTCAAGTGCAAAAAAAAAGGTAAACTGTCTGCAGCTATACCGCTAAGCCAAACCGAAAGAAAAACCTTTCTACAAGTCAGGTAGGACCTCTAATGCTGGTGATATAGTTGGGGGAAGACAAAAGGGGTACGTGCAGAGTCCTTAAGTCTACACTTAAGAAATTAACTCACTGAATGCGATTGCTTTCGGTGGTTTAAGTGGGTAAACCCTTTCCGATCGCTGCCTTGAGTCTTTTTCATTTTACAGCGGAACTACACTTTTTTAGAGTAATCCAAGTTTTGAACTCGACAATGGGCATGTAATCCATCATAAGGTGGGCGAACCAAACAGAACTAAATCCTCTATCGGTAGCCAATCTTTTGTGGGTTAGACCAGCAGAGGAAGCTTTGATCAGAAAAGCAAGGTGACAGGTTTAGGTTAGGACATAGGGTTGACGGAAAACGAAGTTATATATCCGCCACACTTAGGTCAATGCAGACCCATTGTGGTATCCCAGGGGATTCAACCCTCCTTACTAGGAATCATAAGCCTATGTTCTATCGAGCCAGTCTGTATCTATGTCGACCACAAACTTATCGGACAGTTCTTCTAGGTCCTGAAAGAAGTGTCTTGCTAGGGTTTTGAATCTTATTTGGCAGAGCGCTGGACAGTGGCAAAGAAAGTGTGGAGTGTCCTCATCGACTTCTTCGTCGCCACATCCCCTGCATAGGTCATCCGTGTTCAATCCCAGTCTTCCTGCATGATAGTTAGGTGACAGAAGGTTGACAGATCAATAGCGAAAGACAACGTCACTTCCATGTCGAATCTTCGGCAAAAGATGGGGGTCCAAACATGCCACAATCCAATGGATGAAGACGGTCATAATAAGGCCCGTACCTGCCTAGCGGCAGCAAAAACCACAAATTTAAACACCCTGACGAAGATTCAACGATTGGCTTGCGTAAGAACCACAAGTGGAATTAAGTCGATCTTTTCACAAACGGAAGTGGCAGCGAAAAGTGCACTCCGCTTTCAACAAGCTAACCTTTGGAAAAAGGTTCTGACAGGTCACCAAGCAATCACCAGATGGTCGAACATTGAAGCCAAAAACTGACTTCTTAACACAAATCTCTCATTCCAGCCTAAACCTCGAACTCAAATTTCCGTCCAGAGAGAGCCGGGCATACATCCATTACGGGTCATAATTGGATATTGATGTAGGCTCAGGGATCTTTACATTAGAACTAAGCATCGCACAGTAAATAAGACTTCCAGCGGCGTCTTCCATACGTTCTTCTTACAATTGCCAAGAGGTCGTGAGAACATCCTAAAGATGTAGAACTACGGACGTATGCCGAGGAGAACACATTCCATTTTCTGCCCAAGCCTTAGCAAAAAATAGAAAGTCAGCCCTCGGAGAACACTTCTTCTGACCGAAATAAGCCACTGAAAACCATCCTAAAATTCCTTCGAAACTCAGTTTGGTTCAGGGAGCCCAATAAACATATCCTGGTCGTGTGGCACCAATTGGACTGCGCATGCCTTGAGGAGACTGTCTCAATACGGATTAGTAGCAGACGTGGCCGGCCTTGGAGGAGCCGTTTAAGAATATCTCTGTTGTGGCTGTAGATATCCAAAAGTACCCTCAAACATCAACCAGATGACAAGACACGCAATTGGACATCAATAGACGGTCTTTACAACGAATTTTTATGAAAGACTTGGATATGTTTCCGTACAAAGTTCAAACTCTGCATCAGCTATTGGCTGCAGACCACCAATCGTCCTCCTAAACCTCGAAGGCGATGAGCCGCATTTTCACCAATAGGGATGCGTGAATAAGCAAAATGATCACTTCTGGGACATAAAGGGTCACTTTTTGATGCAGCGTATATGGAGGAAAGGTGATTGGTCCATGTTTTTTCAAGGACTGTGACGGCAACACTGTTACTGCGACTGGTGTGCACTACAAAACCATGATCGGTAGCAGAAAATGAAAGGCGGATGAAGATACCCGTTTCCGTTGACGGGTTCTGGAGGAGAAGATTAAACCTGTACAGCGACATCGACCTAGTCAAAAAACTACGCATATGGTCGTTTGAGATGGCTAGGACATGTAGAGCGAATGGTTGCCAACGCTCCGGCCCGAAGAGTTTTCGAATCCAACCCAGAGGGACAAGTAGAAGGGGACCTCAGCTTACTTGGAGTGCATAACTGGAGGCGGTTAGCTAATGGTCGGGTTAACTAAAGAAGCTTATTGGTTGAGGCCCAAATTCACCCCGAACTGTCGCGCCACCTTAATAAGTAAGTAAGTCTTGCCATATACATTTGGGAACATTCACGTGGATCCTATAGCTCCTTCGTGATCTCAATCTTGCTCAGGATTACAACATTCTTCAAATAATTGTTGGTGCAAAAAACTTTGTTGTTCTTCGTCAGAGAAGGTATGACATCCCATACCTTCGCTTCCTGATTCATCAACGTTCCGCAGGCCAACACTTAGAAGGGACTTGTCGATTTAACATTATAACTTCCAAACTGCTTCACAAGCTAGACTCAAAACTTGGTTCTTGGCCTGCTGTCAGCACTCCTAAAGGAAGTCAAGCTTCCTCCCCTTCCTTTAGTTGATAAGAATGACAGAAAAGGATGTTGCCTGTGCTCAAACGTGCATTTCTTAGCCCGTCTTGCTCTTTGTTGTGCCCTGTAAGCTAACCAAAACGCTGTTGTGGAGTAAGTTCAAAACAAATCCATATGACCAACATTCTGTAAAAAAACAAGTTCGCTTCTAGCACGACCTCCAAAAGTGTTTTCCTGTTTGATTTAGCGAGTTTCACTTGACTAAACAAAAACAAGGATCCCCAGCGAATCGAATTTGTTTTGAAGTGCTATTTTGTCCACCAGCTGTAATTACACAACGATAGCCCGAGACACTTTGCCTATTTAAGCGCTCTTTGTCGAGATTTCAAATCAATCCAGTTTCGATATTTTCCCCAAAAGGTCTAAATCAAAAGTGTATCTTGCCTTAACATGAAGTCGTTCGTTGCAGTAAGTCTAGTGGTGTTGGTTGCATTCCTGTCGCTTGGTGAAGTTACAAGCATCAGTATTGGAGTTGGTATGTGGATTCCTTAAGAAATATCTCCTTACGTAGACTAACTCTATTCTTTCTCGTAGACCTGTTGGGTTGCTCTCAAAAGGCAAATGAAGAGTATCGTTGTGGGTCTTGTCAGACCGAGTGTGCAACTTTGGATGTACTATGTCCATTAGTAGATGTTACATGCCTTGATGCTTGCTATTGCAAGGCAGGATTCGCAAGGAATGCCGCCGGGCTTTGTATCGAAATTGGCTTGTGTCCGCTGCAAATCGATGCTTAAAGCAAATAGTTGTTGATAAACACACTAATTTGGCAAATAAAAAACGTTTAATTGAGAGTGAAGTGGTTTTTTCGGCGTCAAACATTTTAGAATTAGGTCCGGACAGGCACTAAGATGAGAGCTGCATCTTCTGTCAATAATGTCACTTGGTGTCAAAATGAAACGAAAAGGAAACCCTCTCCCAAGCAAGAGCCAGACTGCGTGCACTAAACCCACCATTTTTTGACGACCTTAACGACATCTCGGGTAAAGGGATACAGGATCTAATCAACTTTCTTAACTCCACAGGCTGTATCTAGGCACCGACTGTCTCACATCCTCAACAACGAACATCATCAATCAGGTCACACGAGACGTGGTAACAAAAAGCCACATTCTAGTGCTTCATGGGTTCATGCCGAACCGCCACCTCTACCTACCTACCTAAACCCTAAATGTTGGCGCACTGTGGTACCATAAAGCGATAAAACAGTTCGCAAGTAATCTTAGGCTTCTCGCATCGTATCACTGTATGCGAACCCTTAGACTGTTCACAGCCCTTGATACTGCGGCTTCTCTTTAGAATCCTAATGTGTCTATTACAAAGAGTCTAGGTAAAGAACAAGTGAAAAAGGAAACTCTCCACATTTCACAGCCATAAATGAGGTTTCAATTTCAATTGCTGATTACGACGAGGAACAAAAGATCAGTTCAATGACTTTTCTTCTGTCAACTGACTACCTGCTAACAGGTAACACTGGCTAGTCACCAAGATCACCACTAATCACTTTTTAAATAGATTTTCACATTCAAAGTAAAAATGTGAGCACCAGCTTAGCCTTAATCTGATCTTATCTACTCAAGTATAAGAATAAAATTCCAAAAACGATCGTTCCCAGCAAAAACATCCCCTCCAGCTTGACCAGACACTCTACTGGACTCTCGAGATAGAAGTCATCTTCAGTAAAGCAAAAGGCATAGCTATCGCAGTTTTAATCTGATCGTTGAGCCGGTCAGTACGCATTTTTCAGTCGTGAATACTAAGGTAATTTTCTGTCAATATTTCAATTTCAACTGAACAAACTTCAATCCAATAATTGTGTTGAATCGCGTTTTGAAAAATAAAAAATAAAAATACCTGTTCCCCGTGGATTACGTAATTGAATTTGAATAAATTGAATTCAAGTTGAATGTTGATTTTGTGATTTGTACCTTCAAAATTGCACGTAAAGATTAAGATACTGTTGGAGTATCTTATGTGGGGGAAAAAATATACATAAATTGTGTTCAAATTCAATTATCTGAACGTTCCAAGTCGTGACATGTTGTGGATGGAGTGTATCTTAACTTGAAATAGTGCTAATTGCGGTGATTTACAGTATCTAGCCAGAGAATCCTAATGGGAATTCTTAAGTTCACAAGTTCAATGCTAACCGGGGGGCGAAGCCTAACAGGAAAAAAATTTAAAAACGATTAATCGAACCTCAAGCTTAAGCTTAAAACCGGACTTACTCGTCTAGCTAAGCCGACATTTATGTTATTTTTTTCGTTCAAAATTTAAAAAAAACAAAAATTAGAACAACTAATCGCTCGATTGCCTCCATAAATGTTGTCCCGTGTATCTGTGGCTTTGCAAGACTATCTCATTATCTCGTTAAAGTTGTGATGGCTTGTCTTTAGTAGAATCTGTTCTTGTTCTTCTTCTTTTTTGTTTTTTGTTTTTTTAATGGGTCAGGTTTTAATTTTTTTATAATTATCAACGATTTTATGTATACTTGATGACATTTGCACTTTTTGTTTATTTAATTATCATCGTCAAATGGAATTGGTCAAGAGATTGTTTGGAGTTGTTGTTGCGTCATGGAATTTTATTTTTATTTATGGTCCAGCGGCACGTGAAGGGTTTTTTTTTGTCGATGGCCGAACTTTCTTATATTCTCGTTGATTATAAATTTAAGGAAATTATTTTTGATTTGAGGTGATTCTGCAGTCCAATG
Source organism: Criorhina ranunculi (assembly GCA_951813785.1). Taxonomy (NCBI): domain Eukaryota; kingdom Metazoa; phylum Arthropoda; class Insecta; order Diptera; family Syrphidae; genus Criorhina; species Criorhina ranunculi. The sequence goes on along the minus strand of OX638383.1, from coordinate 38,995,493 downwards.
GGCGATCCGCCAGTCCCTCGTCCATTCGTTAACATTATTCAGTTTCTTTGATTGTTTTACCTACTGCAAAGCTCGCGGTGTCATCGGCAAACGTTGCAAGGGTAGTGCTATCATCTTTCGGTATATCACTAACAGATAGAGAAGAGCCCCAAGAACGCTTCCTTGCGGTACACCGCTTTAAGCTCCGAGTATTTGTTTCCAGAGATACGATTCTATTCCGGAAATACGATTCTAGAATATCGTACAGGCATACGAAGAGAACTTGTCGTAGGTTGCATTTAGGGCCATCGTACCACACCTTATCCAAAGGCTTGCGAGACTTCAAGAAATACGCTTGAGCATATCTTTTTTTCATCTAGTGCTTTCTTGGTTACGTCAGTAATTCAATCGTCGAATGCTTATTTCTGCACATAAACTGGTGGTCAGGGATAAGACTGTTTCCTTCTATAACCGGTTGAAAGCGCCTTAGTGATATCCTCTCGAAAATTTTGGATATGATTGCAAGAAGCGAAATTGGATGTGGGTTTGCCACCAAACTATGTCAATCGCACACCAGTTTCCCACAATTGGCGGAGGTGGATTTCCGGAAAAGATCGCCGATAAAGATTAAGATTATGTTTGGGGGGAATGCCCATTGTTTTTCCCTTTGAATGATAGTTCCACGTCTAACAGTGTTGTTCCCACTCAAACTAGCCGCTTATTAATCGCATCAAGTCTATCCACAGCTGGCACAAGTTCGCCCAGTTACCCAAACAGTCTCATTTCCATCTAAAGGTTGTGAACGCATTCTTACTCAAACGAATATGACGGGACAACGACGACCGACGACAAAGAATGACACAAAAGAGACGAACGAAGGACAAGGGAAATAGAAAGAGAAACGATTTTAAACCTCCGAAGCAGCCGGTTGAGTCATCCCTCCTTTTGAAGTGGTGTTTGAAGTGTGGTGTTTCAATAAATGGAAAAAGGATCCAACATAGCGAAGGGACAGTTTTAGAGATGAAGGCAGTCGCACTTAAAGTGTTTGAAGAACTATCAAACGGGAAGTTTATGCCATTGAGCCGATCGCGGAATGTTCTGCCGGTATCCCTTTGAAATCTGGTTCTTTCTTCAGTAATTTGTGACTTTAGGTTGCGGAAAATAACACAATCATTTCTAGACAACAAAACGGTGTTGGTTAGTTCCTCCATACCAAGGTTTGCGTTCCCTTTCACTACACCAATAGGGTTATCATTCCCGAATCGAAAACGTATGCCTCAGTGTTAATGTACTTAACACTAGACACAAAAAATGAATCTTTGTCTGACAGACGTGTCTTCAAAAAGAACGCCATCCGTCTGAGCGCTGGCTAGGACTCGGTTTTAATTTCACTTAGTTTCTGGCTTTGGTTTACTAATTAACATTGTTGGTGTTGTGGCAACGGCTTGTGATCCGGCCTATGAAACAGTAACAGCTACCAAAAATAAAAAGAGAAAAGAACAAAGTCTGGGCTTCATCAAAGGGGTTCTGCTTGGAGTACAATGGACCGAAATCGAGTTTGGGTGCTCTAAACTGTTTTAATTCTTCGTCCAGTGCTTTGCTGAAGTGTATACCCATTATTGAACGCCTGCTGGATGCATCCACTTCCACTGAATCAGTTAGTTTGTCGGAAACTTTCCGGAACTCGATCATACAAGGATCGCGTTCAGCCCTCATATCTCGTAAACCAATGGAACTGAAGCGAAGACTTTTACAGGGATGACGCGATTGTAGGACGCATAAAGTCTCATTCAATCTTGGAAAATAGACACCAGGTCATGGAACGGCGATGAGACATTTGTCAAATCTCACACATGCACATGCATCGAGTCAAGCAAAACAAAGGACTCCAGGGACCAGCAGATAGAGCGCCATTGAACCCATCGTGTGGAATGTTATATTGGAGGCTAGGTCATTGCTGGCTTACATATGTTGGTTAAAGCAGATCGAGCGTCTGAACTTTAAAAAAAAACCTATTAAATTTTTTTTGTCTGAATCAGTCTGTCTTCTCTCAGACCAGTCGTCTTTACTTTCCGAAGGACCATCTGTTTGCTCTTTTCAGTGGACTATCACGGAGTCAGACCAATCGTTTGCTCTTCGTTGTAAGACCGTCGTTTTTTCTTTCTCCACACTGGCTTATATCGGACCGTTCATGTGTTTCAACAGCGTTCTCAGCTTCTGTCCATTTGGGCTTTAAAAGCAAGCTCAACCCACTTTTCTTGACGGATCATCAGATTGGCAGAATTCGGAAACGTAATTTTCGTGACGACGATCAGGGATCAAGAATTAAAAAATTGTTTGACGCATGCGTTGATTATTCGAAAACCGGTTGTCTTTGCATATCATCATGCAAATTCATACAGTAACGCATGCGGTGACATTTCAATGCGCATGACAGTCAAAGACCTGCAAATGATCATCAAATTGTTGATGTGATCGTCGCGCGAATAGGGTTTTCGAATTCGGCAATTGAACGTCCGCCGTTTGTCCTAGCTATGGGGTCCTCAGACTATTATTGAATAACTGACTGTCATCTCAGAAGTGCTCGTTTCAGATTCTTAACACGAACTGTGACTGTGCTGTTCTTTCTCTGTTTGAGCTTTGTAGCCTTGGCAAACCTTTTTTTTCGCTCTGGTAAGACTTAAGAATATAACCGTTGCAGTATCTCTTCTGTTCACGTAGCTATACAGGGGAATGGCATGAGTGATCGATATCAAAACGATTGAGCTCTGCGCTGCTCCTGCGGTGATTGCCTTACTTTGGGGTCTATCCTCGGTGTCATATAACAGATCCCGGTCTTTGAGATAGTCCTTAACCGAGCGTGTTCGCGAGCACTTTTAGCATATCTCTCCACTTGGCTGAACTAAAGGCATTTCTAACATTGAGGGTTGCCAACAAGATGATTTTTCTTGAGCGGTAATTACCCTGTTGGGCCTCTAAGACAACCTTAACCACGATTCCTCTATTGCACCTATTGAAGAATGGCTTTCCCTGAATCCGTGCTGTCTCTCAGATGGGCCACCTGCTCTTTGGACAGTTTCTGTCAGTCACGGCTCCAATAGTAGTTTTCTAGTCGTGTCCAGGATACACCAACGTCTGTACGGTGATGGACGGTCCGGATCTGCTTTTATTTTGCTGATCAGTACCAAGCGTTGTGTCCAGTCTTAAGCTGAAGACAAGTTCAAGCTGGTATACCATTCAGATGAACAAGTATGAGTGTGGGCTGAGTACATATCAATGGATGATAAGATCAAGATCAGGCATAAGCCGAGAAAAGTTTGTTGACCCATTTCGTTTCGTTCGACTTGGCTTTGCACTTCTTGTGACTTCCATCTTGAAAGCTTCCTTAGCCAACCTCAAGAGTTTCACACTCCAACTGTTATGACACCGAAGTTCAGCTACTGTATCAACATTTTCTTTTGTCGAAAGCTAAGGTCCTGCGAACCAAGCTCCGCAATATACTTTGCCTGCAACTCGAATGTTGTTCTAAGCTAGGGTCGTTAGTTCACTTAAAACGAACGTGGCTTAAAAAGTTTGATTCAATTTGTCAATATTCAGCGGCTTCAGCGCTTATAAGAAAGATTCTACGCCCGTTAATACATAAGACAGACAAAGCTTTCATGTAACTTAAATGAATCCTTTAAATTACAGATAGCACCACCAGTGATGTCAGCAAAACTACTGCTAATCCCGCTCCTGTTGATCGGGACGTGCTCAAGTCAAGATTTAAATGATTTAATCTCTTCCATATTCAATACGTCTACAAATGTACCGAGCACTGGACAAACCAATCCACCATTAATCATAAATCCTGTGCCAGTGACACCCACCCAAGGACCTGTACAAGTGACAACGGCCACACCTCCACCGGTGCGCATCTCACCGACTGCCGGCGGAGATGGTCATTCTTATAAACCATGCGGTGCTGGCAAGGAATGCGTCCGTGAGTACCTCTGTTCAAATGGAAAGATCAACAAAGATGGTGCCACACTGATTGACATCCGCATTGATGATGAATCCTGTCCATTCCTGGAGACTTGTTGCTCCATCGATGACAAGGTGAATGAAGTCAAGTTGATCTGACAAGAGTGTCGTAACTAACTTTTGTTTTTTTTTTTCAGGTTGTGGATCCAATTGTCCGACCGGTAGAAAATCCAACCGGATGCGGTTATCGAAACATAGATGGCGTTGGATTCAAAATCGAAGGAGCTGGCAACAATGAAGCCGAATTCGGTGAATTCCCATGGATGGTGGCAATTTTGCGCGAGGAGACTGCTATCGATAAGATTCTCAATGTCTACCAATGCGGTGGTTCTTTGATTACTCCACAAGTCGTACTTACCGGAGCTCACTGCGTTCAAGCCAGGCCAGCGGATACCTTCAAAGTGCGTGCTGGCGAATGGGAAACCAACACCAAGACCGAATTATACCCAGATCAAGACAGACAAGTTGTGGAAATGATTGTCCACGAGCACTACAACAAGGGTAGCCTGTACAATGACATCGCTCTGCTGTTCCTTGACTCACCATTCGAATTGGCACCAAATGTGAACACAGTGTGTCTACCGCCGGCTGGCTTTAACTTTGACCTCACTCGCTGTTACGCCACCGGTTGGGGCAAGGATCAATTCCAGAACGGACAGTATCAGAATATTTTGAAAAAGATCGATTTGCCCGTTGTACCGAACGCTCAGTGCCAAACGAACTTGAGGAGTACTCGCTTGGGTAAGCTCTTCGAATTGCATTCGAGTTTCATGTGTGCCGGTGGAGAACGCGGAAAGGACACGTGTAAGGGTGATGGTGGTTCACCATTGGTGTGTCCAATAGGTAATTCACCAAATCGATTCTTCCAAGCTGGCATCGTTGCCTGGGGCATTGGTTGTGGCGAGGAGAACGTACCCGGAGTGTATGCCAATGTGCCACAATTGCGCGCATGGATCGATGAACAGTTGGCCTACAAGCGGGTTGATTCATCATCCTTTACAGCATAAGCCTTAAGATAAACAAAAGAAAGATGTCCGCTCTGATTTCAAATAAATATACTAGTTTACATGTTTTACACAACAATTTTGTGGTTTTTTTTTTGTGACATTTAGGCACCTTAGCTTGGAGTTTTAAAAAGTCTGGTAGCGTCACCAAAAAGTGGTCTTTTCTTTGCAAAATCGAAGCGGGAATGGAAGCTTTAACTTTGAAATGAGTTCACAACGATTGTTCAAACAAATGCCAGACGCCAGCTATCACTCCGGACACTGTGCTCATCAATATCTTTTCCAATTTGTAGGGGAATATAACCATAAGTGGACCTATACTCTGCATGCTTTTCAAAGATATAGAAGGTGCTCTTAAACCAAGTACCTCTGACTTCATCGGCAGACGTTGGAATTATAGGTTGGCCTCAGGAAGACAGTTCTAATACCCTCGCTCTAGTCTTGATGATCAACGATCTTCTGATCAAACTACAGAGATCAAGGTTTGGCATCAAACCTACGAAGAATCTTGTAGCCAAAAACTGTGTCGTACGTCATGCAATGAGGACTGAAGAGGACCTGCCAATTAACCCCAAGAAAACAATTTTACTATCGCAAATGAAAAGAAGATAAGTTGCAGTCTAAGCTGGCTACCGGATGTAACAACCCTTGTTTTTTGCCCACCCTATATGCTAGATACGTATTTTCACTAACAGGCTGATGGCGGCCATTGAAAGTGCAGGAAGACTGGTAGAGCACCAGTACGGTTTCCGAAGGTCGCGGTGAATGATAGGTGCAATCCGAGTGGTCATTGAGACCGTGAAACAAGCTGTAGAAGGTAGAAGATGGAAGGGTTGTGCTGTTATCATGTTGGATATCAAAAACGCATTCAACTCTGCGAACTGGAAGCACATCTTGGAAACAATGCACTCATGCCAAATCATAGATACAGTCGAAGGAGGCTCTTGGCCAGAGTGGTTACATCGATGGTGCTCTACAGCTCACCAATATAGGCTGAAGCCATAAAAATGCAGTCTTTTACGCGTCACTCACTCTCTCTCTCGCTCTCTTTCAGCTGCCCGCTTTGCATCCCAAACAAAGAAGGACGAGGAACATGTATTTTTTCACTGTCCGCGTTTCGAAATCAAGAGACATCTACTAAGGAATGAGCTTAGGAAAACGCCAACACCCTAGAGCATAGTAAAATGCATGACCCAATCATAGGAGACATGGAATGCTGTGAGTGCTGAGCAGCAGCAGCTCAGGAACCTCGACAAGAAAGGCGGCAAACTGAAGGAGATTTAACGAGATTATGAGCATGCTATGCCGTCTGCCCTCCCCACGATGGAATGCTTATGGTGTCGTGGACAAAAACGGTAGAGAATGGGAGGTGGCTTTATTGAATGGAAGTTCCACAATGTTACTGGACACGGGCTTAGTTTTGTCTTCGAAAGATTCCCACCTCCGAGCTAAAACAACAACAAAAAAAAGAACGAATGCAACAAAGATGGTCTCATCTTGAAAGAAATATAACTTTTAGCGGATCTATACAGTCTTTTCCTGGTTAGCCATCACAGAATCAATGGCATTCCCAATTGCCCTCATTTTATTCACATGACTTAAGACTTCCATAGCATAGAGAGCTCTTCCATTTTGTATAGGGAAAATCACTAATCATATGTCTTCGATACAAGATAAAGCCTTTAAGAGGAGTTCTAGTCCATCGTCCGCCGTAAGAAGCAAAGCTAATGTTTTCGAAAGTTCGTCCAGCAATTACAGAATCCAATCAATCGCAGAGCGCTTTTTAACGTCTCATTCAATGGACGCCAAAAAGAAGTTTTGAAATCTAGAGCTAGGGTTCCAATGGCTGAAATAGTAGCTTGCTACAAGCCTATCTGCGGACGTGGTAAAAAGCCTCCTTCCTAAGTCCTACAACAAGAATGTATTTTTATCCCCTTTTACAATTCACAAACATTCAAAACCAGTTTACGTCAGAACCTCATTTTAACTTAATCTTCAAGTTTCATTGTAAGCCTCTGACCCGACAAAACAACTGTAGACACAGACCAATCTATTCAAAGCCTAAGTTTTAGCTAGTAGAAAAGTGGCAGTAGAAGAGTTAACCTTCTACTTATGTACGTGGTGACAGCGATTAAAAAAAAGTCTTGAAATCTGAGGCATTAGGTTCAAATCGATCAAGACTTTCCAATCTCAAGTTAAAAGATCAACCAATCGCAGATGCTTAAGTTTTTGGTTTAAAAAATTAAAGAAACGTGAATGTTGCAGCGACCAGTTAAATTAAATTTAAGAAAGTAGGTACTCTTAAACAAGATACGTGAGGACATTCCTGCGATTGTTCTCATTATTACGTGTCATTGACAGAACATGAACTACACAGCTATAGTGACTGACAGACTGACCGTTTTTTTCCAGGTCCGGTAGACGGAATTTCAGGCACCCATGGTCCGTATTAAATAATTTTGTCTACAGAAATGATCCTTTCATATCCTCAGAGCCAACATCAATTTAAGCTCTGATATAAGGGAGGCAACCATCAATAAATTCACCGACACAGTCAAGCAGCACTTGAAGCACTGACCTCTTATTATTGCAACTTAAAAGCCATTCCTGGCTGCTTTAATGCTCTTGAAGACCTATTAAAACGAAACAAAGTTAGACCTTGGTGGTACCAGGACACAGAGGCATTAAAGGCAACGAAATCGCTAATCAATTAGCTAGAAAAGGTTCCTCTGAAAGGTACATAGGTGCCAATTCCTTCGGCTGCATCCTTAATTCCTGGCCAAGGGGGCTAAACAACTGTATGAAATAAGAAACCAGGAACCGAGATCAACCGGCAGCGAAGTAAACTCATCAGAGAGAGCAAACAGCATGGTGAAATGGCAGCAGCGATGGAACATGGACATTTCATCTTATACCACTTATTGAGATATGGACAAGCCGCAACCACGGCGAAGAGGAATTTTACATAACACAGCTACTAAGTGGACATGGATGTTTCCGCGCGTATCTATACAAATTTAAGCACGACAACTCTCCGTATTGTCTGTATTGCATTGAAACTCAGGAGGACGTGAAGCATGTGTTCTTCCACTGTCCACGATTTGAAACCGAAGGACAAACTTTAAGGAATGAGCTTTAGTACGATGTATGAACCAATCGCAGGAGACATGGAACGTTGTGTGCAAAACAGTTTACGACACAGCTAAGACACCTCGAACGAGAAAGGCGACAATGTGAAGAAGTCCCAATAAGATTATGAGTACGTGGTGCTGCTCACTCCCTCACGATAAAATGCCAAGACGGCGGTACCATGAGGAAAAAGGGCAAAGAAGGGGAGGTGGGTTTAGTGGGGGGAAATTCCACAATGTTACTGGGTACGGGCCCAGGGACGATATCAGAAGGCTTGCCAGCTTCCTCTCCTGACACTGCAACCTCAGATATCACTTGCAAACTTTGTCTAGAGGAAGACGAACGCTTTTTCCTGACGCCTCGACTGGAGACATCCCCAAGTTTATTAAAAAGATTGAGGACCCTAGTCTAACAGGCTCCTGCCACAATAGATCTTATTGGTCACAGTGGCAATCTAATAATAAAAATAATAAATCCCCAGCTCCGACTACGATGCTACCACTGTTAGTCTTTGCCGCCTTCGATTCCGGTTTTGTAGCCCTTAAAAATGTCTGAACCTCATTCCTCTCTATTTTCTCGATCGCACGCTCTTTTTTCTTCTCAGAAGCCGGTATAGCTCCCTCCTCTTCAGCTTATAGAACTACTGAGCAGCTCGGGTCCATCTATCCAGCTCCGTCCGGTATGCCTCCTGTTTCGCTGTGTGTAGATTCTTGCCAACATTCCTTCTCAGCTTCATGGGTTTCATTGCAGAAACCCAGCACATCAGAGGTGGCATCCCTGATGGCAGTATTGCCACCGATTTTCAGATCTTTATGCTGGTGGCACAGTACCTCTTGAGAGATTAAGGGACGTCCAATCGGATCTCTTGTGACTATACCACTCCGACTTCAATCTTCCCTGTCCTTACGGTCTTCTGAATACCCACAGCCATACCTTGTCTACAACAACGTAGTAGACCAGGTCAATGTTCGCTGCCTTGCATCGATGGCAATAAGCGCTAATTGGACTTACAAGTTACAACCTTCTCTGTTGGTGTAAACACAACGGAAGTGAGAGCAAAAACTAATGTCCAACGCTTGCCTATAAGATGAGAACATATACGTAGCACATGACTTATGTACAAAAAAAATAGAATAACCCAAACATTCAACAAATTGCGAATACAACCTCAAAGTAAGTCTTATCAGTTGTTGCCTTATCACTTAGCAATAAGGAGCTGTTGTCTCGCAAAAATTCCCATTCCCATCACGCAAGTAATTCTTAGTAAATAACAGTTTTAAGTAATCTGTTCACTAAGCCGGGTCACCGCGCGTTTCTTATTTACACTCTAGTTCATTGCGACTTGAAGATACTCAATCAAGTCTTGAAGTTTGTTTTTTGCTTCGAATTTGTGCAAAGATTGAAGATAGTACGAGTCTCTTAAGTGCCTTTACATAGGAAGCTGGACGATACATTTTCCCTGGATGCGTTTGGACACTCGGTTCTCTATTCTCGTGTCAGTTTTTGCAAAAGGTTTGTATCTAAGATGAGCCGGAAGTAACCTTGGTTTTGAGAAGAGAGGCTAAGGTGCCCCTAATTTATTTGGAGCCTGTTTCAATTTATGAATCTTTTAACTAACCGTACCGATGTTTATTGTGAAATTGAAACCCTTCCGTGACTGTTTAGTTCAACACAAGGGTGCGCCGCAAGGGAGACTTATTGGTCCTTTGCTTTTAATTCTATTTTTGAAACAATATTCGTTTAAGCCGACTGGGTAAGTTGGCTTGTCCCTTTGATTGCTTACAAAGCTTTAAGATCTTTCAGTTCGTGGTTCGACTCGTGGGCCACCTCTTGTTGGCAAGCGCAAGCCTTAACTGAGGAAAAGTACCACTCATTTGGAGGGAAGTTCGAGTCGTATGTCTGAATCATACGGACCCATCAGTGTGGCCTTTTTCTTCTCTAAAAGTTTGAAGCAAATTATAGACTTACACAGTCAAAAAGTCTACTGTCCGTAGTTTGTGTACATGAAAGGAGCATGAAAAGACTCAGCTCTTCACTGTGCAGTCTTTGGAAGATTGAGAAAGGCTTCTCTGGAAAGACGCTGCAATTACAAGTTGCCTTTAGGAAGATCATTTACGATCTTCTATAGGATAACTTTCTTCATGGAATAAGCCGGAAGGCATCTATCCTGGAAAAGCATAATTAGGCAGAGTGGGGATCTTTTACCTATTTTGACGGAGAGCAGCAAAACACTGCGACCGAAAGCAAAGTTCGCCTGGAGACTGTTGTGAGCCTAAGCAAGATCGGGGTCATCCAGGAACCACAGGCTCATGATTGAGAATGAATGGTTGACTATGACTGGGGAATTGACGGTCGGCTTGGACCTATGGCGGCACATTCATCCAAAATATGTCCAATAGTCTCTTAGTCTTCCAAACAAAGTCGGCAAATGTCCAAAAAACTTTTGCCAAGCTTGTTGGGATGGTATTTGAGTGAGCAACGTCCAATGTGAAGAATTCTGTAGGAAGTTCAGCCAATGTTTTACCTTAACCTTAAAACTTGGCGAAGTCCTGTTCTTGGGTTCTATTTTGAGAGCTTCGCTTTGTGTTTCGGAGACTTGAGCTCTAACTTTATGTGGTTAATGGGCCTATTACTGTTGATTGAGATTCTTGTCTGGCAAACTCATCCGCATCAATGTCCTTGTGTCTGAATTGTGATTTCATTGTGAGCAGCCTAGCTACTTGAGGGTAGATAGCTCTGAGCTTGTAGCCCATATCGCCGCCTGGTTGTCAGAAAACATGACAATCTGTTACCTACAGACAATTTGTCAAACGTATACTCCGGAGCACAGCTCAACACATTCGTCCCTGAAGAAGATCTGCCAAGAGTCCTACAAATAGAAGACACTTGCATTTTGGCTATATGGGAATCCATCGATGGACGTCAACAGAATGTACAACTTTCGTTGAGTGCACGTTATCAAGCTAAAGCTTGCACGAGCAATCAACCTTTGAAGAACACATCCTAGGTTTGGTAAAAGTGGCTGCCAGCTACAGCCAACACGCTTAAACCAGTGTTAGATCCGTTGAGATACCTCGTCTCAAACCTACTAAAAAGGCTGATTAAAGCATATCCACAGAGGTAAACTCAGGGTGGACGAATACGATTGTCGTAACCATGTAGGAGACGCTTGTTGGTTGAGGCTGAGGTTCACCCCGGACTGTGCCGTAAGTTCAAGGCATCAACGAGAGCAAAATTCACACCAACTTACGGTCAAAGTGAATCTGCATAGCTCACCCCTTAAGCTGGGAAACCTTTTAAGGGGTCTTCTCAAGATAAATTTTATCGGGAGACCGAACGGCGTTCCTTCGAAGTAGATCAATGGTACCGTTGTTCCTTCAGTCATTTTTCGCTTAGAAAAAGAAGAACATATCTGTCTTGGATCTAGAGAAGGTAGGTCTATGTTGCTTGGTGTAATGTGTGATGGCATCCTTTATTGTTGAGTATTTAAAGATGCTTCTTCAATTCTAAGTCTGATTGCATCACTTACAAGCTTTCCTCTGATAACCTCCTTTTGTTAGATTAAGATATGAGTTCGGCCCTAGTCCCTCATCACTGCGGCCACAACTCTTCCTTAACCAGCTCACCAAATAGTCCTGACTCTAAGAAAAGAATTTTAAATTGTTTGTTTGTCGATTTGTCAATCTCCTGTCTTAGATGACCTTGTTGTTCTCAAGTGTAAAGACAAATCCTGTGGGACTCACTAAGGCTCAAAGCCCATTGTGTTAGCACAAGACTTTCTCCCAACTAATCTTAATTTCTTTTTTCAATTACAGATGGCACCACCGATGAATTGTAAATGTTTACTACTCCTACTAACGCTGTGCGTCTTCGGGACAAACTCAAGGCAGTATATGGGCGATCTATTGACAAATGAATATAATACTCGAAGCACACTGAGACCCAATTTGCAAGATGACTTCAGAACTATATTTAGCACTATTCCCAGCACACCGGGACCAATGCAAGTTGATGTCTTCAAATCTGGCACGCTACAAACTACCAGTGCCTTAGAAGAAACGACACCGTTTTCTGTTGAAAGTTCTTATAAGGACTGTGGCTTGGGCAAAAAATGTGTCGAAATGTACCTTTGCGAGAATGGTAAAATCGTTGACGATGGTGGAGCAGTGTTTGACATGCGTTTTAGTGGTGGTGACACATGTCCACAACTTGAAATATGCTGTTCCATTGATGAAATGGTGATTAGACTCAACTCAATCTTGAGAGCTCTTTTATAAAACCGTCTTCCTTTGGTTTCTTTTTAAGGATGACACTCCAATCAACTGTCCAGCACAAATACCAACCGGATGTGGTTATCGTAACGTTGGTGGGATTGGCTACAGGATTTTGGAAAAAGACAACGAGTCACAGTTTGCTGAGTTCCCATGGATGATGGCGATTATGCATAGAAATGATCCCCTCAACTCCCAAGTAATTCTGTACAAATGCGGCGGCTCATTACTCACCCCACAAGTGGTATTGACTTCAGCTCACTGCGTTCAAGAGGGACCTCCAGATTCTTATATAGTGCGCGCTGGTGAATGGGAACCCGGCAGTGACAAGGAAGTGTGTCCAGATCAACGCAGTAATGTTGTAGAAATTATCGTCCATGAAAGGTTTAACAAGAAAAACTTATTCAATGATGTCGCCCTGGTGTTCGTTGATCCACCCTTCGATTTGGCACCAAATGTGAACACAGTGTGTCTACCGCCACCGGACTTTAACTTTGATTACTCCGACTGCTTCGCCTCTGGCTGGGGCAAGGATAAATTCCATAATGGACGGTATTCGAATATTCTGAAGAAGATCGAGTTGCCAGTTGTGCCGAACGCTCAGTGCCAGACGAGCTTAAGGAAAACTCGTTTGGGTAGATTCTTCAGATTGCATCGGAGTTTTATGTGTGCCGGTGGAGAGCGCGGAAGGGATATGTGTAAGGGTGATGGTGGTTCACCACTTGTGTGTCCCATTAAAAATTCACCAAATCGTTTCTACCAAGCTGGCATTGTTGCCTGGGGAGTCGGTTGTGGCGATCAGGACGTCCCTGGAGTGTATGCCAGTGTGCCACAGTTGCGTCAATGGATTGATACACAGTTGGCCTATAAGAATATCGAACCTTCATATTACACAGCATTGTGATTAGGATTTAATTGATTTCAATAAAAAGTAAGCGTTTGAATATTCTACACATACATTTTGGTTGCATTTTTGACAGATGACAGAAGTTTTACACGTGACATGCTTCGAAATGGGCATCCGGTTTTTTTTCGGGTGCAATCACAAGTTTGACAGCAAAGATTGTTTCCTGGAATAAGAAATTAGGAAACTCTTCTCAGGTCTAAGAAGAAAGAAGTTTTAGTCTGTGAACAACAACAGCTTACCTTTTACTCCAAGATTCCTGTTGTAGACGTGACACAAGCTTACAATAGTACAGCTTATGACTTTCTTTCTGTTTCCACTTATTTCACTTTGCACTTTCACTTGGCAAAGTGTGTGTATACAAGCCTTCGTTGATTACTATAGCCCGTACAGGGAGGATCTGTAACTAAAAAGGCTCCAACGAACAGCCAGTATAGGCACCACGGATGTTTTGAGGTCGGCCCCAACGTGCTATACAGCGCAGTCAGACTGAAAGAATCTGAGTGCTGGACTGCAAGGCCCTACGGCCACAGCAGCATTCTGGATTCGTTACCTAGACCTAGAGGTATGGTCACGTTTCCATCCGACTACATGACACCCAAACTAAACTTAAAAAAAAATGTTCGCGTAGGATTTCCTACCAGAGCTCAGTGGAAGAGAAACGAAGTCATGAAGAACTTCGACACGGTCATCTACACCGACGGATCAAATATAGACTGTGGTGTGGGGGCTGGTGTCTACTCGGAATCACTAAAAATATCATTATCATACCGTCTGCCGGATTTTGCCAGCGCTTCCTAGACTAACTTGCACGCAACTCGAGCGGGACACAACGCATAGATAGCCAAGCCGGTATCAAAGGTATTGACTCGACTTTCATATCCTCCAAACTGGTACAGGAATGCCGGAAAAAACTTGCGCGCTTGGATGAATGCTTCAGGGTCAGACTGCTCTGGGTTCCAGGGCACAGTGACATAGAAGCAAACGAGCATGCAGATGAACTGGCTAGGAAGGGCTCAGCTCTACACAGCTCTCTCACGGCAAGGGTCCATATCCCACCAGGAGCGGTTAAAGGACAAATCCATTCACACTTCCTACAGAAGGCAAATCTCCAATGGAGAGGGTTAACTAGCTGCGCCATACCAAAGAAGATGTGGCCTACCTACGATTCAAATAGAACAAAAGACCAAATAAAAGGAACCCGCCCAGATATCGGCGACAATCAAGGGGCATTGGCCAATTGGAGACCATGCAACCAAACTAGGTTTCCGTACAACCCCGACTGCCGTAGTTGCGGGAACGAAAATAAGAAGGAAACTCTATCCCATTTCCTCTGCAAATGGGTAAACGGATAAGACGCCCTTTCCCCGTGACTGTTTCCTTAACTCCACAGGCTGCATCTAGGCACCGACTGTCCCACATCCTCAACAACATACATCACCAACCAGGTCACACGAGTCGTGGTAGCAAAAAGGCACATCTGGTGCTACTTGGGTTCATGCCGAACCGCCACCTCTACCTACATACCTACAGGGAAGATCTGTTAGTTAAGTCCTACGTCATATTTTTGTTGCAGCCAGTCCATGTCTTAAGCAATTCTTTAGGTTATTTCACCTGGGTAGATGGACTGGCGAGCGAAAATAACCCTCCATTCCATACTCAAGTGAGTAAGGAACCATTGTGATGATGATTATTCCACCTTAAGGTGGCTTTTGAGAGAGAGTTTTGGAGGATTTAATCTTTACCGAGTCCCATCGGAAAGCCGACTATCTCCGCAAGAGACTTGTCGAGGGTCGAACCACGTCTTGCGACCTAGCTATCAATGAAGATTACTTAATCATTCTTGATTATATGATTGGGATCCGAAAGGCGATACGACTTAGAGGGTATCCGTTCCTTTGGAAGCTTCGGTGAAAATCAATACTTAAGTCCATTTCCAGCCTCGTTTTTGTGTATTGTGCGATCAAAACTAAAGCCCCGAGCAGTAGATCAAGAGCTTTACTATGATAAAAGGGTTTCCATGACTAGACCCTAGATTCTTTGAGTCTTGTAGACACGATGCAATGTATTTGATATGCAGGTCAAAGAAAGTGATGTTTTGGAGCACATTAAGTGCTTTGGTCGAGTCGTAGGTTGACCTTAGGGCGCCTATGGTTCCCATTCCAGCCCTTCTTTGAACTTTACTTAGTTTTATAATGTTGTGAGCTTAACTTGAGGCAGGCCTCTATGCAAGCTATCCATAGGTGAAAATACGACTTATTACGGCATTGTACACAGAACCTTCTTAAGTTGTAGTTGCCCTGTTTTTGTCAAACGGTTTACTGCAGACGTAGAAGGCAACGAAATTGTATGTTCCACTCACTTTAGTTCACAAAACCTGTTCAAGGTGTAGTGCAGATCCATCATTCGCCTTCACCATCCAGTAGGGTTTGAGATTATCCGCAATGCAACAACTAACGCGCTGCACGAACAAAAAAGTTGACTGCTGTCGAGGCTTAAAACTTTGTACCGACGGTTTTCTGTCAGACAAAACTCAGAGGTTAGGTAACTCAAGTCGTTGATCAAGAGCCATCCGTGAAGAGGGATATGGATTCGGGTATAATTTCAATGCTTTCCCATTCGGAAAGGTATCAGGGTATGGCGCAATGTAATCAGGACTTAGATACATCTCCGCCTAGGGTTTGATTTCCGGCGGTTAAGCTGGCTGATTCTTTGGGCACCCTTTGCAGTAGTTTTCCGCATATGCCTGTAGCAAGTGGAGAATCGCTTCATTGGTTTGCTCAGTCTTTGTATGAATCTTTACAAGATTGTGGATGACATATCGATATCTAGCATCACAAGCTCTCTCACAATTTATAAACTTCACCCCGGAACACACTAATTCTCAGGATTGTATTCGCTAAATAAAGGTTTGAACATCGGATAAAATCACTCACAAGATGTCGCAACCTTAAACTGAACAAACATTTATTGCAAAGTCGTTGGCTTTTAAAGTAAACAAATAACAATTACGACTTTGGTTTAACCAAACTAACTTAAATCGAACTTAAATTTTGGTAACAGATATATAGAAATCACGTGTGTAGACTGTAGATACAACTAAACTAATTCCAAATATTGTCGCACATTTTTACAACGTAAATATTAACTTCTCTGAAAGTAATTGAAACAAATATGGTGTGGGTTATGTTTTTAAAGCAGCAGCACAGGTGTTTTATTATTACGTAACACGATTTTATACCTAGAAGCTCCTATAAAAGTCGCTGCCGAAAATTTATTTGGAACGAGTACCCTTTTACGTCCCAAGTTTGCATCTTCTTGTTTAAGATTGAAGTATTCAACATGAGGACTATTTTGATTTTTGGTTTGATGTGCGCTCTGTGCGCAACACTTGTTATTGCTAGACCAGCTTCTGATGTTGAAGAACCTCAACTGCCACCACCGCCGCCAAATGCAGGAAGTCCTCTACCACCACCACCACCGCCACCACCAAATGCAGGAAGTCCTCTACCACCACCACCAACGCCACCACCAAATGCAGGAAGTCCTCTACCGCCACCACCACCATATGCAGGAAGTCCTCTACCGCCACCACCACCATATGCCGGAAGTCCTCTACCGCCACCAGCACCAATACCACCAAATGGACAATAAACTCCACCAGCAAATGGAAAATAACTTCCACCACCACCAACAAATGCCCAACAAACTGGACAAGTTTCGAATACACAAGACCGCAATCGCAGGTCTTTACCTCGAAGATCAAGGGGTTAAATCAATAAGTGTGCACAGTTTGTCTAAATAAAATTTCTAACTTGACAAGCAATTAAAAAAAAAACCCCGTTTATTCTTTCATCAACAAATAAAGGGAAAGTGGTGTGCCACAAGGATCTGTGTTAAGACCTAGTCCTTTCTCATCAAGCGGAAATAGAGTGTTCAAACTGAGAAACCGCTGTCAAAGGCACATGTACCCAAACGAACTTAAATATCAAAACGGCCCTTCAATAACGTTGAGACACTTTCGATGATCAAAGGTCGCAAAACCCTTAACATTTGCGAGTTAATCTTCCGCTTAATACACCACATCCTTCATAGCAAAGTCATCAATACCTCTTTTGGCAGCAGCTCAGCTAGGATGAAGCCACACCATCAGGAAAGTGAACCCTCTCATCTTCTATGGAATCTAGTCCTCGTGGTTGCCATTACCGTGTCAGATAAGTACCCTCAGGCGCTTGCAACTATTCTTCTGTAGTCGAAAGATCGACCCTTAGGGTAGGTAAGGTTAGACTGAAGTGGTTGCCAGCTAAAGCCAGTTCACTAAAACCAGTTATAGGTCCATTGTGATAGCTCATGGCTCTCTCATTTAATTGTCTGTGACAAAGTTAGTGTTTTCAAACCTTGGTTTATCGATATGCAGAACCGACAATATGACACCTTAACAAGGATCTATCAGCAAACAGACTATTTCCGCAATAGACCCGTCGAAGTCTGAACCACGTCTGGCTAACTCCACTACTATGGCCGTGGAAAGCAAAAGAAGAATGATAGTAAGCCGACCACTTACCCGGGTACTTTCTTCCTTGCACTGTTCGACTAGTTTAGAGGACATGGTGTACGAATAGTGAGCTTTGATTGTGTCCTGACTATCAATGAAGGATTGAAACTGAGGCTCTTACAAGCCTCTCTTATTATGTACTAGTACAACCGCCTGAAATCCGAAGGGCAATAAAATTTGAAGACCTTCAATTCCTCTGAGAAGGCACCCGATCCTAAATCGTCAGTGAAAATCGAAACTATTCTGTCCATTTCCGTTTTGGTCGGGAAATGAACTAGGATAGCTTCATTGCAGTGAAGTTGTGTGTTGCGTAGTTCTTTGTAGTCGAAGCCAAAGCCCCAGGCAGCTAACCAAGCGCTTAACTATGACAATTGGGTTTCGAATCTTTTGATGACCGAACTCAGATTCTCTGAGTCTTGTTTGATATGCAGGGGAAGGTGCCAAATGCTTAGGAGCACGTTAAATGCTTCATTCGGGTTTGACCGTAGGGAACGTAGGGAAGGAGAAAGTGTCCTTTTGTTATTCTTCATCACTACTGCCTCTGCATAGATCATAGTCTGCTAAATGTAGTTTCAGTAAGCATGGCTTCTTATGATGAGTACGCACCCAGCATAAACAGCTGTTTCCTGGGTCTAGCTTTATCGTACACCGACCTATGTGACGGCATCGAAGGTGGTAAGCTTGGGTTAGATATGTGGGCCGGCGAAGAGGAGGCCCATTGTGCTACATATAGGGGGAAAATCTTATCCTTAAACACAAAGTGGAGGTTGAATTGTCACCTCAACCAGGTTATGGTCTAGTACAGATCCATTTCTAGCCAGTTCATCAGCCATTTTATTTACCTTCACCACCCTGTAACGAGGGACCTAGCAGAGTTTGACACTTTGCTGTTACTTTGCACTCTTTGTGACAGCATTTCCCTTTAATTGCAACCCGGCTGTTAATGATGATGGTAACAACAACTCAGGGGATAACTCGATTTTTGTAGAAGCTGCGTAGACGAAGAGGAGAAGGAAACTTTTTCCCACCTTCTTTGTAGATGCCCAGCTCTTTCCCTGATAAACACAGATGTCAGAAACCTCCTTTGCTTCATCAGAAGCTCCGATTGGTTCAACGAGTAGGTAAGCAGATCTCCCAGATTCAAGTGGTGTCACAATGGACCTATCACTGGTCTATGTATGCTGGCAGCCACATCAACCTAACCTAATATAACTCACATTGTTGCCCAGTGGGCCGTCGCAGCTAATGCCAATATCTTCGCCTGGTTTGAATCGAGAAAGAGAGGTCTAGTGTCCTAAAAAAGAGTTCAGTACCTGTGCCTGTATCCATTTTAAAGCCATTCGTGTAGAGCGATATGAATTCGGGTATAGTTTCTTTGCTTTTCCATTCGGAAGGGTCTTCTAAAGTCAAGGCATAGCACAATGTAATCGGAATTTATATCTCCGTACAGGTACCTTTCGGGGTTGATTTCTAGCAGTTAAACTGGCTGATTCTTCGTGCGCTGATTTGCAGTAGTTTCCTGCATATACAGCAAGCCAGTTAAGGACTGCTTTATTGCTCAATCTTTGTATGAATCTTAACAAAACTTGCGTAGCAGAATTACATATCGATGTTTGGCATCACTAGCTATCCCAAATTCAGAAACTATTATACTCTTTCAATGACAGCAATGTTCTCCCAATGGAACAGCTTGCTGCCATACACCCGGAGAAGTGGTTGAAACTGCTAAGCCTGCTAGAGACACAAGAAGCGCGAATGCGCCGTTTTGATAATCCACCCGGAGAAGCTTCTTAACTTCATGACATCTTCTGAAGTGAAACAGCTTATCAAGAAAACATAAGGGAAGTTTCTGAAGTTAAACTACAGTTCCAAAGGCTGTGAACAACCCTCTTGAACACACATAATATACTCTTTCAATCTTTTGACAACGAACTTCACAGCAAACCCCTCTGAATTACAAGAATTTATTCGCTAAATAAAGGTTTCGATCCAGGATAAATCTACCCACAAGATGTCGCTACCTTAAACTCAGCAAACATTTAGTGCAAAAATGTTGGTTTTACAAATTATATTTATGGCACGTTCAAAGAAACCGGATAGCTTCGGTTTAAGTACAATGGAACTTAAATTTTGGTAACAGATAGGTATCGCGTGTGTAGATACAACTGAACTAGTTTCAATATTATATTTCAACGTAAATATTAACCTCTTGATGTAGGTATTGCTTTTAAATCATCACAGCACAGATGTTTTTTTTATTACGTAACTCAATTTTATGCCAAGAAGCTCCTATAAAAGTCGCTGCCGAAAATTCATTTGAAACTAGTACTCTTTAACGTTCAAAAAGTTGGAGTCTTCTTCGTTAAGGTTGAAGTATTCAACATGAAGACTGTTTTGATTTTCGGTTTTATATGTGCTCTGTGTGCGACACTTGTCATTGCTCGACCAGCTTCTGGTTCTGGTAGTGGTTCTGGCTCTGGCGGAGCAATTTCGTCACCGGGTTCGGAAACTGGAACGACTAATGATGAAGAACCACCACTGCCGCCACCACCACCACCACCACCAAATGGACAAAGACCACCACCACCACCAAATGGACAACAACCACCACCACCACCACCAAATGGACAGCAACCTCCACCACCACCACCACCACCAAATGGACAACAACCTCCACCACCACCACCAAATGGACAACAACTACCACCACCACCACCACCAAATGGACAACAACCTCCACCACCACCGAATGGACAGCAACCTCCACCACCACCAAATGGACAACAACCTCCACCACCAAATGGTCAACAACCTCCACCACCAAACGGCCAACAACCTCCACCACCACCGAATGGACAACAACCTCCACCAGCAACAAATGCCCTACAAACTGGACAAGTTTCGAATACACAAGACCGCAATCGCAGCTCTTTACCTCGAAGATCAAGGGGTTAAATCAATAAATGTGCATAATTTGTCTAAATAAAATGTCCAACTTGACAAGCAATTTAAAAAAAAACAACCGTTTAGTCTTTCATCAACAAATAAAGGGAAAAGTGGAGTGCCTCAAGGATCTATGTTAAGACCTAATCCCTTCTCATCAAACGCATATAAAGTGTTCAACGTGAGAAACCGCTCTCAAACGCACATGTACCCAAACAAACTTAAATGTCAAAACGGCCTTGACATTTGCAAATCAATCTGCGGTTTAATACACCACATCCTCAATAGTCAAGCCATCAATGCCTCTTTTGGCAGCAACTCAGCTAGGAGGAAGCCACACCGAGGTACACCCCAGGAAAGTGTACCATATCCCCTTCTATGGAATCTAGTCCTCAACAAACTACTTCTGCAGGAAGAGGATGTGAGGTGTGCCATGGTTACCGTCTGCGTGTCGGGTAAGTTCCTTCAGACATTTGCAAATATTCTTCTCTAGTCGTAAGACCGATCCCTAGATTAGGTTAGGCTAGGTTAGATTGAAGTGATACCACATGGATCTTGAGAGATCTCCTTACCAACTCGTTGAACCAATTGAAGCATCTGATAGAGCGAAGGAGATCTCGGACGTCTACGTTTATCAGATCACCAAGGTCGTAGAATTCTCCTAAGTGAAGCCTTCTTTTGCGGAAGAGAGCTGGGCATCTACAAAGAAGGTGTGGAATAATTTCTTCCTCTTCCACATATTACGGTTCTGATATGCGATCTGTTAAGATCGTTGAAAGTGTTGATCGTACTGTGTAGTGATAATGACATCGGGATGTTCGAAAGAAATACTGTGAATTATAAGCAACGGCAACAGTACCACTAATTCTCACTAGCTCTGTGTGAATAGCATCATAAGGGTGTTCATAACCCCTCTAGCGCTAGTGAATTATATAAAAAAAAAATTTCAAAATTCTTAGAGTGCTCCAGATCTAGCTTTGACCAAATCTGCTTTGTCACTAGACACGTTATATAGAGCAGTCAAGGACTGTCACGAGATCTCTAACCAGTAAAATGTCGCATTCCGTTGGGTCCGAGGTCACAGCGACTTTCCGAGGTACAGAGCCAGACAAGACTCTCAAGGTACAAACTATAGGAAGCTCAACCATAGTAATACGCCGATGCTATTTCAAAAGCAAATCACATTTATTGCAACAATGCTAGGCTAATCTGGAGCACCCTTGATTCTAAGAGGTCGAAAGCATTAATTCGACAAGGGTCTAGAAACTAACTTACGTCGGCACAAGACTGCATCCTAGACAGACATGCTCAGCGTTTAAACATTGTATGCAACGATCTTCAGAGCTGCAGATACGAGGAAAAGGAAGAATCTATTGGACACTTCCTTTGTACGTGTCCCGCCCTCGCTAACATCAGGAAAACCACCTTAGGTGCATATTCATGTAACGAGCTAAATGACCTGAACCAGTACGACCGATCTAGACTACTACGTTAGGAAGTCTAAATGGTATAAGAAGTAGAATGGGATTCAACCCTAGCACTCAGTGGTATCATAATGAACCTCTCCTCGGAGGACCGCTTCTAAGTTACTGACCCAATTACGCTTGAAAGTCATTACAGCACTTACCATTGCTATCATATGTCCAAATGCTCGAGAAACTCTTGTCCTTTCTGGGTTCCGTACCGAACCTAAAATGTAGAAAAAAAAGAAGAAGAAAACACGGACAAACCCAACATCCAAAGCTATTGACTAACCGACCAACAATACTTATCGCATTAGTTCCCAGGAATTCCCGAACCCCACTCATCATAGGCGAATACAATCTTAGACTGAGTCTTCTTATCAGTAGTGAATAAAAATGAAAAGATCTGAACAGATGAGATGCCAGTCATCGTCAGTAAACTGAAAGACATAGGTTCCGCCGTTTTAAGTAATTCAGCCGATAAGTACGCGTTTAAATTTCTCGTCATAACACTTCCTAGTTCGTTGGTAATTCTTTTGCTTACATTTTAACTTAAAGATACAAAATCCAAGTCATTGTGAGAACTGTGTAAAGATTGAGATACTATGCGTGTCTTACGTGTTTGTTGAAAGTTCAGCGGTCGAATTTTCCTAGAAACATTGAATCATGGTTTTTCTATTCAACAGTGGTTTGTCCCAATTGTGCTTAAGAATAGAGACGCTCCTAGAGTTTGCTCAGGGTTATGTTGAAGCGAATTATAGTGTACGTGGTGGCCATGGCTAAGTGATTAGTGCGTTGTACAGCCAAGCGAATTGGCAAAGGTTTGAGTCTCAGAAAAACAACATCACGATTCCTAATCGATCAACATTTCGTAACAACTATCCCCTCCAGACTTGACTGGAACGATGATTTTGAGCTCCAACGAAGAGGATCCATGTGCTTTTACATAGATAACTCTAAAACAGAATCGGAAGAAGATGGAGATGTCATCTCCAAGGATGTGAACATAAACATGTGTTTCTATTTGCCTGACCATTGCAGCGTTTTCCAAGTCAAAGAGGCCCAAATCCCTGGAATCTGTCACCTTTAACTCAAAAATAACCCTAAGTTGCCGCTTGTCTCTTAATGGAATGACGGAACAATTCAAAATTCACTTTATTTAGGTACTGGGACGGAGAGAGACATTCATGTTCACTGCATTGCCGACGAACTTGCCAGACAGGGCACATCTCTTTTGATTCTTGTCACTTTTAGTTTGTTAATCAAAAGAAACGCAATCGACATCACCGCAGGGGGACCGATCCACCCGTCTCATCGCCAAACAGAAATGGCCAAAGCAGGATCACAAACAACTGTCACTGTCTTATTAGACAGAAAGGGTTGTTTTTTAGTACCATAATCGGTGTTATACCGGGACACTGCATCAATGGCAGGCACGCCAATAAGCTGGGCCTCTTATTTGTTGAAGTTGAATCGACAAGGAGGAGGACGAAATAGTTCTCCACCTTCTCTGTAGCTCAGGCAGTGGTGCCTCCCAGATTTCTCCACAGTTCTTCTCTGATCGCGATTCTTCGTATCAACCCTAGCATTTGTTTGAAATCCTTTGAAATTGATTCCATTGGCAGCCGGGAATATAATTTTCTATGCCGGCCTGCCTCCTTTAGACACAGCTTGCAGATATCATCTTCTAGAAGACCCATCTTCAGATTTGAGAGCTCCTCGCACCTGACCTATTGCCGCACTTTCCCACCTTCTCAAATGTTTATAGGTGGGCTACTTATCGATCATGTTCTTCACCATTCGCCTACATAGAGCGAACATAGTTCAAGGACCCAAAAACTCAGAGAGGCGTTCCCTAGTTTCGATGCCTACGAGTCCTTTAAACCCAAGCTCATTTTGAATTGCACATTCTATTTCCAGTGATTTATTGACTGCTTGGTTGTCCAATGCATCTGATTCTCACGCAAATGGTCCAGCGCGTGTAGGAGTGTCAAAATATTGAGGTTTTTGTCCCCAAACTCCGGGTCCTCCTACCGCACCAAAGCACATCAGAATTGAGAGTAACGAAACAGCAAACAGTCTAGTCAGACAGGAGGCAGCTGATCCCTTTATTGGCCTTGAACCATTTTTCGGAAGAATTCAGGAAAATGGACAGGGAGAGCAAGACTTAGGCCAGGACTTATCTTCAAGGCCTGAGGCTAGCTAAAACACTACTAAAAAGATTCAAAGCATGAATCACCTTAAACAAGAACATCCTACGTATAGGATTTCTAATAGGGGTGGGGCACTGCAGATTCAAAGGATACCTGAGGGAACTTGGGATGATGGAAGAAGTCTTCCCCAGATTCTGCAATGACGAGTTATGTGGGGCACGGACCCACAAAAGAATTAAATATTTGGGCACGTTCCACATATCAGATATGGATATACCCAAAGGGGTTCTCGATCTGGCCGAGGCTAAGTAAGAGTCTATAACTCCAGAAGGAAAAATAACACGAAGGGAACTCGGAAGAGAAAATAAACCTCTCCAAGGTACTAGCAAGGGGCACGATAGACCATGAGGTTGCACTACATAATACTCTCCGATTAGAGCGATCCAAGCCCGATAAGAGGTCTGTGGTATCTTTGGGGTCTTCTCCTACCATCCGCAGTCAAATCAAGGCAAGTCCCCCTAATTCTGGATTTCACGTTCCACGAAAGTGCCATTTGGCACAGTCCTACTGTCTTCTTAATAAATAAGTCAAGCGGCAGGATTCCCAGAATCATTGCTATCGCACATGTTGGTGTCGTGCGTATTCGAACACATGCCATCGTTGTTACTCATCGTTGTTTGTTTGTAAAATTTGCTCACGTTATCAGCGACCTTAGATCTCTCGTTCCTAGAAGATCATTCGTCCCAATTTTGATTTTATTTATGAAGTGTCTTCTCGGGAGTTTTGGAATCTTATTGAATTTTTAAAATCATTGGAAACCAAGGCCACTGCATGCTTTTTAAATAAATACTCAAGCTAGTTCTTTTAGCGGTATATCACAGGGAAGTCACAATTGATCTTCAGGGTTTCACTGTGTTTTACTAGAAACGTATTCTATAGGTGCATGGAAATCTTTTGGATCTTCTCGGGTGACAAACCTTCGAACAGAGGCGGTATGAAATATTTGATCAAGTAAAGCCTCTTATAGTTCAATAAAAGATGGTTAGAGGCTTTTACAGAGCCCTGATGCTTCAGAACATGAAGATTTTCGAAAATTTGTTGACATCGATCCTCAGTTCAAGTTTGAAGGTTAGAGAGTCTTTTTGTCTAAGTACCAATCTAAGGGACCGCCTTTGTGCTTAACCTGGTTGAAAGGCAAGAGCTCAATCGATTTTCGTTCAAGATGAGGTCTTTGGTGCTTATATCTTGTTCTTACAAGCTTTGAATCTATGCAGCAATAAGCCAGCAGACCAAGGTTCCAATGTCTTCCCAAATTTAAGGTTAATTTAGGATGATTCCTGCGAATGCCGAATCAGACAAGAGAAATACATTCTCATTGCCGAGTTCCCCTCTGAAAACGGGACGGATAACCAAACCGATAAGGAGAAAAAAAAGGGTCTACAAGGTTTACCAACCAACTCTATCTCTGCTGCAAAAACGGGTTCAAAAGAGCTTATGTCATCGCACTTCTTTTACGATTTTTTCTTCTTTCATTTGTTGTGAGCTAGGGAAGGGGCCCGGAGACGGCTTGGGTGCCGGTGAGAAGGACGACGGCAAACTTGTTGAAGCTCGGCTCAGTTCGTCGGACGGGGACGGTTCATGTCCAACCTACCATGCACCACCTACTCACAGACGAAATTCTCGTGCTTGTATGCTAATAGAAAGAACGGGGAGACTTACGTAGACCTCGAATGGAAAGAAGAAAAGTAAATCCAGAAGCTATGCCTCTACCCGAGAGAAAGAGGGGAATCGCTGTCGAAACTACTACTAACTAACCTAACTACACCTGTACTTACCTATGCCTTAAGCTACGGCCTAACTATCCCTTAACTTAAAAGTACCCTAATCTGGACCTAAGACTAAATGACGACGTTCCTTTGTCACTCGCGGATAGAGGTTCGTCGAGATGCAGAAGCCTGCTGGCAGCGGCATAGTCAACATCCGTCGCCATCCCTTTTGCCCGATATGTTAGGAAAAGCCCCTGTATTCAGCCATCCGACTACATCCAACGTCATGTAGAGGAAGAGTTAATTGTCTTGCTCTTGGCCCTAGTTGTTGTTTGTAGCGTCGCTATGCCTTTGCGTACTGTCTCGTTGGTCAGTTTGTGTCGTTAATGTTTTTCTGGACCACCTTCAGGTTCTCTTCAAGCGCCCCCATAATCTCTAGCATGCTATTCGCTAGACTGCGGCTTTTCTGTAGGGCAGAGGTAACCATCTTTGTAAAGCCTTGTCCTCCTGTGGCGTTAGGTCTCGCTTGTTCGTCGTGTTCAGTAAATTGTCTCACGACAATTTTGTTCCGTCCTGCTCTAGTCGCTGCCTCTTCTTCCCTTGCCAGGTCCAGTCGACATAGTTCTGTATGCTGTCGTTCCATCTGGATACTCACTCGGTTCGTTGGTTCTGTCAGGTCCGTCCGGTTGGTCCGCCTGTCACTCGCACTGAGAGGATCTAGCAGCTCACTCCTAGGCAAGGCTGCTGGCAGTTGACGTCCTATTGTGGTCCTTCTCGATGGCCGTAGGCGTTGTCGATGGTCGTCGCCGTATTTAGTTGCCGTTCTTCTTATCTCTGGGCTCCAAGATGGGAGGTCGTATTTCGTACCGTTTAGGCCGTCTAAATTTATAGTCGCTATTACAGGTGGCTTGTTGAGAAGTCTCGTCGCCTGTTCTCCTTGCTATCAAGTCGCCTGTTGTGTTACCGACCTTAAACTTCTACCATTCTCTGTAGCCAGAGGGTAGCTGGCCCTTATGTTTTCCTAATCGACCTCGAGCTGTCCGTCCGACTTGTCTAAATAGTTTAGAAAAAATCTTGGTGGGGTTCTGATGACATCCGACGTCTTAAGTGACTAGAGTCTAGAGAATGCTTAGCCTTTGACCTTCCTATGGCTGCTGTAACACCTTTATCCACTCTAGGCAAACGATTGTGAGGTTGTGATATACCGTGGGTCTTTGACTCTGCACTGCACCACGACAAGGTTAATAGCTTAATGTTGGTCGCTTGGGTGTTCCCGATTCCTTCCTCAATGGACTTTGGTCTAAACTTAGTTCCCTCCGACACAATAAATTCAAATTTTCTCACGCCTAGTTATCATTACAGATGGCGCCACCGATGAATTGTGAATATTTCTTACTTCTGACGCTTCTCGTGGTCGGGACAAATTCAAGGCAAATTCTGAATTATCCAGACACATCGAGACCGAATTTAGGAACTCAAAGTTTCGATGATGAATTGAAACTTATATTTAGCACGATTCCAAGCACACCGGCACCAATGCAGGTTGACGACTTCAATTCTGGCACGCTACGACCTACTGGTACGTTGGAGCGCGTAACACAAACCTCTGGTGGTCGAGTTAGATGGTCTTATAAAAACTGTGGTATTGGCAAAAAATGTGTTCCTTCTTATCTCTGCCCGCTTGGAAGCATCATCGATGATGGTTCTTCAGTGATTGACTTGCGTTTTGGTCCGGATGAGTCGTGTCCACGACTTGAAATATGCTGTTCCGTGGATGACATTGTAATTATAGTCCAAACAGTCTTAAGAACTTTTCTAATTCGGTCTTACTTTTCAGAATGACATTTCGAGTATGTGTCCAGAGAAAACAGAAACCGGATGTGGTTATCGTAACGTTGGTGGGATTGGATACAAAGCCTCAGAAACCAGCAGTGAAGCTCAATTTGGTGAGTTCCCATGGATGATGGCGATTCTGCATCGAAACGACCCTTCCAATCCACAAGCAATTGCATACAAATGCGGCGGATCATTACTAACTCCAAACGTGGTACTGACCGGAGCTCACTGCATTCAAGATGGTCCTGCGGATTCCTATATAGTGCGCGCTGGTGAATGGGAACCCGGAAGTGACAAGGAAGTGTGTCCTGATCAAAGCAGAGACGTTCTAGAAGTTATTTCCCATGAGGAGTTCAATAACAAAAACTTATTCAACGATGTCGCGCTGCTGTTCGTCGACGCACCCTTCGATTTGGCTCCAAATGTGAACACAGTGTGTCTACCGCCACCGGACTTTGACTTTGATTACTCCAACTGCTACGCCTCCGGCTGGGGCAAGGATAAATTCCGAAACGGCCGATACTCAAATATTCTGAAGAAGATCGATCTGCCAGTTGTGCCGAACGCTCAGTGCCAGACGAGCTTGAGGGATACTCGCTTAGGGAAATACTTCAGATTGCATTCGAGTTTAATGTGTGCCGGCGGAGAACTCGGAAGGGATATGTGTAAGGGTGATGGTGGTTCACCACTAGTGTGTCCAATAAGTAATTCACCAAATCGTTTCTACCAAGCTGGCATCGTTGCCTGGGGCATTGGTTGTGGCGAGGAGAATGTCCCCGGAGTCTATACCAGAGTGCCACGGTTCCGTGCATGGATCGATAAACAGTTGGCCTCCAAAAATATTGACCAATCATTCTATACACCATAAGCTCTAACTGTGATAAACATTAAATTATTTTAAATAAATTTACTTGTCAAATTTGGTTTGTTTTGACACTTGACATTTACACGGACTTCAAAATGGAGGCGTTAAGCTAGGGTGCAAACACAGGTTTCTCAATTCTTGGAATAGTCTTACGTAAAGTTAAAGGCTGCATTTAATGCAACCACACTTGGACCAGAGAAGGTCCGATGGAGGCTTCCGATGCTGTTGACAGTCAGATCGTGGAGACTGTAGAAAAAGCTGGCTCCTAAGTAGGCTTCGAGCTGAAAGAGCTAGAGACGTACAGAGGAAGTGGAGATTCATCTCTTTCACCTCGTCGTCCATAAAACGTCAAGAGGATGCCCCAACTATTAGCGTGATAGGCAGCCTTTTCTGTCTAATAAGACAATGAGAGTGTTTGTGATCTAGCTTAGGCCAGATCTGTTTGGTAATGAGGCGGATGGAACCATCCATCCACCAGCAGTTGGTGATGTCGATTACGTTTCATTTGAGTAGCAACCTACAAGAGGCGAGAACCAAAAGAGATGTACCCCTGCATAGGGTTGTTTTTGTATTAAAGGTGACAGATTCCAGGGATTTGATTGCGACCTAACTTTGATTGTCATTAGCCTCGACTTGGAAGACGCTGCAATGGTCAGACAAAGAGATGAAGATGCTTATGTTCACATTTTTGGAAAAGACACCCCCACCCACTTCCGATTCTATTTTAGTGCCATCTGTCTGGTAGCAGATGAATCCCCTTCGTTGGAGCTCAAAATCATCCTTTCAGTCAAGTCTGGAGGGGATAGGTAGAAGTGGTTGTCTGGTGGAACTAGCAGAACACAATAAGTGCGTGTGCGCCGTTTTGATAAAGGAGGGGATAGTGGTTACGAAAGTTTTTATTTAGGAGTCGTTGTGGTAGGAATTCCTACCGTGAAACACCGATTATACCCTACAATGGTGTGTTCAGCACGAAGGCTAGACCAGTGGCTGGCACTTGTTTGCTATAAATGTCATGAGGTATCAGTTGGAACACTATTGGAATCCAGGCGGCCATAAAAGCAATAGCTTCTACGCAGATAACATCAAAGTTTGTTAAGAGCTGCCGCGAAGAGCTTGACGTTCTTGGCACGCAGCACAATGTAAAACTCTGCTGGTTCCTTGGTTACAGACGGATACCAGGCAATGAAGCAGCGGCTGAAATGGCCAGAAAGGGCTCAGCCCTAGGCCGAGAACAAGCAGATGACACGGTCAACCCTCCACAAAAGTAGCAAACAACTGGTGGAAATCACGAACCAACTGTGAAATATCAAGAAGGCTGTGGCCCAGAGTATGATAAGATGAAAACCAACAAACTCCTGCAAAGGGACAGGAAATCTCTGTCAGTACTGATAGGAGTGCTAACTGGCCACAACATGCTAAGATATCACATGGAAAACTTACGTCTGAACGACGGTGACATCTGCAGAGGATGCGATGATGAAGAGGCTTATGAGGACACGGCCCATTTCCTCTGTCACTGTCCAAACCTCTGTGAACTCAGAAGCTATCACACGGATCACCGTCAAAACTGCTTAAATTCGCCAGGACGTCCGGATGGCTAGAAATAAAACGATAGGAAACAAATCATGGGTATCACAATGGGTCCACTTGGACCTGAGTGTGATGAGGATGTAACCATTCTCATCAGCCCACTAACCTAACCTAATCAAACCATGTCCAGGGCGTTCACAAGGAGACTGAAAAAATGACAGTGATTGGGTCACGGAGCCAGAAGACTGAGTCACCTTAAAGAACCGTGACGGAGAACAATCGAGGAATCTAACTTTGATTAAGTTCCTCGGTCCGGAAATACTTCTCCCCCACCCATGTTATGTCGCTGGAAAACCAGTACTTGCCTATGAAAGCTGACAGAAACTTATCACAGCATCAAAATGACTTACTAAAACCACATTGAATAAGTTTCGGTGACGACAGGGTTTACCGGGTGTGAATCGTGTTCCCACTTAGCAGTTTATGGGAAATTTTGTTTGTAAACAAAAGATTTATTAATTAAATTAAAGAAAATAAATCCGTAAACAAATTTGATTTATGTAAATGAACGTCACGTTCTTTCCAGAACAAAACTTACATTTCCTAATGTCGGTACTTGTACACCTCTTCTTAAGCATCATGCTCTTCGCTTGCTAAATAAATAAAACAGCGTAATTGTGGAAAACCCCAAGCTAATGTTAGCTTGGTCTACGCAGAGTGGAAGTTCCTAATAAATTTCATCTAGCAGTAGGAATCCATACTTTGGTTCGATCGCATCGTAAAAATAACTTCCGAGCGTTTATCACTTTCGAAGGTAACTAACAAAAAAAATAAGATCTTTATTCTACGGATAATACTACATAAGTGCCCGAACCTTAAGTACTGAAAGAATAATTAGACATTGTGACGTGAGAAATATTATAAAAAAAAAAACTTAAACTTAACGAAGATTTTGATTTATTTTTTCTGCCTTAATGTTGAACAATTTTCAAGCTTAAATGGACAAACTTTAAGATTAATTGCGTCATTTATCATTAGTCTTGAGTCATTAGACAGTGTTTGGTCATAAAAGACACCGCCATCTCTACAAAATCAAATGAAATGCGTTAAGTAATCGCAATGGAGACTGCTAATTTCCGGTCATAGATTAATTTTCAATTTCTACGATCATGTCTCGTGAATATGGGCATAATTGTGACAGTTAATGTCATTGTGACTTACTTAAGGTGGCGCTACAGTCCGAGGTGGACTTGGGCCTCAACCAACAAGCGTCTCCAGCCAGCTCGATCTTTAACTAGCTGCCTCTAGTTTCGCACGCTAAGTTGGTTGAGGTCCCCTTCAACTTGCGTGCGCCACCTGAGTCGCGGTCTTCCTTTACTGCGCTGTCCCTGTGGGGCGGTTTCGAAGATTTTTCGGACAGGAGCATTGGTGTCCATCCGTTCGTTGGACCTTCACTCTTCTGGCCAAGTCGATGTCGCTGTACAGCCCGTACAGTTCGTCGTTGTATCTCCTCCTCCACCACCCATCTATCATCCGAAGAATTTTCCTCTCGAAGCAGCCAAGAGCACCCTCAGTGAATATTTAGTCGATGGTGGACTTTTCTGGCCTAAAGCCACACTGATATGGAACAATCAGGTTGCTGGCGAACGGCTTCAGACAGACTCAAGAAGACTAATACCTGTGTAGTTGGCACAGTTCAGAAGGTCTCCTTTCTTGAGGATCGGACAAACAATGCTGAGGTTCCATTCATCGAGCATACTTTCTTTCGACCATATTTTACAGATGACTTGGTGTATGCTCCTTACCAAGTCATCGCCTGCCGCTTTGAAGAACTCGGCAGTCAGGCCATCTGCTCCAGCAGTTTTGTTGGACTTCAGCTAAGATATGGTTATCTCCACTTCATCCAGGTCGGCTTCACTTCATCATCCAGGTTGAAAGGTCCATTCTGCCTGACAGCGGTATTTGGTTCGTCATCGCCGTTAAACAGTCTACAGAAACACTCCTTTCAAATCCTCAGCATCGACCGCGACTCTACTACTATTGTTCCCTTCTCCCTCGTCTCTAAAGGCTTCGGTTCGGGGTTTGGTCGTTGCACCTTTTGGTAAAACTTCCGAATCTCATTCATGGAGTAGCATCTCTCAATTTCCTCGACTGAGCGCTTCTCATGCTCTCCTTCTTTTTCCTCCTGAGAAGCCGGTGCTCGTCATTCCTCTTCTGCTCATAGAGCTCGTGAGCAGCTCTGGTCCTTCCCATTGTGACACTCGTTTGTTTTATGTGTTCGGGAGGGTTGTTGACAGCCCTTGGCTTTGCGGTCTCTCCTCAAAATCATAAGTTGTCTTACTCTAGGAAGTCAAGGAACTTCTCTGGGTGGATGGCAGGAAAGAATTTTTCCTTTGAGTTAAAAGAAGACTTGACATTCCATGAGGATGTGTAGAGAGGTCTCTTGCCTCTTAAGGCTCCATATAGCTTGAATCTGTGGTTCATGCGATGAAGATGTTAGTTCTGGCGGCCCTCGTCCTCTGAAAGTTCCACTTAAGGCTCAAAGGTAATTCCTATCGTGATGCACAATGAAACCAGATTTTCTTTGTGACGGTATTGGGAAAGCAGCTTTGGCCTGGTGTGAAGGCTTCTCTGGATTCTTGCAGGTAAACACCTTTTGCATGTCTCACGAAAAGTGGATACGCGAGCAATGAATATTGTTGATCCGCCATCGGTTGGCAATTCACCACCTGGACAGAAGTCTAGTGAACAATGACCATGTTGTTCTTACCTAGAACTGCGGGTTTCTAGGACTAGTTTGGATTTAATTTGATATCTTCTATCTGAGAAGATAAAGATAATTTCCCCCAAGGTATGGGAGGCTTGATTAAGTCTCAGAAACTAGTTTTGTAGAAGGTAGTTGAACAGTTGATAGTTTTCCACTCAGGCACTCTCTATTTTTCCTAGCCTTTCAAGGCGTGTACCTAACCTTACCAGAGGATCCAATTTCCTCAATGACTCTTGCTTTGAGACACCTTTCAGTCGATCTTGTTCACAAGAAGTGGATCGTTTTCAACAAGATCGTATGCTCAGTTTCTGTTATCAGTGCGTTTAGGCTCTTCGCATAGCACCGGGATTGGCTTGCTCATTCTGCGTTCAGTCACTACTGAGAACAAACTTGAAAGCTTTGAGTGCCAAATAAACAGATTATGAGATCCCTTAGTACATACTTACTAACTTTGGAGACTCTACAGCTCAGAGTGAACATAGGCCTCCCCAGTTAGGTCAGTCTTTAGCTAACTGAATCCAGTTGGCTTTTCTTTACGAAGAACTTTTCACTGAGATATCTACAACACAGTTCAGGCTACAGCACCATAGAGTTGGACGTGAAATAATAAGGGTCTTGTATGGAGTAGCCTTACTATTCAGCTGCCTTCTTAGCTTAAATAAACAGCGAATGGAAAGACTTCGTTAGACTTCTGATTAGATGTTGATGTTGGAACTGATAGCAGAGCCAAGACAGACAAAGTCCATTACAATCTCAAACCGATTCGTCCTTTTTTGTTGACAGCAAGTATGTAATTTTGTCCTTGTTCAACGGTAGTTCCATTTTGATCACTCTTACCACAATTCTTCTAACCGGACCGCTGACAACTCGCTGAGTTCTGTGAACATCATCGACGTACGCAAGAAGTTGCACAGACTTTTGAGAGATTGACTTGTAAGTTTTCCACAATCCGTTCAAGTATGATGTTGAAGAAGTCACAAGGCTTAAATTTTTTCATGAGAAATCTCATTCAAGTTGTTACCGACCATTCTCCAGCTTCATAGTGCTCAGATGAACGACTAGACATGACTCTTTTTAGCTTATAAATAGAAGTCGATTCCCGATTTGGACTTCCTGTACGATCCGTCGATTTTGAAGTTTCCTGGTCTGATACCGCACGGATAGGAGCCCACCCCATTGTTGACGAAAAACTTTAAGCGTTCACGAGATGCTAAGGAAAATAATGCCCCTGCCACTGCTTTAGGGACGGAATTTGTAGGCTTATTAGTTTCTTTTTAAGTGCCGTCTTCAAAATTGTCTCACTCTTCTCTTTTCAGACCACGGAAACAAGTCATGTATGCCAAACTGTTGCTCCTGACAGTCTTTGTGATTGGAATCTGTGCTGCTGACGATTTCGAAGACTTTATTCAATCACTTTGGAACAATGTTACGGAACAGAAAAGCAAGAAACCTCCTGACATTGATGGAATCATTTCAAGCCCTCACAAGTCGAAAGACAATATTGAATCGATTTTCAACACAACCTCTTGGGTCCCGAACACAGGGGAAACAGGAGTTCTAAGCGATCGATCAACTTTATGTGGCTTTGGCAAGTTGTGCGTCCGAAAATATCTCTGCTCTAGTGGTTATAAGAAAACTGATGGCGCAACATTGATCAAAGTTCGCATTGATGTTGATGACTCCAATCCGTGTCCATTTTTTGAGGTTTGCTGTTCTGCTGAAAATACCGTAAGTCTGCCTGTCTTACACTACAAGGGTTTCCCTAAAACTTTAGTATTTTGTTTCTAGGTTAACACCCCGATGGTTGGACCATCGAAAACCTCAACCAAGTGCGGATATCGAAACAAGAATGGCGTTGGTTTCCAAATCGAAGGCGGTACCAATGAAGCTGAATTCGGTGAATTTCCATGGATGACAGCAATTCTGCGTGACGACTTCGATAGCACTCACCGAATCCACTGTGGTGGATCGTTGATTCATCCAAAAGTCGTACTCACCGGTGCCCACTGTGTTTATGGTAAACCTCCGAATTCCTTTAAAGCTCGTGCTGGCGAATGGGAAATCATAAACAAGAACGAACCATATCCAGAACAAGACAGACGAGTTGTCGACATGGTGCTCCATGAACACTATAACGATCGGAACTTGCACAATGATATTGCTCTACTCTTCCTTGAGTCACCATTTGAGTTGGGTCCTCACATCAATACACTGTGTCTTCCGCCATTTGGGTATCGCTTTGATTTTTCCCGCTGTTACGCCATGGGCTGGGGCAAAGCCGAAGACCACAGCCAGCAGTATCAGAATATTTTGAAAAAAATTGACTTGCCTACGGTTCCGAACTATTTGTGTCAAGAAAATTTGAGAAGAACTCTTTTGGGCAAGTACTTCGAGCTTGATCGGAGTTTTATGTGCGCGGGGGGTGAGTCCGGTAAGGACACGTGCGAAGGTGATGGTGGTTCTC
The DNA here is from genome assembly GCA_951813785.1 of Criorhina ranunculi. Classification (NCBI taxonomy): domain Eukaryota; kingdom Metazoa; phylum Arthropoda; class Insecta; order Diptera; family Syrphidae; genus Criorhina; species Criorhina ranunculi. Next base: position 38,959,841 of record OX638383.1, on the reverse strand, counting down.
CGTTGGTTTGTCCAATACCGAACAGCCAGGATCGTTTCTATCAAACAGGCACTGTAGCCTGGGGCATTGGATGCGGAATGGAGAATGTACCAGGAGTCTATGGAAATGTGGCACAGTTTCGTGTATGGATTGACGAGAAATTTGCCGAAAGGAATCTCGACTCATCGCACTATACAGAATAGGTTTCCAAACATAGCTTACGAGTAGTATTGTACCGTACTTTTCATTATAAATAAACATGACATTGTTCTTAAATTTTAAATGCATACGAATGGAGAATTTTGACAGCTGTCAACTGTCAAGTTACCTTGATGTAGTCGCCCTAGGTTGGTTTGTAGATTACACGGGCTGTGCAGCGACATCGACGAAGTCTGAAGACTCTAAATACAAGAACTAAGATGCCAGGGATATGTAGAGCGGATGAACACCAGCGTTCCGGTCCCAAGCATCTTCGAATCTACCAAGGATCTCAATCAAAACTACACGTGCGAAACTGGAGGCAACTAGCCTGAAGATCAATCCACAATGCGGCTTTCGTCTGGGTAGAAGCGCTAGTCTCCAGTTATTACCTTTCAAAACGGGTTTTGAGAACGCCTGGGTGTATGTCGAACCCGTCTACAGAGGGGGGTTCTTCGAGGCAAACTCTGAAGAAATTTGCAGGAGTATAAGATTTAGGGCCATAGCCATAGGGCAAAAGGGATTAAATCGAAGTCGGACTCCGCCAGTGAGGCGTTCTGTCATCTACTACGCAAACGTGGCGAAAACTTGTAAATCAGTCATGTTCTTTTTGCGGGTGATTTGGTCGTCCTTGGTTCGTATTCCAGGTTTGTAGCCGTCTTTAACAATGTTGCAATGATGGTTGAACGTAAACAAATCTTGAAAAACGTACCAAGAAAGGGTATTGGATATGCAGAGTCTTTGGTAAGTCATGGGGGCTAAAACCAAAACAAATTCACTGGATATACAACTTCGTTATGAAAGTGATACTCCACGAAAAAATGTTCAGTTAATCTGTACAAGCACCCAACGAATACATCTAGAAGCAAAGAAACTAGCTGCAACCTCGGCCGTGAGACGGACAACCCTGGGTCACTTCGACAACAGATCGTATACAGGGAACCTTGAAACCACACCGCTGATAAATTTCCGACAAAAGCTTCAACTTTGTCAACAACTTCTTAGTGACTTCCTTCGAGGAAGTCATGGATGCGCAATAGCAACATAGGACACCACGAAGATGGTTCCAATATCGCAAACGAATCAGGAACGGGAGTATACTGCTTGACGTTACAGTCTTTCAGGTAGAAGTCTTCACAAGCCAGAGTGGGATGAAGGCAGAGACATCTTTTTTGAACGCAAAGCAGCAATGAAAGCGTGCGGGAATGCAAGAATTTGCTTATCCTCTTTGGCAGCTGAAACAATGTACACATCTCATGGGTACCGGGACACACAGGTGTACCAGGAAAACGAGAAATCAGAGGAACTGGTGAGTAAAGAAGCAGACACAACGGTGAGTACCAAAAAAAACGAGAGGAGAGGAGTCGCATCAACAGTCATCAGGACAGCAATCGATAACAGGATCAACCGGGAAATGCAGAGTGGCAAGATCCCTCATCGACAAACCGAACAATATTCTCTGAAGGCAGGCGATGAATTGCAACAAAGCACTTGGGTAGGACCAAAGAGGCCGACTCAACTCCGTCGCGTCAGCGTACTCAACTGAAAGCTCGATTGAATACACGCAAGATCAATTTTAATAAAGCTTAGTCGTGCTTAGTATCAAAGCTAGGCTAGATATCGGCCTTAACTAGGTATTTGTTCCAACTTTCACATATGGTTATGATTCCTGAAATGAATTCCTTTGTTTTGTTGATGAAATAACTCGCAGGGATCGAGTGAGATACACCAGAATACGGAAGAAACTTAGCAGATACTTCACCGAACCGGAGCATCTGTACTCCGGTCACACAGCACGCATGCTCCCAAACTGCCTTCAAGACGTACCATGAATGCCATGCTAGCAGGCAAGCAACTTCCTGTTAGGCCTTGGTTCTAGGTTCTAGGAATTCTTCCTGATAAAATGGCAAAGGATGGGAAGTCCACAAGCATCTCCTCACACTATATTTACGATTGCATGGTAACTTCAACCTGTGCGGACTCCTAATGCTTCTTTTTCCTTAGGTGGGGCTGCAATCTGGAGTTGACTTGTGTCTGAAGCAATAAACCATTAGACTAGTTGCTTGTGGCTCCTTTTTACTTTGAGGTGAAGGCTTCATCATCTACATCATCTGTCAGAAGTGTATAGAGAGACGTATCATAAAATCAAAAATTAATTGATAAGAGCTGCTCAAACTGTTCTTATCGTTTAAATCTGGAAAAGTGGGAACACTTTCTTTTAAAGGGTTGCCACATCAAACAGAATTTATTCAAAGTAAAGTCAAAAACCTTTTTGACATTTGACCACTCCTTAATTGTCAACAATCGATGACAGCTGTCAGTTGTTTAATGTTGTAATATTCCATCCCTTTCCTGGCTTGATACGATTTCAAATGCATTGAAACCTTATCGTATTTTTATAAAGAGAACCGCACCCAAGTTGTCCCTTCCCCACAACCGCCTCTAACCATGAAAACACTTTCATAATTCTTTACAAAACATCACACAACAACTTTTATTTATCAAGCCTAACAACAATAGTCTCCAAACCACCGATTTGGAATTCTCCAAAATAGATTTTCTCACTCTGAGTTTTCCCAAGCATTACGTGTCCACTGTAGTACATCGATGTCATGTCCATTGAAACCATCTTTTGGCCAAAATTCGATATCGACACAAAGGAGTTCCTTCTTGGATAAACCCTCTCCACGACCATTATGTCATTCCTGCTGTTACGAACTTGAGTGTTTGGAATATTCTGATTTGGTTTACAGATGACATTCTTGTATATCGATGGAGAACGATCACGCAAATGGATCATTCGTGCGACTTGTTCAAAGTTGTCCAAATTAAAGGAGGCACTCTTCGGTAACCACGGCAACGTTTCCCAACTCGTGAACTTCAGTGCATCCGACCACTCCATGGTTGACAGATGATGTAAGTGTTTTGATTCCGAATGCTCGTTGTGTGGATCGTGGACATTTTCCAAAGCGATTTCATCACCGTAAAATATATTCGGTGATCCTGGCAACATTAGTTGCATAATAGTTGCTGCCAGTGTGGCATTGCCATTCATTTGCCTTGAGACACGTTGTTCACTGACTCCTCCAATTGACCAATGAATCCATACGCCGTTCTCCTTAGGAGCCAAAATTCCATTCAATGCCGATTGGATCTGTTGCATTAGACGTTCAGTGCCATTGATAACGTCCAAGTGGACATCGACCAGATCGACATGAGCCAAAACTTGTTCAGCTTTGGCAGGACTGAGCTTCTCGATTATTCTATTGTCGACAATCAAAGCTCGTTGTGGTCCCAGAATATGTTTCCACTCGGCAATGTTGTTCAGAAGATTGTCATCATTGGAGTACATCTCCAGGCCTTTGACATAGAATCCATCGATCCCGAATGCGATCCACTTTTGCATTGCAACCGATACGAGGTTATCAGTTTCGATTGGTGCAGCTTCTGTGGCATTGCCATCAATGGTGTGATTCAGCTCATCTGCTTCCTCCAACCGCTTGAGATAAGGATAAATTGGAAAATCCAGAATCAGGGAAATATTTCTAGCATGCAATGACCGTGCTAACTGAAGTAAATCCGTTGTGCTTCCAAGGACTTGTGCGATATTGACCAGGGATGTTACATTATTGAAATCATCGGGGTAATGTTGAGCAGGAAAAATAGAATTTAAACGAATTGCTCCCACGCCCAGAGCAGATAGGTAATCAAGACGATTGGTAATGCCTCGAAGATCACCAACGCCATCATTATTGGAATCCTGATAACTCGCCGGAAAAATCTCATAAAAGACGCTTCCTCGATACCAAGCGGTTCTAGAAAAAAAGAACATGTACACAGAGCAGTGTTGGGACAAGTGAAAACGACTTACTTTGGGTTACAGGTCGTTGGCAGGGTGATTATCATTGCGACAACTATCGCACACATCGCCAGTAAGCTGGACATGAAAATGAAAAATGTACACTTTCGTATAAGCGGCCAATTCCATGAGACAAATGAAGGTGTGTCGTTGGATGATTTCATCACCAAGTGTCCTTTGATGCCTAGTCCATTGGAGTCCTGAAATGAAAAAAAGAAAATGTTTGCATCAATGTTTTCGAACGCAGGGAAGTATCTAGGAATGGTTCTTTAGAAGCAAACTTCGCAGATAAAGTCCACATCTGAAAGTGGCCCAACAGTAAACAAAAAAAAGACTTCTCATGTCGCTCACGCATGTCATTCTCCTGAAAGTCTGCGGGCTATGGGGTGATGCACTAGGGAGACGTACAGGAAGCAAAAGGCCACAGTACAGAAACAAGGAATCTTTCGAGTAGCAAGATCCTACCAAATAGTGTCGAAACCAGCCATCCTCTAATCACAGGAGTGATGCCTATCCATCTCCCAACGACACAGAGGAAGTACGTTCGCATAAAAAAGGCGGAGTTAGGAGTGGACACAGCGGCTACAGAGGGGAATGGAAGTGGGAAAGAAGAGAAATGTGGACTGCAAGGCTGATCTGGAAAGTTGTTGAATGGACGAAGTGGGAGCATGGCGAAGTAAACGTCAACCAGTTTTTAACTGGACATGGCTATTTCAATGCGTTCCTTCATAGGATGGATAGGAAAAGTAGAGAGTTCAGTTTGCCTGTATGGTGACTCTTTAGAAGACGACGCAAGAAAGAAGAAGTTCAGGCCTATCAGTGCGGTTTAAGGCTAGAAAAATCCATAATTGACAACCTTTTTAGGCCGTCTATGGGAACATTTATAGATACGAATTCCACAGAGCCATGTCCAATTTTGCCATCCCTACTTAACTCATCCATCTTTGGAGGATGTCGATGGAGACTGCTCGCTGCTTCATCAAGGTAGCCAACACATCGAGACCTTTGACGTCAAAAAAGGATTTACCAAGTTGACACGCTGTCGTGCGAAACTCACAAGCCAACACTAGAGCACTGTCTTTGAAAATGTTGTGCAACTAATCATCCGAGTGCTACTCTATGGCACTAAAGCACTGACTCTATCGAAGGCTGATGAAGATATCCTTGATCATTTCGAACGAAACTTTCTTTATAAGATATTCGGTCCCTTTTGCGTTGACAGGTTTTAGAGGACGAGATTCAAAAATGCACCAACGATACGGTCCGCATAGTCTTCGAATCTAACGTGGTAGAAGAGAAGAACTTGCTTGAAGTGGTGCGAACGAGTAGAACGGGGGCTCAACCAACTTTGAGTTCGAAGCTGGAGGCAGTTAGTCTAGAAAGGTGCTAACTGGAGAGGCTTGTTGGTTAAAGTCCAAACAGTAGAGCCATCTGAGTAAATGAGTCAAAATCTTAATAAGGATTCTTAACAAGCAGCCAATGATCGTTTTTAAGGGACGATGTGAGGTTCCTTTATCGTGTCATGTAAAAGAATCAGATTCAATGAATCTGGGTGCTCAATTGTTAAGCATTAGCAACACACTAGAGTCTCGACTCATTACCGAGACAACTAAAAGCATCAACAACCAACTGAATCACATCTAAACTGAACTTTGGAGAGGATTATTCCTATTGGCTGCCCAACCCTGGCAGAGCTGTTAGTCCATGGGAGATTTGATAAAGCAGTGATCTTTACCGATTGCTCAAAGACGACCTACTAGATCTGTGTGGAAGTCTTCTGAGAAAATTTTAAGAAAAGTGGACTCTAAGTGGAGTAAGTACAGAGCAACTCAAAGTTATGGAAGCAGTCTTGTCAAAAAAAAGTCTTTACGGACCAACCAGACGTAAATCAATTCCGTAAGTTATGAATAGTTGTCAAAACACTGGATGGGATTATTTTTGGTCCTGAGAGCTGAATAAAGTACAACGAGCAGGGATAGTGAGCTGAAATCAACACCCAGACCTTCAAACCCGAGTCGGAATTGTATTCTGATGACGCTGCTAGTAAATGCTATGTCCCTTACAGAACTGCCCTACTTCATGGTTGACAGTACCTAGCAGCGTATAAGTTGAACGATGAACGATAACTGTCATGAAAAAAACAAAAATTAGAACGAAAAGAACGAGTGGTTCAGATCCAAACACAAGTTAGGTTAAGTTTGGTTCACTTTTCGCGTCAACAAAATTCTTTGGACTCGAACCATTCTGTGGGGTAGGTAAATCACTCTTAGCGAGACACGCAAAAGGTCTTTGCATGCAAGAAACTAGGGAAGCCTAACTCAATACACCAGGGCAAGTATGGTCAAAACTGCTATTCCTGGTACCGTCACAAAGAAAATCAACTTTCATTGTGAACCTCGATAGGAGTGCTAATTGGACTTCTCAGCGGTCACTGCCGCCTGAATAAGCACCTACATCGCATGAAACTTACAACAGATTCAAGCTGTAGACTCTACCTTGAGAGTGAGGAGACCTCTCTTCACATCCTAAATGAAGGTCCAGCTCTCTTTCAACAAAAATACTAGGCGGCGAATTCGTCTCTGCAGAACAGCTTGCTGCCATCCACCCAGAGAAGTTCCTTAACTTCCTGATATCTTCTGGAATGAAACAATTCATCTAGGAACACTAGGGAAGGCACAATTGGATTCGTTAAAAACCGCAGTGCCGAATTCTTGGCCATTCATCCAGAGAAGTTTCTTCCTGACATCTTCTGAAGTGAAGCAACTAATCTAGAAAACATAAGGGAAGGCACAATAGGGTTCTTATGATGCCAAGAGGTGTGAACTACCCTCACGAATACACAGAACATGTTTTGGGTAAGGGAGGTACTCAATGTATTTCGTCGACGAACTTAGACTAGTTGTAGGTCCATTCTGATACCTCAGGATCTAGGAAAACTCCTCCATCTACTCGTTGAACCAGTGGCAAGTTTTGGTAAAGCGCACAAGATTTTTGGCATCTTTTTGTCCTAGGTCATCGAGATGGTTTCGTCATTTAAGAGAGAGTGCTGGACATATACAAGGGGGATGGGGAATTGCTTCTTTCAAATACGAGGCAAGGAAAATAGGTGTTGTGACACTGACTGCTGGGCAGCAAGTTCAACGCCCCCAAGAGTAATGAGAATTCGAGTATCTTCTAAGCGTCCAAAGGTTGGAAGATTTGTATCGAATAAGCATTCGTCCTGTTTGTTGTTTCGAATGCCAAACAACCTAACTAAACTTTTTTTTTAAATTTTCAGGACGTCTGTCTGTTAAGGAATTTTCAATGAATGATTTCTGTCACCAAGTTTCCATCACAATGCATTTGAAGACAAATCGAACTCCTATTACGACACATTCCTTTAAAAATTTTACTTATTGCGCATCGTAAATGAACAGATTCTACCGCCTCTCAACACGTAATTATTGTCACATGGGCCTACCACAAGAAATAACATCTCAAGTCTTTACAAACAACAAAACAATTTACGAAGTTACGAGGCTTTTAAGTAAAACAACACCTTCACTAACACTATTTCACAAACTGACCTTCATTTGCCTTTTTTTTTCATTTGTCATCATCCCCCAAGGGATGATTTTTCTTTACAGAAAAAAAAAAAAAGTGCACTCACAATAAATAATTAAATCAACTTACCTGCATCACTTCATTGTTATTCTTTCTCAGGTGATGATAGACGTTATGATTGAATAGACTTGCGGCTGCAGTATCTGTGACATCCATTCCAATGCCAGAACTACTACCCGACGATGAACTGGTCTCGGCCTTGGTATCCTCACAAATGCCCGAATTATTACTATCGTTGTCGGCATTCGGTGTTAGGGGATGTGAAAATGCCAACGGTGTGGAAGAAGTTGTCGACAAAAGGGGGCATATGGAAGCCTCCTCCTCTGGTAAAAATGTTGAAACCGAGGGTGATTCAATAAGAGTCGATGGCAACTCTACATCTAATAAAGGTGGATCCGTTGAGATACCCATATCCCGTAGCAATTAATCAGAATTTTTTTTTAACGTTTTCAACTGAAACACTAAAAATGTATTAAGTAACAAGAATGAACGAAAGTATCTTTTGTATGATACAAGCGAATAAGTTTATTTTTATCTCACAAATCGAATTGAATTGCTTGCGGTTGCGACGTTTTTTTTTTCATCCGAACCGTATGTTGATGGAGCAATTAACTTGCATCACAGACTCACTTGATGATATGTGTTTGTATTCAATTAATTAAAATTGATTAATTCATGTACCGATTGAATTGTTGGTTCGTTTTGCTGAACGAAACTGTTGCGTAGGAGCTGTGTAAATTCGGATTCCTTTTGGTGAATAATGATGACGATGATGATGGAAACGACTGACGTCTGTTCGGTTTCGGACTGTGAATGAAAAATTTCAACGAAATTATATCTCGTGGTGTGTACACTGTAACGTGTACAGTGTTCGACGGCAGGAGGAAGTTTCGGCAGAGAGTTGTGCGCCGAATCCAATTTGTAGACTCACATGGGGGCATATTCTGAGACTTTTTATGTGTGGATTGTGAAGACGTCATGAAATGTTGGATTGTGGGTGGTCGCCAGGACAATGTTGCCAGATGGTGTCGCTAAAAAATAGGACTTTTCACCGTTAAAAGACAGCAAAATGTGGCAAAAGATGGCGCAGGAAGTATCGCCATACAGGGGGATAGTCCGCCATTTTTGCAAATGGATGTGAAATGTCAGTGAAATTTTGACAGATGTCTTGCAGAATAATGCAACGAACTGTCTACGAACGCGGAATATCTAGGTACTTGAGAGAGTGAGGCAAAAAATACTGCAATGTCCTAAAGGTAGTAAAACTTTCGGGTCTTTTGTCGAAAGAATAAAAGGCTTAACTTCATCGACCATCCCAGCTCCTGTCTGCATGGGTAAAAATATCACAATCACTAAAGAGAAAGCCGATCCTCTAGCTGCATTATTCGCAGGCCATAACCTAGTAGCGACCCACCTTAGAAAAATGTCTTTAAGCACAGACGAGTTATGCAGAGGCTGTGGCAATACAGACGCGGAAGAAAACACAACCCACTTCCTATGCGAATGACCCAACCTACACAGAACAAGAAAGAAGACCCGCGGTCAATACTATTTTAACGACCTGTTCACTACGAATTTAGGATGGGTCAGGGAGGCCGAACGATTGTAATTGCATTCACCAAGACCTTTCCCTTCGCTTTGTCTTTTCAGACTGGACATTCCACGTCAGAGGAACACAATAGATCCGTAGAGATCCGAGTAAAGGCTGCATCTCGCGTTGAAGTCACTTCTTCAACCTACCAACCTAGCTGCATTGTTCGCAGTGAATTCCACTTTGCCAGACAGCTTTCTCAATCCAAACCTACAGTCCGCTGTCTGACATCTCGAAAGCCTTTGACAGAGTGTGGCATAGTGCACTTTTAAACAAGATTCAAGCATATGGTGTTGGTAACGTCTTATCTGAATGAATTGCGAGCCTATAATATGTTCCGAAGAAGTGGGTCATACTTTTTCTTTACGGCCCCGCTTAGATTTTTCCCATAATACCGCAGCCTTTCATTGTCACCGCACCCAGTCACGTTGCTACCAATTCGCAAAGTCGAACTTTCTCGCAACCTTACTGCTTGATCTTTGAAATGAAGGTTTGGTCAACCTCTTGTAATCTCAGACCTGAGGCCTGAAGGCTGTGATTCGATAAATCTCTTAGTTAGAGAGTTGTTAAGATCTCACAGTGTGGCGTTAAACTGAGACGTAAGTGTTCCATTGAACTAGAATTTTCTCATCTTTCATATAAAACTGAGTAGGTTCTACTAAAACCCTCCACTTAGTTGTCTACAGTCTTTACTCTTCAGTGAGTGGCAGCAAAATGCAGCTTACAGACGCTCAGAACCATTTTCTTAGTCAGCTTTCATTCTGTAGAATCATGCCACACACAATTGTGTTCGTAAGAGACCCAATCATCCTTCTCCGAGCCTTGTTAATCAATCTCGTGGGAGATCCCAGGAAAGTAGCCAAAAATAGATTTTGTGACCTTATTCAGAGGGTTCTTGCATTCACGAATTATACTGGAAGCAGCCAAAGGATTGAGCATTGCCTTACAAGCAGCATGTCTATCGTTACCGACATAGATTATCCAACTTTTCCACCTGTTTCTTACAATATAACTCATGGGTACTAGAACCTTTTGCGGTGATATGACCCACGTCTTGTTTAAGGCTAGCAAATTGAGAGCCCCTTTGATATCTTCCATTCGACATGTTTTGACCAAAAAAGTTTTCTACCCTGGATAACTCCCAAATATTGGGCTTCATCGGAGATCTAGATCTGAATAGTGACACCCTTTAGGACTAGCTGAGTCAGATCGGTCATGGTCTTCCTTCTAGTGAAAACAATTGAGAGAATTGACAATCCCTTCCAAGTGCACCATTATCAATCATGTCCAGGGCCTCTCTGTGCGTTAGTTAAGGCAGTCAATAAGCATGGTCCGACAGAAAACATGTGCCTAAGCATACACGTAAGAAGTATTAAGGGTGTTTATCAGAAAGTTCAAGACATAAAATGCCTCCGATCGAAGGAGTTTGAGTGGTAAAATAATCAGTATCCAGCAGAGGCAATGCTATTCCTGTCTTGAGGTCTTTGTATTTGCAAATGTCAACTCCGACCATTTTTGGCAGCAACCTGGTTTACGAACCGCTCCGGATGAGAAATGCAACTTTAGAGACCTGAGCATGCCTTAGTAGCTAGAAAGTCGACGAACGACGAACTGTATGGGCTGTACAGCGACATAACCTAGTTAGAAGGGTCCAAATACAACGACTAAGATTGGTGGGACATGTAGAGTGGATAGACACTAATGCTTTGGTCCAGAAAATCTTCGAATCCAACCCAAAGGGACGACGGACTAGAGAAAGGCCGCGACTTAGTTGGCACGTACAAGTGGAAAGAAACCTCAACCAACTTGGCGTGTAAAACTGGCGGTTGACTGGAGACTCTTGTTGTTTGAAGCCCAGATCCATCCCGGACGTCATATACAATATGGAAATTCAAGAAACCAACCTTGAATTGAACTATTATCACAGCTGACCACGTCCTACAAGCAGCTCTCAAGGCACGGTCTGCATATTAAAAAAAAAATCAAGCTCGAGATGATCTCCGACACGCTTCTCACATAAGCCATCTCTGTCGACATCAGTGCCGTTTTACAAGTCTTCTAGCCCCGTTTCCTCTCACAAAACACAATCAAAGTTTAAAATTAAATTATGTATTTGTATCGATAAGATTCAATCGTCCCTGTTCATAAATTACAATCTCAGCCTTCGGATTATTCGCCTTGATCTCGTGCAAGTTTATTCTAAAATTGTCATGACTTTCAACAACAAGACTCCTAAGATTCGTCAAATAAACCAAAGAGCCACCAACAAACGTATAATTTCCAATAACAATCAACTCCTTCAACGAGTCACAATGCCACTTGAAGAACTCCGTCATCAGTTCATCTGTCAGCTGACAGAAGCTAAAGTCAATCTTTTCCAAATGTTCCGAAATACTGCTGATTAGTTGCAAATATGGTTCGCACATTTCGACATAGTGTAGGGTTAACGTTTTTAATTTTGTACAATGAGCTATCGGCTTAAGAGCTGTCAATACAACTTCTGTGCTCATCGAATATCCAACGGATAGTTCGATCGAAGTCAGGTAAGGACTTGCCATCCACAATAGTTTCTCATCGTCCATGTCGGAGTTGAGATATCTGAAATTGAAAGTTAAACTCTTGCATCGACGTAGGTAGAGATGGACTATTTCGTCAAATTTCCGACAAACGCCAAGAATGTCAAGGAGCTGATAGTTGGTGAAGTAGCTGAATATTTTGATGAGACAATCATCATTTAGCTGCAGGATATCCAATGGCAATGGCTCGAAATCTGACTGAATTGGTTGGTATACACTGTGATCTGCATATGTAGTCATCTGGAATGGAAAGAAGATGCAAGGATCTGTTAGATTTGTGGTTAATTTTGGAAAGATCACAAGTAAATTTGACGCTTTAAAACTTTTGAGAAAGGAGAGAGATCAAAGCTCTGCACACGAAGGTAGGAAGACTTTTTTGGGGCCTCTTTTCCAAATCAAAGGACAACCAACACAAAAAAGTCTTCGTCACCCTGGACAGATACAATGATGAACTTAGACCTAGACTTTCTGAATACAGTGACTATGATACCTGAAACATGTAAAGCAGATGAACACTAACGTTCTGACCCGAAGAATCTTCGAATTCACGCCGGAGGAACGGTGCAGTTGAAGAAAACCGCCCGTGACTCAAGTGACGCCACAAATGGAAAATACTTGGAAACTGGAAGCAGCTATAACTTACGATTGAACTGGCTGTAGACGCTTGTTGGTTGAGGCTTAGATCCACCCCGGTATGTAACGCCATTAGTAAGCACTACCTTTGCAATAGACGTTATGTACAATATGTTCAATCCCTTGGCGCACTACTGCCTAAGAAGTACTTGTTGAGTTGACATCCAATTCCATAGTGGAGATGCTGTTTTAAGGAGAAAGCCATGCAACATACTAACATATGTATCACCTTTCAAGACCCATCTGGAGCCTACAGCTTTTTGTACGAGATCTTAGCGAAAAGTAGGTTGGGTCAGGTATACAGCCCTACTCGGTTCTCAAAGGATCGACAAGTAACCTTCTAGTGTGGTTCAATGATGGTTTTAAAGCTGTTAACGGAGCTGGAGCGGGTTTCTACAGGCCAAGCTGGCTCCATTTCTTGTTTTAAGGCAGAGGAATGCGCAATCAATGTATGCACCGGAGAATACATTCGAAGTACCCTCCGCCAGCAAATTGTCATATTTTCCAACAGCAAGGCAGCGTTAAAGCTCTGAGCTCCTACTTTTTCGATGAAGGCTTGCCTGGAGGAGGCTTAACATCCACAAGCAACTAGCTGCTCAGAACAAAACTTCCACTTATGGGATTTTCAGACACAAGGGCATTGACAAAGAGCCCAATTAACGTTTACAAACCCACTTCTCATCTGTGGTCAGCCACCTTGAGTTGGAGCTCAATTCAATGGGAGCAGCAAGAGAAGCTCTCAAAGTGGAACTCTATCACTGCACTTTGCACTGCACTTTGTCAATCTAAAAAGTTTATTAACTCCTCAAGCAGCGAAAGAAGTAAACAAAATGCTCGCACTTAACAAGCGTGATGTCTAAGCTCCTGACGATCCTCCTCACCGGACATTGCTTACCCAACTTCTATCCCAATCAGAAGCGCATAAGTCCTATGGATGTGTGCCGTCTAATCTTGAAAGTTCATGGTACTGTGCAAATGTCTCGCCATAGCTTGAAGCAAACACAACCTCTTCGATAGGGGATCAGTCAACCGTCTATTCGAAATCACGATTCTTAGCTTCCTGTATGCCCTCGATCTTGCTTGGAATCGCAACTGTTTCCAATTACAGAAAATCCTTGCTCGGCACAAAAGACTTAATAGGACGCAAGGCTTTTCTGGTTTCTGTCAGATAGGTTAAGGGCTTTGTAGAATCTTATTCTTGTTTTCCAGAATAATTACCTTCCGGTTGAGTCCGAGAAGATGGCAATTCTTTAAGCATATTCAGCAACATTCTCTGAGTCCTACCTGGAGTTCATGTTCATGGCGGAGATTGGAGACTTAGTTTCACAGTAGAAGAAATATAGTTTCTTAAGGCATTCCTAGTTAGGTAGACACCTTTTCCGTGTAAAATCGCTGCCATAGCTAGAATTTTATGGTTCATTCGGCTACAACTTCGAACATACTTGGAATAATGTACCCCAAATCCAGGCAAATTCAAATAACGTAACCGAAAAACAAAAATTTGAATTTGACACATGCATAATAGATGCACTTCCGGTTGTTGTTTTAGAACTGTTTATGTACACAATTTTGACACATAAAATGCAACAACTCCATTCAAAAGAAGTCACAGTACAACGAAACATAAAGCTCCAAACACAAGAACGTTGATTCGATGCCCTTTTTGAAATTTGAAACCACACACTAAATTCAACAACAAAAATTAAATAAACAAATGACAGCATCAACAACAAGTGTCCCCCGACAATCCCCCCCGCAAAGTGGCAATCTTATCGAAATCGCTCGCACTATCAATTTCCAATTTCGTATATTTTTCTTCTTCATTGCTGGTGTAAACAATTCAATTGAATTCCGCTGAACCATCAACAATTGTCGTTACCAATTATACAAACTTACTTGAATAAATAAACTCTTAAGCCGTCAATTTTGAATAGAAAAACACGAAAGAAATAAGAATTTGAAAATAAATATTTAATTGTTTGTGATTATTTTGACAGTACGAGTCGTACAGAGAGAAAAAAAAATCGTTTTCCTTGTGGAATGCAAGAACAATGTGGATTCCATTTTCTTGGGTGTGTTCGATTTGACATTGACATTTACAACAATTAATGATTTCTTTTTATGTCAATTTGTATTTGCTCTTTAAATGGAATGTTTTATTTCTTTAAAGGATTTTTAAATCAATTAGATACACATGTTAATTTTGTCTTCTTCCAGTTTTAGGTCAGATACCTGAGAGAGTTTCAATGGTGTTTCCTTTGTTGGTGCAAAGGGCGCTCGAGACAGTCAAACTATATTTCGAAACACTCGTTATTTACTTATGATTATTCGTGAACCTTACTTATCTTAAGAAATAAATGAATATTATTTATTTAGTTGTTTACGCTGTTGGCTTCAAGTTTCAAATGGATATGACTTATGATTATCGTTAAGCGAAACTTGAATTTGCATCGCCGCAAGATTATTCAGTAACGATTGTGAGTTTGGAAGTAAGTGTATGAGAATGTTTGCCAGTGGACTAGACGATTGAGAGTTACTCGATAAAAAAGTGCCATCTGATGTGAATATCTTTAAAGAGATCGTATTCGCCTGGACAGAGGAGATTACAAAGATGACTCCATAGGCTCTTGATTAGAATTGCTAGCTTCTCATCACAGCAGTGCTCTTGATGTGCTCTCTACAAGATGCCTAAACTCAAGTTCAATTATAACATTCAAGTCCACTTTCTGGACAGAACGAAATGGAAAAATAACTCACTCCCATCGAAATACCAAGTATTTAAGCTTCAAGATGGAATACGGCGTTGGAGCAAGTGCCTTCTCACCGGAATTGAGCCGTATCGCCTTGCAGACTCTTCGTGTGTATTCCAGCGATTAGAGAGACCTGCAAGATACTAAACAACATAGGAATCTTTATTGACAACCAGGCTGCCATCAAAGCACACTATTCAAGCACCATGGCCTCTGAATTAATAGAGCAGTCTAAGTGCTCGGTTAAATATGATCGCTCATTGAGTTCCCGGTTATAGTTACATAGAAGGGAATGATAAAGCAGATGCGCTAACCAGATGTAGCTCAACTGATTTCCTGAGCTTAAAACGATCAGCACGGTATCCGACTTTATGCCCAAAATACTCTTTTTTGGCTGAAAGTTCGAGATCCCGAACAATAATTCTTGGGAAACAGACGATCCGTTGCTGAACATAAAAGGACTAGTGTGGTATACTGATGGATCAAAGATGGACTCCGGTGTTGGTGTCGGTGTCTATAGCTCTAATCACAATGTCTCAAAGGCACTTGGAATGTGCCCTAGTGTCTTTCTGGCAGAACTGTGAAATTGCAGACCAAATTGCCAGAAAAGGTTCTTCAGAAAGATACATAGGTGCTGAACCCTTCTGCTGCATCCCTACAGCTGGGAATAACGGAACTTCTTATCCTACTGGAACAACATCCAGGAAGTAAGACAGGTTCAAAAGGCCATCCGACCCCTGAAAAAAACCACAAAAAATATTCTCAATCACAATCAGAAGGCAAGCCGACTTCCTCACCAGTCACTGCAGCCTCAGATATCACTTACAGGTTCAGAAATCTGAATGCAAACTCTGCTTAGAGGAAGACAAATCAGCGGAACACGTACTATGTGAGGGCGTGGCTGTCTGCAAAGTCAGGAAACGCTTTCTCCACAAGGAATTCCTAACAAGGGACGACATTCGTAATGCCTTCGTTAATCCTCACCTTCATCAATTGTTAACACTTAGTGGAACAGATATGGTCCCACCTACAATAAAAATAGGACGAACGACAGGACTCGCACTGAGACAGCAAGAATTGTATCAATTAGCACAAGCCACTGCCAAGTAAGTCATTTCCTTGAATACTCATTGCCGTAGCTGCAACAATACCTACACAAGAAAAGGAAACCCTAATCCACTTTCTCTGTGCCTGCCCGGCACAAGCCTAAACCAGGCATCTCACACTTAACAAAGCCTTTTTCAAAAAATTATAAAAAGATAGATGGCTTTGAAAACTGACCCGCTTACTCACAGCCATCAACATCCAGGTCACGTGAGTTGTGGTTTTAAAAAGACGTATAAGCACTACCTACCTACCTGACTGCTATCTTCTCGATCTAAGCTGAAAGGCACATATCCTGAAAATCTCTCATGATTAAGATCAGAAAAGTCTCGTGATTTAAAAGATCTTTTGTGGCAAGCAAGGTTCTCCATTGAATACACGTCACCTGGCTGTGTCAGGCACTTAGTTTCTACTGCCTTTCTTGCTGCATCTAAAAATAAAGTGAAAAACTGAATTGTTCTATTTTAAATCTTTAAAAATACTTCCAACACAGATACACAAACTAAACTAGCTTTGCCCATTGATCAGAACGGAAGTCATCAAACTTCTCAGGGGCAACATCCAAGTTTGTTAAATCACGTGATTTTATGTTTTTTAATGTTTCAGTCAAACAAGCTCAACCAATCACGGTTTTTTAGTTCAGTTTCCCTGAGCGGCCTATGGTTATCGACGCTTGAGTTATCTCTAATAAGACGCGTGATTGTCTCGTGCTCTTCATATTCCGCACGTTTTTGAAAAAAAAAATTGTTTTTCAATGATCACATCATGCTCATGAAAAAGCATTTTAATTTGCGATAGCTTAGTTGTATTTTTAAAACTGTACAAGAAGGATGTATGACTATTTATAAAAAAAAAAAAAGAAACGACACAGACATTCTTTGTCTGCTACTTTTGTAAAAAAAAAAAAAGTAAACCGGATCTGTTTGTTCGTAGTTTTCCGCCAACAACAAGTCATACCCTACTGCTATAGCAGCACTGTAAGAGTGCTATCGCCCTCTATCCTTGACGGTTCCGGGCGTGCTACTTCCAGTTTGCTACATCAAGGTTTCTAGCTTTCACGATTGTTCGGTCTTTAAACTTTAAGAATTCTTATCATATCTGGCAAAGACCAGAAATGTACTGCGTCCTTAAATATCTTTTGTATCGATCTTCATGAAACTTTAAATTTATGTGACCATAAGCATGATCGAGGTTATGGAGGAACTTCAAGATCGTCCTTGCGAGAAGTAGCTGACTATTTTTTGGCGAGTTTTTGCCGAATATTCGCATCAGATGTGCTCGTGCTTAATCTTCCACGTTAAGTCGACACATATCCATAGGACCGATGCCCAGCTGGTTGGGATGGTGTTTGAGTGAGCAGTATCCTGCGAGAATGTCCATTAGAAGCTTGGTATCACGCTTGCTAAAAACAATAATTTTTTGACTTCCCTTACTGTTTGAGGGGTTAATAGACTTTTTAGAATGACAAAGTTCAGTACATACTTCAGTTCCACTTTGAGCGGTTCTATCACGGAGTTGAGTTCCAACTTCATGTGGCTGGTGGATAAGCCACAGAATGGAAGTGGACCTTTTCTGTCGAGCTCATTGGCAATAGCGTTATAGCTGCAATCTTAATAGATGGAAATTCTGTTGTGAAGACATAGATGCTTGAGGATGTTAAGGCAGCTCCAGGTAAGCCTTGAGTCGAAGAAATATAAGCTCAGAGCTTTTATCGCTGCTTGGCTGTCGAAAAAGATGGCGACCTGTTTTCTACAGAGGTTGGGCCTAATGCATTCTCTGATGTATGACCCGATAACTCAATTGTGTATTCCTCTGTCTGGAAAACAGACCCGGGCCACCCTAGAGAGACTGCTAGCCTGAAACTCGGGTCTACGACAGCCATGATAGCTCCGTTTTCAGTTTTGGATTCATTAGTGACTCGGAATTACTGGTGATTGGTCCACCGTTGTTGCATTTAGTCCGTTGGAAGATGATGCAGTTGAAAGGGCTTATAAAGTTGATTTTAGGGAACATAAAGTCCGTAGTGCAGATAATCGGTTTTAAAAGAATCGGCATTGCTTTTAGGATCTTTAGATCAACCGATTTAAAACTCCAATAGAGGTAAAGTTTGATGGCTCAAACCAAGGCAGATCCTTGAACTATGTAAGAGAGGAAGGTCAAAAAGATTTTTTAGCGTTGAAGTGCGGGATCCTTCTCACAAATTGGTTGGATTCGAAAAGTCGAGTGTACTTACATTGGCGTGTTTAAAAGCAATGACTTGATCTTTGGTTTGTTTAGGTTTATGAGTTGATGAGGATAGTAACATTCTCATCACACCATTGTGATGGTTCCTCTCGAGGTGTTAGTCTCCTGGTGCCAACCATCCAGACGATCTGGCAAATCTGGACTATAGATCTTATTAACAATTCAATATGGATCCAGAGATGCAATAAGTTCTAGCTAAGTCGTAGAAAGAGATTATGGTCCACCTTTGCAATGTCTGCAAACCAGATTATAGTCTAGAGTGGACCTGGGTTACAACCAACAAGCTCCTTCAGCAAGCTCGATTTTTAGCTAAATCACCGTTCACTTGCGTGCGCCACCCAGATTCGCGATCTTCTTCTACTGCGCTACTGGTGTTCAAAGGGAAGACACGTGCATTCAAAAGGACAAAAGTGTCTGCAAGCCTTTCCAAACCAATCCCTGTCTACCAACTCTTAATCTAACCGCCTCGCGATGAACGCTGGGTGCCTAGTATTTGAAATTGGATTTCAACCCCTTTGAAGAGTAATTGGTGGCAGCTAAGGAGAGAAGGGGAAAGGGGTGATTCCACTTAAGCATTCTTCCTTGGATCCGGATGGGAGGTGAATAAATATCCAAATGGAAATAACTGTGGCGTCCATAGTTCCAGTCAGGTCGAACTACTTAGTGAACACCTTGAATGAGCTACTACGACGTATTCGAAGATCAGACCTAGAAGGAGTGGTTTATCCGGCTCCTCGACCAAGAATAAGCATTTAAGTTCCGACCCTCCAAATTGGGGCTTGTGCCGCCGCCGGGGTAACTAGGCGTCCACGGAAAACACAGCTAGTTACGAAGAAACAACAAACCTTGGAAAAAAAAAACAGATTTCCTGTTAAAGACCATAAAACAGGTTTAAAAAAAAAAAGAAGATATTCCTTAAAATTCGTACTGCAGTCCAACCCAATGGTATTTCTGTCACCATCATTTCATTTGACTTTCATATTCAACCTCAGCTTCGTTTGTTTTGATCACTTGTGTTATTTTCTGTCATCTATCGCACAAGAGATCACGAACTTGCACTATATGTACCTACCTAAAGTAAAATAGTCTTTCTATGACAGTGTTTGTCTTCCAAAGATAGGCTGAAAAAAAAACACAACTTATGCGATAAGAATTTAAACTAAGTTTTATAAAATAATTCCAAATTTATAAATCTGTCATAGTTCAAGGTAACGCGGTGTGCAGTGTACGTCACAATACTTTGGATTTAAAACGTCACATCGGTTTGTTTTTAGAACGTCACGCTACGCCCATTTTTTTCATCAAAATCTGACTCGAATTTCATTTCGTAATGAGATCAAATCACAAGATTTTTTTAAATAAAAATTAATAGCTCATCATGATTTATTTACGCACATAAATTTACGGAAATTTTCTTAATGAATTTAAAAATAAACGATCCACTAGCAGTAAGACGATAGGAGAATTACTGACGTCAGCAATAGGCTTTATTATCGGCCTCTTTTTTCCGTGTTACTTTTCTAAGGGCAAAAATGTTTTCTGTGAAAAATCCCGATCTTGTCTTAACATTAAACGAATACAAGAGGCTACTTTTTAGGGCGGGATTGTACGAAATTTAAACCTTGACAATGAAATTGAATTTATCTCAAGGCACATCATCCTCATTCAAAAGTTATTGTAGGTTATTATTTAAAATACGTTTTAAATTTTCCATTTGGGATTTTATATTTTTACATACAACAAAGTTGTATTAATTAGATTATTACGTAAAGAAAAAAAAAGAAAAAAACACAACTCAAGCTTGGGGGTATTTTAAAGATAACCTTTAAAATGGTAGGTACCTACCTTATCTGTGAGATGAAACAAGTGCCAATATACTTGGAAGGCTACGTTAAAGGAAATATAACATGCTAACAGTTGGTGTTTGTTAAGAAATATAATTTTGAAAATACAGGACTTAATAAATAGTTGCTGAGGGCATTCAAGTCGATGCTAGTTTGAAAAGCTTTTAAAGACTTCATGTTGCTCGAATCTATGAAGATATACACTACAACATGTTAAAAACTATACCCTAGACTACTACTGAGGACGTTATGAAATATTACAGCTTAAACAAGGCGCCGGAGGAAGATGGTATACGGTATTTATTCTTTAAGTATTTTATGCCGCAATTCCTGAAGAGGTTGACAGGAGCGTACAGCTTTATCTTCAGCATGCATGAGGCACCAGAATGTTTCAAGAGGTTTTCGGATCGAACGACATCCTCTGAAGCACTAGACACTCTGTTTCATCTGATAGCCCTCGACTTCTTTGCCTAGCAGCTAATTCAGCCGTTTCCCTAAAAGCAATTTTACAATGTTCTAGTAAAGATTTCAGCCACGCCAACATTTTGAATAATTTCATAATCTTCCCAGAAAAAATAGACTCTATGCCACAGCCTTGCTAAATTTTAACAAAAACTTCCACGTACCCATCCCTTCCAGGTCATCTTGAGAGGAAGATGTGTTTCTAGAAGAGGAGTCGTTTCACATCTACTCCTACAACGAACAGAGCAAAACTTGTGACAGGTTCGGTGGAGGAATTTTCCTTGAAAGACTCAATCTTAGCCTCTCCTTCCGTTTTCTAAAGCATTGTAGCGTCTTTTTTCTTCTTGTCAGTCCAGCAGCAATCAAATCCTTGGAATCATTTTCTATAAACTCATTAGCAGCTCTAAATTGACGATCTCTCTGATGGATCCGTTGAGATCCAAGCGAGCCTGTACTTAAGTGCAGCCACCCCTACAACCTTGCCGATCTCTCACTCTCTCTCATAGAGCTGGTGGAGCAGTTCAATATTCACCTTTGTCGAATACCGGGCGAAGAGACATTCCAAGGAACTGTAAGTTAGGCTGACGAACTCGTCAGATATGGAAGAACTTCACCCATTCTGCCAGAAAAAGGTTTCTGAAGTCTAAATGTGAACTTAAATTTAAGCTGAATGGAAGTGGACAAGTGATACAACGTGTGTAGCGACAAAGCAGATTTGGCCAAAGTTGGATCTGAAACGCTCTAAGAATATAATTTCTCTCAACAGATTGCATATCTGCACCATAATAGATGGCACCACGGAACCCTGTCCAAAGGGCAAGTATGCAACAAGACTTCGCGTACACTCAAACGATTTTTTGTGGAAGCTGTATGGATGAAGACGCTTGTTGTTTGAGACCCAGGTTCACTCCGGACTGTAGAGCCACCTAAACTAAGTAAGTAAGAAAGAAGATGAGAGGGAAACTATTCTCCACATCCTTTTTTACCTGTCAAGCTCTCTCCCGCAAGAATAAACTTCACTTAGGTGCCTTCGACTATAACGACATAGTTGACAGGAACTTCCTACGCCTCATCAGAAGCTCCAATTGGTCCAACGAGTTGGGAAGGAAAATCACTCCAATAGCCATGGGGTATCGCAATGAGCCTATCAAGTACCTATGCTGGCTTTAGCTGGCAGCCACTTCAATCTAACCTAACCCAAAGAGATATCCGAAGCTAGTCCTAGTGGTATCCACCATCTTCTTATCGATTTAAGGCCGCCTTTCACGTCATTTATAGAGGACAAACTTTACCATATTTGTCTGTGCTAGAGGACGATGGAGAATGGTCGCTGATCTATCAATTTTACGACCTCACCAATGCCTTTGATGTCAAAATATTTGGACGACATAACTTGTTTAACATCATACTTGAGAAGATTGTGTACAACTCACAAGTCCATATCGGGGGCATAATCTTTCAAAGGTTGGTGCAACCACGTTCCTCCACCAACCATATTTACATCATCGGCAGAACTCTGTGAGCGTTCGTGAGGCAGAAGCTGTCAAAACGGGTTTAGCGAACGATGACAACTGTCAACACCCAAGAGACTTTCTTGACTCTGCTATCACTTCTGGGAACGCAATCTCATCCGAAATCAAGCTTGGCTTGTCGATATAAATCACAATATATGTGCGTGATACTGGGTTAATCTTCAACCAAGCGACAGCCTGACTGATAGCCGTGACTTCAGCTTAAAAGACGCGGTTGTGTGAACCCAACAATGAAGAAAAGGAAGAAAGATTGATTAACTAGACAACATGCCTTAGACAACTCAAAAGCTGGACTGTCCATCTAGTTCTTCCTAATGCTTCTTCAATGTATTTGCTTCACCATTCCCTACGTGCGCTCTACCCCACACCACACCGGGGAACACAGTGGATCCGTTGAAATCCGAGTGAAGCTGTACTTATGTGCAACCACCCCTACAACCTACGTGCGCTCTGTAGGTCAAAGCAAGATAACCCGATCCATGCGGCGTATTCTTGCAGCGCAAGGGAGTCTGAAGGAGAAGATACCGGCAACGACTCCTTCGGCTGTTTTAGTGCCGTCCCATAAAGACAGCGATAGACTTCGCGCTGAGTCCAGACGCTTGTGTCCAGTATTATTGTCCCTATAACTGCCCATTTTCAGTAAGCAGCATGTCAGTTGATTTAGGAAGGCTCCCGTGACTTCATAGGATTTCGGCATGACCCATAATTTTCTCACACCATTGGTGAGTTTCTCTCAGCCTTAGGACCGTGTTAGAGGCTTGCTGCAGCAAAGTTTTAAGAACAGCTGTTGGGGACGTTCTCAAGCCACACGTTGGACTTTCTCGAGAACTTCTATGCCGACTTGTTTTTCTAGTACCGGCCACCCATTATGCGCTGGCTATTGATCGGTCTTACAACAACAGTGTACAGCCAGTGCATGAATCTTCGGCTGGAGTACTCCAATACGAAACAGTGTACTTTGGAGCTTCCGTTTTTTCTGTATACTAATCGCAATTTTCCTAGCTTCTCGTAACTATTCATGGTGTGAGTGTTATATTGTCCGCACGAAAGGAAGGGACCAACAGTTTTATTGCCGAATCCAAACGGCGAATGGTAGGTTTGTCAATGCCTGCTATAAGGTAACTTAATTACTTAAGTTGGCGCTACAGTCCGGGATGGACCTGGGCCTCAACATACAAGCGTCTTCAGCCAGCTCAATCTTTAGCTAGCTGCCTCGAGTTACGCATGCATAGTTGTTTGAGGCCCCCTTCAACTTGTGTGCGTCACTTGAGTCGCCGTCTTCCTCTAATGTGCTGTCCCTCGAGGGCGGATTCGAAATTTTTCGGACCGGAGCATTGGTGTCCATCCGTTCGTTGGACCTTCACTCTTCTTGCCAAGTCTATGTCGCTATACAGCCCGTACAGTTCGTCGTTGTAACTCCTCCTCCACTCACCGTCTATGCAGACGGGACCGAAAATCACCCGAAGAATCTTCCTCTCGAAGCAGCCATTTTTGATAAAGTCCATGCCTCTGTGGTGTAGAGCAGGACTGGGATTATTAAGGTCTTATATAGAGTCACTTTTGTTGTTCGAGGGAAGGCTTTGCTAGTCAATTGCCTTCTTAGCCCAAAGAAGCAGCGATTGACAAGAGTTATTCTTCGTTTGATCTCAGCTCTGGTGTCGTTGTCTGAATTGAAAGCGGAGCCTGAGTAGACAAAGTCCTTAACAACCTCAAAGTTACATATATCTGTCGAGGGAGACGTTCTGTCCGAGACGTCGATGTTGAGTGTCCTTTCTTGCTGACAGCATATACTTGGTCTTGCCCTCGTTTATCTGCCACAAGGTGGTGCCGTAAAAAATCGTTTAGATGTTGCTGAGGCTCGAACTTGTGCAATTCAACGCGAGTAACTCGATCACTGATACCGTAATTCGACCCCAGGATAGAAGCTCTAAATAGCTTTGCTGACAGCTGAGTCAAGCTGTTTTGGACACAACACTTATGTGGAGTAAAACATTAAAAAAAAAAACTCACCCTTAACACTTTCCAACAGACACAATTCGAATATAAATTCTCAGCTAAACCTTATCTCTGTTGTTCAAAATCAATTCAAGAAGATATAACCCTATCATCTTCAAGTCAAGTTCATCGTGCCATCAACCTTTTAACAAATTGGTTATAAAACCGATTAAAAAACCCCCTCACTTCGATTGTTATGACTTATGAATCGCATTTTACGAACAAAAGGAAATAATAATATTAATCATCATTTTAATTTGCATTTTCCCGTGCGCCATTCTTATCGCACAAGCCGTCCAAATAGAATTTCCAAAAACTTCTATTTCTCAACTAGTTCAAGCCTAATTTACTGTACTAATAGCGTATGTCAACTTGGCAAAAGGCAAAGTTTAATTTAATCCTTATCAATCCTTATCCGTCAGTAACTTCACGGAGAAGCCTGTTGTTATCTGTCCTGTTCGGACGGCCCACTTAGCCTGCAAATGGATGCACGACAATAGATGTCGTTTTTCTTCGCATGAGAGACAGTTTCTCTCTATAAATTGAAATCTTCTCTATATAAAACACTGATAACCCCTAAGACGAACTGTATAGATCACGCTAAACGCGTTCAACCTATCTGTTTTGTAGATTTTTTTTTCTGCTTTTGTTTTATATTTTTGCGACGTTCTATATAGTACATAAGTTAATTTATATAAGGAAAAATGTTAAAAGATTATGTTCCTTGACGTTGCTAATTAAATATTTAGTCAAATACTAACTACACAAGTAAACAGACGTTTCAGGGTTTTTTGTTAAAAATAAATAAAATTTCTTAAATAAAACCTTATCCGTGGCTTAATTGTTAATTTAAAAAAAAAAAAAACCCCTATTACTTAAGTTTTGTTATAAAATTTTTTAAAAACAAACATAAAGAACTACATGTGGATTTTTGAAATAAGGACATTTTTGTCAGTTTTAAGTGTAAAGGAGAGTTTCCTTCTTGTAAGACTCGTTCAATCAATATGCAAAATCCCTTAAATTTAGGTAAGAGTAGTGATATTGTGTGTAACTTTTTAAGGGACCGTGTTGAAGTGTGTTTAAGAACAATTTTTTGACATCTAGTAGATGTTAAGACAACCTAAACAGATCTAGATCAGAAGATCACAAAATCCATAGGATATTAGCTGTTTGTAGGTGAGTACTTCAAAATTTTAGATTTTTTAACTTGGTAATCGAACTCATGCGTGAGTTTGCTAAGTGAGTTGAAACAACGGCGACAGTCTTATAGATTTCCCATGAGAACCCATACTATCTTTCAAACCTGACAGGATCCATAACATCGAAAGCCACAAGTTGGAAACAAAGCTTTATATCATACCAAACTGCACTCGGGTAGGTAAAGTGGAACAATGGTCTTCAGCAGGCTATGGACTTCTTAGGCTTCCATTTTGTTCTTTATGATGGACAGTCTCGAGCAGAAGGACTGACATTAATTATACGACTTCAAGATTAGTCTCTGGCAAGGGATTTATTGACGAAAGCCCCTGCAGCGACAAATTGGTAAACCGGGTGGATGTCGAAAATTTAGGAAAGAACGTTCTAAGAAGACAAGCCGATATCAGAGCTGGAAAGTTGTCACCACCTATAAAGGCAGATAATCGAAGAGTCCTTGCATATATTTCCGCATTTTGGTGAGATACCCTCCACGGGTCGGGATCCGGTTAAGTAAGGCAAAGAATACAGCAAACCTAGTAAAGTCTCAAACTGTATGTCAATACAGATCAATGCTTTCATGAGGACGATTTTGGAAACCCTTCTGTGATAGGTGGCTTGATGAGCCGGTAAACCAAATCTACCTTCTCCTTCAGACCTCAGAGGATATGTCCTTTGTATGTCTTAGAGCCTTCAAGACGCCTACGAGCTATCGCGTTTGGTTTCTAGAAATGTGTCGAAGCTCTACCTTACTTCACCCAAGCTATCGTGACAATCCTCTTTGACTATCCTTCGCCATGTACTCATGTTTCGGTCAACCCGCTTTCCTTTCATCCTTAGTTAGCTAATTTCATTCCATCACTTGGCAAGCAATGGAGCTGTCGCCTTTTCGAAACGTATATCCGACCTATTGCCTTTGAATTGTGACGTCTATAGGATCCCGACCCATTCTCTCAGGGAGCTTCACAGGAAGGCCAGGAGATCCGCAAGATGTTTCGCAGACATCGATTCAAGAACGTTTACAGTTTTCTTCTGATAGTGGTGGACATGTGCTGCACTCATACTGTAGCACGTCTTCAACATTAGATCGGAACAGCCATAGCTTGGTCTATATTGTGCACAACATATGGCTATGTTTGGCCATGTCTTGTTTGGTTTCTTCTCCGGTGGGAACATTACTCCCAAGATATTGTTCCAAGGCTGATGATTTTAGTTTTGACGGAGTGGATTTTCAGTCCGACGACGTTTGCTTCCCTCTCGACGTCACCTGTCATTTGGTGGAGATCCCTTATTCTATGTGTTTGTAGACAAACGTCGTAAGCGTAAGCAATAGAGCAATAAGTTAGAAGACTTAGACATTAGTTTTAGGATGCGTTGTTTTGGACCGTTTTAAGCCTACAATTTGCCACAAAAATGCTGGTGGTTCCAAAGGTTCCATGACGAGACTGGTTATTGAAGACCCAGACAAGGAGCTCAATCCACGTTTATATGTCCACTTTCCTTCTGTAACTCATCCAAAAAAAAAATTTGAACTCAACTACTGGTCTTTTTTTAATGTCAAAAAGCTAATAAGCTCCTCAAAACAGCAAAGGAAGGCAAGAAATATTCGCACTCTTAACTGCCATCTCAACAAATCACCATACGTCTCACGGAAATGCGTCGACTCGGCTTGAAAGATCAAGAAATCACGAAGCACATCTTCTGCGAATATCCTGCCATAGCTCAAAGTTGGCAAAAACACTTCCCCAGAAATGGTCAACCATTCGCAAGCATGAACCTCGATTGCATTACCTCGATCATTACCTTTATCAAGTTGAAGGAAACCCTTCCTCGGCACAAAAGACCTTTAAGGTCGCAGTGATTTTCTACATTGTCCACCAGGTAGGTAAGCAGCTCCTCATCTGCTGGGATGGGCATGGAATGTTACCAATAAATACAGAATTCGGTACACCTAACCTATCCGAAAAGTTGTAAAGAGTAGGTTATTCCACAAGATACGGACACATATCATGAAGTAGCCATCATCATCATCAATCAGCCGTCTGTGTCCCTTGTTGAACATAGGCTTCCTCTAAATGTTTCCATTGGCTTCGATTTTGGGTTAAATATTTGCAATTTCCTGTCGTCGCTCCATCGTTTCATCTGCCTTTTAAGAAGGCAAACCACATGATGAACCCTGCAAGCAAGGAGAGGAGAACGGCCAATAACAACATGTCTACAGGTCCTGAAAAACAATTTAAAGAGACAAGGGCAGCCTAGGCTAGACGTTCAGTTTTGTTGAAAATCCAAAGTCTCCACTTACAAAATGTTTGACATTGACAAGTTATTGACGATTAATTTTGATGGAACCTAAGGCTTTTGTTGATCATCCAATTGGCGTTTAAGATGTCCCCTAACACGTCTTTAAACATTTTTATGTGGTAATTTAAAGACCGATTCCTTCTTTAAAGGAATGCTAAACTAGACTTTAAATTCAAAACTGTTGACAACAAGATTCAGAGAAGATCAAAGGTTACTCCTATTTTAGCATTTTGACAGCTGACATCCAAATTGACATCTGTCTCTTTGGCAAAATAAAGTCTGAAAACCTCATTCTGTTTCCGGTCGAACCCGTAACCTGCCATGTACATACCAACTTTCATACAAACAAGTTTAAACACAAAGAATCTTTAGCATGGAGAATTTACTGTCAAATTTAGTCACTATCGCCAAAATAGCACCCATAAACACAATTCTTATCGTTCTAATATTGACCCAAACCAGAACGCCAGACATAATACTGATTCAGCAGATTTATTGGCATCAACTTAAGACTAATCAAGCCTAATCGACGAATTATATTTTATTAAACAAATTATATTCGTAATTGAAAAATGGGTACAGTCTGTGTTCAATCAATGTTATGCAACACGTTTGCCTTCCAAGTGAGAACTCCATTTATTTAATGTGTCTTGTGTCAGAGAGAGAGAGAGAGATTATATCATTATTATTTAAGCTCTGCCACTTGAAAGATCTATTGTGCCTGCCTAGAGCCAGTTAGACAAGGAGATCTTGATATCTCCAGTCAAAGCATTACGAATGCCCTCCGTTATTAGGAATTCCTTGTTGAGAAAGCGTTTCCCGACTCTCCAGACAACTCATTGGGCAAACTCTTTCCCATTTCCTCTGAAAATGTCCGACACTAGCAAGGGCCAGACTACGCACACTAAAAACCAACCGTTCTTCGACGACCTCAATGATATCTCGGGTAAAGGGATACGGGATACTTAGGACCACAGGCTCAATAGATCTTTAAGGTCGCAGTGCCATATGCGTTATGCCGCCGAGCCTAATTAATAATAAAGGGATACGGGATCTAATCCGTTTTCTTAACTCCACAGGCTGGAGATCTAGGTACCGACTGTCTCCCATCCTGAACAACACACATCACCAACCAGGTCACACGAGTCGTTGTAACAAAAAGCTTACTTGGGTTCATGTAGAACAGCTACCTCTACCTACCTACCTGCAAACAGTTACGCACTCACATAGTACATGTTCCGCTGATTTGTCTTCCTCTAAACGGAGTCTGCATTCAGATTCCTGATTCCAGATTAGTTTATGTAAGTGATATTTGGGGCTGCAGTGACCGGTAAGGAAGCCGTCCAGCCTTCTGATATCGTCCCTTTTGTGATTGAAAATAATGTTTCTGGCTTTCTTCAGCGATCGGATGGCCCTTTTAGCATGTCTAAGTCCCTGGATGTTATTCCAGTAGGATAAGAAGTTCCCTTTTTCCCAGCTGTCCAAACTAGCTCTGAACGCGGAAGCAGGGATCTTGAAAAGATCCTGGCAAGGCGGTCTGCAATTTGTCTACTTGTCTACTAGTCTGGATTGCCACTTTTTTGGCTTTGAGGGCCGCTGTGGTTTATGGCTTATTCGCATAGACCTGCGACTTCAGAAAACCCCACAAGAAAAACTCTAACGGTGTCAAATCTCAAGAGCTCGGTGGTCAGTTCACATCACCTCCACGTGAGATGACCATGCCCTCGAATTGCTCGTTCAGAATTTCCAATGTCACGTGAGCTGTGTGGCGCGTAGCGCCGTCCTGTTGAAACCACATGTCGTTGGTGTCCATATCATCCAATTCAGGCCAAAAGAAGTTGGTAATCATCGACCTATAGGCCTGTCCAACGTCGTTCTCAAAGAAATATGGACCGATGACGCCGCCAGCCTAAAATCCACACCAAACAGTGACTTTTTCGGGATGCATTGGACGCTCTTGGATCTCATGTGGATTGGTATCGTCCCAAATTCGACAATTTTATTTGTTGACGTAC
This sequence comes from Criorhina ranunculi, assembly GCA_951813785.1. Classification (NCBI taxonomy): domain Eukaryota; kingdom Metazoa; phylum Arthropoda; class Insecta; order Diptera; family Syrphidae; genus Criorhina; species Criorhina ranunculi. Next base: position 38,929,961 of record OX638383.1, on the reverse strand, counting down.
CCATTCATCCAGAAATGGGCCTCATCGCTGAAGATGATTTTTTGATGAAAATTAGGGTCAGTTTCCAACTGCTCCAGACCCCATTCTATGGTCATTTACCTTCAGCTCCTTGGTCAGTTGAATATTGTACGGATGCAGGCCCAAGTCATGACCCAAAATTCGCCAAGTTGTGGTCTGCAAAAGGCCGAGTTCTTGTGAGCAACGCGAAATCGACTACCTCGGATTCTCCTGCACACTCTCACGGACAGCGGCGATGTTTTCGGTAGATCTTGCGTTTTGTCCACGTACAGGTGTTGGTTGATCGTTTACTGAACCAGTGGACTCAAATTTATCCACCACACTGCGAATTGTCCTCTCGGAAGGACGATTATGGCGACCATAAAATGGGCGGAATGTTACCCGAACAGAACACTCATTTTGATAAAACGATTTTATTATTTGCACGTTTTATTGAACGCTATATCCGTCCATGGTGATTTGGCAAGACAGACTGAATAAATGACAGCCAATTTGACAGATGTAGCTCCAACAATATGGCCGCTATCAACTGTCAAAGTTCAGAAGTCCCTATTGGAAGACCTTTTATGAAAAATTTTCGAATTGGCAAGGGATCTTTGAAGGCATTGCACAGAGACGGTTTTTGCACTTATCCGGTTTGCACTCATCCATTTCCGACTGTATATCATCAATACATATAATAAAACAGTAGAAACCGGTGTGTCTGTACATTGAAGAAAAAGTAAAAAGAAAGAAAGGGGGCGACTAAAGAAGAGTAATAGAATACAAATTAGCGGTTTTTAGAATTCTTTTCTGTCTGTCTGTCTGTCTGTCTGTCCGTTTGTTTGTTAACGCACATCTCCGAAACTACTGAACGGATTTTCATGTAGTTTTCACAGGTGGACAGAGCATAATTTGGAGCAGCATATAGGTTTTGTTTTATTAAAATCGGATGTCGGAAAAAGTTATCGGCATTAAAAGATTTTTGGAATTTACTTTTGTATGTTAGAAAAGTTAGAAGTTAAGGGTTGAAGGCCTATGGACGTCACGAACGATTGTTAAAAAAAAAAAACCAGAAACCTTTGGTTAGAATTATAGAGCGTATAAAATTTAGTACATACAAAATCAACAAGTGGCGCTGTTCATTATTAGAACGCGCTATAGACATTTTTGCAGTAATAACCAAAAAAATTGTGACTCCTTCAAATATTCCACTCTAACCTCTCCAAAGGGGGTATAATCGGGAGGAAAATTGCTTCCAAATTCGATAAAATAGCAATTTGATTGGTGGCGCTGAACACTCACGCTGTTAAATCATGACAATCCGTTTTATTTTGTTGCCCAATGTGTAGTTCTTGCACAATCTTTGTCCACACTGGGTATGTATATTTGTAATTAAAATCGGCTCAATAGTTTTAAATTAACAGCTGATGGGCTGGTGAGGAGAGGGGGTAACACCGTTTGCTAACAGGGCTTCAGTTCACATTTAACGTTTCTTCGTCATAACTTTCAACAAGTCCCAAGCCGCTGATCAAAACACTTGACCTGGAAGCTGTTAATGTAGTCTACCGGCAGAATCAAATTGAATATAATTTAACGCATGCGTAGCTATGGGTACAGCTAGTGTTTATATAATTCAAATGGAATCATTGTTATTCAGGGTGAAACTAAAATATTTGACACAATTTTTATTTTATTTTATTTTTTGTTATAAAAGAATACAAAATGATTTTTTTTACATCAATAGCAAGCTGTATCCAGGCGTTTGCTCAGTGTGCTTCAATTTTCTAGTTCTATCCTGTTCTTTCTTTTGAAATTATGTTTACTTTAACTAATCCGCCTGCTTATTATTAAAATACCAAACCTTTTGTTCAACTTGAAGTTCGCCCGCCTGTCTCGCTGCTTTATTTATTTTTTTTAGCTTAAGGCAACCAAGGCCTTAGACTATTTAGTTAAATAAGTTTTATTAATTCTATTATTTTTATATTGAACTCGTTTTAATTGTTTTGTAAAAATTCTTGTATCAAAGTCCGCGAATGTCTCTCAAAAAGCAACTCAGATGTCGTTAAAACTGATCCTTTAATAGGTGTTTTTCTATAATTCAAAAGTCCTTTCTACCCCTCTGATGACCGCATTATTTAATTTATTCTTTGTGATTCCAGCATCATGCGGATTTTTTCCCTTATATCTGCGCCTTGCCTTGTCTCATCTGCTGCCCTCGCCATCTCGATTGCTTTTGTAGAATCCAACACTTCCATTTCTAGCATTTCCTTTTGGACTTTTTTATCATTAACTCCAAGTACAATTCTGTCCCTCAGCATTCTTTCTGGATCTCTGAACTCACATGCTTTGATCAGTTTTTCGAGTTGCATTAAGAAACTGTCAAACGGTTCCTCAGGGGACTGATCACGTGTGTGAAATAAAAAACTGTAGTACACTTGATTTCTTGTTGGGCTGCAAAAATTATCGAATGCTTTGACTACCTTCGCATATTGTTCCCTATCTGTTTCACTTAAAGGAAACGTATTGAACAGTTCTACAGCTTCCGGTCCGACGATATTTAAAAATATCGCCACTTGTACTTCAGCAGATTTTTTATCTAGCTCTGCGGCGATATAAAAATAGTTAAAATTTTGCTTAAATTCACGCCAGTTTTCTGGAAGATTCCCCTTTAGGTTTAGTGCACGTGGTTTGGTTAGGTTATCCATGTTCCTTTGTAATGTACACTATGCGCGGTCTCTTGATGTCAAATTGGCTTTGCGATTCTTATGCACTAGATTGCGAATTGTATTTCTATAAAAAATTCACTCCCGTTTAAAACCAACACGTTACACGTTTGACTTTCAAGTGAGAACTCCTTTATTCAATGTATCTTCTGTTAACTTAAGCTAAGCATGTTTGCAGAGAGAGAGACAGAGTTGCCAAAGATCGCTAATGATCATTAGTAACACATGATTCTACACAGTCAGCGACCGGATCTAACGATACTTTTAATTTAGATTTTCGCTTTTAGATGTAAAAAAAAAAATATGAACACGAATAGTTCTTGAGGTCATGTATGTATTCATAATTAAAATATAAAAGCCACACGCTTATTTAGTAAGGAAATATTACATAAGTCATGTTTAGATTATGTTGTTTTGTTATTTCACTTGACAACATAAATTGTTGACCAAATGAGAGCTATTTTTAGATTGACTTACAGTTTTTGATAAGATCCAGCCATGGGACGATCATAAAAGATCTTCTCTACGCCTTAAACTAGATTCACCAAACTAAACATGGCCACTGTGGCTTAGTGATTAGTGCTTAGGACACAAGTTCCATCCTGAAGAATATCAAATGTTTTTTTTTTGCGACACCACCTCTTCGCAGGCATGACAAACCTGCAAGACAATAACTTGTCATGAAAAAGCTCCTCAATCCGCCGCCATTCGGAGTCGGTAATAAAACTGTAGGCCCCTTCCATTCGTGCGAAAAATATAGCACTCACAGCATGAATGGTTGTGAGAGAAGCTGGGCCTTGGTTCTTTATAAGCTGTCGCGCCAAATATTTGTAAACATGAACCCGACCAATATCACAGTAGTGTCCATCCTTCGTCAGGAAAAAGAAGTTAAAACACATGCAACCTATACCCTGTCTAGTATCTAGGTATAATGGTTGATTTAGGTTAGGTTAGGGAGGTAAATCGGTGAACACCAACCAACATTCTTAGACCTACTACTATCTACATTGTGACACCTTTAGAATCTAGGAGGACTTCTCCTCCTATTTGTTGAACCAGTGGGAGCTTTTGATGAAATAAACAAGGTTTCTGTGCTAGTTCGCCAAGATTTTCAAAAAAGAAGTTCCGTTTTTAAAAAAAGAGAGCACAGGATAGGTACAGATGATATGGAGGATTGTTTCTTAAATTGTTTCGTCCCTCTTGTTTCTGCATAAACTGTTTGCGGGGAGACCCAGTAGAGTGGCATGTTTCCCTATAAGGCAATGTCCTCCATTTAAGCGAAATAAATCTCTTGGAGCACTTTTGGTCTATTAAAGTCCAAATTAGTCTGCTAGTTTGCCAGTTTATATCATTTGAACACTTTTGATTGGTTTTAGTGATTGCATCCTGCTTTCGTTTAAGCTTGCAAGTTGCTAGTATTACCTACTCCGAGATTCTCTTTATCAAAACAAATCTTTATTGTAGTACCAAGCTTGACGAGTTCATCGGCCTTACAGTTCCCTGAAATGTCTCTGTGTCCCGGTACCCAGCAGAGGAGTTTGTTGAATTGTTCTGCTATCTCCACGAGGGGCTGCCCTTGATGTTAGAGAAACTTCATAGCATTCTTACTATCTGTGAAAATGCAAATAGATACTATATTCCACCTCAGCCAAAACAGGCCTTCTTTTATCGCCATAATCTCCGCCTGGATATTACTTGACAGTATACTTCCCTAAAAGAAACTTGGTGAAGCTGTAGTAACCAAAGTAAATTGAACATAAAGTACAGATCAGCAGCGTGACGAAGTAGAACAAGGCTGAGTACAACAAGGGAGAACTTGAGAAAGCTGTGTTTCGTGTGCATAGCAGGGATCATGAGAAGCTGTCCAGCATTGAAGGTGGTATGAGGGGTCATCCCTCTTCACTTAGAAAAACTTTCCAAATCAATCCTCCTTCTGGACTGGCTCACAGATGATATGATCAAAAGACAGTGCTTCGAGAGAAGATTCAACTCGAAGCTGAGCAGTAAACGAGAATGGAGGAGTGAATCGGAGAAAAACCAACCAGGTACCAGGTGTATGCGGGCCCAGAAGAACGTACTTGGAAGCTATGTGAACTTGCCCTAGTATATTCCATCCAAAGGTCCAACGATCGAAGGATGGGCTCAATCAAACCTCCATAAGAAGTACCCTAGAAAACACATCTTGATACTGCCAGACATCAATAGCGGCTTTGCTGTGTTAGGCTCTTACGAAATCGGGAGTTCGAATGTCTTGTTAAGACAAACCGACTGAGTGAGTAAGATTGTCTTCTACTAGGTTCCATGCCATGTGGGACTCAAGAAAAACAAAGCAACCGATGAAGTGCAAAGAAAAGAATCGAAGACTGCCTTTGTCAGATCGGAGCGATACAGCGAATGATTACAAAAGAAGCTTCCTAGACTAAGACAGGCCAAAAAACTTCTCGAGAACTATAACCGGAAAGCATCAATGAAAAGAAGCTTCGAATTCTGACAGGCATTCTTCTAAATCACTGTAGACTTAAGCACCATCACATGCAACTGGTTATAGAATAACACGGAGACTGCAGAAGACACCTCAGATACCCGTCCATGGAATGGAACACCTGGATGCCTACCCACTAACAAAAAATGACGTAGCATCGTTTAGATCCACTCCAGATACTCCAGTTTGTCAAGTCAATAGTACTGAAGGTGATGCTCTCAATCGAGTTTCATTGAGTATCTAGATCTCCAAGTCGGGGAAGCACAATAGATCTACAAAGGTTGCAGTGCACTTACAACTCTACAGTCAATCTACAAGTATAAGCATTGTTGTTCAGTCACTCAATGTGGGGTGCCCAGGTCATAACTTTTTGTTTAAACCCTTGTTTCCAATCAAATTATTTCTGTAACGCCAGTGACATCTATCGCTTTTCGAACGAAGCAAATGGTTTTTGCATTTGCTTTATCGTAGTTTGTGACTTCGAATCATACCAAGTAATAATTTTTGTTTCCATTGCAGATACTTCCTAACAAAAGACAAAGACAAAAGACTCACCCTTAGTCATGGCCTTAGATTTTGCTGCCGGCTGCGTTGGAGGTATGTATTATGGCAACAAAGTCATGAACCGATAGATCCATACAATTTCCTAAGTACCAACGACTCCTTGTAGACTTGTCAACTTTTAAATATCTTAATGTAGTCTACGGGAATTTCAGGTTGTGCGGGTGTACTTGTCGGACATCCGTTGGACACAATCAAAGTACACTTGCAGACACAGGACCCAAAACGACCTATTTACCGAGGAACATGGCACTGTCTTAAGACTATCGTTGCCAAAGACTCAGTGCGTGGCCTATACCGTGGAATGTCCAGCCCAATGGGTGGTGTTGCATTCGTGAATGCCATTGTCTTCGGAGTCTATGGCAATGTACAGCGTAACACCAATGATCCAAACTCGCTGTTGTCTCATTTTATTGCTGGCAGCACTGCTGGTTTGATTCAAAGTTTAGTATGTTCTCCAATGGAATTGGCCAAAACCCGCCTGCAATTGCAAGGGAATTTCAAAACTCCAGTTAAACACAACGGACCACTGTCATGCCTGGCATATATTCACCGTACCGAAGGATTCCGTGGTCTCTTTCGAGGACTTGGCATCACAGCACTTCGTGATGTTCCTGGTAAGATCAATAAAGCATTTAACAGCATCGAAGATATTTTTTGTTTTATTTTCTTCAAGGATTTGCCAGCTACTTTGTATCCTACGAACTGATGATGCGACAAGTAACAACACCAACACCATTTCACAGTCTCATAGCGGGTGGACTCGCCGGAACTGTCTCTTGGATGCTAACCTTTCCAATGGATGTGATCAAATCGTGCGTTCAAGCCGATGGAATGATGGCAAAACCTCAGTACTCTGGCGTGGTGGATTGTATGCAAAAGGGCTATCACTCGGAGGGTATTGGGTTTTTCTGTCGTGGATTAACATCAACTTTATTACGAGCTTTCCCAATGAATGCAGCATGCTTCTTTGTGGTATCACTTGTCATGCGACTATCTCATAGCACACATCTGCAGATGGAGCTTCATCCGCCGGATGCTTTAGTAATGGTTTCATCCTCTAGTGTGCCTGTTCATCGTCCCAATCGACAATTACATACCTACAAAGATATTCAGCATAAAAAATCGCACATGATCAAGAGTCTAGTGTTTTTGGGTGCGTTCAGTGAAGCAGTTTGTCATTCAGAGGTCGAAGAATTGGCCAATGAGTTCTATGCGGATGACAGTTGCGATTACTACTTGTTCGATGACAATCGGTTAATAAGTCAAACTGACAGTACTAGTTATCGATGATTGAGTAGTTATCGATTGATTTTTATTTGTTTAATTTATATGTAGCTCTCGACTTGTAATAATTTTTAGTAATAAACTGTCTATTTGTTGTAATTAATTAGTTTTAGCTTAGACAACAACCCCAAAACACAAAAATTAAATAAAAAAAATGGAAAATGTTATGCCCTTCAACGGGGAAGATCCGATTTTGAGTTTTTAGCTTCTATAGGTTAGGACGTTAGGTACTCTACAAAAATCTTGATATTGTTAGTCCTGCTTTATGGAGTTGAATGCTGGACGATAAGTAAGACAGAGGAGCAGATCTTGGAATCCTTCGATAGAAAAATTCTACGTCGAATATTTGGTCCAGTCTGCGAGGAGGGCGAATGGAGGAGAAGATATAACCGCGAACTCTATGAGCTGTGGATGTAGTCCGAAAGGCAAAAATCCGTCGACTGCAATGGCTTGGCAACATCGAGCGAATGGACGAGAATGCTCCAGCTTAGAGGATCTTTGAATCCCAGTCACCTGGTTCACGAAGAAGAGGATGTTCGAACCTCCACCAGAAATCTTGGTCTTGTAAACTGGAAACAGTGTGCCCGGGACTGTGAAGGATGGAAAGCGGCATTAGTTCAGGCTCAGACCCTCCAAGGGTCGCTGGCCCGATAATTTAGTAAGTATAGGTTAGGTATTACTCACGATATGACTGAAGGATCACAATTGATGGAATAATTCTGCACTCAAACCTCTCTAACATCAAACAATGTCATCAGTGGTTGAGAAGATTAACCTTCTCCAGGACGAATACTCATCCGGTACAGATGGACTTCTTAGTAAATTATCTCAGCTCCTTACTACTCTTTTCCTGCTATCAATTGATCGCGAGTTTTCCTTCAGTTTTGGAAAGATTAATTTATCCCCATTCTCAAGCAATCAGCCGAGTTCAAGTCACCGCTTTACCTCATTTTCGTAGATTTTGAGAAAGACTTTGACCGGGTAAATCGCGAATGCATATGGAGGTCACTTCTGTTGAAAGGAATTCTCCCAAAAAGAGTTGCTATTATAAAGGAGTCTTAGAACAACGCAAAGTGCTTCATTCTACACAATGGATAGCTCTCAGACTTTTTTGAACACAGAGTAAGACTGGCGATAGACGATGTACTGATTGCCACCGTAGGAACAGCTGAGAGACATGGCATCCAATGGAGACCGTTTGAAAGGCTAACCCATTTGGACTATGCCGATGATATCTGTTTTCTGGCAAGTACCATCAACGGGACAGACGAGATCTGTCAATCACTTAAACCGAACGGACTCTCCATTCAAGAAGACAAAAATAATGCCCACAGGTCGCTCCACACATCAGCGTATTATTCTGAAATAGACGCCGCCGATTGAGGAGTTTAACTATCTAGAAAGTTTCATATAATCTGATGGCGAAATGGATTCAGGGTTAAAGGCAGAACAAGTTAGGCCTATACGAAAGGCATCCAGTCAAATTTCCTTACGCACTATGTTGAGACTTTTCGAATCCAAGGTGAAATGCTATTGTACGCCTGTGAAACCTGGAAAAACTTGACAAATATCACGAGAAAATTGTCGCTGTCTGCTATACGTCCAGATACAACCAATAAATGTGACGAAAAACAAGTCACAAGTCACAAGTCCACTGCAAATCAATCCTCTTCCTCAAGCAACATGGGTTCCTAAAAGGCAAATCTACTATCACTGACCTTTCTTTTCTGTTGGGGTGTTGGAACACCACCCTGGAGTACTTAGACATAAAAGCAGGTCCATTGTACTACCAGCAGGTACAACCGTTTCACTGTGTTTTCATTTTTCTAAAAAAGTCAAGTAAGAGCTTCAGTGATAAGGAACCAGCACTCATCACATCAGTCCCAAAAATCTGCCAAATGGTACGAACAAAGGAAGGACAATCACATAGGAAGTGTTCCACAGTGTTGTCGCCCTCCCCACAAGTGTCACAGATAGTGGTGTCACTTAGGCCTAACAAGTTGGGATATCGTCCGATTGGGCTTTCAATTTCGAGATCAATCTTAGTCAGGCGAAGGTCACAGATTTGTAGCGGAAGAAGTTCAAATTCCACTGGGTGTTGTGAAGGGTCTCACCCTATGTACCAAAGGCTTACACAATTGTGTCATACCCAGGAGGATAGGGCCTTCCTGCAATCAGGTAAAAAAAAAAGTAGAACTTCGAAACAAAACTCGGGACATGCCACTAGCCAGTAGGGACAAACGCTGCCAAACTCGGTATACCCTTCAGCATGCATTGCCGAAGCTAAAACTATGAGAATGACCCACCAGACTCACCACCACCGTACAGACCCTTGTGTAGGCTGGACATGGTCGAAAAACTAATACAAGATCCTGAAACCGCGACTGACAGATGGACTCCAGAGAACAAGTGGCCTATCCGAGAGACAACACGGATTCAGAAAAGGCCATTCCACAATAGGCGCAATGGAAGAAGTAGTAAAGGTGGTCTAAGAGGCCCAACAGGCTAATTGCCGCTCAAAGAAAATCGTGTTGTTGGCAGCCCTCGATGTAATAAATTCCTTTAACATAGCCAGGTGCAGAGATATACCAAACGCGCTCAAGAATTCCTTTAGGGTATCGCAATATCTCCTGCGGATGGTAAAAGACTACCTGAAAGACAGAAATAGGGCCCCAAAGAATGGCAATCTCTGCAAGAGCAGTTCAGGGCTCAATCCTAGGATTAATGTCGAGGACTTTTTATGTCGATCACTCATGCTATTCCCCCGTATGGCCGCGAGATCTAGGCCGGTGCACTCATCCAAGAGAAATGAAGAAAACAGATGACAGACATAAAGGGACGTAGAGTACAGCCCTTACAGTGCGATTTTGGAACCAGCCGTCCTCGTAGTCACGGGGAAGTGACTCCCATCGATCTCTTTGCAGCCGAAAAGAGATTCGTCTACGAACAAAAAGCTAAAGTAGAAGTGGAAGCTCAAGGCGGCAGAGACGAAGAAGCTCAGCAAGGGCGATGAAATTAATTCTAAAACTAGAAAAAGGTGGACGGCGAGACTGATTGGAAGCGTTGCTAAATGGACCGAACGGAAACATGGCGAAACTTCAATGCGTATCTCCATAAGATGGGAAAAGTAGGGAGCCCGGCTTATCGATACGGCGACTCTCCAGTAGATGACCCAATTAGAATTAGAGACAGGCAACATCACTCCAGAAAAGGTCTTGGAAATTATGATCTCGAGTAAAGACAGGTGGAGCCAAATAGGCTCCTTTTTCGATTCAGTTGAGAGAAAGACGAAAACCTGCAAATAGTTGCAAACAGCTAGGTCTTTCCCTACTTTGTGCTGCTGAGCTGCGTTGTGTTTTTTTTTTTCTTTAAGCAACGCTGCCAGACACGTGTTCGTGCAGTTCAACAGTCAACGGTCCACGATTTTGGATGCATTCGAAACTTTAGAGCAAACTTTGTTGGTTCTTCTTTTAGATTCTCATCGCACACTTTTTCATTTGTGTTTCCATTGCAAGATTCGATTTCCTCCTCCTCCTGTACTCAGGAAACAACTCTCCACTCCATTTCAATTGAATGTGTACATGCCCTAGTAACCATTTCCCTAATAATTCTCATAATAAAATTCCAATCGATCAAACAAGCGACTAATAAGCACGCTCCTGCCGAACAAAAACAAAACAAAAAATCAAAAAAAAAAACCAACAACACACATCAGTCTTGAATTTACAACAAAAGCAGTAAGAATATGGACGCCGATAGGGATATGGATATGGATACTTGCAAAACTGGAAAAGGTATGGAGATAGCTGAACTTGATCCTCCACCATCGTCCGGAGCATTTGTTAAGTGCGAAGAAGAAAAATGTAATCCAGATATGAGAAGTCTTCTACCACCCGATCATCCATTGTTGCAGAGATTCCAACAATCACTCAAGGAGCACCTGATGCGAATCAAGGACCAACTTACCGATGAAATTACCGACATTAAACATAAAATCAAACTTAAGGAAGAAGAACGTGAAGAATTTGGCGTTAAACTTTATGACATGCAAATTGCAATTGAAAAGCAAAACGAAGTCCTTGAGGAATATTCAAAAAATATTGATGAAGCTGTAGCCAAACGTATGGAAGGCGAACAAATGCGTGAATCCCTTAGGAATGAGTATGATAACAAATCGGCCATTACCAAGGAACATAAGTTTCAATACAATCAGCGAGTAGTTGAGCTGGATCATTTGCAAAATCTTGAGAATAATATTCGTAAATGGACCGAAGAATTTGAATTGGAATTGCTGTCATCTAAGCGTGTGGTCAGTAAGGACATACAAATACAGAAGTCCATGGCCGAAGAGCAACACAAAATGGATTTAATGTCATTCAATCTGCAAGTTGAAGTTAAGAAGCGCGAAGAAGAGCTGGATGGACTGAAGCAACAATTTTCTGATCAAAAAGAAATTAACGATGTCCTGCATGGTAGTTTGGCTGATGCGAATTCAGACTTGGAAGCCCTTCAACAGGAGCACAAACGTTTAACACAATCCTGGGGTGAGGTTATTGTAGCAATTTCGCATCGAGATAAAGTCCTTTTTCAGGCAAAGGAAAGCCTACAGTAAGCATAAAGGGGGTTAGGCTAGACAGTATAAGTTTTGGCTTAAATTCTTTTTTTTTCAGCAAACAACAGGAAGCGTTGAAGTTAACTTACGCAGATATCGAAGGAACAAAAAAGCAAACAGCTAAGGAAACGGAGCAGAATGCGAAGCTTGATGCATTTAGGACACGCTTAATGACCGATCTGTTGACCCTAAAAAGAGATAGTGAGTAAATATTGAAATTTGAATTATAGTGCTTCAAAAAACTCGTTAGAATAGAAATAAGAGAAGGCAAAGTCCAAAGGAGCTTAGTCCTGTTTAGATCTACTACTTTTTGGATTGAGTCGGTGAACGGGTAGAGTGTGGTCTGCAGGGCTCCTTACTTACCTGGCGGTAGTCTAAAATCACCTGAAAGATTTGCTTCTCAAAACGATTGAGAACGCCGGCATCCATTTTTGACAAATTCCATGCCTCTTCGCCTTAGACTGGGATGATCAGGATCTTGTATCGAGATTCAATTAAGTTGTTCAATTTCTAAACTAATAGCGGAAGGAAAAGAATCTAGGAAGAAAAAGTCCCTAACTACCTCAACGCTTTTGAAAACAATCTGTTTCTAATCCATCAAAGTCCTAAAGTGTCTGTTTCTCTTCCTTTGACTACAGCGTAAGGCCATCTGTTGAAGTCTGCTGTTCAAGGACATGGTTTCTCCTCTCATGCCTCCATGATTCTGTTAGCCTTTATTGCTTCACTTTATAACTATCCCACGTCATCCTCTTTCCCCTCCTCCCTTTCAGAATCCCAGCACGGATCCTTCATTTTTAGAAAAAGGTTCCGATGAATCCAAGTCTGGGAACGTATCAACGACTGTCAATAGTGGAGCCGTCACATTATCCCGATAGGAGATTGCAAACAGGCCAAGAAAAACTGACCATCTGACTTCAATGCTGTCAGTCGACAGGAGACTCACTATCAGAATGCCTGGCAGAAATTAATAGAGGAAGCAAAAAGTCACCTGTAAAAAGGAACTGATCTTCTATACCGATGGTGTTGAGATGGAACCTGGGTTTACTGCATAGCTCTAGGATAAAACCTAGGCAATGGCATTGTATCAGCATTATCCTGGGCGTACAAATTATTCGATAGCATGTCTACATAGACAGCCAAGCAGCAGTTTAAACTCTATACTTTGCGTAAAGTTAGTCGAGGCTATCAAGAGTCTACAAAAAGGCACGTAAACAAAGCCATCAGTCCTAATATGAAGCCTTCATGAACACATGCGTGACGGCTAGGACTTAATGACGAGCCTTTAACAAGAAAATATCTGTTTCTCTGGTTATAGTCGCCATGACTCGCAGGACTTCTCAATGTAGAGACAAATGTCTATTACAGCAGCTGTAGGAATGAGGAAAAAATTGAGTCTGTTCGTCACCTGCTGTGCCAATTTTCTGCACTCGTCGACAGCAGTTACTTCTTCACAGAGCTGGAATACTTCCTACATATATTGAGCTGAGAGACCTCTTGACATTCATATCTCCACATATATACGTATTTAGCGCCACAAGCTCATAGTCGATTCCACCCCAGTTCGCAACTGATTCTGGTTCAATTATGTGTTCCGGGGCAAAAGATTTACCCAACATTTGTTCCATCCCCTCACCCATCTTTTTTTCATTCAAGATTTACTAACTTTAAGCTAGCTAAACTGTGTTGTGTATCAGGACTTTCGAAGATTTTATGATTCCATCGGGACCCAGGCTCAGTTCCTGTCCGTATTGGTCTGAAAGTCTTCTGTTTCCAAAAGATTTCGCTTTTCATTTTACTATTTGAAACTTATCAGTTGTGCTCAAACCTCTTCCTATTCCTTACATCATTGCTTCATTGTCAAAGTATTAACACAAATTGAATCCTTTTAGCCGAAAAACATTCAAAAATACTCAATAAACTTGAGATGAAAATGGAAGAACTACCAAAGATCCTAACACAAACCGAAGAAGACTATCAAGAGGCCAAAAAAGAAGGCAATCATTTGATAGCTCAAATGAATACACTTCAATTTAAATTGGAAAAACAATATGCAATTAAGGGTAAAATAGAGGAGTCCATTCTAAAAATAGCCCAAGATCAACTAATGTGTGACAAGGCAAGTCAATATCGTCTAAAAGTCTTAACGCTAAACCAACAAAGCCGTCGTGGAATGGAAGAAAATTTACAAAAAATTGAAAAGCAACTAGCTAACATGATAATGAAATTGGAACATCAAAAGAATACGATCCTTCGGCTTCATGAAGAAGGTGATAACTTGGGTGCAAAATTGAAAGAACTTAACGACAAAGCCGATGACATAACGAATGAAACCAAAAATATCGAGACTCAAATGGGAATCAAAATGAAAATAATTGACAAACTATCCAAGGTTTTGGATGATTTATCTAAAGAACTTCAAGGTTTAGAGATTAGCCCAACGGAATACAAGGTAAGGACCTTTTTTTTCGATTCTGCTTCTGATTGTGAGAACTTTCTAATCTTAATAGATAAAAACTGTAGAGAAATCTATCCAAGAAACAGATCAAAAAGTTCGGGAACATCAACAATTCTGGTTGATCCTTCAAGGTCATATAGTTCATCTATCACAGAAGCGAAATAGTCAACTCAATGACATTCAACTTGCTCGAAAACGTAAGTAGGACTTTATTGCCGTGATTGCCAAACTTAACCCTTAGATTCACAGAGCTCATGATTATCAGCCAGAAGACACTGAAAGTCGATACCGAAATTGAAAATGCCGATAATGCCGCACGTGATATCGAACGTGAAATTCAAAATTTCTCCACTAAACTGGAACTCGCCAGTGCCAAGGTTTGCGAGAGACGACAACAACACGAGACTTCCGAATTTAACTGCGAAATGGAGCATTTTGAACTTTTAAATAAATTAAAGGTGAGCCTAGGACAATTTTCTTAGAACATTCATGCAACGCAGCAATTTCTATCTACAGGATAATGAAATGAGAGTCCTTCAGCTGGAGCAAGAAACTTTCGATCTACATAGTCAGATTCAGTGTCACAATGAACTGGTCCTTGACTATCATCGTGAAACTCTCTCATGGGAGACCAAGTACAAACTTCTCGATGATACACTTCGTTGGCGTCGCAAGGAAACCGCTATCGAAAGTGAAATTGGCAATATGCGAGCCGAGATACATCGTATGCAAATTCGTTACAAAGAACTCAGACGAGCTCAGGAAAAGCTAATCCAGGATCTGGATCATTGTGTAATGCATCGCGAACGAATTTTCGAAGTTGCATCGACTAAACAAAAAATGGAGGGCGCTCATTTCCGTTCTAGAACAAACATCCAGCAACGAATCAATGAAGTCAAAACGAAATTAAAACAAGTGCATTGTGAGATAAATGTTTCGGAAAAGAAACTAAATGAATTGTCCAAGAACTATCTAGATATTGACGAGAAAAATACCAGTCTTCATAAATCTATCGATGAGGAATCTTATCAATGTAAATTGCTTTCCAATGAAATCGAACAAGCATTACTTTTGAAGCATCAAAATTTGGACAATATAGTCCGAAAGCAAACTCGAGCAAAAGACTATCGTCGTCTAACAGCGTCTGCTACACCGCCTAAGAAGTCAAAGTCGGAGGTATCCCTGGAATTGAATATGCAAAAACAAGCCGAGATGAATCATCATTTAATAGAAGTATCCGAGTTGCTTTTAAATGAATTTCCCGAGAAGAAATTCGCTCTGACCCGATTGTTGCAGGCTCTGAGGGATTGAATTTTTAAAAATTACTAGGTACATATGTGTGTGTTTTGTAAGGACAAAATTTGTTAGTAAATATGTACCTTTGACACTTTTATGAATATTTAGAATAAATCTTTTCCTGGAAACACTATTTGCGTTGTATTTTAGACGGTCTTTTGGATCTTTGTATGTAAAATGTGACGCTTTGGATGCATAAACGCTTAATAGATTGAGTACCCAAGTCTGCAAACTTTTTTACCGTCTGATTAGTGTTTTCAGTTCTTTTGATTTTGCAAACTTATAGCGGATCTATCGAAGGCCTTAAGCCTTCTTTGCAATAAATAGAATATAAGTTTTGGATTCAATCCAAGGCCTTAAGCCTTCTCTTCCATAGAATCAATGCATTATTCCACAGCGTTTATGAACGCCTTTGATAAGTCCATCCAAGTCTCTAGGCCCTTTTGCCTGTCCCTCATTGCCATTCCCTTTCTCATATTGACTTAGGTGTTGAGTTTGAACTTACTCAGGTCGGAACATAGTTATCTGGAGCTCTTCTAGAGAACACTTCGCAAACTTTAATCTTATTGCTACCTGACTGTTACAAGGATAAGTGTGGAAGGATAGGGTTGGTGCTTGTTCTGTGTCTATTGCTTCTATGTGGAGTCGAAAGAATCTTTCTGTCTTTTTGGTTAATTCTAGGACATCATCGATCACTTTGTTGTCTAGGTTCGTTAAGCTTGGTGTCCACATAGACCTCAGTACATACTTTTTGACGTAATCTTACAGTGGCAGAGGAAGTGTTCCAGGTCCTCCTCGCAGTTTTTGCATATTGCAGTGTCGACCCCAAGGTA
Source organism: Criorhina ranunculi (assembly GCA_951813785.1). NCBI lineage: Eukaryota > Metazoa > Arthropoda > Insecta > Diptera > Syrphidae > Criorhina > Criorhina ranunculi. The sequence continues at coordinate 38,913,712 of OX638383.1, read as the reverse complement.
CTTTAGGTTTCGGTCATGGTTGAGTATGGTACTGTTAAATTGGATGTTGAGTCTGTTGCTAGTCAAATTAAAACAGCAACTTCTAGATATATCAGACATCCTGGGGCACAGTCAAGTTGCTTATAAGCCGCGATGTCCTCAGGCATAGGACTGCTTTCAAAAGAGTCTATCCTTCCAAACGACGTCATATGCTGCCTTTATGTACATCGTTAGTGATACCAGCTAACCCGTGCAGTTTCCATCCGTACAAAATCCAACTTAATCGATCGAAATTAGTTCATTGATAGTAGGGCTCACCAGTTTGTTACACGTACTCAAGACTTAAAAGTCTATAGCTTTCTGGTTAATCTTTCGGCTTACCAGGCTTGAGAATGGCTATTATTTTTGTTCTCTTGAAAGCCGCTGCGATTTAACTTAACTCCAGGATGTTACTATATAAAGTCCCTAACCACCGTCTTGTACCTTTACCGCTGAGTGCCAGAAGGTCCGATACACCATGTCAATTAAGACTGAGAAGTACCGATTGCGTTATCCGTGAACTTGGTGAGCCTCAACATGCTGCTCGTATTTTTAACTGATTGCAACATGGAAAGGAGAGGCAGGAGCTTGTCTGGCTTCCAAAGCGATGGACCATTTTGCTTTATCCATTGCGTCACACCACGTCTTTCCATTTAGTTTGTTTGTAAATAAAGAGAATTGTGTTAAAAAAAAAACAGTGCAGGCAATCCCAATTGGTTTTCCCACATTTACCTACTGGCTTGTGTATAACTCTAACCCTTCTGATTCCTGTCAGCAAACGGACCTTAACCTTCTCAATTTTATGCTTTCTAATTGAGTTCGCTCTTATTAGTACAATATTCTCCCCTTTTTTCAATTTCAGAAAATGCTGATCCAAATTAAACATTTACACATACAAAAACCCAAATACTCTTCGAACACATCCCATTCTTTTATCCATTACACCAACCAACCACTGAACAACCTCCACCGACAAAAAAAAACACCCAACGACTCATCGAAACACCAAATTTTGTCGAAAAAGTAGTTGAACACAAGAAAAAAAATTCTTATTTCGTGGGATAAACTCAACGAACTAAACGAAAACATGTACGCCGCCATTTTCTCTCTTGTGCATTTTATGTCAATAGTTTACCAAATATTTTTTTCCTCAAATTAACGCATCCTGTTAATTATGTTTTGATCAAAAAACATTCATAAAATGTGCAACAATCACCAGCATTATGTAATCGTCAAGAAATCGCCGCCCAAATAAACAATTTCAAGTGGCTGAGTAAAGAAAAAAAAAAGTGCAACACCACAAGAACACTCAAAGAAGCAGCAAAGCACGGAGCAAAAGAAGGAATCAAATACAAAAAAAAAAAAATTCAGTGACGACCTCCAATCAAAAGAAAAGCAAAGAGTTTCCCTTTCTCTCTTCGAATCTTTTATATGTTTTCCACGAGAAAAACTCCACAAAAATTACGAGGAAATTTGTGAAAACCTGTGAACTGTTGTTTTTTTTTTATTTTCCTTTTGGTTTTCTTTTTTTTTTTTTGAGTTTTAATTTTTTATTTTTTTTTGTCGACGGTGGGATTCTACTTTGACGACGACGAATTTAGTATTCGCAACATTCATCATAGAAGTAGCACCAAGCAGCAACATTGTTTCCCCGGAGGTGGTAAGTAGAATATCTATTGTTTGGATGAAGTTATTTTCATGATTTTTTTTTTTTCTCTAATTGTCTCATTACCCTCTTCATACGTCGGGAAGATGTCCTGTAAATTGGTTATGGTTGATTTTCTAATTGCAAGTGCATCTTATAGTAAAAAGAAAAAAAAAACGATTGGCATCGAACAACACACGATTGATCTAGAGGGGGAGTGCATTACGTTGTGCAAAGTGTAATTGCTAAGTGTATATTCTTTTGTTGTCATACTAGAGTAGTACGAGTGTATATCTATAGTCAGTCCATGAGCTATCATTTTCATAAAAAAAAAAAATCAACGCCTGGTAAAAATCTAAACGAAAACTACTTTTTGGCAAGAGGAGAGATTCATCGAAAGGGGTTTGGTTCTTGCAGACTCCCTTTTCGGGGTCCAATTTGGAAACTGATGGTTGAAAAAAAGGCTAAAAACCTCTTACAAGTGCCGGTGAAAGAATTTTTTTTTCTGCAAATAACTTTTTTTATCGCTGAAAACTACCTGTGGGACACAGTCACCGCCGCTTTATCTTGGTGAACGATATCAAATTTCTTATCCCAGTTCGGCCACCTGTCTCAAAAGTTCATATCACTTGTTGATTGTGTATTTTTATTTATTATTTCACTTTAAATTGTTTTTTTTTTTTGCTCGTCTTGTCATGGGCTTCAAGTGTTAATTACATTGCTAATGTAATAGCTTCTTTAAATGAGTTTTGAAGACGATTCAATCGATGATTTGTCCAGCTGTGCATTGAAAAAATCAAATTGGAAGATTGTTTGTTTTTGAAACTGATACTCTACTCAGAGAGCTAGTATTTTGTTTTGTTTGAGCATTGCGCTGTGGAAGCACGAGTGGGGACTCAGTTAACGCATTAGTAAACCTATTAGCCATTTAGTTACGTACATCGACGATCGCTTAGTTTGATATAAAAAGAAAGAAAAGTTCAGAACGGTGGGCAGAAACTGACAAAGCCAAAGGGATTACTGATTACGTCGCGAGAAACATCTAGCAGACTGGATTAACTGGCTGATGATACTTTCTTCAAGTTAAGTAAAACAAATACCTTACCAGGGCAACTCAGATTTGGTTTGGATAAAAAGATTTTCGCATCTTGCAAAACCCTTTTAAGTATTGAGACGATACCTACGGAGACATTGATTGATTTGATTGTTCTACGACTTCCGACCTTAAGACAACACAAGTTAAGCCCTGTTCGCTATCGTTGCCTCTTGAGAGGTGGTTTCGCAAACAAATTGTAGTGTTGCTGAGATTTTAATCTGAGTCATCTTGATCATCGAATCACGGCCGTAAGCTTGGTCTTTACAATGGAGTTTCAGAGACTTAGATGACACGATCGATGTTGTCCATTCATTCAAGATATCAGACTTGATTGTTGCAGCGAATACATTCAAATTCGCTGGCCCAGTATCTGCTGTACTTTTCTTATACAACATTCTAGAAAGAGGTACCACATGGTACTAGGTTTGAGAAGGCCAATCTACTCTTGAAATCGTTTAGATTTTCTCACGTAACAGTTCTGGTAGTGTTCAGATGAGTTATATCGTTGAAGTACCATCGAGGTGGGCTGGTTTTTCTGATATTGTCAAGGCGAGACACATATAGAGATAGCGTACGATTATTTCTCTTCCTCGTCCCAGTAGCTTCTACCGAAATCATTGCATTATGCCTGTCTAGGATGCAGTACCCTTCTATGACGTTACTTACTTTGGGAACTGGTCTTTTTTAAGTTCAATTAACGCTTTTGATTTCTAAAGATTGAAGATAGATCAAATAAACCTAGCATTGTTGCTTTGCTTTTGTCAGAGCATCTGTATGAATCACGTGTTTAACAAACGAAATTGACACTTTAACATGGCCAATACTCCTTCTGTCTGTATCCCGAGAGCCTTGTCAGGCTAGTTCCTCAGTCGCATTGTTCCCTGAAACGTTGTAATAATTTGGGACTTAACAGAGTGTGACCTTTAACAATCTCGTTCAGAGACGTGTCGCACTCCATTACCCAGTCATTATAGATGGATTGTGGGGGATCGAGAGATCTGATCGCATCGTGATTGTCGATGTAAATATGTGCTTGGTTCTAAGTTAATTTCTAGCTATTCGACAACCTGACGTATAGCTGTGACTTAAGCTTAGCAGATGCTACAGTGATAAGAGAGGCAAGTGAAGGTTAATGTGTTCCGAAAAGACACCGACGCCTACTCCCTCGGCCGTCCGTAGGAATCGAGATAAGCTCATTATAGAAAAATTCGCGCTGATTCCAGATGCTTCTATTCGGTATTGTGTTTGTAGCTCCCATTGAAGTCATTTTCAGTGGGCACTTTATCAGATGGAAGGCTACTGTGAAACAATATAGTTTTGGCATGCTCCACATTTTGCTCACACACATACCATAAACGTCTAAGGAAGTGTAACTCGAATTGAAGCGCAGCCTTTGGAAAAGTTCTCAGTGTGATGCTGAAGAAAGCCACTTGTTGGACTTTCGATAACTTTAACGCTGTTATGTCATAGATGAGGATCGGTTTCACGACCACACACTCGGCACTATAAGTTGAGGATTTGATAAAGCGAATGTGCAGTAGTTCAGCTACGTATGTCTCCCCAAAAGAACACGGTCATAGTGATTTAGTGACTTAGGATTAAACTTGCTCTCGTTGAAAATCTTATCACAATTTCCTTCTTAAAGCTCGGAGACAGCTTACTTTGTGCAGAGTAAGAACTTCAAAGTTTAATTCAGCACTAGATTTCTAAAATCTGGAGCCTCTTGCATGTACTGTAATAGCACGATTAGGACCATCATGGACGCACAAATCAGTCCTTAATCGTACATACCATTCCCTTTGTTTACTACTTTCCCTTACTAACTATCAACTTAGCGTCATTCCTACCGATAATCATGGACATGAATATGCGAATTGGTCCCGATCACTATCGTTTTCCGTTTTTTTTTTTGGAGGGAAGTTATTAGTTGGCATCTTTTTTTCGTATGATTCCTCGATATCTTATCAGTTTACCATAGTCGTATCGTGTGATATTGAATTACTCAGCATTAAACGTCTTTAAAATGGTTCAACACAACAACTACATAAGAACGTGATGATTTGTCCATCACAACTAAGGAGGTAATGTAATAGTTTCCAACCAACTGATCGATTGTATTAAGCCGGTAAACAATTGCGTTGCTTGTTTATGTTCATAATCGTTGCAAGTTCAACGTCAGCTGTGCTTATTCCTTCTTACAATGTTGTGGATGAAAAGTGATTACGTTATCAGCATTGAATATAGTCGGCGGTATAGATCTTACAAGCTTAAACCGGACAGTCGCAGAAGAAACAGTAGAGCGGTATCATATGGACATGATTTATCCTTTTTATTCATCTCGTAGGGGAGCATAAGCTTAAGAAGTTAGTAGAACTTCTCAGTACTGAAAAATCCTTCTCTAAGCCGTATCTAGCAAGTTCAATTAATTTGCCGTAATTCCATTGTGACCTGAGACCCAAAACAAACATTAAGTGGCTTCAGATTTCCAACTGGATTCTGAGATTTATGTGTTCTTGAAGTTGTCCAAGAACCCAACATTAAAACTAGGCTTTAAGTGCAGTCTGTCTTTAAAACGGAGGTTCGTAGATCTTCCTAGACTTAGTTCTTAACCTAAAGCAGTGGCAGTGGCATCGTGCTCGTTTTTGCTTGAACATCAACTGAGGTAGACTAGTAAGTTAAAGAAACTCAACATCGCTCATCCTTTTCATACACTCTGTCTGCATAGTTAAGACCATCTGGTTACTGATTTTGTTTGGAATTTTTTTTTTAAACAAAAACAGATTAGAGGCTTCGCCATCAATGACCTCAAAACAAAACATTAGTTGCATTGTATTGCCGAAAATTCCAACAAAACCAAATTATACGATCATAAGATTGCAATCAGTTTCTAGCTACCATTGAATGGAATCTCATGAATAAATACCAATTATCTATCTTTTATGCTTTTGTTGTATTCATCATATTTCAGTTATATTATTTATAATGTCATAACAACTACAATTCCGCTTGATAACATTTCAATAGAGATTGCAATAGATTTATTGGTTGATAGCCAATAATACTAAAATTCTCACGTTTGCCTGTCGATAACTGCTGCTTTGGGTACAACATAGGTGCAAATCACTAAAAATAAAATAAAAAAAGAAACCACAGTAGAAAAACAATAAAAAAAAATTGTAAAAGATGAGCGCGCTCCATACCACGTAATCGTTGTTTTCTTTCAAAGATATTTTCGCTGCCATAATCAATTTGTTACAGTGCACTATGGTCGAAGAGAATGCATGCAAAACTGAATACATTGTATGGAGTCAGCAAATTACATTAATCCAACATGTAACTTTTGAAATTCATTGCAATAAGAAATAAATAACAAATAAAGTTGTCTTGACTCGTTTGTGTCATATCGGTATGGAATTTGCGGAAACTTGGTTCGTTCGTACCCAGGTTTTTAGATTAGATTTGGCGACTGTTGATGGGGGAACAATCGTTGCTGATTTTTTTTTTTTAAAGACCCATAACACGTATGTGTATATAACACAGAACGATGTATCGAAACAGACCACTTCACTGTGTCCCTTTACGTCTTTATTCTATCAATCGTTTCAGTTGGAGGTGTTCTTCGCAATTCTTCCCTGACCTTGTTTGAAAGATTTGTAGCTGATCCTCTGGATTTGAATATATTCACAACCTCGATTAACCAGTGTCGGACACTCACACAGTATATATGCAGCTTTCTCCTCGTCTTCTGGACAAAGTCTGCAGGTATTAATCATCTTTTAGAAGACCTGTCTTCTTTAGACAGTACATGAAGTTTCTGTGTCCTGTTGACGACGTTATTATCCATTTGAGAGTTTCTCGCGTTATGCCTAAAACTTCTACCTTGGTCCAGCCGGCAGACATTTTAATCGACATGTTAGCTTGGCTGCATTTTGCAACGCTTTTCCGCCTTCTGCGATGTTCATTCGTGGTCCACTTATCAATCAGGGCAATGAATGATTCAGGATCCAGAAACTCAGAGCTTGACCACTGTTTCTCAAGGTTATCCGCTTTTTCCTGTCTGTCTTCCAAACCAAGCCAATGCCGAGTCACTTTGAATTTTTAAAAACATTTCAATGCCAGCGATGTATCTGCATCGGTCTACTGACACTCACGCAAGTGGTCCAAGGCCTGTAACAGTGCCAGCATTTCGGCCTGATAAACTGAGATTTTTGTCCCAAACTGAAATAGTATGCCATCTCTAGAGTCTTCGAAATTGAAACGGAGGGATTCCCAGAACCACATTCATCTTACATATTGGTGTTGTGTGTGGTGCTGCAGATAAACCGGAGCACTTGCAACCAATTACAATTGGATTTCAACGGATGTGTTTTACTTTTGATTCGTTTGTCATTGTTCTGCACGTAAACACTGCTCTACATGCCATTTCTTTTGCAGACGCAAAAAATGTAATCGCCTTACGCAGAATTTAAATTTCTGATCCCAATCCTTTCCATGACAATTATTTTGAAACATCAACAGTGCAGCAATTCAGAGCCACAAAATTCGAACACTCTGCGGACAGGAATGTGAACTCATTTCCCCATTGCTTTGGTTGATCGTTGTTAAGAAAATTTTGTATTGGCAAAAGGAACGAATCGAATCGTAAACCTAGAGAGTCGACTTACAATCAGCTTAATCTTGGCCACAGACTATAGGGGGATAGATTGAACTGAAAAGATCGACAAGCTAGACGAGGATCAGTCCTTGGAAAAAGTTCAGCGAAAAGAGTCCACATTCTGTTTGGAACTGTGGCCTACATATCAGTATAAGTAGACGTTCGATTCACTCACTGTCGTAGCTGAAAAGATATCAAGGTAGAGAAAACCCTTAATTAATTCCTTCGCAAGTGCCCTGCCATGATTCGAACTCGTGCAAACTACTGCACCCTTTCAGGCGACCTTTGATGATAGAGAAACCACATCATTTGTTCTCCATGCCACCGCTGTATAGCCAGTACAGTCGCGACAGTTTCCTATTTGGCCAATGCAATCGATCAAGCTGAGTTGTATGAATTTCCCCATCAGCTTTTGAGCAACCTTGTCCACTTAACATTCACTTTTTTGTCATAAATCCTTGCACTCTTTCATGAACAATCAGATCACCGTTATTTGCCTCATTTTAACAAAAATGTCTTTTCTTTCAGACACGCACTCACGCGGCTGACTCAGCGGCTATATTGTACCGAGTGAGTTAATACAAAAAAAACCTACTGATACATTTTTTTTTTGATTCTTGTTGGACGCTGGTGATCCTTCATTTGAATCGTTGAAAAAATGGCAACAAGCGACGATGAGCCCATGCATCTGTATGAAGTATTTCAAAATTGTTTCAATAAAATCGCCAATAAGCAACCGGTTCCCAATGATCGAAATGGCTATCAGTCACCTTACGGTGGTGGCGGAGGAGGTCTGGACAATGGAATGTATTCGACGGATGAATTTGTGCACGATAACCCGGGCGGTAGTGGTCGCTTTTCGGTAACAAAAGACACCAGCGGGGGACTATATCAAACCGAACAGTATTTTGATGCGACCAATAGCCACTGGTACGCCTCGCCAGTTGGCGGTTATGCTCCTCAAACTCCGTACCAGAACACGTTAGGCCATCCGCAGCATAGTGATCAAGAGCACCATCACAACCTCCACCATCAGCAGCAACAACACACACTGACCACCAGTATGGTGCACATGGATGGAAGTCAGCAACAGCACAATCCGGCCGCAACATCCCTACCACCGATGAGTTCATTTCGCGGCAACACCACGGTCCAACAAATGGGTACACCAGGAGGTTCACAAGGTGCAGCTACCGGTTCGCCAGCGGCTCTCTACAGTTCACCGCCTCATTTGGGGCCTCCACCACATCAACAGCAGCAGCAGCAACAACATCAACATACACACAATATCCCACACACTCAGCATACCCTCCATCATCAGCAGCACAGTCCTGCATTGCAGAGTTCAGCAGCAGTTGCTACAGCTGCTCTTCGTACAACCGCCATGTACATCGCACCAGATCAAAGTATTAGTAGTTTCAGTTCGAACCCATCGACACCGGTTAATTCTCCACCACCACTGACCACGGCGCCTAATGCACAGCAAGCCGCCGCACATCTTCTGCTATCAGACAAAGCAGTAGTATCAGCTTCGAGCAGTGCATCATGGCAACATTTGGCAGCTGCGTCCAACCCGGTTCTGAATGGCACTGGTGCTGGACCGACATCCTCTGCCGGCAATAGTGCTGGTAGTGCGTACGCGAACGACATTGTGCCACCAAATCTCCATATGACATTTCAAGGTGCCCGTATGGAAGAGCGTCTGGATGACGCTCTCAACGTGCTGCGTAATCACTGCGAACCGCAACTCGGAGGCCTTCCCTCAATGGTGGATGGTCTGGATGCTAGCGCTGCTGCTGCGGCTTTGTCCACATTTGTGCCAACTTCTCCCTCATCTCACATCGGTCCGAGTACGATGACATCACCTGGCGATGTGGGTCTTGGTCCCGATGCAACCGCAACAAACATCAAAATGGAGAGAAACCTTCCCGTTGTGCCACCCTCCGCCACCACAACAAAGGCGGCGAAAAAACGAAAAGAACCCTCAGACGCTGACTCCAAACCCACCAGTTCCATGGAGGCTAACTCGAACGGTCCTGGTAGCAAAGGCAAGCGTGCTCGCCGCTACTGTTCCAGTGCCGACGAGGATGACAGCGAACCCGTAGTAAAGGCGCTTCGCGAAAAAGAACGCAGACAAGCGAACAACGCCCGCGAACGGATACGCATCCGTGACATAAACGAGGCTCTCAAAGAGCTCGGTCGCATGTGCATGACACACCTGAAATCTGATAAGCCACAAACGAAGCTCGGTATCCTGAATATGGCCGTCGAAGTGATTATGACCCTAGAGCAGCAGGTACGTGAACGCAACCTCAACCCCAAGGCAGCTTGCTTGAAGCGGCGCGAAGAGGAAAAGGCCGAAGACGGACCAAAGATGTCGCAACATCATATGCTACCGCAGCCGCCACCATATCCGCCGATGCCTGGAGCACCGCAGCCGACGAATTTACCACCACACAACCCGGTGCAACACCCTCAATAGCAGTTGAGTTTATTTCGCCATCATCTTTAATTACTTTCCTTTCTTATCTAAAGTTTTTGTTTGTTTTTGTTTTAAATGTAAATAATCTGCGAAATTTTTTAGTTTTTTTTTAAATTTTATTATTTAAAGACATTGAGTAGGTCTAGATTTCTTCCACTGAAAGATTACCCCTCCCTCCCAAGAGTATGCCTCTCTTACACTCCCAAAAAACAAATTTACTTTATCCTTTCGAGAGAGGCTAACACAGCAACACATACACACCCGTAGAGTAATTAAATCAAAAGTTTAACTAACTTACAAAAGAAGAACAGAGAAAAAAATCGTTTGCCAGACAAAAGTACAGCATTAGATTATATTGTATATGTATAAACAAAAAAAAAATACATAAAAACGAAACTATAAATATAGATATATATACAAGAGAGAAAAAAAATAAGAAAAATTAAGTGAGAGAGAGAGAGAAAAATTTTAGTTCAAAGTAATCAAAAGGCAGCCATATTTATATAAATAACTATACACATACAAAAAAAAAAGTAAAAGGAAATGTTTCTGTGAGCGACTCAAAGGCTCAAAGTAATTTAAAAATGAAAAAAAAAAAAAACAAGATAATATTACTATTAGTGATTAAACAAAACAAAAGCAAAGAAGAAGAAAAAAATGCAGACAAAATCATATTTTTAGCACACACACCACACCCGCGCTTAATGCGAAAAAGAGAGAGAGAGAAGAATATTATATTTCCAATTCATGTGTAACAACAACAAAGGTAGGGAAACGAACTCGATAGCTAACCCCCAGAATAGTTTCTTCTTTTTAATTAAGTCTTTCTTCATCATTGTAGACCAGTGTACCCTTCAAAACCGGGTTATAGAGAACCCAAACAAAATTCCATCAATTCTAGTCCAACTCGATATGGTTAGGTTAGGTTGTAGGGATGGCTGCGACTTATAATGTCCAGCCTCAGTTGGATCTCAACGGGTGGGATACCATCGAACAAGGATACCTTTTGCTGATTAGCCTCCCTGATCCATGGTTTTCCGTGGCGTGTTTGATAATTCATCCAGATCATTGAAGAAGTGTTCTCCCAAGGCCGACTTTCTAGTTTTGCTTAGGCTTGTGCATTGCGTCCTCTTCGGCGTATACGTCGCCACATTGGTAGTATTCAAACGTATTCTCTTTAGGTGGACCGCCAGCAGGTTGTGACCTGTCATAATGCCTATGTTATGCGATAGTTTTCTTTGTTTTACTTTTATTGAGTTCCGTCCAGAGCGTCCTTGAGGTGCGGCACGTTGTGAGTGCACTCCATTTCGCATTCGTGAGTTTTTGGGATTTCACGGTGATGCTGGACCCCATTTTAGCATGCTCATCCACCTTCTCATTCCTATGGACGCCCTTATGTCCCGGGACCCAAATGAGTATCCAAGTCGACATCCTTTTGATAGACTTGTTGAAATGCTTATATAGTAGCTCGCATTGAATGTGAGGCAAACACAGGTTGTGAGTCTTCAGTCACTTTGAGAAGCTTTAGATAAATTTAAGAACTTTGAAGAAACAACATTGATTCTACAAATGTATAGCAAGCAGGTGCTTCAATGATAACTACATCATTCCTAATAATCCAGCAAAGGCAAGACAATCAAGCAGGTCATGGTGTCCCTTAAGTCTAGCATGTTGAGGTGCTTAGTAAAAGTAGTAGTGACCCATTTTCAGGCTCTGGAGGTAACTGGCAGGCAGCTCAAATTGTGTTCTGTAATAGGGGCATTGGTCTTACCTTCCAAGCTGTTCGAAGATCTCATTTTCGGTGGCCCCTTTGTCCTGTAACGGAGAAGATTTAGCAAATTAATCGTCCACGACGTAGCAGTTAGGGATCGAACAAGAATAACAAAATCTTTCACTGAAGAGCAGAACCTAGATCAATAACTTACTGTAGTCGGGCGAATTTTACTCTAAAAGCTCTCCAAATCATCTGGGTTCATCCTTTTACTGTTCACTAACGTTCAACAGACCATACTTAGAACTAGATTATGTAAGATTAGAAAGATAAATGAGGTCGGACTAAGTCCCTCCTCAATGAAGCCAGAGTGAGTGATGTCTTTGTGTGATATCTGATGGTTATATTTTCCGCCTTAAGATCGATCCATTAACACAGTATGTGTTCTACTAATTCTACTTTCTTGTTGCACGTCCTGAATGTGTTATCCTGCGCTAGTTCCATTGCCATGAGATGTTTTTTAACCCGATAGTGTTCTTAGACATTCTTACAAGCTACAACCTACTGACGGATGCGCCTATAAAATGCAACTGATCCCTTCAGAGTGTGCGGTAACGCAGACTTTCGAAAAAGATAAACGACCCTTCACGTACTTATTTTTAACGATCAAAATGAAGAACGGGGATAGGTAAACAGCGCTATTAATTTGTTTTCTCCTTTGTTTCCTTCTGATGGGAATGTTACCCATAAAAATCCCACAATAGATCCACCGTTACACCACGATATTTCGAAGATGCTATGATTCTTATCTCAAATCGATTAAGAAAGTAATTTTTCGATAGCTGGGAACGTATTTGCGAATAAAGAATCCATAAAACAGAGAGCAACACAGATTTCATTCTAAACCATTCTAAAAGGTTTGTTGCAGTAAAAATGTCTTGATGTCTAATCATAATGCTCTCTGTTTGATGGAGCCTTTACTTTGGGACTTTTAGGTCACTACCGAGAGAAGCTGGCCTTCCAATGCTTGCTAAGTAAATACATACGGGGGTAGGTGGCACGATGAGTACTGCAGCTAAACATCAGTCTGACAGTTTTTATTGTGAGCTACACATCTCTTGTCAACTCAAGTAGACTGTATTCAAATTCTTTTCTAACTCTTTAGTGCCATTAGACATAGAACATTAAGTTTCAACTGATTCGACAACGGGAGTAACACTGCGTATTTCGAATTTCCGAATTGTCTCACTCTCGCTGTAGTGAAGTTTCACGATTTCGCGAAACCTCGCAGTCGAATCGAAGAAGCGTTCTAGTTCAAAACAAGCTTTGATCTAGTCGTTTTGAATATAAACTTTCCGATCTAACGCAAGTCGCAGAGTTTTGCTTCGAAGGTATTCGTGAATTTTTCGCAGTAGGAAAATCATTGTGGATTAATTCCCTGAGAGAATACCTTTTCTAGTAAAGCACTCGACTAGCATTTTTATTCTGAAGTCGATTAGCCATGTACGTAGTTTGGTTGGCAATTTGTTGACATGGGCCTGGCCTCCCCTATTTCCCTCCTTTGAAATGGATTGTATATTTCTTTCCGAGTCAGCTTAATGATAAACAGGTTCTATGACTGTTTTAGCTGACAGCGGAAGAAAGAAGTCCGTTCAAAATTGAGAAATAGTCCCTTATCCTTTCAAAAGATCAGTCAGTTTCGAAATAAAACACAGTAAAGAAGTGCCTTACCTTTCAGAATACAGTAAGGATACCTGCATGGGTGAATTAAAGATCTGTCTGACTATGACCGAATTTTAAAAGACTGATCTACTATCCTAAGGGCAATCGAGATTCCTACTGAATGAGATCAGTTTTTGATTTTCAAAAGCTTTTGGAAATAACAAACATGTACTTCAAGTGTTCAATCATTGAATGATGAACAGTGTTAGTCTTAACCAACTGTGTCTCTACAGTTTCGTTCTTATTTTCAAAAGCATTTTGACTGTCGAGCATGAATTGAAAAATTGAACCCAGCAGCAACAGTAAAAACATGTCTCCTTTAATTGTATGTTTTCTGTATCAAACATGCAAATAAAATTGATATATTTTCACGTGTACCAATACAAGGGTGTTCCATACAAAGGTATGTTCTGCTGATTCTTCGTTCGATATTCGAATCTGACTATGTAAGCTATTTCTACAGTTCACTAGGAGCTCCTCGTTCTTTGGATAGTTGTGCCTATTGACTAAGTCAATATCGCCATGTAGTGTACATAGTTAAATTTGCTCAAACAAAGCTCAACGCAAATTGGACCGCCACGTGTCCTGCCCACCTCCACTTCGCCTTTGCAATCTGTGTGGTTATATCTGAGACTCTCGTTCTTTTTCGGAGCGTTTTCTTCAAGCTTGCTTATGGTACATATACCTTGTTAGGGTTAAGGTCTCCGCTCCGTAAGTGATACTCGTAACTGGCAGTATGTATTAGTCAAACACTTTTTGTTTAGGCGCATGACTATGCTGCTCTTTAGTATGTTTTTTCTTCTATTTTTTCTCCAAAAGTTGCCAACCCCAGTCTGAGAAGACGTTTAATTTCGCGGGAGTTAGATGTATCTCGTTTTCAATCCATAACCGAGATATATACATACATTCATCTCCATTTTGTCTGTTGTCTTTAGGCCCCTCCACTGGGAACTAGGTTGATCATGAATTTTGTTTTCGCAAAGTTGAGATTTTGAAGCTGCTCTGAGTTCATCTAGCATCAGTTTAGCGTCGTTGAGGCTGTCGGTTATAATAACAATGGCATCTGCGTAGCGGAGGTAATTTAAGTATTCACTGTCAATGTTGATGCCCATTGCAGGTTGTTGAAGGCGTTTTCCTGAACCAACGTAAAAAGCTTGCATGATATAGAATCCCCTTGTCCAATATTCCTCTCCCTAGTATAACACGTCTCGTTACCTTGTCGTATTTGTGTTGAAGCATTCTCTATCGTCATCCAAAACTAGACTTGACTCTGTAAGCTGTCCTAGGTTGTCTGTTATACATCTGCTTTCATTCGTGTAACTCCTTTTGTCGACCTGTGTTGTTGTTAAAAGTAAAACCAAACATATTTCAGAACTGCTATGTACATCTAGTATTTTTTTTTTTTAATTAAATCTCCCCATGTTTAGCTTTAAATACAAAAAAAAATCGTATCCTTCTCTACACACATCTCTGTTCATATTTTTTTTTTTTTTTTTTTTTATTGCAACGTCCATATTTAATTCTTTTAGTTTATTTTAGTTTTAATTTACTTCTACTTAGTTGCGCTTTTGTTCGTTTATATATACATTTTTTTAATTTTTAGTGAGACACCGTATTTTTTTTTATATATAAAACAATTTTTTATGAATTAAGACATGAATATGTAATGTATAGATAGGGAGATGATAAAAGTCGAAAAAAGGCATAAATACAGAAAAAAGAAAAAAAAAACCAAACCTTTGGAAAGAAAATTCGAAAAAAAATGAAAGTAAAACTAAAAACAAAACAAAAATATGGCCAAATTGAAAAGAAAGAATTGTTTTTTTTGTTTTTTAATTAATTTTAATTCAAAAAAAAATATATATATATCATTGATTATAAAAAAGAAAAAGAAACTAAATAAATAAATTTTAAGAACAGAAAATAAGATGCGCAGAATGTTATTTTATCATGTAATTGAATATATATATATATATATAAATATATATGTATAAATTGAGTTAAGTGATTTGATGAAACCACAAACAAAACAACAACAAAAAAACAGTATTTTTTCTAATTTTTTATTTTATTTTTTAATTTTTCTTTTTTTCTTTTTGCTTTCAACATTGCAAAACGTTTTGTCGTTTTAATCATATAAATATATACAAAATGTATAATTATATTATTTCTTCTGAATTCTAATGTATTAAAAAGGAAAACAACAAACAAAAAAATAGTTAAATATATTCACAAATATATAAATATGAATATTATATATTTTTTATGAATTTTTATTTTTATTTTATAGCATGTATGATGATTGGAGAGAGTTTGTTTTAATTTTTTTTATTTTTACCCCTTCGTCGAATCGTATACTGTTATTTTAAATAAAATATTATTGTCATATGTTTTTTTTTATATATAATTTAATTTCCATTTGCTTTGATTTTATGTTTTTTAGATGATATGTTTTATTTTGTCTTTTCTATTCTATAATTCATCATAAAAGAGATATAAGAAGAAGAAAATCACAAAAAAAAAACAGAAAATGATCATAAATATAATTATTATAAAACAAAAAAGGTATAATATATCACATATGTATATTATATGTACTTAATTTTATAATGTGGTGGCATTTTTTATTTGCGTATGTTTTCGGTTGGAACCATCGTTGGGATTGGCAGTTCCTTTGGCTTTGGGTGATGGTTGTGTTTCAGAGCCTTGGAGAAACCATAAGTGTTTTGGTTAAAAAAAGAAAGGTAATCTATAGAACTAGTAAGGAATTTTTAAGTTACAAAGACTGATTGAAATGCACATACGTAGGGACTAACAAAAGTTCGCCTAGTTGATTGAATTATAAAACAAAAATTATTTTAATCTTTTTTTAATTTCTCCACATAATTCCCATTTATTTCAATACCTCTAGCCGATAGATCCATCTTTCACAATCCTCTTTTTGGAGCTTTTCGATTACGACATTGACTGCATTAATAATCTCATTAGACGTGAAGATTTTTCCCCTCAAATTTTTTTTTATTTTCGGAAACAACCAAAAGTCACATGGCGCTAGATCCGGAGAATAAGGTGCTAGGCGAATTTCATTGATGCCCGAGAGCGTAAGTATGTTGGTTTTTTCAGCAGTGTGTGCGGACGCAGTGTCGTGGTGCAAAAAGTAGCGATGCAGCTCCTCTTTTTGGAAAACTTGTGATAAGTTTCAGTTTACCAATTAACAGTGACTGACGAGTTTTAAGTGGGATGATAGCGACCGTTTTCGCCATTTGGCTTTTACTGGAGGATTTGCACCTTCTGAGCTCAATACCAAGGACAGCTGTTTGGTTTCCGGGTCGTACTTGTAAAACCAAAATTCATCACCTCTAACGATCGTATCGACTCTCGATTTTCAAACTTATCCAGGAAATATTGAGCAAAACTAACACGAACCTCTTTTTGCTCTCCATTCAAAATTTTTGGAACGATCCGAACTTTAGAATCGCAATACAGTGCAGGGGCCCTGTATAACGGTTGCTTTAACACCAACACCTACTGCTGCGCTGGAGACAATGCTCCACTTACTTCCTATTGATAACTTTAGGAAGCACTTAAGCTTAGGGAAACAGTTGAGTAACGCTAATACAGACCAATTTAGGATCCTGGATACCAATATTATTGGTACTGACAAATCAGACTATATCGTCCTCGTCCTTTACGTTGACTTCAATATCAAATACAAGACAAAAGACAAAACTTCCTAGCTGAAATGTTTGAGAATCTTCTCAAGAATTGAAAAAATCTCGCTTTGATACCGAAGCTAGAAGAATTGATTAAACAAGAAAATCCATCGTGAAAGGTTCCATGGACCTTCATTCTGATCTAAATGTGCTCCTGCTTAAACGGGGTAGCTACCTAACCTTAAGATGCAAACGAAAGGGAACAAGCGAGTGTTAAGAAAGAAAACTAGTGATTTTTGAGGGAATAATACGAAAATCCCACGAAAAATTTACAACGTGGGGAGTTATTTGAAGAAGTAATGCTGGTCCATAGTTTTTGTCCTATGAGGACACCCACAAATTCGGAGGAAGCGGCCAGTTTCCTAGAAATCTCTGGGATCGGTCTTGTTAATTTATCCACAAGCTTGGGCTGCACACGATGTCGGGCGCCCAAGAAGAAGATGGTTGTGCCTCAGTCAATTTTGTGGCATTCCCTGGCATACTCTCCTGGGCACGCTGTTCATGCTTTCGCTTCGCCACTATAGAGGCTGGTCTACTTAATTTCTCAGAAGCCTTCGCTTTCTCTCCAAGTTCAGAAGTGATAAATAGAAACAACTGAATTTCAATGCCCCACTGGCAACTAAATCATCGCCACAGTCAATGTTTGAAGCAACAACCTACATCTAAGTCGATTTAAACCTCAACCAACAAATCAAGAAGATAAACATCCCTTCACCTAAAACAAAGACACAAAGGAACAAAGAAATAAAAACCGCTGCCGCTGTCTGTGTATATAAGTGCATTCTGTTTTATTATTAACTTATTCATTCCTCTTTACTTTGCCGTTATTATTTATCATAATCAATCTTTAATATTACAAAAACAATATAAATCTCCCCGCTCCGCTCCCAGTCTCTACGCCCGTAAATTCTCAGATCTTAATCAGATTATTATTTATGTTCTGTTGGCGTTTCCGTTTCGCGTTCATGGCGTCGACAATCGGTTGCCGCTTGGCATTGTACTTCCGATTCAACTCTTCTATTTCTCTCTCCATCTCTGAGTCAATGTTGTTGAGGCGTTGATTCAGATCGTCAAATGTTAAAAACTTTAAAAATTCGAACTCCCCATCCACGAAGTTGTTGTAGTGATGCAGTTTGTTGTTGTTGTTCTGTTGCTGTTGATGCTGTTGTTGCTGGTGACGGACATCGAGGACGTTGTTCATCGGATGAGGAGGTGCTGATGGGGCGGCGGCAGCGGCGGCTGCTGCTGCGGCTGCAGCAGCATGATACATGTGTTGTTGCATACCGAACTGATTGATGGCGGAGATTTGGTTCAACTGCATTTCCATGTGTTGCTGCTGTTGTGGTGGCCACTGTTGTTGTTGTTGCTGCTGCTGTTGCTGATGAGATTGGTCGTGCAAATTTTGAGCATCTAATTGTCCATCGAGAGGAGCATCGCCGGCCGAGGCCTTTTTGGACGCTGATTTGGCAGCATTCGCACCCACGTCGGTGCTCTTCCTGTCGAAATGTTCGAGAAACTGTGGTCGATATTTTGGAATCTCTGGGTTTGTGTCGTGCTTCTTCATGGTGGAATCCTCTGAGTCGCTGTTGATGACCATGGTCCCTAAATTTGATTCCAATTCCACGAGAGTACCACTGTCTGGCACCATTGTGCTACCATCGGCTTGAGCACGTGAATGAGTATCATTTTTACCCGGCACCAATGTCCCGGCGTCTTCGGGAAATTCCTTAATTGTGGCAGAATTCGCTTGGTCCTCCTCCTCCTCGTCCTGTTGGGTGAGTAGACTCTTTGCCTGGCTCATGCCCGCTGGACGATGTATTCGCTGACTTTCCCTGACTTCGCACGCCTCCTCGATCATTTGCTTGAGTATGGCACGGTTTTTGGCATTTTGTACGAACTCATGCTTCAGTAGATCTGTTGCTGTGGCCCTCTCCTCGGGATTCTTCACCAGACACAGGCTGGCAAAGTCGATGAACTCTGTGCTCCAGCGATCTGGTTCACGAAACGATGGCGGAGGTTTCTGTGGAATCATGAAAATCGCTCTCATCGGATGTATATCGCCGTAGGGTGGCTTTCCTTCAGCCATTTCGAGCGATGTTATTCCCAACGACCAGATATCGGCTACACAATCGTAGCCAATCTCCTCGATGACTTCCGGAGCCATCCAGAAGGGTGTTCCAATGACCGTGTTTCTCTTGGCCATGGTGTCGGTCAGTTGACCGGCGACGCCGAAGTCAGCCAGCTTGGCGTAACCCTCTGTGTTGAGCAAAATATTTCCCGCCTTGATATCTCGATGAATCTTCCGCCGCAAGTGCAGATACTCTAGCCCTTTAAGCGTGTCACTTAAAATCGTCGCGATCTCGTCCTCCATAAGCGTCTTCTTCCTCAGTCGCATAATATCCGAAACACTGCCCGCTCCGCAGTACTCCATACAGATCCACAGATCATATTGCTTGAAGTAACTTCCGTAGTATCGCACCACGTAAGGTGAATCACATTGTTGCATGATTGAGATTTCTTTAATGATTTCGTGGAGATCAGACTCCACTGGCACCAGTTTGATGGCTACTATTGAGCTGCTCTCCTTGTGAAGAGCCTTATACACCGAACCATAACTTCCCTCGCCCAACTTGCAGATGATATCAAAGACTTTCTCCGGCGGTTGCAGGAGACTCTCCTCCGACAGCTTCTTCAGTTCACTCTTGGAAGACATTTTATTCAAGAAGAAGCAAAACAATTTCTATTCTTTTACTTTTTTCTTTTTCTTTTCTTTCTTCGTTTCTTGAATTATTTATGCGCGACGTACTAAATATAGAACATAGTGCAGTGTGTTAGAGATGTGGAAAAAATGATTTTAATTATTTTTAGAGAGTTATGTGATGAGATGCGATTCTGTGTCGGCGGTGGTGTTCTCCTTTTCTTCGTGTTCTTTTTGTGGTCTCGCTGTGAAACAATGAACGTCAAAAGGGTTCTTTTCTTTTCGTTTTTTCTTTCTTTACTTCGTTTCGTTTTTGTGAGAATAAAAACTTGTGTCCAATGAAATGTGAATGGAAATGATGCACCGGTATCGAGAACGTGTTTATTTATGTTTTGTTGATAATAACCGATGTTTCGAAGATAAAACTTAATCAAAAACGCACAGGAAATAATAATAATGATAAAAATTAAGAATTTAATCGAAGGAGAACTGTGTGTGTGAAAACCATCACTTGGTGTTTTTGACATTTACGAGTTGAATGGTATAATGCAGAGCAGGGAACCAGGAATGGGTAACATTAACGATAGATGGGCATTGCAATGCAGGGGGTATTAGTTTGCGTTTGATGTTGATCTTCGGGGTAAAAATGGGAGATAAAAGTTGACTACAAGATCCTCGACAGATGTCTCTAGTCATTGATTATGATTTAGAGAGAATAGACATTAATTTAAATCAGCAAGGCTTTGGCTTTTGACCTAGAGACTCGGATGTAAGCATGTATTGCAATGATTTTTGTAGGAAGGAGACAATATACTCATATGCAAAGTTTTGAGGGAGGAATGATGATGCACTTTGAGTAGCCGATCTACAAGGTTGCTCATACATTCTTTCTTTCAAAATTAGGGACCTATTTGCCCTCCATTAGCTGCGGGGAGACCAACAATTTTAATCTATCCACCCATCATAACATTTCGACCAAATAACAATTTATGCCATTCACCGGCAATTGCAACCAACTTCAAGTATGTTTTGCTAGCCAGGTGATGACCTCTCAACTGTCAACCGGGTAACGTGCTTCAAACAAAACAAAAATATTTTATTTTAAATTCAATTATTTACAAAAATAAAACCATGTCCATGTCTCTGCTGAAAAAGAGTATGGCAATAGTTGAAGAGGATCTAGAAGATAATAAAAAATCAAAAGGTATGTGAAAATGTATAAGAACATGAATTAGTGTCAACGCTTACATTTTTAGAGAAGAAAATAATTGGTACGAAGAAAAAAAAGGTTTACAAACAAAATCGAGGAATTGATACCTTGTCCAATATTCGCAGTAAGTTAATGTTTTCAAGTGCATTTCAAAATTGTATACTCATATGTATTTCCATAGCACAAAAGAAAACTATTGAAGAAATTCGTGAGGAATTGCAAACGAAAAGTAAACGAGCTGATGACAATGCAAAGAGGTTACTAGCGCTGTCGAAGCACACAGTTAAGATTCCAAATGCGGAAAAGGTACTTGTTTTGTATAGTTCTTTCCAAAAGTATAGTTTGTATGTTTTCATTGATAGATGATTCAAAGAGCACACAGTGGCAGGTACATTGTCGAGAAGAAGCAAGTGAAAGAACTAGAGTCGGTGTTCACGGAGGAAGATTTCGCCGCATTTGAGAAAGAATTGGCGCAAACTATATAGATGTTGATAATTAACAATAAATGTTATATTAAGTTTATTTAAAGGTTTCTTTGTTTGTAGATGCTACGAAAGTAAGGCGTCAAGAACGCCTTTTCGAAATTCTGCAACGTTTTATCTCTTTCTAACTTATCCCCAGTGGTCGCGATTGCTCAACTGATCTATTCCATTAGGGTGATCAATTTTACAAGGGGATTGACTTCACGCCGTAAGATGTGTCTAGTCCACTGTCACTTTCATCGCCGTATTGTGAAGTCTATTGGTTTCCGATTCGTTCTCATGTGAAACTTCGGCCAAAAAATCTTTAGGGTAAAGGCACTAGTAGTCGGCCACTTAATTTATTTTTTTGACTTCTACATAGCTTAGTTCTTAAGCTATATGGAGTTTCGAAATACTATGTATCATTATCAATAGGTGAAAATAATACGAATCGATTAATTAAAATAAAACATGCTCAAATTGCTGTTGCTAATAGTTATTATCATTTATTTGAGAAAAAAGTCACTCTGAGTTAGTTACCGGCCACTAAAATTTTCTGAATTTCAGTATTCGGCCACTGAAATTTTAGTACCCGGCCATGCAAGTTTTATGTATAAAATTTAGTTTGCTAGCTTTTTCCTAAATTCTTTTATTATCGGAAAACAAAGAGATAACAAAATAAACATAAAAAACTCAAAAAAGTAGATAATTATGAGTTTAAAAAAATAATAACTGCGGAACGGTGGTATTGTATT
This sequence comes from Criorhina ranunculi, assembly GCA_951813785.1. Classification (NCBI taxonomy): domain Eukaryota; kingdom Metazoa; phylum Arthropoda; class Insecta; order Diptera; family Syrphidae; genus Criorhina; species Criorhina ranunculi. Next base: position 38,891,547 of record OX638383.1, on the reverse strand, counting down.
CATTCCATACAGATGAATTTAGAGTACTTTGAACTCGACAAGAACAACTTGCAGTTCTTTTGCTAACAGATGCTATCGGTTTTGGATAAGAAAGATGGTTCTGAAGTGTACTGAGAATAAATGAGCTGACGGTTGCCAACATAAATAGGTTCCTGCTTCCCTATTGGCCAACTCGGGGTTTCTTTCGAAGATGAATATCAACCAAGTTTTGGGTGGTCTAGAATATTAATCAGATCATACTTCTCAGATAAGGAAAGCAGTCGAATTACTCGACCTCCTGTCAATCAATGTGCAGCTTTGAGTTCGAAAGGCTTAAGACGTTCATCTTTAGCCCTCTGCCAACCTCGGTTGCGAGCTATTTGATAAATCTAGGCCCATAATCCTGTATGAAAGCAGGCGGATATCGTTCACGTAGCAAAGATGTTTCTAGTACCATGCCATTGTCCTTTGTATATCTCGGCTTTCCTCTGTCAAAGCTGCACGCGGTCGAATGCCTCTAAGTCAATTAAAAGCTCGTCGACCCTAGGAAGATCCCTGAGCAAGCCAGCTCGCCCGTTCGACTTTGAGCGATGATTCTAAATACTGCAGTTTTCATCTTATAAGTCTTCCATGTATAGTGTCCAAATCCTGTTATAGGTAGTGTATGAACCTACATTTCTAAAAAAATTAAAATTTTAAAGAAAACTCGTCTAAGAACTTCCAAGTCTTCGATTCCGAAATCCAACAGTCCACAGTCCTGTCAACAACCAAATACCGGCATTGGAGGCTTCCAAACTCAAACATCTCTTTTTGTGGCCGAAAGCCTGCGCACTGACAAACATTCCACTTTCGATGGAATCCAGAACAAATTCCATAACAAAATAACTCCACAAACGGTTGATTCCACCCTCTAGAGTTTAGCACTCGTCAGTCCACTTCCACATCTTGACAGTTATCAGTGCCGTATCCACGTGAATGTGTAAAGAAAAGAAGTTTCTCTTTGTCAATAGATCAATAGATACCCTCCTAGTGTGTTTTGTATAATTTGGGTCCAAATCACCAGGAACAACATAGATTCGGTGTTAATTTTGGTCAAAACCATTCAACCGTTATAAAAAAAAGGTATTTACCAACAAATTCTTATTTAATCCCAACTATGTCCTCAGAAAGGACATGGGATTTTTTTTATTTCAGTTAAATGTTTCCTCCATTTTCTGGATATCCGTTGTGTGAATGAGTTAATCACATGAGTTTAAGGACATTCATTTCAAATAAAATAGTTTTGTTAAACAAAAACTAAAATTCGTCCCTTTGAACCTTCGAAAGAAGAGCCTTCCTCAGCGAAAAGAAAAAGGGCAGTTCATTTATCGATTTGAAATTTTGTGTTTTTTTTCTTTCGTTCATCATTCATTCCATTGCACACACACGCTTTGCTTTCTCCCCTTCCGGGTGGAATATAAAAAAAAAAAAACAAAAAAAGGACACCCTAACGGAAGAGTCCAGAAACACGAGTGTGGTGTGGTTTCTGGAATAAGGATTTTTTTCGGTTTTCAAAAAAGGTGAAACAGAAAAAAAGACCGTATTTACGTTTTAAATGTTTTAAGGACTTCGGTTGAGTCATTCTGTAAAATGCGTAAGGACTTGGTGGGGGGGCAACATATAAAGAATGCATTAGTGGGTTGCAGATATGTTTTTTTTTTTCTGCCCGTTTGTGTACACATGAATAGTTGCGGCATCATTAGGAATAACCTTCGGAAAGTTTTTATGAGTTTTTTTTTGCTGCTCTTGTCTGGCATTTAAAAATGCCTACGCAAAGATGTTTAGCATTAGAAAGGACGATAGAGGATTGTTTTTTCTTTTTCTTTTTTTTTTTCCTTCCGCATTATAATGACTCAGTTTGGGATTTAATTTTATGTAAATGCCTTGAGATTCGGTAGGAATTCAAATTGCACGCTTTATATGTGTATAAAGGCTGGCAAATGTAAAGTAGAATGCTTAGAATGGTAAAATTATGTGTGCGATTAGTTTAGACTTGCAAATTAGGGAATTTTTGTTGCTGTTGAGATTATTCTACAAACAACATCCTGGGTTTCTAGGACGTTTTTAAGTGCTTCAAAGCTCCTTTAAGAGGTTCCGGGCATACATTATTCCATTTTAATAAAAATGACCGTGATTATCCACTTCCTTTGTACAACATCTTGCCCAGACGACAATGATTTACTGCATCACGTACGAATAGTAAGGACTCTCACCAGCCCTACACTGTGCATCACCATTCTGTAGTCATATCTAGCCTAAAGCTAATCCATTTTTGATGGGATTCATGCCAAGTATATGAACAATATTGCTGATGAAATAACGAAGCAGGTTCGAGCCTTAGTAGAACATTCAATCGTGTTTTCTGACACCACTCCCGGCATAATCTGGCATGAAAAAGCTCTGCCGTACGAAGTCGGCAACAAAACCTTCTATTAGTTCGAAAAATATAACCCGCACAACATGAATGGTTTCGAGAAGCTAGGCCCTTGCTCTCAACGGGCTGTCGCACCAAATATTTGAATATTTTAAGTCAGCAATTGAATGGAAACCTACTAATAAAAGACTAAGACCATCTGCCTTGCCCACGCGTCCACTCTGCAGAAAGCTAGATGAATAATTGAAAAATGTCTTGATCATACGTAGGTTCAGAGACCCTTTAAGTTCTTCGTGGAACCTATAGATATGACAAAGCCGATGAACTAGCCAGACATGAATCGACACTTGACAACGCCCATGTGAATGAGGGTCTACACTCCACTGGGAGCTGTAAAAAGCAAGTATCGTTTCGGTTATCTACTAAAAGCTAAACAAAGATCGATTAGGCATTTCCAAAAAGCCACATACAACCAAAAGAAGAATAAACCATCTCTTCAGCAGAATTCACACAGACGTCGTACCATTGGGCAGTAGGAATATATGCGGTGGAACTCTTATTGCCACAGTTACAAGAATATGAACGAGAAAGAAGCTTTTGAAAGTTTGTTTTGTTTAGGTGCCCTAGGTTTGACTAGATCAAGGCACCGTGCACTATAGGCAAATCCTTCTTCGATAACCTTAACTTATTCCCAAAGGAAGCAATTGTACTGGGCAAACCCCTCTTCGATTACCTTAACGAACTCTTAGAACAAACAATTGATGACATACTGCTCGCTTGAAAATTTAAAAGCTGGACCGAGGACCAATAGTCGCCAATGTCCTATCTAAACACGTCCATCAAAACTGACATCTGACGAGAGTTGTGGTAGCAAAATTACGAAATCTAGCTTTTATTGAGTCTCAAGTGATTCGCCTGAAACAATCATTTCAACCATATAACCGACGACCAAGGAAAGCACGAATTGGGCACTCTCCTCTTCGACGAATCAGTATAGAAAGCTGTGGTCTAGTTTAGTTATACATCACTGCTACTCCATCCTTCTATTTAATCTGCCCTTCCAGTGAAACCTTTTTTAAGGTTTGGTTTGAGGATCATGTAGTCTGCAGGGGATGCAATTAAGAACGTTAAGGATGTTACTGTGACCATAAGGCATAGTATTCCTTATGTCTGACTGCGTTACACAATGCAATGTTTTTGATATGTAGGTATATAGGTAGAGCCGTAAGTTGTGTAGAAGGACGGTGAAGTCAAATTTGGTAGATTGTGGGTTTTAAAGCCCTTAACCCGCTTAAAAAAAAAAGATGCATACATAATTTTTGAAAGTTAGAACTGGCAAACAACTTGGTGTTCCCTTCTAAAATTTTAAACAACCCTCGTAGGTGCAAGTACTATTGCAGAGAGTTCTTCTATGGAATTCCCACTGATTTTACTGAAAAGCTTCAGAGGTAGCTTCATTCTTAACTAAGAAGTGACAAAGGCTTACCTTTAATTTTTTTAACGTTCCACCACTAAGAGTCGACATCAAGCTTATGGTTTCATTCAGTTTGGAGAATAAAATCTAACTTATCAGTTGCTAAACTTCCCCATAGCTTGATAGCAGTTCAGTCTGTGGCTGAACTCCTTCAGAGTTCTGAAGGAGCTTCAATTAACAAATTTATTGTCATAAGCGCATGTTTCAAGCGAAATCGGTATCGGTAGCGCCGAGGCAGCCCGAGAATTATCAACGAAGCTAGTCTCAAGGAAAGTCGTCGACATTTACATGGACAGTCAAGCTGCTATTAAAGCCATTTCATCCACAGTTGTAAAGGCAAGACTTGTAAGACGTTGCCGTTGGGAGCTCAAAACACTCGACGTGAATCACAGTGTAATACACTGGTAAGTCCCGGGACACAATGGTATCCACAGAAACGAAATAGTCGATGGGTTAGCCAGGAACGGTTTAAAACAGGACCTATCATTGGTCGATCACTCAATACTGCCCCTCCTAACGCTCGATAAATCCAACATAGCAATTGACTTTCAATGACAAACTGGCGAGAGATGAAGCGCACTCTCATCATGCCGCATCTCCCGAAAACTCTGGACAAACCTTTGCAAAATAAAAACAGGACACATTCCTGAACCAAACAGATTAAACTTAATGGTCTTAATAGGGATTATCACAACTTACTCGCAGTCGTCCTTAAAAAAATTCGCTTAAGTATAGACGATTTATTCAGGGGCTAAAGCGTCACAGACATAAAAAAAGAGCACAGCTCCCTTTCTATGCGAATGTCCAAGCCTATACAGAACCAAAAAGACGGCCCTTGATGAATACTACTTCAACAACTTGAGCGATCTTTCTAAGAAACCACCAAAAACAATTTGAAAATTCGTTACGAATTCGGGATGGTTCAAGGAGGCCGAATGACAACTAAACAACTAACACAGACTCTTCTTCTTTGTCTTTCTCTTTCAGACAGGAAATTCCACGTTAGCGAATGGATCCGTAGAGATCCAAATGAAGGCTGCATTCTACGAGATGCAGTCACCTCTTCAACCTATTTCCTTAAGGCACCGCGGTGCCAAGAGCCCTTCTCTCTTCTTTAGTTCTAACAAAGAAATTTCCAAAATTCCCATTGAATCACCCTGTATAAACTCACACACTCTCATGTGTACTCGTAAATGTTAATATTCTAATGACATCGAACTTTGAACTACCGAAATAGACTCACACACTATTGTATATAAATTAGAAGGAGTACCAGAAATTTAAGGACATGTCCGAATTAAGAATTTATTACAAGAGGGTTAAATTTGAAATTTACTACCAACAAAAAAAAGGGATTGATCCTTTTCACATTTCGAATTCATGGGGATATTTTTGGAATATTTACGTACGAGTATGTGTGCATAAAGCACGGATGACACAAGTAATTTTCCCCTTAGACATGAAGAAAAATAATCGTGCCAATGTGGCGGGGCGAGTCACAGGAATTTGAGCAAAATTACAAGGATAGTGTGGTGGTGGTACCATGCACGAACAAAGTGTAATTTTGTTAGTAATCAGCTTTGACATTCAAACTTCTTGTTGTCATTTTTGCAGGATACAACTATTGGGTGTGAAACAAATTTGTTAACAAATGACTGGATGCGGAAGTGATTGCGTCCAATTTGCTCTGATTAACATGATTTTTGACAATAAAGACAGATTTGTACCTAAATGAAGGTGGTGACTCAATTACCGCTGACGAAAGTTAGTCTTAGAGCTGGACATTCACAGGCAGGTTTCCTCCTCATCAAGACAACATTCTGCATTCTATTTACGAAGTCCGACCATTATGTTGGGATCGTACATACATATCTCAGGCAGTATTGGCTTCTTTATGCATGCTGAAGCACTCAGATACAAAAACAGGTCTATTGTACCACCAGCAGGTACAACCCTTTTACTGTGCCTTCTAAGAATGGCAAGTAAGGGCTACCAGCACTCATCACATCTGCCATATGATACAAGCAAATGGCAGCACAATCACACGGAAAGTGTCGTCGTCTTCTCCAGAAGCGTCACGGAAAGTGGTGTCATTCCTTCCGCAAAGCACAACTCTACCAATTCTTCCAGAAAAGGGGAATTTTAGCATGCCTCCCGCCACCTGCAAATTCCTACTTAATAGAAACGAGGTGAAGATCCCCAATCACAGATGGACGGTAGGTAGCACCTGCCTCATCACCAAGCAAATCTGCTCAAAGCTGGATCTCAAACGCTCTCACTATCTCATCAGATGGAAAAGATTACTAATAAGCACCTTAGTAAGAGTCATAACCGGACACTACACCATTGGCAAGCATGCCTATAGGCTAGACCTCCTTTACAACGACTTCTGCAGAAGTTGCATGGACGAGGAGGAGGAAGAGACGATTCTCCACCTTCTCTGTACATGCCCGGCCCTCTCAGCTTGAAGAAGAGCATACTTAGGACCCAGCTTCTTTAACAACCTTAGTGAACTGGCTGACATCAATAAAGGTACCCTCCAGCACTCCATAGCAAGCTCCGGCTGGTTCTGCGCGTAGTGTTTCTGGTGAAGTACAGATCCTGGTGGTAACACAAAGGACATTATCTGGTCTAAGTGAGGTTGTACCTGCAGCCTGCCACTCTTACCTAACCTAACCAAACCATTAATGGAAGTCTTAACCTAAGATTTTGGTAAACCCAACTTGAGTTCGGGGCGGAGAAGTCCTCCTCTTTCACATCTATTTCCGGTTATCTCGCTATGTCCAGGGACTCAGACAAAGTTTAACAGATTCAATCTTCCAATCGAATTCAGTCTATTCCTACTTTCCCGAACTTTTTTGGATCTAGTAGGAGAATTCGGCAAGGCTTCAAGGTAGCCTGACTGACGCTACAAGCCCAGATACATCGTTCCGCCATAAATATTGCATAAATATCCGCTTGGAAGTTAGACGCATATGTGTTTACGTAGGGGAAAATGCAGTCTAGTGTTGTCGCTTTTCATAAAGACTCCAGCACCTGAACCATCACTGGCTTTGGAGCCATCTGTAAATATTCGACTACGAAGACTAGTCCTGTGCACAGGGACATTTTTAGCCCGTATTGGAGCACGAGATTCTTTTTAGTGATCAATCTGTATCCAATTGTCTGCAGATAGTGGAGCTACAGCTCTGAAATACAGAAACGTTTTTCACAACTACTGCAATGCTTATTTGTTTTTAGTTACAATGAGCTTCTGTTTGTCTCGATTCCTTTGGGAAAAGCTTGCTGGTTCTGTTCGCATCGTACCTGACTATTCAAAGCATACGTATGTAAGGATGTTCACTAAAATCGGATCACGTCCCTGTTTTTCTATCAGCGGCCATTGATATTCGAAATGTTGGTTTGTGACCTTGCTATTGGTATGATAAAAACTCAGGGATGGAAGCAAACTTTAAAAATTTAGGACACAATTTGTTTTAACTTCAGATTTCTGAGGTTTTCCTCCAAGTGTCTGTGTGGACCTCGTTTGTGCCTTCTAATTAAGAATCCTCATGACAAAAGTATGTAAATTTAATTTCTAATCTCTCCTCATGTCTGCAAAGCAAATGCAATTTTCTTTTCATAAAATAAAACCTTTACATTTCCTTACATCTAAGGTACATTACTATCCGAATCCAACACGACTCTCTAAAGATCCTTAATTTGTAGTATTCTGTTCGTTTTCAAAACTATCTACTAAAATGGACTTTATTTCTTAAAAAAAAAAAAGAAAACATACTTACACCCAACTAGTTAATGTACACGTTCGTTTTAGAGATGCACTTTAATTAACATCCAGAAATTGTTGGCTTCAGCGCCTAGAGCTTGATGAATATTTGCAGTTCACTCAAGGATATTCCTCCATGGAATATCCTGTCCTTTCCTCAATCTTTATTCACCTGTCTGTAAATAAGTATGTTACACTTGAGAGATATAAAAACGTGGGCGATGATGATGACGACGACAACGATAACGACATCTAAAAAGAATGAAATGTCAACATTCAACGACTCAACAAGCCATACCGTTAAGTGGGGATGCACCCATTTCACCTATGAGCAGATGTGTCGAGGACGAATGCAATGAACATAAAGTATATTCCTTTTGCTTTGGTTTTTATTGCTCGAGTAAGTCGTGATTCAAAAGGCGCTCTATTCATACACCAACACACACCACCTCTTATGTGTGTTGTGATACTTGACATTGTGTGTTCAAAAAACCAAACTATGAACTTTGAGCAGACACAGGACATCGCTATGCAAGACACGAAAATGAGGATGAAACAGGAAGAAACTAAATTAAAAGAGAAATTCGTATGAAATATTCAAAACTTTTCCCTAGACTGCAAAAGCCTGGAATACATTCTTTATTCCTAAGTTTGAAACGGAACTTGTGGAAAATGGAAAACTAACCGTAGGTAGGTGTGGTGCTATAAAGACGGTTTTAAAGAGGCATGCAATATTGGATGCCTACAGACAGGAATGGGTTCAATCATTTCCAAATGCATATGACAAAGAGAACGTTTGGAAAAATCGAACCCGAAAGTATTAATTAGAAATTACTTTGGAAAATTGCTTTTTATCGTTTCTCGAGTCTCTAAAGTTCAATAACTTTTAGAAGTTTCTGTTACACCTTTCAGTTACTTTACACTCTATACTTTGCTTCGGGAATCCAACAGAGGTAAGTTGCAAACAAATGGAGAACTGTTCAGAACAGGCTTTTACTAGCTTCGAATGCAGCTTCGTTCGCCTGGCTACTAAGAACTGGACATTCAGCTGAATCTTGAATATTACTTGTATTTTTAGGTGGAAGTTCCCACAACAGGCTATTTTCTATGGATGGCACCAATAGACGTGAAAGCTTTCGCGGGCGTACTATTCTCCGGTACCACGCGCCTACTTACTTAACCACACATCTGCTCTCTTCCATCACTCTTTCCGCGGAACTGCAGTTACGTAATATTTCGCAGGGCTGGTTAGCTACGTATGTCATCGGCATTTACCGCTTCCGCTCTTCCTAGTCTTTCGATTCTTCTTATGCTCGTTATAAAGGAACAGATCTCCAACGACTTATTAGAAGCTTGGTAGGTTCACTCTTCCATCTGCGAAACGCCTGTAGTGCTCTACTACATTCATCTTCATCTTCATCTTCATCTTCATCTTCATCTTCATCTTCATCTTCATTTTCATCTTCATCTTCATCTTCATCTTCATCTTCATCTTCATCTTCATCTTCATCTTCATCTTCATCTTCATCTTCATCTTCATCTTCATCTTCATCTTCATCTTCATCTTCATCTTCATCTTCATCTTCATCTTCATCTTCATCTGCATCTGCATCTTCATCTTCATCTTCATCTGCATCTGCATCTGCATCTTCATCTTCATCTTCATCTTCATTTGAACACTCTATGCAGAAAGGCATGCAATCGTGTCCAATTCTGTGGAGATATTTTGAAAGCTCCCGTACCTAGACAGAAACTGCGTAAAGTAGCAGCTGCAGTCCTTGTATGCTCTCTTCGTTCAGACTTCGATGGTGGGAATCAATTTGTGGGTCCATCTGACTTTTACTTAGTTATCCCATTTGGCTTACCATAATACCACAGATGATGCATTTTCTTCATCTTTGACCCTTCTGGTAACGATGGCCACTTGCCAGTTGGGTGTTCACCTAAGGTAAACCCTTTGTATCTCGTTAGTTAAAATATCGATGGGGACCACTCTGGCTACAGCACAAGTTGCTTCTGATTGTGCAGAGCCTGTATGCTGACGAGAGTTTCCTCCTTGTTTTCTTCTTCTTGACGCTGGAAGATCTTAATAAAAAGCCAAATGCTGTCTAAGCCCGTCCAGAACAAACTTAGCTATTTGTTCGGTAGCTGTCAAAAGAACTTGAATACTTTAACAGTTTCCACATTCCTTAAGGAGCTCGATGATCAAATACACTCCTTATGAATGGATGTAGCAGCTTTTGCTATTTATTTGGCGTCCCCAGGAAGAGCTAGGTAGGAGTGCAAGTAATGTTAACCACTCTTGAGGGCCTTGATCGCTGTTGCAATCTCTGTGTTTCTAGGAAGTCCGGTGTGCGTATTTCGGAATTTGTCTCAGTCAACTTTCGTCTCTAAATGGTTAAGCCCCATTGTAAAATGCACACTCCATCTCCTAAGCTGATTTTGATCTCATATAACACAAGAACCATTTAAACTTTTGACAGGATGTAATTTGAACCTATTAGCACCTTGGAAATGCTGTAGACAGGCTTACTGTTGTACACGCTTTCTACTTCCTAAGCTGGTATTGCTAAAGCATTGGTGTAGTTACACTTATCACGCCAAGCAAAACTCTGTATATCCTTCCTTTTTACAACGTATTGGGCTTCGAGTTTCGAATTCTCCAATGTTGAAGCTGCTGGAACGAACTTTAAGTTAAATGCGCTCTCGATCCGTCTCCAGGTGTCTATCGATAACCATGTGCTGTGCCTTCTCTTTTTTTTATCGACGCATCTCTGTGTCTGGTTAAAACAGCGTTTCAGTTGTCATCCATATTTGTCTGCGCAGAGATGCTGATTATTTCGGTTCTTGGAGTGAAATGGCCCCTAAATTGCTGACACACTACGGGATTCTAGCGTCTGTCGATATTGAACCTTGATTCGGCAAGCATGTGGAGTCGTATGCTACTGAGTAGGAAGACGTATAAATTCTGTCTTAAGATGGAAGGCGCATGTCATTGCGATTGGACCTATATGCTTATTTCGCACGTTAAGGAGGCAACTCTGGTCGATCTGGTTGGATATTGGCTGAGATCTTTGCTCATCTTATGGCAGTTCTCATGTCTCCAATGGCTAGGTGGATGGCATTGTAAAATTCCACAAACCGTTTCTCAGATTTCATATGGAATGGCGGCTACAAAGTTGAAGAGATAAATTGTAAGGGAATGAAGGTCCTAAAGACTTATAAGTCACCTCTTCAAATCTTAATGCATTCCCATCACCACCATCGAGTCCATTAATTAAATTCAATTGCATTGTTTACATTTCCATTCCAAAAGAAAAAAAGAAATCAACGTCCTTGACTTCCAACCTTCCAAAGCCATTAAATGCACTATACCTACTACTTCCAAGTCAAAGACATGCCAAGAACTCGTCCTCGTTCATCAGGATCTTGAATTTAATTAACAAATAATGAATGTAATGAGCAAAGAATGAGGGAGTAACAAATTCAAAGTCAATTACAACACAGTCTTTGTACCTTCATCCCATTCTAACTGATAATGGCCATCGGGTCAGGTCAACTCCTTCAATATCTGGAACACCATGAGTACGTATAGTAGTTTTCTTTTATTTTGTATCCTTTTCGACACACAATGCCTGCAAATAATGCTTGGTAAGGGGGTGAGGGGGAAGGGAAGGAACAAGAAAAAAAAACAATGCTGACAACACACAATAACCCATTCAAGTGAATGACGTCGTCGTGAGCATGGCACATCGAATGTCAATAGCATTGTGACTACTTGAGGCTTTAGAGCATTTAACTTGTGGGGGGATGGCATTATGTAAAAAAAATAAATAGTGTTGGGTACATGGTACACCCTTTGATTTCAGAGAATGGAATACCAATGGTAAAGCTGTCTAAGGAAACTTTGATGACATTTTGTGAAAATGAGCTTGAGTTTGGGTCATGGTGGTGGTTGGTAGACAGTGCCAGTGAAAAGTTACTCTTCACGATAGTCACAGGATAGTTTAGGACGTCGAGTAGGAAATCTTCCTTCCTTCCAGTTCAGCCTTGATTTCAATTAGAATTCTAGACCAAGGTTGCTATTATCCCCGATGGTCTGATCATTAAACCAGAGGTTCGATCTCCCTTTTCTTCGTAAACCAGGTGACTGGGATTTGAAGACAATCTTAGCTGCAGCGTTGTCGTCCATTTTTTCGATGAGGCCTTTTGGACTACATCCACATCTTTATACAGCTCGTACAGTTCGCGATTATATCTTCTCCCCCATTCGCTCTCCTCGCAGACAGGACCAAATATTCGACGTAGAATTTTTCCTTCGAAGATCTGCTCCTCTGTCTTACTAATGGTCCAGCCATTACATCCATAAAGCCAGACTGGCAAGATCAGAGTTTTATAATGCATGATTATAGAACCTCCAGTTAGAAGTTTAGGACATACCGAAGTAAAAGTGACTGCCTTAGGTAATCCTTCATCAAATCTCAATCACCTCCAGGATGTCATTTTTATTTATATTTTTATTTGCACCGAGGTAGATGGACTCCTTCACCTACCTCGATTGTCATGTTCTGTTCTAGACGGTGTCCGATCGATGAAGTTTTGGTCGAAAGCATGCATTTTGTCTTCTCCTCATTCACCATAAGACCATCTCGTTTGGCTTGTTCTTCAAACGCTGGTCTGCGTACCCCAGTAGCTAGATGGATTTATGGAATATGGTATCTTCTGTGTTTAAGCCGGCCCTTAGCACTATCTGCTCCAGCACAAGATGAAAGAAATCACACAAGAGTGCGTCTTCTTGCCGAAATACGGGGCATGTTTTGGATAATTAAGAGGTTCTGCTTCCTAACTGGACAACGCTTGACAACCAGATCAGTTTGCTCAGAATGCCAACGTATTTGGCTTTGAAGTGGATCAAGAGATGGTGAGCTTCGACTTGGACTTCGTTGGTCTTTTCTAGGATTTGTCGCAGTGTGAAGACTGTCGATTTGCCGAACCGGTAGCCACACTGATGGATGCCGATGAGTGTGGTGCAAAACGGCTTAAGTCAGTCACACAGTACACTGGATAGGCTACACTTGTACCGGGGATATCAAGCAGATTCTTACGTTATGCTGCAAGCCAAGAGCCTTTAGTGTTTTGTGGCAGTAACGGACAAGCTTCGATTCAACCTTTACAACAAAAATAGTTTTTATTGCAGCTTGGTTGTCAATGAAAAAGATGACATCTGTGCTCGTCGAACCACCATTTACTTGACAGTTTCTCCTTGTTAGCTATGACACAAACCATTTCGACAGTGATCTTCAATTCACATGAAATCTTCTGCGTCTTGGTAAGTCTAACTATAGTCTTTCTAAAGCTCTAAAGGTCTAGACGATGAATACATTCAAATTTTAGGTTTCCTTCTGAAAAGTCACTGATCTCCACCAAAATTTGTTAAAATTTGATCTACATTCGGTCTTCGTGATCGGATGTTACGACCAAAGACCAAATTCGTCGGATGGGATTGATTTAATTGGAACCTTTAGCTTAGATAAAGCACGGAATCTCTTGCCACGATTGCTGTCTAATTCGCTATAAACATCAATGTCACTTTCTAGGTTGAGGGAACGTCCAAGTCAGCTGCAGGTCAAACCTGGGCTTTAGCTCATAAACCTCAAATTTTAGCCTTATACAGTTTTACCTAGAAAGTTAGTTGAGGAACTGCGGAGAACATTTTGTGTGAATCTCCCATCACAGCTTAAAGCAGGTAAAAATACTTCGGCAGAGGACTTATCTCCCTAGAAATGGTCTCGTATCCATCAGCAAACACGATCCTGAAGTTCCTCTGTGACCTTAATATTGCTTAGACTAGGTTAGGCTGCCTAACCCGTGTCCGTGTAAAAAAAAATTGGACCGCGAAGGGCGGAAAGCGGCATTATTTCAGGTTCAAACCCTCCAAGGGTCGCTGGCCCGACAAGTTAGTAAGTAGGTTACGTTGTAGTGGTTTTCTTTAGAAAAACAGCTGTAGGAGAACCTTGCTCGGCACAAAAGATCGCATTGCTTTTCTGGTTCGCAAGTAGAAAAGAGGCCCCTCAAAGCCTACTCAAGCTCTGAAAAAGAAAGCAATTCTACCGCTGGTTGAGGAGCCTTTCCACTTGTGCGCGTCTCCATTTCAGAACGATAATGGATTGATAATTCCTTCATTAAGAAGCTCCCCTCGCACGAGGCTTTAAGTTCAAAACTCTTTTAAAAGATTTGTTCAACCAAATAAAGTCGTTCGTGTTTCGGATTAGCACGGATTAATGAAATCGAGTTCCTCATACTGAATATACACCCTGAAAATGGCAAAACAAAAAGTTTCATGTGGAATAATCTCTTGAAAATCTCTTGGCACAAAACTTAACCTTTCCCCACATCTTGTGGAGCGTTATTCCTTGTCGAGTCCTCGAAGATATTTATTTTAAACGGAGAACATTGTAAGAAAATTGCTCGTGGCAGTTCTATTATATTTAATTCATGAAATATGGAACCCTGAAGCTATTTTCATTTCGAATCGATACTCTCCCAACGGACGGATACTGATACGTACCGGCATTAACCATAATTTCCATACCTGCACAGTGTACACTGTACATGTGCTTTTCTCGCAACAATATACAATTGTTTTGCCCTAAAATCAAAGCTTTTTTGAAAATTCAACTCATGCGCATAGCTTCCGAGGTGTAGAAGTCCCTTATTTTGGGGAATGCGGGGTGATGTAAAGCACACTTTCGTTTATGTGTGTAATTTCATTTCAAGGATACGAACACAATTCCGACGTTTATTCAAGCTCTCTTCCTGCTGGTTTGGGGCTTTAGGACGTGCTTCCAAACAGGCCCCGTCAATACAATTCAGTGCAGTCGCAGCTTTCGCTAGAATCTGAACGAAAACATTCCAACACCGCCCAGTGGGTATACTTAAGTGGGGTGTATCGTGTACATAATAGTAGTGTTACGGGAGATTTGTAAAAAAAAAGAAAAAAATCCCTCTCAATCGAATTGCATTTGAACTTAATTAACTCCCTCGGACCATAAACATATCACGATTGACTCGTCCCAGGATAACTGCTCCTGTGAAAGGCTCTATAGAGGAAAAGAGCCAAATATCGACCGCAGACGGTTATTGGTTTTCCTGAAAATCGAGTGCACCTACGGAAGGCTTATGAAGGAGTAGACGGGCGAACATTCGCATTTACCCTTGTTCTAAAGCGAAATGGATAACGGTGAGTTTTTTTTTTTTTTACATTTTCCGTGTAATTGGCAATAAAGTGGAAAATCCTTTTTCACTCTTTTGTGAGAGTGAAAGCGTAGTAGGATGGTGGAGTTGCAATTTTTATATCACGTTTGACACAGTTTTTGAAAAACTGTAGCGTTTTCTAAAATTGCAGTTGCAGTACGGAAACGCGCTTTCGAATTAATGGGAATTGTTGCGCGACGAAGACGGCAACGGCATCACGAGAGAAAGGAGTTTTCATTGATTTTTCCCCCAAAAAAGAAAAAAACTTAAACGAGGAGCACCCACTTTCTATGTGTGCGATGGTTTCAATTGAAAGGAAGCCATTGTGGCAACGGGGGGTGTAGGTTAAGTGCCGAAAAAAGAAGAAATCGTCCTTTCTTATTATTTTTTTTTTGTGTTTCCTTCGTTCGTTGCTATTGGGCGCTGTCGACGAACCGTGCCCCACAGGGAGGCTCAACATGAATTTTTTAAGTTCATTTCCTCGTATGTGTACATTTTGCCTCCGTTGTGCTATGTGGGCAGAGTTTATGGGTGTTTTTGATGGACGAAGACCGGTTGTTTTTTTTTTTAAGCGTAATAACAATAAATGGTATCTTGGGAATTATGAAATCCTGTATGTGATCCTTGGACTGAATGGGTTGTGAAACTGATTATTTATTGTGAAGTTTTGTGTTGATATCCATGGGCTGGGAATAGGTGTGCCGCGGTAGAAACATAAAAGGAGTAGTACCCTATTGGAAATTAAGGGTTTTGAAAGTTTTTTTAAAAGGATTTTTGTAAAAGTCGTGTGTTTTGAAGAGCAATTTCGTCGCATTTAATGACAGTTTCGTATCGTTACCGTTAATTTTTGAAGGTCCTTATGACTCAATTGATTTTTTGACTTCTTTTGGTCCACAGAACTTTGTAGTCCATTAGTTCTTGACGATGCAACGTCTTGAAAATGTATTTCATATAAACTTCTAGTCTTTGTACCTTCTCAGGTTAGGTTAGGATAAGTGGCTGTCACCGCATTAGACAGGAACACACTAAGGCCAAAATGTGGGTTCAATTCTTTCTAAAGGAAGATACTGTGGGAAGACGTATCGCTGTAAACCTCTTTTACAACATGTACGCAGAACTATTTAGACCTAAAGATCTGCCGGAGATCTTCAATGAAGTGCTCCCCGAGGGGTTTCCTTGATAGGCCAGCTTTCTGTAACTCATGCAGAAATCGTTACATACAATCCTCAAACGCTGAGCATGTCTGTCTAGGATGCTCATGCCCTATGAGGATGGTAGTTAGTTTCGAGAGCTCGTCCCTTTATTTTTAGTCGAAATAATGCTTTCGATCACTTTGGATCGAAGGCAGGCCAGATTATCTTAGTCACGACACAGGCGCCTTGACATGGTCGAGCTTCCTACAGTTTGTACCTTGAGAGGCGTGTCTGGCTAATTTGTCAGCCGCACAGTTCCCCGGAATGTCACTGTGATCAGGGACCCAACAGTGTGAGACATTATACTGGTTATCGATCTCGTTTAGAGACACGCGGCAGTCTTTCCCTGCCCTAGATTTTCTTGTGTTGGATACAAGGGATCTGATCGCAGTTTGACTGTCGATATAGATCACAATATCTTTGCTTGATATCTTTGCTAAGCTAAGCGGCGACTGATAGTTCTCATTGCAATGGTGAGGTATGCCACAAGTTAGACTTTCTTGAGAACTTTTATACCGATTTGTTTTTCTAGAACCTGCCACCAAACCATTATGCTAAAAGTAAAGATCAGTCTTACGGCTACAGTGTATATCCAGTACATGATTTACGGCTGTAGGACCACCACAGCCCACATCCAAGCATCAGAAATTATTCGTTGAGAACTTGACTCCATAGAAGACGAGATAATATACCTCTCTGGGGTGCACGTCAGGATGGTTTCCTTCTAGCTAACCTGGGAGGAAATCCTCAAGGGATTATGGGAATTCTTAAGCTAAAGCACGGGCATTTGGAAAATTGGAAGATACCGATGCGATTTCCTGTCCCTTTGTAGAAGCTTGCTGATCCTAGCTTTGTCATATTCTGGCTTCAACTTTCTCGATACTTCACGCCTGTTATTTGCTTCCATTAAGGATGAAGGTTTAACTTACTCTCTGCTTACTGCTTACTCTCGGCCATCATCAGCTGTTTCAATACCTGGTTCCCTGCTATGATCAGGGTGTTTTTCATTGTGCTGTGTGCCAACCTAAGCTCTTCGCGACAACCCTTAACAAGCTTTGATGTTATCTGCATAGCCTCCTGTTAGTCAATATAAATCGTGACGTGATATTGATATTGTTACAAAGTGGGCAGTTATTGCCACTGTCAGAACCTCCCCCTGGAAAACGCTGCTGTGAACTGGGAGTCTTATGGCAGCTTGGTCCATTTTTGAGCTACGGGTGTAGATCATTAGACACTTTGTTGTTCTCCCACTGTTCTCGGCTTGAAAAAACTCAGGAGAAGACTCTCACAAAGTCCAAGTATAGGACAGCGTAGTCCGAGTTGACATTACCGCCAAGGCAGTTGGCATATCTATACGGATACAGTGCCTTGACTGGCTGATTCTCAGAACACTCTTCACTGCGGCCTCCTGCATTTAGAGATTTAGAGGCAGATGGTAGGTAAGTCGGTTGAAGAGGTGGATGCATCGTGTGATCCAGCCTTCACTCGGATCTCTACGGATCCATTGTGTTCCTCTGACATGGAATGTCCATTCTGAAAAGAAAAAAAGAAGGGATAGGTCTTGCTGAATGCGCCACCCTGAACCATCCTGAATTTGTAGTAAATTTTACGATGGCTTTTGGTGGCTTCTTAGACAGGTCGCCCAGGTCATTGAAATAGTATTCACCGAGGGCTGCCTTTCTTGTTCTCTGTGTAGGCTGGGACATTCGCAAAGGAAGTGGGTTGTGTTCTCTTCCGCGTCTGTATAACCGCGACAGAGGCAGTTTGTTTCGAATTTCTTTCGTCTTCACTATTGGTGTTGTTCTCACTTGTAGCACTTGTTGTTCCAAAGCATGCAACTCTCTGTATTTTGCTCATATTTCTGAAGTCATTTGTGGCACGCTTCAACCAGACTAGTCCTCCGTATGTGAATGTGGGTCTAACGATCGCAGAGTACTTCCATAAAATTATTTTGGATCTAGATCCCCAGTTTTTCCAGAAGAATCTACTACAGGTATTCAGCTTCCAGTTAAGATTTCTGTCGAGTATGAGACCTAGCTACTTCGTGCTATAAGACAGTTTAAAGGAAACACCTTCAATGGTCGGTAGCGTGAAAGCTGGTACCGTTCTTTTTTGTTAGTAGAAACTACGAGTTAAATTTTCTGGGGATTTACCCTCAGCCAATTCGCTGGAGCACTGGTTGTGGAAGATTCGATAAAACAGTGAGGGACAAGAAATATTTCCTCCTCAACAGGCTTATGATTTACCCAAAATGAAACCATTTCGTTTTATAACCTCCATCGTCTTAGAGTCCTGTGTCCACACCGAAACTTTGGTCCTTTTCTGAATAAATGTCAACCAAAACACACAATAGATCGTATAAAATCTCATTTATAAGGTTCACACTTGACCTTCATCTTCATCAATTCTTATATAATGTTTCTAGAATCTGTTTCCAGGGGCTACACCACCCTGGACCGACCATAGTTTATCAGAAGCATTAACCCCAGACTATAAATAAACATTGTCTTGCGTAAACTATCAGTAAAATCACATCTTTTCCGCCATTAATTGAAAAGGAAATTGAGTGCAAATATTGACATTCAATTTCCTTTGCCACGATACTGCTGGCAAATACCAGGACATACCTACACATACATGTGTATTATATGTGTATAAATCCTCACTTGGTGATGATATCAGCTCCATTAGTTACCACAATGAGCTCCTTTTTTTCTATCTCTCCAAGGAAAGAAGGAAAAATAAAAAGTTTTTGTAACTCAATTCAGTGAGCCTGACACAGAAAAAAAAAAAAAAAACTTCTGTCACCCCAAGGTTTCCTCTTCCGCTGGAGCCAAAAGGGACGTCCTCATTGTTGTCGTTGTCATCGAATGCATAATGAAATTGGGAATTGCGAATATGTAAATTTGTTTGTACTTTACCATACATCGACAATAAATAATTTTGCCAAATGTTGTGTGAAATTTTAACAAAAAAATTCTTTTCACAAACATTTCTGGTTTTGTTTATGCAAATTAGAGTGACATGACGTTTTGGACGCGTGTTTTGTCAAAATTAATCTCTCCTATAGCGTTGCGAATTTATTGTAATTGGCTCTCGTTTTATTGTAAAATTGTGCAAAATATTGTGAGAAACAGAAAAGGAAAAACAAAAGGCAATGTCGAGCCATGAAAACTTTATTAACATAATATTTGGTGACATGCAACGGTGAGGACACGTACCTTTTTTTTTCTACGTGGCCTACTGACGGGTTTGTTGAAGTTAATTCGGTCATACGGCCTACACAGAGGTAATCAACATTTGTGAATCTAATTTCAAGCGCGCATTTTGTCACTTGCCCTGGTGTGGGCTGAACTTCAAGGACCAGACTAGTATTATTTTTGCATTCCAGTTTACCATTCGTTGCAAAATGTGAATAAATGTCACTTACTATCTGTCATCTGTCAGAGATGATTGATTGACAAATATTCATGTTTTTGACAACTTATCAAGGCGATCAAATGACGTCTTCGTAAAAAGCCTCTTGAATTAGGTTTGTTGACATTATATAGATTCGATGTTGTATTGACAGACAGTGACTGACAGCTCATTTGACATTTAGCAAGTCTCTTCACAATCAAATTAGCAGTTGAAAAAATGTAAAACAGGGTACACGCACAAAATGTTAGGTAAAGTTCAAATGGTTGTCTGGACCTAGGAAAAATAAACTAAAACCAAGTAAGGTCCGTTTTGAATGATCCGTTCTCCTTCTTTTTCTTCTTCTTCTTTTTGATGTCTTACCGTTCAAAACGGATAGTAAAAGAGATGAAAAAAGTAACCTTGTGGCAGTAGTTACAGTCGGTGCTGAGAAAATGGAAAAAACTACTTTTCAACCTAAACTCTGAGAATATCAATTTCAAGTTAAAATCCAATCAGGCTACCAAACCTGACGACTTACCGGTCCGAGCTATTTAAATGAGCTGGCAATGCGAGGTTAGGTGAGATTGTTGGGTTGACAGGGAAACTCTTTCCTCGTCACACTTAGACGAATGTAAATCAATTGTGGTGTCCTTAAGGTTGCAACTCCCATATGGAACCTATTGATTATCAAGCTGAGGCACTGATAAATCTGTGCATATAATTCACAGATTTGTAGGACTGTTTTTCTAGATCCTGAAAGAAGTGTCTTCCTAAAATTTTAAATCTAATTTAGCATAGTGCTGGACAGTGACAAGAAAAAGTTTGAAGTGTCTTCATCTACTTCTCCGTCACCAAATCTCCTGCACATGTCGTTCGTGTTGAGTCTAAGTCTTGCATTTCTAAGATTTGGCCAGACGAGCATATGCCTGATGACGGGAATTTCAGCCTCGTTTGACCGAACTTTAAGAAACTGCGCCACCTACTGAAGCTTCAGTTTCGTCAGCATCGCTTATAAGATCTTATCTGTGAAGCTAATTGTCCCGTTTCAATGCGATTTAAGATTAGGAACGTCCAAAATCGAGCAAACCAAAGAAATCTAAGTTGATACACACTTTCTTTTTATCAATTTTAAGACCGACTTATACTTATGATGGCGCAGACAAGCGTCTCCAACCAGCACGATCGTTAGCTAGATGCCTTTAGTTTCACACGTTAAGTTGGTTGACCGACTTTGAAAGCATTTATAGAGATGAGAGCATTCTGAGCTGCCAAATTCGTTCGTCTCTATAGTTTGACGAAAGCCAATGCTCGCTGCTCTATCGAGACCTTTGATGGCAAAAAAAAAAGGATTTATACCAGGTAATGCGCTGTCTTCAACATCATATGTGGGAAAATCTCAGGCCAACCACATAATCTTTCAAAAGTTTGCACCGCTACTTGCGAGCTATCACTGGTGCGCTCACGAGGATTGAGGGAGAAGTGCTAAAAATGCGTTTGTCCACAAAAAGGGACCCTTAACATAGCCCAATAGGACAGAACATCACAGTGGACAGCTACAACTTCAAGACAGTAAATGACTTTGATTCTGCTATCACTCCTGACAACGACGTCTCATCAGAAATCAAACGAAGGATAACTCTTCACATTCAGTTTGAGCTGAAAAGACAACTAAGTAGTACGGTCTTCTTCCCGAATAACTAAGGAGACTCTACATAAAACCCTTGACTTCACAGTCCTTCTCTATGACGCTGCAATAAGAACTCTATGAAGGCGGAGTAAGATATTCAGCCGTGTTTGCATTGACAAGCCTTGGAGGAGATTCAACGACGAACTACACGACTTGAATAGTGGCAATGATCTACTCAAAAAGTGTCATCAACGCTCGGGCCCGCAGAGTTTTTGAATCCAACGCAGTTGAGGAAAACCTCGCCTTAGATGGCGCTCTCAAGTAAATGAGAAATGCGCAGTTGAAAGCAGTCAACAAAAGACCGAGCTAATTAGACCGCCTTTTTGGTTAAGACTAAGGTTCAATCCGAACTGTAGCGACACATAAATATCTATGTAAAGAAATTGAATAAAACTTATGGTGCTCCTAACGCCAATATTCGTCAGTTCTTATAACCTGCTTAGTACTTGCTTGGAAACTTGACATGTCGTGTCATTTGTTGGTATATGATCAGCTTTGTCTAGACTCACAGCTTCCCTATGACCTAAAACTCAGCACAGATGAATGCTTAATTCCACCGCAATCTCGTGTTAGTGGAGTGAAGATCAAGAGTAACTTCCGATGAAAGAGAAAAGGATTCTAGAGATTCTACTGACTCTTGCCTATCCCAGTCCAACCACACATGAGAGTTATATTCAAGATTTAGACGAATGTTCGGTTTATAGGTCGTAGGCAAGTCTGCATAAAGTAATTCGTTAGAGACAGCAACTCCCTTTTAGTGTCTTTAGTAATTTGTGGGTACGGCTCTAACCTGAGCTTGCAATCCATTTCGAGAAGGGATATGTCTGGACCTCAAAGTTGTCCAAGTGAAGCCTATGAAAACATGATGCGCATCTCGACAGCAAATAGAAACTCGAAAAGTGACACCCTGAGTGGGATTCAATAAAGGAAAACCTTAGGCAACAGCTGCTACTTCAATTTGTCCAAATAGCTAGGGTCCATAAGTACCCTGTACGATAAGTAAGACAGTGGAGCAGATCTTGGAATCCTTCGAAAGAAAAAGGTTACGACGAATGGAGGTGAAGATACAACCGCGAACTCTTCGAGCTGCATAAAGATGTGGACGTAGTCCGGAAAGTACAAATCTGTCGACTGCACCGGCCCGGCCACATCGGGCAATTGGACGGGAGGATCTTCGAATCCCAGTCACCTGGTTCACGAAGAAAAGGAAGATCGAACCTTTGGTTTAAAGATCAAGCAATCTCAGACGCTATAAAAACATTGGTCTAACAAACTGGAAGCTGCGTGCTCGGGACCGTGAAGGATGTGAGGGTTGCTAGCAAGTAAGTTAGTTTTCTACAGGATTTGTGTCAGGTTAAAGTGATGAAAGTCGGCATAAGACGTTTGTACAGTATGTTGGAGAAGATCGTCAACGCAACAATGGAAAGGGATATGCCTCAAAAATTGTTTCAAGACATAGGATCGTTCTTCTTTTTCTTTTTTATTAAGAAGTTGTTGGACAAACAGTTGCTAAATGCTTCGCCTCAAAGCATCATGTTCATATTTGGCTAAATCTGCTGTCAAATCGGAGGAATACTTCTTTTCTCAATGATGTGACTCGTCTTCAAGATTGTTTCCACAAATTGTGTTCTAAGAAATGAACGTGTATCATCTATCTCTGGACGAAGATCATTTTTTCAATTTCCACAACGACTTGGTTCTGCTCCAATTTGAAGGTTAGAAAGGCAAAAATTCCAATGAATATCCCGCCAAGGTGACCCTGTGTTCGGAAGAGTTATTCAGAGCCCTTGGCACAGCGGCTTCTCTTTAGAATCATATTGTGCCTTCCCTTATGGGTTCTTAATAAGTTGTGTCACGTCAGAGGATGTCAGAAAGTTAAGGAACTTCTCTGGATGGATGGCAGCAAGCTCTTCAATTTCCAACAAGTTGAAAGAGTTGGTCTTTTGTTGCCAAATACCTGACCCATATTTCCCTTTTTCTTTCCTTTAGGTTCTTCAAACTTCAATTGCATTTGAAAATCCTTACCAGGCTCTCCTGCACTTGTGTAATCCAATCCAAATCTCATCATTTATTCATTTCGTATCCAACGGTTAATTCCAGACGAGAGGAATAAATTAAATGTTGACCCAATATCAATCCGAAGTGAATGCACTTAACCACACTTAACCAGGAACCACGTCGTCGTCGTCCATAATGTTGATGGAAAAATAATAATGATGAAGCACTACGATCCACGAAGTGGGTAGGTACTAGGTACACATATCCACAACATGATTGCGTATAATTTGCCGCAGCCCCTACGGAAGTTTAAAGCTTAAAATGTGCTCACAAGTGCTTATGTGTGTAGGATAGGGATTAGCAGTTGACTGTGGAGCAGGTACTTGGATAGTATATACTTATCGTCGATTGGAATGAAGTGCTTGGAAAGTGGGTGGCTTGCGGTGATTACCCCGACTTACATACATTTTCCTGCGTAGAATGATGGTAAAGCCGAATCGATGGACGGAATGTGATTAAATTTTTGATGGTGGTGGAGTTAATGTAGGTTTATGTACTCGTTGTAGTCCCATCGATTCCATCATCATCGAGCTACGCAATGGTTTGATGAAACTGGGATTCGAAATTATATAGGTTCTCTCGTTCGTTTGCCAAAGCAGGAAGTCTACAGTGGTCACATGGGAATGGTCTGGAAAATGTGCCCTTTATCTCATGAAAAAAGGAGGTTCACGCAACCACGTTCACAGTCATTTTAGAACTTTCAAGTCTATGGACATGTAGCACGTTGTTCGTGATGATTTTCCTTGAAAACTCGCTCCGTTTTGTTGTCGAGGCTTATGTATCAAAGAGACTTCCTACAGTTTTACGTGAATAAAGGCTTCAGGACACTACCACCTGTTTTCTCGTTTGTGTTTTCGTCTCTTTTCATCAATATCCCTGGTCGATATTTTCCTTCGAACAGCTTGTTTGAACCATAGTCACGTAGTCAATTGTCATGTTGTAGAGGATGACTAGCAATTCAATGTACCTCCAGCCTACATTGTATGACTTCTGAACTGGTGTACACCCGAATTTCTATTTTTCATGTACGACATCCATTCAGGGGCTTTCGTTGTGGTGGCCGGAAGCAAGCATATCAGAGGCGGCAGTTTCCGTACTTGAAACGAGAAATAAAGGACTTCTGAGAAATTAAGGGCTGAGGGAAGGCTCTGGGGGTCTCTTGTGATTGTAGTCGAATGATATCAAAAATGTTCCTTTGACATTCGCATCCATCCGTCGGTAGAGTTTCGAATCAATGTTCGCCTCTCAGAACATGCCGACATCCATCACATTGGCCTTGCTTCAAACATAATTCGACTAGGATACCCTCAAATCCTCCTTTGAGTATCGAGATGCAAGAATTGCTTAGCCACTACGTCAACGTTTTGCCTGAATTCATTATCAGAGGTAGTGTCGTGTAGGCTTTGACCTTCCGATAGTTCTTCCAAAGAGTTCTGCCTTCTTAGCTTCGCGTTTAAATCAGCAAGAACAATTTCAACGTCATAGCTAGATAGCTTCTCATAGGTCTTGTTTAAAAGCTTTTGGAGGTTGGCTTTGGTGTCGTCGCTTTGGAATTAAGGTAAGGTTGGGTTAAGTAAGGTTGAGTGGCTGTCCCTACTAAGCTAGAACAAGGCCCATTGTGATACCACGTTTAAATACCGGGTGATCAGCATCAGAGACCTGTCGAGCCTAGCTAGGCCATTGAGGTCATCGAAGAAATACTCTCCTAGAGGTTTCCTCCTTAGCCTTGATAGGGTAGGCCAGGAGCAAAGAAGGTGTGTGGTCGTTTCTTCCTCCTCTTCGTCTCTGCAGAAACGCTGCTTTTGTTGTAAGTTGCTATCGTCGGTCGTATGGACTCTGTCGAAGGTGAATGAAGACACCCTTGGTTGCTTCGAGCAAAAATTGACACCAACGCTCCCTTCCGGAGAGTCTTCGAATCTAACCCAGAGGAACATCGCATTAGAGGAAGACCTCGCCTTAAGTGGCGCGCACAAATTGAAGTAGGTCAACCAACCAACTTGGAATGCATATTAGGAGACGGTTATCTAAGGACCGAGCTGACTCGAGAGGCTTGTAAGCTGAGACTCCGGTTCACCTCGAGCTGTAGCGCCACCTACGCAAGTTACACATAGTAAATCGGACTTGCCGCTGTTGAAGCCATTTTCTTACAGTTTTGGTATCTCTTAGCAGAAGAGCTTGTAGACAACTTACTGGTGTCCCTACAGACCATAATGCTTTCGTCAAGCACCTCACTGTGTAAGGTCTAAGCGACACCACTATCTACGACGCATTTTAAAAGAGCTACGACACTGCGAAACACTTTCTGTGATTGTCCTGCTTGAATCAGGTAACGAAGAGCCGACTTGTCTTTCTACGAAAGGCAATGGATCAGTCTTTGAATAATAGTGCTCCAATAAAGTGTGCCCGCACCGACAACAAGTCCGGGATGTTCTTGGACCTCAACCAACAAGTGTCTTCAGCCAGCTCGATCTTTAGCTAGTTGCCTCCAGTTTCGCACGCTAAGTTGGTTGAGGTTCCCTTCAACTTACGTGTGCCACCTGAGTCGTGGTCTTTCTCTACTGCGCTGTCCCTCGGGATCGGATTCGAAGATTTTTCGGACCAGAGTATTAGTGTCCGTCCGCTCTACATGGTAAACAAAATCGCATGACAGCGCATCCCCTTGTCTAAATCCTTTTTTAACATCAAAGGTCCCGGTGAGTTCTTTACCGACCTTGATGGAATAGCGTGCATTCTCCATCGTCATCCTGGTCATCCTGTACAAACGGACGAGTTTGGCAGGAATGCCAAAACTAGACATTGCTCTGTATAGCTCGTCCCTAAAATCGATGAATAGATGGTGTTTATCGATTTAGAACTTCTGGGTTTTTTCCAAGATCTGCCGTAGTGTGAATATTTGGTCGATGGTGGACTTTCCTGTCCTAAAGCCACACTGATATGGACCAATCAGGTTGTTGACGAACGGCTTCAAACGTTCACACAATACGGCAGATAGGATCTTCTATTCGATGTTAAGAAGGGGAATTGTAGTTGGCGCAGTTCCGAAGGTCTCCTTTCTTGAAGAACGGACAAACAATGCTGAGGTTCCATTCATCGGGCATAGTTTCTTTCGATCATATTTTACAGATGAGTTGATGTATGCTCCTTACCAAGTCATCGCCTACCGCTTTGAAGAGCTCGACAGTGAGGCCATCTGCTCCAGCAGCTTTGTTGGACTTCAGCTTAGATATGGCTATCTTCACTTCATCCAGGTCGGGTGGACGGAATTGTTGGTCTACATCGTCCAAGCTGAAAGGTTAATTCTGCCTGACAACGGTATTTGGTTCGTCGTCGCCGTGATATAGTCTACAGAAATACTCCTTCCAAGTCTCCTACATGCGGCCCATTCAATTTTGTTTTAATCGTTTGCAGGGATCGTTAAGAGTTCATCAATCCGGAAAACCGGGTGCTCCAATGCTTGTATCCAGGAACTACTGCCGGTGGCCCACATAGGTTTCATCCGTGCCTTTTTCAACACCCCAACTCTGTCCTGAAAACCCTTATTGACCTGAGATCTAAATATATCGAAGTAGCTCATTCGAATTATCCCCCAGCCTTACTGTTGGGAACTCTCTCACCGTTCGTCCTCCTCCAGATAAACTCTTGATTGACTTTTGGCCAATATGTCAAGAAACAGTTTGACCTTTCTGTCATCCCCTATAGATCTAAACTGACAGCTTATTCGATATTCAAAGGTCATCTCTCTCCAACGTTACATAAGTTTTAACACCTTTTTCCTTGAATTTCAAACAATGTCCTAATGAGTCAACAAAACAATTATTCTTCCCTCGTATCTACAATAAATCTTACATTCGACTCCTGCCCACGAACAACGTTTCTCCTAACTCCCTCAATTAATTTACAAACAAAAGATTCCACAAAACTCACCTTCATTGTTCGTTATCTCGTCTTAATTATGTCCATAGGCAGTTCCTATTCGATGCCAAACTGTCTTCGCAGTTCTAGGACCTACACACACAAACACATTTTTCTTGAAAAGAAGATTTTTAATTAAGACAACAGTGCGACATTAATTCGGAATAAGAGAAAGAAAAAAACAAAACGCCTCCAAAAAAAACAAAAGATACTTCCATCCTTGAGCTATTATTAATCCAACCGCCCAATGCTTGTGCACACAGTTTTCTTTTCATTAAACTTTCGCAAACAAAAATTAAAACCAAAAAAGGAAGGTCCTTTCTGAACAAAACTTTGCACACACACACACACAGAGTGACTATATTTGACCCAATTTCTTGGTATGAACGAAAAATTTAACTCCTACAACAAGTTCCTTCCTTCCGCTCTAAAAATACGTCAAAAGTCCTAAATGTATCTTGTACGAACGTCATCAATTGGAGGCGTCCTAGTTACTGGACGAATCCATTAGCTAAGTCGAAAAGTATGAACATAATGCAATCCAGCGATTGAGGACATTCTATATCCTTGAGATATAGATCTGTGTCCTTATTCAGTGGATGATTCTTCACTTTAATCTGTTTTCTCGAATGACGTTGTGCCTCGAAATCCTCCTCGTCCTGATTTTTAATGCAAATTTCTTTTTTTCCAATTCACAGGCATCAGTTATGCGTGTATTGCAAGTTCCAGCATCGAATGGGTATGCTGAAAACGGGTCCACAGTGAGGAGTACTCTATCAACAGAGTCTACTGTATCAACAACATTCGGGAACAACAATGAAAATTATAGCACCCATACGAATAGCAATGTAGAACAGTCCACCAAGAACCTAACAACCACCGCTACCACGTCATCCCACCAACAGAATTCGCACAATAATTGCAGAACGTCAACGGAGAAATTTAACTGTGACAGCAGCGGTACAGTAATTGATGCAACTGATGGAACAATCCTGAGGGAGCATCAGAATAATTTTTTAACAGACACAAGTGTCCTGGACGTGGTCGATAGTTTACAAAATGTCGACTCTAGCAATAATTCATTTTTCGAAGACTGCGTCAGTGGATTCGCGAACTTAGAGGTGAGTAGATGGACTTTTTCCTATCAAATGTGTCAAAGTGTAAACTTACAAACTGTCAAAATGAAGTATGTATGGGGAAAATTCATTCTCGTCCTGAGCTAGTTCCTCGTATCCTGGTTTCCTTTATTTTTTCAGATTTGATGTGACTGCAGTCTAATTCCATTTGACAGCTTTTAAGACGTTGACAGCTGACGTTCTTTGAATACTACTTGTTGCTTGTTCTTTTTACGTCATTATTGACACGCACGCATCAGCATCTCAAACACGTTTGGACGACAATGACTTTACAGTTGATAGGAGTACTTTTCAGATAAGGCTCTTTAAGTAAGATTTCCGCATTCAATCCTTTAGGTAAAAGGACTTTTCTTTGAACACTTTTATCAAGATGTGCCTATGTCTGTTCTTTTGGATTCAAAAACTGACAGTCTGTCGGATCAAGCTTGAGTTCTTTCTTTTTTCATTAATTGTCACAATGTCCCTAGAGCATTTTATAAGTTTCATTTGGAGTGAAATTTGTATGTATTGCGTCTCCAAGGACTATGTCTTTCAAAAATTATTACGAAGAAAGAAGAAAATTGACGATGCAAATGAGGAGTGGGAATTGAAGACACTTCTTGATGGTCATTGTACAATAGTTAGTACCTCTTATATAGAAATAGCTCACTATTTTGTCTTCTATTCCATAATCCTTCCTTGTAAAGCTTCCACAACGAGTGTGATACAGTAAATCTATGCAGTCTTTGTGCATTACTTTCCTATTTTGTTTTGAAAAGCCTATAGTTTGGTGGTTGGGTCCTTCGAGACCTACTTCAACAGTTGTTCTTTAAACCTATGTAGATGTACTTGTTGGCAAGACACATTAATGGTAGATAGCAAGCCCTAAGGCGTCATTTATCAATGAATTGAGCAGAATGTGGAGCATGCCAAGACTTGATCGCTTCACAGCAGCCTTCCAAAGTTAACCAATCTGTTGTTCATTGAAATTGGATAGAAAGTTGGTCACCATGGCTCAGTGGTTAGAGCGTTAGACTACTACGTTAGACACAGGCTCGAACCTCAAAACAACAAAACGTTTTTTCACGGCTATACCTTTTTGCAGGCATGACAAACCTGCGAGAGTTTAACCTCACATGAAAAATCTTCTCAATCCACCTATAGGAGTCGGCAATAAAACTGTAAGTCCCTACCATTCGTGTAGTCACCAAGAAGTACTTTGTAATGAGTCTTTTATATCCAATGACTCTAAAACAGGTAAGGGAATCAGTGCCGGCGCCTTTTCAGAAGACCTTGACATTTTCTAGTGAGTAAAGCGTCTTTCAGTTCGAGGTCACAGCTATAGGTAGTCGTGTGGCAGTTTCAAGCACAAATATTGTGTTTTCCATCGAAAGCGAGGTTGCCATCAGATTCCTTGTGTCCAGCACAATTAAGTCTAAGGCATTGAAGGACTGCTGAGTGTCTTTGAACAAGATCACTAAACAGTGCTACACTCTGTCTGTTTTGAGTTTTCAGGGCTCTGTAGGGCTGATGAACTAGCCAGACAAAGCTCTCAAGATGCAGACATTAGGAAGTTCGATCGTGCCAAAGCGTCTATGTCCAATTTCTGGTCGGAAGCTACTCAAAGATGGCAACATTCTGATTAGTAAGCGTTAGTGACTTAAGAGAGACAACATCTTGAAGCTTACTAACGTAATAACACGGCATTGCACCTTAGGCAGACATGCTCAGCGATTAAGAATTGTCTGTAACAATTTCGGCAGAAGCTATGAACTTGAGGTGGAAGTTGACCGCTTCGTTGAGATCATACAGCTTGCATCCTGGAATAATACGCCCAACCCAAGGAAAACGCCGGACAAATTCGGTTTACGATATCCTCCGGAAATAATTGATTTGGTCAGAGAAAAGAGGAAAGCGCGTAAAAAATGGCAACAGAGTCGTGCCCCGCAACACAAAGCACATTTGAATCGATTGTCCAATTTGTTGAAGAAGACAATTGGGGATTTTAAGAACCGTGCGATAGGCTCTTACCTTGAAAGTCTTACAGCGAAAAAAGATTCCAATTACTCACTTTGGAAAGCTGTAAAAGGCACCAAAAGGCCCAAAATCCCCTCGCCGCCTTTAAAAATAAATCAAAATGAATGGGCAAGGGAAGATAAAGAAAAAGCGAACGTTTTTGCCACTCATCTGGAAGAAACCTTCAAACCGCACGATGGTCAAGTGGTTTACGACGACATTAACAGGCCGGAATTACCGTCTGACGATTTAATACTCAGAAGTGCAACGCTAACAGAACTTAAACAGGAGATCGTGAATTTAAAACCTAAGAAAGCTCCTGGTTATGATTTAATCACCGGAGAAATTCTCAAAGCTTTACCTAGGAAAGCACTAATCAAGCTTCTCCATATAATGAATGCCGCACTCAGATTAAAACACGTGCCGAGCCAATGGAAAGTTGCGGAAGTTATAATGGTTTTAAAACCAGGAAAACCGCCAAATGAGGTAAAATCGTACAGACCAATCTCGCTTCTTCCAATCATATCCAAAATTTTCGAGAGGCTATTACTAAGGCGCCTTCAACCGGTTATAGAAGGAAACAGTCTTATCCCTGACCACCAGTTTGGGTTCAGGAGTAAGCATTCGACGATTGACCAGGTGCATAGAATTACTGACGTAATCGAGAAAGCACTAGAAGAAAAAAAGATATGCTCAAGCGTATTTCTTGACGTCTCGCAAGCCTTTGATAAGGTGTGGCACGATGGCCTTAAATGCAAACTACGACAAGTTCTCCCTGTATGCCTATACGATATTCTAAAATCGTACCTCGGGAATAGACTCTTCCGTGTTAGACATGGAAACGAATACTCGGAGCTTAAAGAAATTTCGGCCGGCGTACCGCAAGGAAGCGTTCTTGGGCCGCTTCTCTATCTGTTATATACTCGTGATATACCGGAAGAAGATGGCACTACCCTTGCTACGTTTGCCGATGACACCGCTATCCTTGCAGTAGGTAAAACAGTCGAAGAAACGACTGCAAAACTGCAAAGCGCACTGAATAAAGTTAACGAATGGACGAGGGACTGGCGGATTGCCCTCAACGAAACTAAATCTGTCCACGTGAACTTCACATATAAAAAAACGAATGACTTGCCAATTTTTCTAAACTTGGCCCAAATACCCTTTGCTAACGAAGCCAAATATCTGGGAATGACACTAGACGCAAAACTGAAGTGGAATTCCCACGTGAAAATGAAACGCAAAGAACTCGAAATCAAATATAGAGAAATGTACTGGTTACTCGGAAAACATTCCCAGCTCAGTACCGAGAACAAACTGCTTCTATACAAGCAAGTGCTAAAGCCGGTATGGACCTACGGTATACAACTTTGGGGTTGTACCAAGAAAACGAATGCGAATATCATACAAACATTCCAAAATAAAGTGCTTAGAGAAATTGCCCAAGCACCGTGGTATTCCAGAAACGACGATATCCACAGAGATCTCGGAAT
This sequence comes from Criorhina ranunculi, assembly GCA_951813785.1. NCBI lineage: Eukaryota > Metazoa > Arthropoda > Insecta > Diptera > Syrphidae > Criorhina > Criorhina ranunculi. The sequence goes on along the minus strand of OX638383.1, from coordinate 38,859,788 downwards.
TCCTGCAATCGAAGCGGAAACTAGAAGCTTCGCGCGAAAACATAGAAACCGAATAATGGGACATGTTAACAATACAGTCCTAGCTGTTTTGGATGATAGCAATTTATTTCGCCGACTACAAAGAACAAAACCTTGCGACTTGGCGAGATAAGGACTAACCGCGATTAAATTGCGGAACATGCAGGATCTTTCATTGGAAAGTAACCTGCCAAACGTTTTATTTCGTGATAAAAAAATTGCTTGATAAGTTTTAACTTAGTTGCAATATCGAACGAATTTAAATCGAAGGGAGGTGTTTTTAGTCAGTAGGAATCTGACACTACTATGAGACACTATCCTCATAGTGTCTATGTAAGATTTTCACCTACCCTCGGGGAAAAAAAAAAAAAAAAAAAAAAAAAAAAGAAGCTGGAGAGATCAGAAAGTGGAAGAGTCGATCGGTAATTTCCTCTGCATGTGACCCATCTAAGGGGAATACATGAGCAACAATCTCAATGGTCTGACCACTGCCAGTACTGTCGATTTAAACTGTGAACTTCTCAGTCAGCTTTCGTAGTAAATATTCTTCCAAACCGAGGTCTTTGCAATCAATAGATGTGTGCGACTTAATCAAGCCTTCCACAGACAGTCTGCTATAAAAGCGCTTGACTCGCCTGTCATCAAATCCAAGCTAGTCTAAGAAACCTACAATTTGATCTCGGACCTAGCTTCGAACAACATGGTTATACTTCACTGGATTCCTGCTCATACCCGATGGCGCATCAACAACATTCATTGAACCCGAACCTTTCTGTGGAGTAAGCAAATCATATTTCGTTAAGACATGGAAAAGGTCTTTGCATGAAAGAATCCAAAGAAACCTGGCTTAACACCAAGACAAGCCTGCTCAAAGCTGCTATACCTAATACCAGTCACAAAGAAAATCTAGTTTCATTGTGAATCTCAATAGGAACACCCTTATAGTCTTAATTGGAATTCTCAGGGGACACTGTCGCCTGAACAAACATTTACTTACACCTCATGAACCTTGCAACAGATTCAATCTGTAGACTCCTCTGCAGAGACCTCTTTAGATATCCTAATGGAATGCTCAGCCTAGCCCAGCCAGGTGAAGAAAGATGATTAGCTTTAACAAACCCTTATTGAGAGATTGACGACTTAATCTGCGACTTCAGCGCCCCCTTCAATATATTTCTCTAAGCTTAGCTTTTGCTTCAGTCTAAGACAGCTGTCCTGTCCAGAAGACACCTATCCTGGAATATCGGAGATGGGCTCCCTACCTATTCAGATGAATATTAGAAAAGCATTGCTACCTAAAAGATATTTTGTGCTAAGTAAAGTTCTGCTACAGAGGAGAATGATGTTGCCTCGAGGAATCTCAGACTCTTGCTTGCGGACAAAATAATAAACCCCCTTGCAAAAGTGGTTTAGCTGCTTGAAGCTATGAACAGCAAATTCTAATTATTGGTTTCCAAACGAAGTCAGCACATGTCCAAAGGATTTATTCTCAACTTGTTGAGGTAAGAGTGCAGGGTCCAGTCAGGAAGAACGTTAAGAGCTAAGCAGTCCACTTATTGTGCGAGAATTTCTTCACTTAACCAACTTTTTAGAATGTCAAAGCCCTGTTGTTGAGTTCCATTTTTAGAACTTCTCTTGGCACTCCCAAGAGTTAAGCTTGTGGATAAACCACAGAAAGAAATCTGCCTATAAATGCTGACTGAGATCCTTTTCTAGCGAGCTCATAGGTGGTCGCCGTGGCTTAGTGGATAGTGCGTTGGTCTGCGAGAGGACACATGTTCGATCCTCGAAACCACCAAACGTTATTTCGCGGCACCACCTCTTCGCAAGCATGACAAACCTGCAAGAGTATAATCTATCATGAAAAAGCTTATCGATCCGCCGTTCGGAGTCGGTAATAAAATTGTAGGTCCCAACCATTGGAATGGTTGTGAGAAGCTAGGCCTTGACTCTCTATGAGCTGTCGCGACAAATATTTGTTGTTTTTTTTTTTTTATTTTCTTAGGCAATTTCGTTACCATCAATACTTTTGCGTCCGTGGACCTACCAGCTAGCTGCTGGAGGATGTTTACGCAACCCTGGACAAGCTTTGATTCAGATTGGCATAAACTAAGACCCTTTATTCCTGCCTAGCTGTCAGAAAAGATGACAATACAGAGGTTTCGTCTAATGCAGCAAGCAGCCAAGAGATACTGTTTGCTTGATGCATGTGCTGGTAACGAGTTTAAAGTTCTTGCCCAGATGGGTTCCTCAAGAGCAACATACAACTTTGTCCTAAACATTTAGCCCAAGTCAATTCCATTAACCAATTACAACAATGTTCCTTTATCATTCCAGAGCTACAGACGATCATCTGCGTCAAAAACAGAAGAGACAGGGAACGAGCCAACGTCATCCCTTAAAAAAAGTGAAAATCAAACGCAACACAGTGGACTGAGTACACCGTCGTACGAAGAAATCAATTTGGATAACTTTGCTCTGGAGCGAGAACTAAATCGAATAATCCGAGGAACTTCAATAAGCGAAGCCTGTGAGGACGACAACAGTTGCAACTGCAAAAGTTTGCAGGAATCTCTTAAGTCATACGAACTGATCCGAAGCACCAGTGGAAGTGGTTCGACCAAAGATGACGGTAATGCTAGTGCTAATGGCGACGATGACGATTATGATGATGATCAAATGGACCCACATTTCAATGCGGAGTCCATAACCCGTTCGTCAGAACTAAGCCCCGATGACAGTCTTATGGATGATGATGATGGTGAGTACCGCAATCCTTTGCAATTTACCCTCTTTAAAGATTCATCATCTTCTTCCAGAGGAATATTTGAGTTCTCAGGCATCATCGTGCACATCGGTAAGCACACCGCAACGATCCCACTTCCCACGTGGTATTATAAATCCAAATTACCCTGGTTTCCAGCATTTGGCGCACACCCTATCCGAGCACTACATAAGTCATCAATCGTCCGATCCCTACGATAGTGATCTATCCGAGTATGAGATGGAACTGAGTGTCGATAGCTTTGAGTGTGACTTCCTTGATGTCGGCACTGGTTCCGTTGGCAACAACAACAATCACAACAATAACAATAATCTGAACACTGTCATGGTGATCAACAACAACTCGGTTGAGAGTAAAACCGATCTTATGGATCATAACGAGGATAATTTTAATTTAAAGCCGCCCTCCACGGAACCAGGTAGTGGTGGCATAAGTATCACAGCTCTTCCCTTGATAAATGTCACACAAACCCTTAGCGACACAAACCGCAATACTGACAATGAAGAGTCCAACAATCTACAGACATACTTGAAACTGTATGATGTCACCACGCAACAACAGGAGAACGAACGGGGAAAGAGCCTAGAAATTGAAATTCCCCAAGAGGAGGGCAACTTCGGATGTCCAACACCAGACATCCTTATCAAGAACTATAACAGCGAACGTTATAGTCGGCGACCAAAACCGGAAAACCGGCCAGATTTGTTGCGTAACGTTAGCCCGAATCCACCAATGAAGTGCCGCTTCGAAGCGTCATTCCTAGAGGACGAGGATAAGGTTTTGCAACAAAATTTGGAACGTATTTCTCCACCGGATACACTGTGCACCGAGAGTAGAAGTGACACGGGCCGAGATGATATTTCCCTGGGGTTGACTCCGGTCGATATTGTCGGTGACTTTGGCCAGGAAGTGGAAAGGGAATTCGGACTCATTGTGAGTGGATATAACAGCCGGCTGGAGTATGTCAACTATCCAACGGGAGCCTTTTACTTGTACAATGTTGGCGAGCGTGTTCAAGCTGAAAAGGTAATTGGATTTTTTTTTTTGTTTATCATGTACAAGCTAAGGGATACATACTCGTAGAAGGCAAGTCATTTAGGAAGGTAATAGCTCCTGTGGGGATATAGACGGCACAGAAATTAATCCAGTGAATGTATTAGGTATACACATGGTTGGTTTAAGTTGAATTAATTTTTTTGATGAGTCTCTATGCCACAAATAATGTCACATGTAAGACGTATGTAGGTACATCAAAAAAAAAAGCTTGATAGAAGGGAGCAAAGTGTGTAGTACGTGCTACGTAAAGGAACACTTAAGCGGATTAGGTAAAAATAGTCGTGTCATGTGACCCATTCAATGGAAAATATTTCACACTACATTCGCTGAACTGTGAGGTTCAAATTCCAGGATCTACCAAACAAATTTGATCGACTCCTTCAAAAAGGCATCACAATTCCCATTCGCAACAAACAGATTCACATACCACACCGAAGGCTCCAAATCCAATGATGGTGTGGTCTACGGTAGCCACTCACACAAACTCGATATAAACCAGGTGATCCGCCTCCCTAATGGCGTTGATCAAGCCGACAGCCAAGCAGCTTTGAAATCCCTATCAAATGTCACCAACAGTCCTCAATTGCCTATATCACCTCTTAAGGAGATGAGCAATTCAATATTCACCTTTGTTGGGTGCCGGGATACAGTCACATCCTTGGAAAGTTGACGAACTAGTCAAAGAGACATGGAAGTACGAACGCTAAACAAACCCGTGAAACCTATCATCAAACAAGTCTTAGCTAGAGATATTAACTCTGGTGGCATTCCACCAGACTTATCTGGCCTGGGAACTTATAATTCCCAACGTTAATTTCGCAAGCATCACCGGTATCAAGAAGACGGATCACTGCCAAATGGGACAGCACGGTAGGAAACTAGGAATGATTTTTACACAAGCTGTAGGAGGAAACTACAGCAGAACAAGACCTCTAGATCCCTATCACTTCAACGATAACCGTGACTTAAACCAAACCGTCCTTTCCATTTTAAATGCTTTTACGGGTAGTTATCTCCCTTATAAGAAATTCTATCACAAAGGGCATTGAGCCTAAGTGAGTCCCCTACGAGATACCTCTCTTTCCTAACCTAACCTCGACTTCGAAGCGAGCTGACACAATCTCAAATCTCAGTAGAACCAAAAGACAATGACCAACCTCCAAGTGTATAATTGGTCGTGAAGAAGCTTTTCAATTAGTCTTTTAGACTCGAGAATAGGAACTGTAGGTTCCTTCCGCGAAATTTAAAACACGCACCACATGAATTATTGTGAGAAGTTCGGCTTAAACCCTCTACAAGTGGTCGAGCCAGATATTTGGATTTAAGGTTTACCTTCATCTTTTGACAAATTTCCTCCTCGTTATAGACAAACTTATAGCCCTTGGGTCATTCCTCGAAGCTTCGCCCGATGTTCTGAACGACCCCCCTCCGATTTGGTTCAAAATTGGTGGAATTACTCTTTTGAGTGGAACAAGTCTAATGGCAGAAATTTTTTTGCAGAATTTGATACAGATTGCGTGTAACGGAACTTCAAAGATTGGAAAAAAATCAAAAATCAAGACTTTTTCTATATTTCAAAAAATCTTAGCTTTGGTCCTGCTCATCAGAATTTAATGATATATACCTCGTTGAATTCAGGAAAACATGAATTTTCAAGTTTTCAGCATAATTTTTATTTTGAGGATGAAGGACATTCCAGAATGTCCTTTTTAACATGTATCCTTAAATAACTCAAAAAAAGGTATTTTAATTTTTTTTATTTTTTTATATATTATGGAGGGACTCATCCTCTATCTTCAGTCCAAATTTCAAGTTGGGATCTCCATGGGATCGGCCAAAATCATTTTTTAAAGTCGGGTAAATGAACAAATTAAATGTTTATAAGGGGACGCTGATGTACTCTTACCCATAAAAAGTTCCATAGCTCCTGTCATATTCACTGCAAAGTTATGCGGAAGGATTTATTTTTTAGGGAATTCAATAATCTTTATTTTTCTGTTAAACTGAAAGCAACAAGTTATTTCGATCTTGAGAGTCTTCATTTTAAAATCAATTATTTTAATCTTTTCCTACTGAATTTTTCTCTCAATAATGCGTTGATAATTTGATGTTTGTTACATTTTTATGATTCATCTAATAAAAATAAATAAAAAGTTCATACATATGTTTGATTGGAAACTGCTAGTTTCCATGGGATGAGTATTTGGGAACTACCCGCAAATTTGTGATCGAATTTTTGATAAATTGGTGAAATAATAGATGAATTGAGTATTTTTAAATTCTTTTGGACAGATGAATAGCATTTTACTAGAAATTCTATCACGAATTTTTATTGGTGGTAAGAAATTTAAGGGTACATCAGAGTAGGGCTTACATTTTCTGCATCTTTACGGATATTAGAGATATACCTGCTCCGTATAGCTGTTTTTTCTCAGGATAGTCCCAAAAACCTCCTCTTAATGGATGTGGATCTGAATACATGACACCCTGCATATTACGATATAATCCTGAACAAGTTCCGAGTTCACTATAGATTGATATTAACAGAGTGCAAGTAAACCAAGTCCACAACTTCTAAAATAATGGAAAATGAGAAATGTACAGTAACAAACACTAGTCATTGAAGAAATCAAACAAAAAAAAAGTGCAGTGAGGTTTTTTTTTTCAACAGTTATAAGCACACGTATTAGATGTGACGAATATGAGAAGCCTACCCTAATAAACATTTAATTTGTTCATTTACCCGACTTTAAAAAATGATTTTGGCCGATCCCATGGAGATCCCAACTTGAAATTTGGACTGAAGATAGAGGATGAGTCCCTCCATAATATATAAAAAAATAAAAAAAATTAAAATACCTTTTTTTGAGTTATTTAAGGATACATGTTAAAAAGGACATTCTGGAATGTCCTTCATCCTCAAAATAAAAATTATGCTGAAAACTTGAAAATTCATGTTTTCCTGAATTCAACGAGGTATATATCATTAAGTTCTGATGAGCAGGACCAAAGCTAAGATTTTTTGAAATATAGAAAAAGTCTTAATTTTTGATTTTTTTCCAATCTTTGAAGTTCCGTTACACGCAATCTGTATCAAATTCTGCAAAAAAATTTCTGCCATTAGACTTGTTCCACTCAAAAGAGTAATTCCACCAATTTTGAACCAAATCGGAGGGGGGTCGTTCAGAGCTCCCCATATAGGTTCGGCGATTTCTCGTGGAATGACCCCCTTTTGAAGGTTCAAATATTTCAGTGGGGTTTGGACATCTCTACTTGAAATCAAGCGGATTAACTTCAAAAAAATTCCATGCAGAGGTTAACCAATTCTTCGTTCATGAAAGGTGAAAATTAAATAGCCCTACGGTACAAGGATTCCTTATATGTCAATGGTGGACTTCGACTTAATTTGTAATTTTGGTGAAAACGTAATCCCCCATTTATTCGGCTTAATACAAGCTAAACAATTTTAAACTAACTTAAAATTAGACTTAAACTTAAACTCAAAACTAAGATTGATTGGGGCGGTGAAGGAGATTAGATTTAAGGCAAGGAGTGGTGCGGTTAAAATCAAAAAAAGTAAGGATCGAGTTAATCTTTCGTAGCATACGTAGCATACGTAGAGAATGTCGGCTGCATCTCTACGTTCCTCCAGGGTGTTTAAGTTAATGAAGTTGAGGCGGTTTTGATAGGGAGGGAGAATAAAAAGGTCGTTTCAGGGCAGACCAAGGAGAGTAAATCGAAGAAAACGGCGCTGGAAGCTTTCGATTCCCAAGATATGCACACGATGATACGGGGACCACACTTGACTGGCATACTCTAGGAGGGGGCGAACAAAATTCCAGGCAATTTTTGAAGCACCTGATCGAAAAACTATCGAGGTCTTGTCGAAGGAGAATAGAGTCTTGGGATGAGGAAATGGTTTTGAAAAATTTTGTATCTTCAGCGTAAAGGGAGACGGATGAGTGTTTAATGATCCTATCGAGATCGGTAATAAATAGTAAGTCTGAATAAGTCTGAAAAGAAAGGGACCTAGATGGCTGCTTTGTGGAACACAAGAGGTGACTAAATGGCAGACAGTTTGAAAAGTATTAATTGATGGGTGATTTTATCAAAAGCCTTGCTAAAATCGGTAGCAATAACATCGACTTCGCGTTACCATTCTCGGGGGCTGAGAGGGCAAAGAACTAGGTTTGTGGTAGTTGACCTACCTTTCAGGAAATAAAAGATTTGCACTGAAAGCTAAGAGCTTCAAACAAGTGACTTTCAAAGAGTTTGCGTGTATGGAAATTCAATAGACTTTCCCACTTTACGTGTTCATAGTCTATTTGCGACTTGTTAACCCACACAGGCTTGGAATTTCAAAAGGCGTTCAAGCAGGATGTTGGATGGAAGCGTATGTAGAATTTGCTTTTTCAACAACCAAAATTAAATGGCAACTGCACTTCTTCGTCTTGAGGAGACCATGTCGTCACTTTTTTTTATAGCTAAGCACTCTTCCAGCTCAATCCTCCACGAGCCTTGTATAGCTAAACAAGTGCTGATCCTTATAAATAGCCCGGTAAAATTGTTAACTATACTATTGCTTAGTAGAGCTTTTGGAATTGAGTTTTTTCAACATCGAGACAGGAATAGTTGTCTTGGTCGAAGTGGTCGTAAGCTGGTTTATCTTAAAATTTAATTGATGCAAACAGGGATGTTAACCTGGTAAAAAAGATTAAAAACTAAATGTACAGTCATCAGCAAAAGGGTGAATTATAAGAAAAAAGTATAGGTGACAAAACTAAGCCTTGGGGAACACCAGACAAGCGACAAAATTGTAGTGTCATTAGGTTAAAACTTTTAAATAGGTTTACAAAAACCAATAACCCTTATTTTGCATGACATTTCCTACATAATAATCTACTCTATCAACGTTGAAACGTTGTTTGTAAAAAAAAATATATGTATCTAGTTCTAATTTTAATAGTAAAAACTAGCGTTGTTGTTTGTATACTTGTATCTATCAGTTGAAAAGTATTATTTTTGTTGTACAAGTAGTCTCTGTAAGTCCAGGGAATCGTCTTCTTTTATCTGCCTCGGGAAACTATTTCTCATTTCATAATCATCTTTCATAAAAGTCACAAGAAAAATACAAAAAAAAACTCTTATACTAAAACTACAGATGTCGGATGCAATACTCTCGAATGGAACCGAGCAGATAGCAACAAGTAAATACACTACAATTGTTGGTCATATCGACCCACAGACTCACCATCGTATGCCTAATGAAACAGATGCTTCCACTTTAAACGCTGAGCACAATAATTATGCGGAACAAGTAGAAGACGAAAATCTCAGAATTACAGAGTGTTCGGATCGTTCAGTAACACAGCAACAATTGTTGTCTGAAAATAGTATCAAAACGGGGTCACACACTCCAGTCGTAGCATCTCTGGAGATCGATCTAATGCAGTTGAATCGAGACGACGACGACGACGAATTCATCCCGGAGAAACACATTCCGACTGCGATCGTAAAGCCTAAATACCAAAAGTCATCCTACGATGAGCGTCAGTTACCTCCCATCGGTCTGGACTTCAATATAAGATCGCGTGCATGGTTCGACTGCCCGAGGAGCAGTAGTGCGCGTAGCACGACCAAAAAGTCACAGAACACCGAACGCAATAGCAAAATTTTCAAATCGGCAAAATTCGCTCGCGGTAATAATAATAACTCGTGTGCGAACCGCTTTGGTTCGGCGGTGCGACGCAGTGGAAACACCAACAAAATTAAGGACAATTGCATGGTTGCAGTGGTGCCGCCAATGATGAAGGACAACACCGAGGAGCCACGAATGGCTGAGAGTGACAATAAACCAGTCAAACCGCACTGTACTCGATATAGTATTGCATCGTGGGCGGCGAGCCTCAGAGATGCCAAACGATCGCACTTAAAGTCTGACGAAGCAGCACCAGAAACTTCAGGTAATCTAAACTTGTATTGGACTTAGACTTAGTTTGAGATTGAAATTTGGATCTTTCTTATCGGTTCTATTCTTTTCTTGATTGTCCATATGGAATTTATGTACAACAGCATGCTTTGATGTTTACAATATTGAGACAGCCTTGCCCGAAATTGATTTAGATGCAATCGAGAGTCATTTGAAGCGGGCCAACGAGGAGGAGAGACGGGTAAGCTTGATTATTGTAAATATCTACACATGTACTCGTATATCTATTTAGTTTTGTAAATACATATCTATATACATTTGAAGTAGCTCTGAAACCCTTAACACACAGCAAGGTCTAAACATTTTGCTCGTCGTATTTTTACTTGTTAGCTTCTGTGGAGAGAAAATATTGTCCTCTTCTCATGCAACAAAGCAGAAGGTTAGGCCTACAGCCGATGATGACTTACTAATTGCATAATGGTTTGGTAGCCGATTCTAAAAAAAAACAAACCGGTATAAAAGTTCTTGAGAAACTCCAACGGGTTGCCTGAAAACTACGGGTACGCTGAGAACTTATCCAACAGTTGCATTTCAAACCATACTTCATTTTTTGGGATGCAGCAAGCTACTAACGCGGCCCTTAGGCTGAGAGAGACTCATCAATATCATCTTGATATTCACCACTCCTTCTGTTTCCCTTAACACTGTAGTGTCTTCCAAGCCAAAGACACGGCTATCAATCTGGCCGTCGCTTGGGTAAAGATGAACCCAGTATCACGCACAGATTTTGTGATTTATATGAACAGCCAAGCTGCGATCAGATATCTTAACAGCAAAGGACTGTCGTTTATTTCTGAACGAAATCGCAATTCAGCATAATGTCACACTCTGTTGGATCCCTGGTTACAGTGACGAAATAGCCAGACAAGGCTACCAAGGTACAGACGGTAGGGAGCTCGACTAAGCAACTATATCGCTTATCAGACCCCTGATTCACACAGATGCTCCGTCGATAGCAAATCATAGACATCTTGACTATTGGAACAAGGCTCCACTGATCTGATAAGAAGTCGAAAGCATTAGAGACCTTTTGAAACTAACTTCCGATCTCACATGGTACTGCATCCTAGCCAGACATGCTCAGCGTTTAGGTACTATATGCAACGATTTCTGGAGGAGCTGAAAGAATGAACACCTCTTCTGCATGTGTCCCGCCTTTGGTAACATCAACCACCTTAGGGGAACATTTCTCTAATGATCCATGATCTGAACTCTGTTAGCACGGCCAATTAAGTTGTCCGGAGTAGACTGGAGTCCAAGCCTAGCCCTCAGTGAGATCACTTGTCACATGCCCTGAGATTACTTTCATCGCTTCCTCTGATATTGCTCTATGAGAGCAGCATACTCTTAATGACACTCTTAGCCCAGTGCCACATGAGCTCCCAAATGGAAGCGTGTCCATTCGGGCAGCATTGATATGAAACAATATCGTGCATCCTGGGGGAAGAAGTCGCTTGAATAGCTCCATTGCTGTATACTCATACCGCGCGGCCAAATTGAAGCGCGTCCAAAGGAGCTCGTGAGGCACTGTCCTTATTGATGACTTACAGTTTAACGGCGACGACTTTACAGGAGCTGAACACCGTCGAATTACCGTCGCCACCAAGCCCATACTTGTTTGTCTGGGTCGTCCAACATTGGCATCATGATAGACCGAGCTGTTTCTGTTCAAAAGGCCTTCTCCTCTGCTTATTTCAGGTGATCTATGAGGTTTAGGTACTGTATGCAACGATTTCTGTAGGAGCTCACCTCTTCTCCACGTGTCCACGTGGTCCTATGGTCTAGAAACACTCGCAGGTATTTGAAAAAAGGCTTCGATGCCACCGAACTTAATAGTCTGCTAGTTCTTGACTTGATATTTGTAACGATACATCCCTGATCACTTCGTTGAAACGTTTTGGTCACTTCTCCTACAGTAATGTTTGTCAGCATAGATATCGGCTCTACTTAGCTTACTGTTCTATGGGACTCTGCCCAAAATCGACTCTTAAAGTATTCCTCCTCTTGTTTTGTACTCTTTCGGTCCTTCTTCTGGGTCGAAATGAAGGATGCTGTCTTGGAAAAATAGTTACCTTTTGTTCTCAGTAAGAAGTTTGGTATCTATAGATGCTTAACTCTCTTGTTATTCAGCTCCGACTGGGTAAGTTGAGATTCACCATGGCACAACACTGTTTGCTTCCTCATTCTCATCTTTGCTTTACGCGGTATGTCGCACACTGCTCGGATCTTCATCAGTGGTGCCTCGTTACTTCCTGAAGCCGAATTGTCAGTTGAAATGGCTTTAGAGTCTCATCAAAATGTCAAGAACATAGTGTGCTGCCATCTACACGTAAATTTAAAAATTTGATGTATTTCGCTCTAATTTGACGCATTCTGTCACCTTTGTTTGGGTCTCACTATTGTTGTGCTGAAAAGTTTTATTCAATTGTTAACAGTCTTACAAAACCATAAAGCCTCGCTAGGTAAATCCCAAATGAATGAAATTCATTGTACATCTCGTTCCAATGAACATATCTTCATCTAGAACACAAAGAAAAATATTAGACAATAGAACTATTTTCACTGTACAACTTCAGTTCCGTTATGCTTTTAAAAAAATCATCTTAACCGTGCTCTTTCCACGTAAATGTAAAACAAGTTTCTTTCCAACCGACTGAATATCCAATTAAATCGAATTGAGAGGAAAATCTTCCATGAATCGCCGCTAATACCATACAATTAAGCATCTCTTAAGATTTTCTTCATCGAAAAACAGACAAACCCTGAGACTGTTGTCAGTTGTAAATTGTCTGAAAGCAATTTCTTGGTCCAGCGATTGCAAAAAAGACACCGGAATTTAGGACAAATGGATGTAAAAAAAAAAACGGCAGCAAATACTTGAATTGACGGTGAATGGGCTTTAAGTTTTTACAAATCAAATTCGACTTCGAAGCATTATAAAAGTAAGGAAGTAGCAATGCACAACGAATGTGGTCATAAATAGTGTTAATCGGACAATGATCTCTTCTAAGCAGACCAAAACCAAATGGATTATTGTCCTCTCTTTTGCAAATCATTTTTTAAATTTTAATTGTAAATCTATTGCGATTGATTTGTTATAAGAAAATTAAATCGTGACCAATTTTTTAGCCGAGCCGTGTGAAATTTTTAATTTTCAGTGATACATTGTGTTTATGGCTTAAGGTATTGACATTTTCCTTTTTAAAGTCATATGACACGTGTACATTTATGACAGAAAGTGTGAATTGTTATTTTGTTACTGCCGACAATATTTGGAAGTGTACAGGGATGTTAAAACTTCAAAATTTAACTATGTTTTCGCACTTCCATGTTGCAGAAGATAAAATTTTTGCTCAATTTCTCAAAGCTGAAGCATTATAAGGGATATACACTGGTCCCTTATATAGATACGGCATGCTACCCGAATTCTGCTTCAACAAAAACTTCTCAATAATTATCCTATCAAGGGAGGACGGGAAGAACCACAAACCACAACCATCACCTTCTGACCTCGTCTGGTTGGATCCAAAACAGGAACTTGTTCCGGATTCTTTGGAGAATCATCATGTTCAAACTTCTCAGTCAGCCTTGGTGATTTCCAATCAATGCGTGAGACTCAATCAGTCCTTTCACATCATGGGGAAAATCATATTTATTTTCTCAGACAGTCAAGTTGGCTTAAGAGCGCTCGACTCGCTGGTCATCAAATCCAAACAAGTCCTAGAAACCCGCAATGTAATCGCGGGCCTAGCCAGGAACATCATGGTCATCCTTTACTGGATTCCGGCACATGGTGGATTTTCCGGCAATGAAAAATCTGACTCACTGGCAACAGAATTCATTGGCCCCGAACTCTTCTGCGGGGTAAGTAAATCACTCTCCGCAAGACACGTAAAGGGTCTTTGCATACAAGAATCTAGAGAAGCCTGGTTCAGCACACCAGGGCAAGCATGTTCCCTTTACCGTCACAAAGAAAATCTAGTTTCATTGTGAACCTCGATAGGAGTAACCTTAGAGCACTAATTGAATTTCTCAGCGGACATTGCCGTGTGAACAAGCACAAACCTTGTAACAGATTCAAGCTATAGACTCTGCCTTGAGAGTGAAGAGACCTCTCTACACATCCTAACGGAATGCCCAACTCTCTCAACGAAGTCATCCCTACGGATGTCATTATATTTGGACCCTTCTGACTAGGTCGATGTCGTTGTAGAGCCGTTACAATTCATCGTTGTATCCTCTTTCTCTACTCACCGTCTACACCGACGGGGCCATAGATCCCCCTAAGGGCAATTCTTCCGAAACAACTTAAGACGACTTGATCCATTTTGGACAAAGTTCATGCCTCTGCTCCTCAGTCCATGCAGGACTAGGATGTTTCAGTACGAGGTTTTGCTACTCAATTACCTCCTTGGGCCAAAGAAACAGCGATTGCCGAGAGTTATTCTTCTTTTAACCTCGGCACTCGTGGCATTGTCTGAGTTTATAGCGGAGCCTAGGTAGACCAAAGTCTTTAACTACCTCAAAGTTATATCTTTTGAGGTTGACAGATTTGACTACGGCTGGATCCGAAACGCTCCAAGAATTTAATTTCTCTCAACAGATCGCACATCAGATCCGTAGTAAGTGTCATCAGGGAACACTGTCTAATAGGTAAACATGCAACAAGGCTTGACGTTCCTTTAAAAGATTTTTGTAGAAGCTACATGGACGAAGAGGAGGAGGAAACCATTCCCCTAAATAAGCATCAAAATGGTCTCAGGCATAACCTAATGGTTTTCCTTTCGGAAAAATTGTAAAGTCGCCTTAGACATATTGAAAACTTTTGATAAAGTGTGGCATAGTACCCTCGTTAATACTGGTGTTCCCAAGGCTCAGTCCTCTCACCGTCCCGGTTTCTTTTCTCGCAATCAAGATCCCTTTCCTTGTTAATTCCTGCTGAGAGCCTTGTCTGGTTCATTCGTCAGCCGCACAGTTCTCTGGAATGTCTCTGCTACCTGGGATCCATCACAGGGTGACACTATACTGGTTAGCGATCTCGTTCAGAGACATGCTCTTCACTGCCCCAGATTTCGTGGTGTTGGACAAAAGACATCTGATCGCAGCTTGGCTGTCGATATAAATCACAATATCTGTGCGTGATATTGGGCTAACCTTCAGCCAAGCGTAACCTTGGTTTGAAAGACACCTCAGTAATGAAGGAGACTGAAGGAGTGGCGAATGTCAATATCTTCTAAAAACACACTGGCACCGAGTCTATCGGCTGTTTTAGAACCGTCTATAAAGATAGAAACTGACTTGTTAGAGAAGAGTCCCCTTAGAGGACTTCTTGCTGACTCCAAGGGCTTCTGCCCGGTACTGTATGCTCATAGCTCACGTTAAAGTCATTTTCAGTTGACAGCGTGTCAGTTGATTTAGGAAGGCTGCGGTGACTTAATAGGGCTGTGACATGCCTCACGTATTTCTCATATATTTCGATTCAATACTTTTAGCCGAATGGCTTATGAGAAGTTTGCTGGTAGTGCTAGTTATTTGAGTCCGTTTGACCCGAAGTGCTCCTCGTCAAAGTTTTTGCACCAGATTGTGGCAAAATCATTACAAAAGAAATCTTTTCGTGAATCTAAACAAGAATTGTGAATCTTTTTCAAGACTTTTCGGTCGAATTTATCCAAATTTGTGCGATTTTTAGTGGTCTCACCTCCCTGTCAAACTGTCAAACGTCATATAAACGAATTGCCCCCGAACAAATCACCGGAACAACGACTTTCGAAATTCCCTCATAAAATTTTAGCTCGTGCCGAACGCATTACTTTACTCTAAACACTCACGTCATCTAAATACCCCACCGCCACTAGTCCAACAAACTCTTAACAGCTCTTAACCAGTAGTTTGGTCTCATCTCATCTCCAATTCACTTTTAATGACCACGATACATTCATTTACGTTACGACTAATGCCCTTAAGTCCAAATTGAATGTTTGCCACACACATAAGTCATAATCATCATCATCGCCATCATTATCTGCGTGTCTATTCATTCAATTTTCCGGTGCCAACCATCCCAACCTCCTATCCAAAGTGCTTAACGTGTTTTTGTTTTTTTTTTTACGTTCATTCCCCCATGAGCCCACCAGAGACACATCCATTCCAAAAAGCCAACTCTACAGGTGAGCCACAAACTGTCTGGTTTGCATCCAATCCACACAGTGCAAGTTGACTTGCCGTCGTCATAGGTAGCATCGTACTTTCAACTTATAAACCGTGTTTTTACTGTACGAGTTTTTGTATCTTTCCTGTTGTTGTTGTGGTTTTAGCCTTGTTACTTGACGTTGGTCGGTTTTGCTGATTCAAAAACTCAGTCGATCGTAACGACAAACGTCGACGAGCAATATTGACGTGTGGTGTGTGCTACCTTCAAGTCGTGCTAGATTTTTTGATGTCAGAATATTACCTAATTTTTTCGTTTCCACAGTTAAAAGTCGAATGATTTCATAATTAAATTGTATCTAGAAGGTTGTAACAGTGTGAAGTGTTGTGTTCAGTTTCCTCCCTAGAGATACGTAAATACTTCTACACAATGGAAGTGGAACCTCTTAGTTTACTCACGCAATATGACAAACGTCATTATAAAAAGGATTCACGTTTTGTCCTTGATTTGTACACGTTGTGCTATGATGATAATGAAAGTGTTGATACCGTCGAGCTATTCACATCGATTGTCAACAATACCGCTGCAGGCAATTGGACCGAACAGGTTAGCATTTTGCAATTTTTTATTTTTTCAATAAAAACAAAAGATTCAACCGGTTTCAAGACTTGAGTTTTGCAATGGCTTAATGTAAACTTAAACAAATTTTTTTGTTTTTTTTTTTGCAATTAACCATAATAATCAAGTGAAAGTCTTTGAGATACAATGTGAGTCATTAACAAAACGAAACAACTACAAGTACAGCGGCAGTAAAGCAATTCATAAACAACTTGTAAGCGGCTATTCTTGACGGAAAGACTTGTAAGACACGCTTTTAAAAAGAAATCTTTCAATTCAAGCTGTGGAATGATAACTTTTATGATCTCTGGTGATGTTTATCTCTTTTATTGCAATTCGTTGCAGACTGAGAGCTCAGATGAAGTGTTGACGAAAGTTGACTGCAATTGCAACTGACTTTGTGGACTTTTTACTATGTGGGATGTGATGTGCCTTCAGTGTTGGCTGATAGTAATAAGCTTACTGATGCAATTTCATTAAAAAAAAATTACAACGTTGTGCCAGATACTCGTAGTTTCTTTATTCTCTTTGTTTGGCGTTAAATTGTAAAGTTGCCATCAATTTTTATGATGTTTTTTGCACATTTGTGAATAATACTCACAATCTACAAGTACAATCTTTGTACTTTCACGCTGCAATTAGACGGAATCAGGCTCCTTGAACCCTACAGAAAGAAGTATAAATAGGTCACAGTCTTTTTTTATTGCATATCCGTAGGAGCACTTCTTGCATACCCGTAGGTGTCGTCTTTCTACCTACCTACTTACATATGTAGGTGGCGCCTGGGCCTTAACCAAGAAGCCTCTCCATTAAGGCCCTTTTCTTGGACAACCGCCTCAATTTACGCACTCCAAGTTGGTTAAAGTCTCCTTCTACTTGTGCGCGCCACCTAAGTCAAGGTCTTCCTCTACTGCGTTGTCGCTCCGGGCTAAATTTGGAAACTCTTCGTTGGTGTCCATTCACTGTAAATGCCTTCGTGAAATGACTAAGTGAATGTCACTGTACAGCTCGTATAAGTAGTTCGTCATTGAATTTCCTAATCAAAGCCTGTCAACGCAAACAGGACCGATATTTTTATACGCCTTCGATAGAATCCATGCTTCAGCGCCTTAGAGTGGGAATCAGAACATTGTGCAGCACATGGTAGATTCGGAAAATAAGTAGAGCACAGTGAGTTCCTCCACCAATACGCCAAGAGTTGAGACGACTAAAGTGAGAAAGGAGAGAGACCAAGGAAAACGCAAGAAGTAACGCATTAAATGTGAGCAGACACACACGTACGGAAAAGAGCGCAGACTTAAAGAAATGCACAGATAGACAAATAAACGAACATACATACATGCGCACACAGCAGCTCGGAGACTTGTAGAGAGAAGCAGCAAAGGCAACAAAGGGAAAAACTAGCAAGGGTTGGACGCAGAGATGGTTTTAGTTTCGGTTAAAGTCCTACACTCTCGCTTTCGATGCTTTCCACCTTCTTAACAAAAAAAAGACCACAGCTTTAAGGCTAGTGCCACACGAGCTCCTTTGGACGCGCTTCCATTTGGCCGCGCGGCGTGGGCATACAGAAAAGCAAAGGAGCTCTTCATACGAGCGTTCGCTCCCAATTTTATCGAGCGACTTCTTTCCCCAGGACGAACGAGTTGAGGTGTACTGTTTTATGTCATTGCTGTCCAAATGGGTGCGCTCCCAAGTGGAAGCGCCTACCTACATCAACCAGCAATTGCTATACGTCATTTTGGCTTTATTACCATTGCTGAAATGCTGGCTTCTCTGTCAGGAAGTCATTTCTTTCTGACACCAAGTGACATTTTTGACAGAAACTTTAGCTCTCAACTAAGTGCCAGTCCGGACCTTATTCTTAAATGTTTGACGCCGACAAAAAACTTCATAAAACTTTCAATTAAACGGTTTTTATTTGCCAAATTAGTATGTATATCAAAAACTAATTGTTTTAAGCACCCTGTTGCTGTGGACACAAGCCAATTTCGATACAAAGCCCGGCGGCATTTCTTGCGAAGCCTTCCTTGCAATAGCAAGCATCGACGCAGTTAACGTTTACTATTGGGCATAGTACATCCAAAGTTGCGCACTCGGACTGACAACCAGACCCACAACGAACCTCTTCATTTGCCTTTTGAGAGCAACCCAACAGGTCTACGAGAAAAAATAGAGTTAGTCTACGTAACGAGATATTTCTTAAGGAATCCACATACCAACTCCAACACTGACGCTTGTAACTTCACCAAGCACTTGGAATGCAACCAAAACCACTAGAACTGCAACAAAGGACTTCATTTTAAGACAAGATACACTTTAGATTTAGACCTTTTGGGGAAAATATCGAAACTGGATTGATTTGAAATCTCGACAAAGGTCGCTTAAATAGGCAAAGTATCTCGGGCTATCCTAACCTAATCAGCTTCTTGACTTATGTAATCACAGCTGTTGGACAAAAAACACACTACAAAACAAATTCGATTGGGGATCCTTGTTTTTGTTTACTCAAGTGAAACTAGCTTAATCAAACAGGAAAACACTTTTGGAGGTCGCGCATAGATAACATTTTAGAAGTGAACCCTTTTGAATGAACTTGTTTTTTGACTGAATGTTGGCCATATGGATTTGTTTTGAACTTAATCCACAACAGCGTTTTGGTTGGCCTTCAGGGCTCATCTTTACAGTTTACAATGAATCAATTTAGATGCTGCAGAAGGTAGAAATGGAAAAGCGAGATGAGCTTAAATATGCAATTGTTGAGCAGAGGCAGCATCCTTTTCTGTCATTCTCATCAACTTAAGGAAGGGGAGGAGGTATGAGATCTTTTGCGAATGCTGACAGCAGGCCAAGTCCCAAGTTTTGAGTCTGGCTTGTAGATCAGTTTGGAAGCTATAATGTTAAATTGACAACTTCCTTCTTAGTTGTTATTTACGGAACCACTTAAAGCTGAACATTGATGAATCAGGAAGCGAAGGTATGTACTTCTAGAAATCAGTGGGATGTCATACCTTCTCTGACGAAGACAAACAAATAACTACAAAGTCTCAGCAAGATTGAGATCAAGAAGGAACTATAGGATCCACGTGAATTTCCCCTAGTGTTTTGTCTGCTACGATCTGTATATGGCAAAACTTACTTTTTTACTTAGGTGGCGCTACAGTTCGTGGTGAACCTAGCCTCAACCAACAAGCTTCTCCAGTTAGCAGGGTTCTAAACTAACCGCCTCCAGTTACGCACTCCAAGTTGGTCGAGGTCCCTTTCTACTTGTGCACGCCACCTTAGGCGAGGTCTTCCTCTACTGTGTTGTCACTACGGTCCGGTTTCGATTCGAAGTCCTTTCAGGTCGGAGCTTTGATGTCCATTCGCTTTACAAGCCCTAGCCACCTTAAACGACTAATTCGTAGTTACTTGACACCTCATATAATTTGTCGTTGCATCTTCTCCTGCTGAGCTCGTCAAAGGAAACGGGACCGAATACTTTACGAAGAATCAAGGGAATCTTCATCCGCCTTTGATAAAGCCCATGCTAGAGTAGGACTAGGATGATTAAAGTTTCCTTAGTTCTTCGGGAGCGGGCCTTTAATTCTCAATTGCCTTACGCTTAAGGAACCACTCCACTATCTGACTTTGAGTTTTTAATAATTAGAACTTAGGTTCCAAACGTTGCAGGGTACGAACAAAAAAGCTTAGAGTACAGCAAAGGAACAATAAAGGGCCTGAATTTATGATTCAATTAAGCCAAACTTCATCTGAAATTTCTTGATAAGCTTGTAGGTTCCCACAGTTATTACAAAAAACTCGCTTGCTTTAGAAAACATTTTAGGAGCAACGAGTTCTATGAGTTGGCCTTGTGGTCAATGAAGCTTTTTTAAGGTCCGAATATGAAGCCAAAATTATCTTAATGGAACGTGTAGTCAAACCTAAATTGTTGGCGTGCTCTAGCTTGCTTCACGGTTGACAATATTAGCTTTCTAGGTCCATAGTTTAATCTCAGCTAGGAAATTTACGTAAAAAGACAGGGATGTTACAAATTTGCAGGCACCGTGGTGGAAAACTTAATTCAAACTGCAAAAGTCTATTAATTTCCCTCAAGGTATTGAACTTGTCAGAAAAACCTCAAGATTTGTATGCGCTCCTCCTCTAAGTTTCTGCAGCCGTAACTGTGGAATTCGCATTCTTAGCATGAGACTATGCCTGGTCAAGATTCCGACACCAATGTTAAACTGTTTTTTACTGAGTTACAGAATGGTCTTGAGTTACTTAATATCTAGAGCAGGCTACAAGCCTCTAGCCTGTCTTTTTACAGTGTACCAACGATGGACCCGCATTTTGGTGAATCTTGTGACTATTTTTAACTATTTCTTGCCAATTCATCCGCAACTTCCTTACCCACCAGGCAACCAACATATACTGACACTGCTCTGTGTGCGTAATATCCTCAGTTTTACTTTGCCCTAGAATCTAGATGATGCTGCAGTTAAAAGTTTCCCAAACCCTCAACCAATTTATTTGAGCTCCATTTGAACTCTTTTCCTTAGAGCTCCTGCTAGAGAATAACACATTCCCATGCCTAACAGGTCTCGCAGGAGGTTCTGAAATGAAATTGAAGTGGCTTTAAACAATAACTACCGAGGTCTCTTAGATAGGAAATATCTGTCTTAGTGTCTTGTCCTTATACAATGCCTCTGTTTAGGAGAGATAGACAATTTGTTTCGGCTTTATAGACGGAAAGAAACACAATGCTCTACGAGTACACTTATCGGCAAAGCAAAGCGGAAATAGGAAATGTTGGCACAAGAAATACTAATGGAATTTCTAAGGCTCCTCGGAGTTATAGCAATCCAAAGCGAAAGATGTCAAGTGGGAGTTGAACCCCTCAAATTCAACATCGTGGGTCCTTGTGGTGCTCAACAAAAGCCCCGGAGGCTATCCATTAGTGGGTGACACTGACAAGTTGAATCTGAGAATTTTTGCAAGGAAAATGATACGAAAATCCATTGGGCCACAACAAGATGAAAATGGGGACAGGTTAGGTTAGGCTAGGTTCAAAAGGCTGTGCAGATACACTTAATTTGGAACTTTCGCAGCTGTTTCCCTTTGGTAGAGGTCTATTGGAATCAGGGTGAGTATTATCTCAAGAGCTGCAGTTGGAGTGGTTCTAATGGCGGCAGTGGTGTCTATGTATGCTAGTCCATGGATTTTGGAAAGTTCGGTGATGTTTGTGGTCTTTTCTGCCGCTGGCTGTCAAACTAGGCACCGGTTTGGTGTCTTTGAATTTGTGTCTATCATTTCGAAATGTGTCCAAATAAAAGTAAAAGCTTCGTGACTAAGTTGACACTAAGTCCTCACACTGTGAGGACCAATCAAATTGTAGGAATCAGAGATTACCCCAACAAAGGTGAGGGGTTACATGCCAAGATTATGTGAAGATAGTGTTTGAGAAGACTGCTCCTTGAATATATGCCACGCCTAAGTATGTACAAACTATAATCTTTGCAAGACTTAACATTATATATTAATTTACTGTCAACACGCACTCATGTACCGTTACACGAGTATATACAAAAATGTCATGCAAAACAATCATTTGTTTATGTTTGAAGGCAACCTAAAACGTAGACTCGTATGACTAATCGACTTATGGTTGGAAGTACTGGATTTCTTATCACAATTTGGAATAGATACGTCATACATTTATCTGTCAAACATCCATTTTTGGTTGAAATGTTTACCCTTGCGTCACTTTACATACAACTGTTAACGGAATCAAAAATAAATTTATAGGTTAGCAGCTGATTAAATATGTATTGACTACGTATACTTTGGCCCTTCTTATCACCCGTATTCCATTTCTTGGTTTTTTCTTAGATTGTTGACTTGATATATGGTATGTCTGTCTGTGTACCCACCCGTGACGCTTGGCTAGCCACCAACTAAATAAACGATTATTTATTCAAAATATGTATCTTCCGGTGAAGGAAATGAGGTTAATAACTCTTGTCGATGCATTGACAGGGGGCGGTCACTGTCACATAATCTTTGAGTACACACACTGTTAGAGGCTTGCAATTCTTAAAATTATGACAAAATCCAAAAATGGAATATCAGTTACGAAGCCTGATGTAAGCTTCTATCGATAAGGTGTCCATAAAATTAAAAATTCAAAACGTGTGCACACATTAATGAAGTGACAAGATAATTCTAAAAAGTCCGCTGTACTTATGTAAATGGAGTCTCATTGTTGGTTTTATAAGTTCTATAAACTTGTTTTACTGTCCCCTTTGATGGTTGGCTTTTACTGTTCTTAGGTCAAGGCACCTTGCCTCTAATTTAGACCGTTCACGGGTTTAACTGTTCTATTGGGACTTATTGGGCAGAACAAAGGCACCGATTGGAGCTCTTAATGTCCATCCTTTTGTTACTCCTGAAGAGGGGACAGTCTTTGATCTAACAATCCAACTTACTCCTATCGAAATGCCAAATATCGATCTTCACTGACAGCTCCAAGATGGAATGTGGCGTTGGAGCAGGTGTCTTCTCAGTGAGACTGAACGTATCCAAATTCTACCACCTTTCAGGCGGAAGTACTAGCTATAAGAGAGGCCTAAGTCTCAAGTTCCATAACCCAAAACAACATTGAAGTCTTTATTGACAGCCAGGCTGCCATCAAAGTGCTTTATGCACACACCACAGCCGCTAAATTAGTAAAAGAGTGTAAGGAAATACTTACCTATGTAAGCCCTCTCACACTCTCCTCTGGATTCCCGCCCATAGCAACATAGAGGGAAATAAGAGAGCCGACTCACTGCCCAGATGTAGTTCAACTTTCGATGGTTCATTTGCTTCAGTCTCCGACGCTTTCTCTCAATTACCAACTCTAGGTAGAACAGCCTTGAAAACAATGACAGATATGGCCCACCTTCAATAAAAAATAAGACGCAAGACAACAGAACCCGCACCTAATCAGCAAGAATTGTAGCAACTCAGGCCACTAGCCAATTCGTTCACACGCTGCCAAGTTGAGCATTCCCTCTTACACTCAGTGCCGTAGCTGCAGCAATAGATAAGAAAAGGAATCCCTATTCCACTTTGTCTCTGACTGTCCGGCATTAGCTAGATAGAACCAGGGCATCTCAGACTTGACGAAGCCTTTTTCAAAGAATTTATCCAACGGATGGATTTGGAACCTTCCCCATTAAGTCACACCCATCAACATCCAAGTCACGTAAACTGTGGTATCAAAAAGGCACATCAGCACTGCTTGTGTTTCTGGTAGGACTTCACAGATAGCCCCTTCTACGTATCTACTTACCTACTTTGATGCTAGTAAATGGTGGGTTGCACTTGGTATAACTTCCATGGACCTGAAGTCTTTTTGCGTCGTGCCATAACTACCTTCTTTATTTTTCTCTTCAACAGACTTTTGGTCTGAAACCCATCGCAGTAGACCACTTTTGAAGACTGTTTTGTACGACTTTCTGAGCTATCCCACCTCGATCAGATTGAGCCTCTCCAACACTTTCTCCACCATTCCAGTTCAGTCTTCAGTGTCAAAACTCAATAAGACTCCTCCAGAACCCTTTCCCCAGACACACCTCAAGCAGAAACATCCATAAGTTGTTCCTCTATACCTCTTAAGTGTCCAAGACGAGACACCTGCAGTCTTTAGTTCGATGTTTCACTTGGGGTCTATTTAGATCATTTGAGTCGTAAGTCTTTCTGCCACAGCAACTGAAGAGGAGGAGGCTCCACATTATTCAGTCTAACGCGGGTTAGTACTCGACTGTTTCTCAGGAGAAGATCTAATGTTTTGACCTGACTGTAGGGGCTTATTGGTTGAAGCCCAGATTTGCGTCAGCGCAGTCGTTTTCGAGGCTTAGCTCCTTAATTTGTTTTCAAGGTTTTCAATGTTCTCCAAGAAAATCGGTTACAATTCTGAGGCATTCTTAAATTTAAAACAAGTCCTAGACCTTTTCCAGTCAAAGCATTTGACGAATATCTTGACTTGTCTCAGCTTTGGAATAGTCTGTTTTCTTTTACCTACCTTCTCTCTATGAAGCTCTTCCTATCACAAAGATCTGCTTCCCCATTTTCTTTCGCTTAAATGTAGCCTGATACCTAGGTTGTCCTACTAGTTGACCCTACCTTCAAATTTTCCAGCCACTCCCAAAACATTTAAGAACTGATTTGTTGTAAGCTCAGGGCTTTGATGGCATCTTGATTGTCTGTCATGATCCCTTCGTTCCTGTTGAAATTGAGTTCAGCACACCTTCTCACCACCTTCGCTTGGATACTGAAGAACTCGGGATTCCTGAAATTTGATCGCAGATCGTCTGTTGTTCGCTAGCCAAAATGTCTGCTTAGTGCGCATAGTCACTTTACAGTCGTTCCTTTGGCCCAAATTGCTGGAGCAAACATTATCCATTTATGGATTGGACCACCCTTAACAAAAGTAGTCATCTGTGTTGTCTGGGTTCACCAGATCCTATATAAGGCTATACTCATCCGAGCAGCTTTATTGCAGGTGTTCCTTGTAAGAGGGTCTAAAGTCAATCATAACACCAAAGTATCTGAAGGCCGGTTTTGAAGTTATATTTAACTGATAAGTCTGAAGAACTTTGGGCGAGATAATGGCATTCCTTATCTTGATGATTGGAGACCTATTCTTTAAATGGGTTTCCAGAAGTTTTATACTTACTTATTAGGTTTCTGGCGTTCGCGATTGCCTGATCTTTAACCTGGAGGTTCGGTCTTCCTTTTCGTCGAGAACCAGAAGTTGTATAGATGAAAATGTATACTGGACCATGAAGTTGACCTCGAAATTTGAAGCTTTTCGACTCACTGGCAAACTGATGGTAGTCTAACCACAGATGGAGACTCCTTCTGATATATATTGTGCAGACCTTAAATATGACCTGGCAAAGGTTCTAAGACTTTTCTTTTAACGCAGACAAACAACTGCTGACTTATTTATGCAAACATAAAACGTGAAGCCTTCCCTCTGATGGATAGTCACTCTGAAATTCTGTTTCCAGTTATGACATCGCTTACTTTGTAGAACTTGAAAGGTTTCTTAAAGGTCATCATACGGTCTCCAACTTGTTCCACATCTGTGTAGGCAATCATGTGCATCTATAAGACGTTGAGTAACATAACCTCGATTGTCGTTGTACCTGCAGTCATCTCAGGGAATGATAAATAGCACCTTCCATGCACCATCTGAACCTAATAAATCTTCCATTCATCACATCCGCCTACTTATTCTTCCCAACGAATGCCTCAAAGAGAAAAATCTCACCTTAAACATCTGTTGTGGACCACCTTTTCCAAGAAAAACAGTCTTTAAAACTCTTGAATCCAATTCCTTTGCTCAATTGTGTCTTCTTTTTCGGAAATTTCCTTCAAAACACACACCATGACCATGACTGCTTCAATCATTGTCTCAGCGCTGATCTTCTACAGATTATCCACGATGAAAACAAATTTAATTTTACTTTTCCAAAATCCCAATCGCACAGGCAAACTCATCCAACCAAGGAGGTGGTCCCGTTTCCAAATATCAGGGTTTGTCTTTCATTTTTTTCTAAGGATCAGCTGCCTGATGTTCAACAATTCCGCTGTACCTACCTCACATTTTGTAATTCAACACCGCTTCTGAGGCAAAAAAAAAAATTGTGTACTACAACCTAAAAGGGGACGAAGCGACCTTATCTGTTGCCTGTATCTGTATCTGTATCTACATACACATGTACATACATTTGTTGAATGGATCCGGACTTATGAAATGATCACGTTTATTTACCAATTGATAAGTGTAATAAGAATTCTAAGGACACACAAGGCACACACATTGGAACAGTTTGGTGACGTACGTCAGAGGTAACAGACGGGACCGGTATTCGCGCAAAAAAAAACAATGTTTGATCGCATTTTTGTCGGATTCAAGTCGAAATTTCTTGGAAACTTATTCCACAGATACGACAAATGTTCGAAATCCGAATACGATTGTATCGATGGGATGCTACCGCGGGTTTATCGTCAAAAAGTTCCAATTATCGAAATGACAATGTTCAATAGTGATATGCATCTCATAGAACCGGAATTCCTCAACGATATTGTTGATAAGTTTATCAGGGTGACAAATGTTAATATTCATGAATCCAAGAGATATAGTGTATGGTTTTTTGTTTTCTTATCTGAACTGAGTGTACAGCTCACGTACACTATCTGTCTATCTGAACAAACATTTCGAAATCAAATGCAAGTTTTACTATTTTTTTGTTTTGTTTCAGAGACGAAATGATCGGGAGGAAATTCGAAGACGCCTTGCCATGGGCGCAGAGGATGATTACTTTAGTAAATTGGTGACTAATAACGTACGGCCAGGACGAAAACCCAGTCTACAATCACGTTTGCAAAATGGTGAGTACAGGGGTTGAAAGTGAAAAAAAAAAACAACCGACGAGTACCTAACTATTTCCTGTACCCAATTGAGATTGTTTATCTCAAGTGGGTATTGTAATTCATATAATGGTATGCCTGTGTAACGGAAATGAGGGTAATTTAAGGATTTTGCACTTCATTTCAGAGTATTAGTTCCTTAAGGGCTTTCCATTGATTAAACACTATGAAGTGGGCAAACCTTGGAAATCGTCGTAACTTTCTTCCTGTCAGAGGAATCTTAAATTAGGTTTCTATTCGTGCAAATATAACAAGCCAGACCTCGAGTTTTATTTACTTCGTAGCTAGGGCGTCCTGATAAGCTAGTTGCTTACAAACAGGACTATCAGCTCAAAACTGGACGAGGCTACAGGATTCGTGTGTAGAAATCTAGTACTAAATGAGGAAGGTTGCAGAATAATTGCAAACGCAGATAATGTTGCTTTAGCTGTGTCAGAGAAACACATCAATACACTCAGGGACTACTTACAGAGTGCTCTCTCGAAGCTATCGAAATGGAGACTAAAATATGTGGCCTTGGAGTCAACCCCCGCAGAAAAAAAGCGCTAGTCCTCTTCGCAAGCAAATATAAAATTTCCCATTTTGCACCAGTCTTGTACTTCCAGACGAAGTATAGTATTTGGGTCTCATTCTTGATAGGATGGCTCAGTTGGGAACCCAACACCGTCGAGCGAGTAAAGAAAACCACCATAGCTCTGTACTGCTGGAACAAAGTAATAGAAAGCATGTGGGGTCTAGGTTAGGTAAGAGGGTTGACAGAGAAAGGAGGTCCTTTCCCCGCTACAATTAGATCAATGTAGACCCATTGTGATGCCCTAAGGATTGCAGCCCGTTTACAAGGAACCATTAGGGTCTACAACCATCTGTATCCGTCATCAGACGGCGTCTGGTGGAACGCCCTGAAAAAGCCATCCATCGAAACTAACTCGGTTGAGTATAAAGATCGACGTGTATGTATCAGTGGAGCTCTCAGAATCACCCCAAACGGCGGCTCTGAACATTCTGTGTCATCTGATTCGTTTGACATTTACAGCAGACAAGTGGCAGCCTGCGTGCTGGACACCATATTAGGCCCTATAAAGACTCTTATTCGATAAGAACTTTGTAACTACTGTCTCCTCCAGGCTTGACTGAAAGAATGATTTTGATCTACTACGATGGGGATAACTATCTGCCTCTACACAGATGGCTTCAAAACAGAATCTGGAGTGCGTAGAGGTGTCTTCAAACAACAAGTGAACATAAGCATCTCCTTCCGTTTGTCTGAATTTTGAAGCGTCTTCCAAGCCGAGATATTAGAAATTATCAGCCCTGTCGTGGCTGATAGTCAGACCACGATCAAATCCCTGGAATCTGTCACATTTAACTCAAAAACCGCCTTAAATTGGGTCTTGTCTCTTAACGAGATGGCTGAGTGCCGAAATATAGGGACATTCCAGGTAGCTCTATCAATTCTATCGGAAAAGGGGAATCTAAATCTCGCCACTTGTAGGCTGCTACTCAAAAGGGACGAGAAACCACCCACCTGCCTCGTCATCAAACAGATTTGGTCAAAGCTGGATCACAAACGCTCTAGCTGTCATATCAAACAGAAAAGTCGGCCCATTAACACAGTCGGATGGCTCGCCAATAGGTTAGGACTCCTCTGTAATGATTTTTTTTGTAAAAAGTTGTATATGGACGACGAGGAGGAAGGGACGATTCTCCGCATTCTCTGTACATGTCCAGCTCTTTCAGCTCAAAGAAGAGTCTACTTAGGATCCAGCTTCTTCTGCAGTTACAACAATTTGACCGACGCAAGAATAAGCAGTCTTCAGTGCTCCAACTAGTTCTGCGGGTAGTCTTTCTAAACGGAACTGTAGATCCATGCGATATCACAAATGACCCTCTCTGCCTGCCACTCTAACCTAACTTCTTCTCTCTATTTTCAGGTAAGAACCTCCAAATTTGCTTCATGAACGAAGCCTCATCGGACACAGAAAGTCACAGTTCTGACTCCGAGACATGTCCGAAACTCTCTCGAATGGTAACCCGCAATAGGAATGAAATTCCAAAGTTCTTCTCGTCAATAGATGTCCCCGATCATCCCTACAACGCCAATCCACTGTCAGTTAGCTGTACAAACAATAATGCGAGAAAGCCACGACAACCCGGCAACGGGCCCCAAACAGCCGAGGACAAAGAGTGCGATTTCTTTACCAGACAAGCTCGCCTCCAAATCGAAGCTCGAATGGCACTGTCTCAAGCTAAAGATATGGCTCACATGCAAATGGAGGTAAGTTCATAAAATATAAAGCTTAGCATTGCACATTTTTAACAATGCCTTTCTCTCTTTCAGTTGGATAGACAGAAACAACGTTTGTCACCAATCACCGGCGTCATTCGAGGATCACTCGAGAAGGTCGGTGTTGTCATGGCACCAGAAAAACGTCGCGTATCCCGACAAATGCTCACCGACATGAATATCGCTCAATTGCAAATTATCGTCAATGATCTGCACACACAAATCGAAGATCTAAACGATTCCCTTGTCCATTATCTAATGGAGCGTGATGACCTCCACATGGGACAGGATTCCATGTTAGTCGATATTGAGGATATTTCTAGATTTTTGTAAGTCCATTCCGTTAAATCCAATCCAAAATCCTTCATCTAACTTTTTGTATACTATCTCTCTCCTATCGTTGCAGAAGTGCAAAAGAGCTCGAAGATGATCAGTAAATTTTGTTGTTAAATTAAAAAAAATAAAAATAAAATCCAACAAAATATTTATTATCCGAAAGTTATCAGTTAATCAGTAATCTCCGCAAAGTTATTTAACAAAAAAAAAACCACAACAGAATACACAAAAATTTAAATTGTTAATTCGAATATTCTTAGTAACAATTGAAAAGTTAATTAAATTATAATTTTTTTTAAATTATACACACAAATTGTACTCTCAAAGTAAACATTATTCAAAAATCTAGTCAACAAATTTAAGAAACAAAACAATATTAAACTATTATCGATCTTTTTTCTACAATTATATTACCTACAATATTGTAAATCTTTATTGTATTATACACAACACACACACACATTATATATATATATTATGTACCAATACTGTGGGTAATATAAGAATTGTTCTTTCCAACAAAAAAAATTAACAAAACTATTAAAAACAATTGTACAATGGCCTTGTAAAAGTATTTAAACCATTGTAAAGCAATACATTTGTGTGTGTGGGAATCTCATTTGTAATGGAAGCCTATAAAAATAAAAACATGTAAAGATATTGCAAATAATCAAATAATGTTAAAACAAATTTTTAATTCCTTAAACATTCGATAATTTGAATAAACAAAAATAGAGAAATCTCTTTTAGTGTTTTTTTGAACAACCATCTTCTCTTTTGACATCCCTGCCACATTCGTCAATTTGTGTAGGATGACGATGTAGAATGTTCGGCTGTCCATAAATCGCACCGAGACCTTTGACTTCAAAAAACTATTTAGACAAGTTGACACGCTGTTATGCAACTTCTTCAACATCACACTTGAACGGATTGTGGGAAACTCTTAAGCCAACACCAGAGGCACAATCTTTCAAAAATGTAATTGGCAAAACTCAGCGAGCTGTCTCGAGCTGCATTCGCCAGCTTTGAGACAGAACCGGCCAAAATGGATTAAGCGCTTAACGAGTGCACTCAACATCGAAGAATCGGACAAAATGTCACAGAAGACGGTTATATACTCGAGGTAGTAAGGGACTTTGTCTACCTTGGCTCAGCTATAACGAAGAATAACTCTTGCCAATCGCTGTTTCTTTGGACTGAGAAGGCAATTAAGTAGGAAGGACCACTCCCGAAGAACTAAGGAAACTTTAATCATCCCAGTCCTACTTTAGTATGGACTTTATCAAAGGCGAATGAAGATTCCCTTGATTCTTCTTAAAATATTCGGTCCCGTTTCCTTTTATAAGAGCTGTCAAGCAACTATGAATTAATCGTTCAAGATGGCTAGGACATGTAGAGCGAATGGACATCAACGCTCCGACCTGAAAGGACCTCGAATCGAAACCGGGCCGTAGCGACAACACAGTAGAGGAAGACCTTACCTAAGGTGGCGCCCACAACTAGAAAGGGACCACAACCAACTTGGAGTACGTTATTGGAGATGGTTAGCTAAGGACCGTGCTGACTGGAGAAGCTTGTTGGTTGAGGCTAGGGTTACCACGAACTGTAGCGCCGCTTAAGTAAGTTTTGCCATATACAGATCGAAGCAGACAAAACACTAGGGGAAATTCACGTGGATCCTATAGTTCCTTCTTGATCTCAATCTTGCTGAGACTTTGTAGTTATTTGTTTGTCTTCGTCAGAGAAGGTATGACATCCCACTGATTTCTAGAAGTACATACCTTCGCTTCCTGATTCATCAATGTTCAGCTTTAAGTGGTTCCGTAAGTAACAACTAAGAAGGAAGTTGTCGATTTAACATTATAGCTTGTAAACTGATCTACAAGATTAATTCCAAACTTTGCACTTAGCCTGCTGTCAGCATTCCCAAAAGATCTCATACCTCCTCCCCTTCCTTTAGTTGATAAGAATGACAGAAAGGGATGCTGACTCTGCTCAACAATTGCATATTTAAGCTCATCTTGCTTTTCCATTTCTACCTTCTGCAGCATCTAAATTGATTCATTGTAAACTGTAAAGATGAGCCCTGAAGGCCAACCAAAACGCTGTTGTGGATTAAGTTCAAAACAAATCCATATGGCCAACATTCAGTCAAAAAACAAGTTCATTCAAAAGGGTTCCCTTCTAAAATGTTATCTATGTATGACCTCCAAAAGTGTTTTCCTGTTTGATTAAGCTTGTTTCACTTGAGTAAACAAAAACAAGGATCCCCAATCGAATTTGTTTTGTAGTGTGTTTTTTGTCCAACAGCTGTGATTACATAAGTCAAGAAGCTGATTAGGTTAGGATAGCCCGAGATACTTTGCCTATTTAAGCGACCTTTGTCGAGATTTCAAATCAATCCAGTTTCGATATTTTCCCCAAAAGGTCTAAATCTAAAGTGTATCTTGTCTTAAAATGAAGTCCTTCGTTGCAGTTCTAGTGGTTTTGGTTGCATTCCAAGTGCTTGGTGAAGTTACAAGCGTCAGTGTTGGAGTTGGTATGTGGATTCCTTAAGAAATATCTCGTTACGTAGACTAACTCTATTCTTTCTCGTAGACCTGTTGGGTTGCTCTCAAAAGGCAAATGAAGAGGTTCGTTGTGGGTCTGGTTGTCAGTCCGAGTGCGCAACTTTGGATGTACTATGCCCAATAGTAGATGTTAACTGCGTTGATGCTTGCTATTGCAAGGAAGGCTTCGCAAGAAATGCCGCCGGGCTTTGTATCGAAATTGGCTTGTGCCCGCAGCAACAGGGTGCTTAAACCCAATAGTTGTTGATATGCATACTAATTTGGCAAATAAAAAACGTTTAATTGAAAGTTTTATGAAGTTTTTTTTTCGGCGTCAAGTATTTTAGGATTAGGTCCGGACTGGCAGTTGAATTTTCTGTTAAAAATGTCACTCGGTGTCAGAAAGAAACGAAAAGGGAAGGGTAACCAATAATTCTGGTCTTTTTCGATATCTAGGTATCTGACTTTGCTAGTATCTTCCTGACAGAGAAGCCAGCAATTCAGCAATGGTAATACAGCCAAAAAGACGTACAGCACTCGTTGGTTTATGCAGGTAGGGTTATGACAAGGAAGAAGACGAGCGAATTGGCGAACTGACCAGACAGAACTATGGCTTAAGACCAGTGTCACACGAGTTCCCAAATGAAACAATACTCCATCTACTCTGCACTTGTCCAACGGTCTCTCTGAAAAAACAGAACTTTCTCGATGCATTCTGTTTTGACAATCTTGGCGACCTACCACAACAAGATGCCAAAAACCTAATTCGCTTTATCAAAATCTTCCACTGGTTCAATAAATAGGTGGAGGAGTTCCTCCTAGATCCGGAACAATCACAATGGACCTGCTAGTGGTCTAAGTGCGTTTGCTGATTAGCTCTCGCTAACCTAAGCTCACAAACCGTCGCATCTTTTGGATATTGAATTGTATCACCAGCTGTTTCCACTTCAACTTCCAATTTTCGACGTCAAAAAATGTATCTCATTACGCCTCAGCATCGTTTTCCTCATGCGATTGCAAAGTATCTGAATAAAATCTATTTAATTGCACACGATATGTATACCCACACGTAGTTGATGAAGCAAACAAATGAATTCTCAAACATACATACTCGCTCCGCCGTCATTTTAATCACAAAAACAACAACAAATTCTGCATGTCGTGTGGTTTTAGTTTCATGCGATGAATAGCACACGACTACGAGATATCTAACCAACACACTTGACCACCACAGCCCAGCCAACCCTATAGTTCCACACAACTGACATCTGCGCGTTGGAAGCACTATATTTTGTTGCTTTGTCTACACACACCGGCTTCAGTGAGTTGTATGGATTTTATGAAACTAGTCTTTTCGGGGCGACTGTACCGTTCAGTCGCATGCACGGATATAATCAATCGCAACGACTTTTTTTTCTTATTTTTGCTGTTTCTCTGTAAAATGTCGTGTGAAGAAATGGTCAACGTTCAATTGGTGCGAGAAGTTCAAAAGCATCCAGTACTGTACAACTACCGACTGACAGACTACTCCAAGCGGGAGCTTGTCGAAGCAGCATGGAATCAAATCGCAGAAGTCATGAAAGATGAACGTTAGTTGAACTCATAAAACTAATCTTGCGTTGACATTTCATAACACTCTCTCTCTCTCTTTCTAGCGATAAATTGCAAAGAAAAATGGCGTAATCTTCGAACGGTTTTTGTGCGAAAACTGAAACCCCTTCCGAATGGTGCGGCCAAAAGAAAGTCGTATTATCTGAGAGACGCCATGGGATTTCTGACGCCTTTTATAAAAGTTCAAAAATCCGATGATGCAACAGAAAGTGCTAACTCTCCCGTCCAGAGTGAGTCAGAGAATGCAGTGTTTTCCGAAGAACCCGATCTAAATGAGTACGACGAGGGAGAGAGTTCAATCCAACCGGAGAGTATTGGATTGATGAACCAGCGACACAACAATCCTCAAAGTTCTCAGTCGAGGAAGAGAACTGTGAAAAGCAGAGATCCACCAGAACCAAAGGAATTTGCAAGACAATTCACAGAATATGTCGAATCGAAGAGAAGCAAGTATTCCGAAACGGGTGTTCCTGATGAATCTCGAAAGTATTTCCTTCTCAGTCTTCTGCCGGAGATTCAAAAACTAACAGACAACCAAATGAAGTTTTTTCGTCGGAAAATGTTGGATGCTTTGGATGAAGCTGAAGCATATCCAGCTTATAGTGCGCCAGCGGGGATATTCAATGAGGATAACACTCAGAATGGAGTGTATTTTCAAGAATTTTCACCCAAAAGGGAGTGTTAAATGGAAAATGTTGAGGAGTTGTGACAAATAAAATAGTTAAGTGTAGAACGGTTCTTTTATTTCGTGAAGTTGATGACTAATGTCATTAGCACCGCGCTTCCCGATACATTTTTCCATTTTCTCATGTTCTATGGCAGCGACATCTGTGGTTTGAAAAATTGTAAGGTTTGAAGATTCACTAAAGCTGGTCTCTACGATGATGGTATATAGTTCTTCAATGAGAATTATGTGGCACCACCTACTAGGACTAGGAGATGCTTCCAGTATCGTAGG
Source organism: Criorhina ranunculi (assembly GCA_951813785.1). Taxonomy (NCBI): domain Eukaryota; kingdom Metazoa; phylum Arthropoda; class Insecta; order Diptera; family Syrphidae; genus Criorhina; species Criorhina ranunculi. Next base: position 38,824,975 of record OX638383.1, on the reverse strand, counting down.
TATCCGTACTTTCTATCAGTTGACATCGACTCGAATCACTACTCATTTGCAGCCAAAGTAGGTACCACGCCTAAGCTTGAGCACGGGAATATATGTTATATACGTCGTATGTCAAGACCTTCGAATACCTCCAACACATGGCATCGGAAATACTACCTCTGATGTACTAGATTTCACTTGGTAACCACACAAAGCCTCTAGGAAGATAAAGCAAGTAAAGACGAAAACGTACAGAGAAAAGAAGCGAAGGACTAGAGATGATCTGGAGATCTAGGAGCAAAAAAGAAGGGGAAACATCGACACCTGTAGTCGACCTTAAAGACCGGGTCCAAACGACTGAAACAAAGGCTTGCAGAAAAAAATAGAACTGCAGTCGTAACTAGGAACGAGGTTGTCGACCTACAATCTACTGTCAGGTAGAGTGAACCATTCAACTTGAACGAAGACAGTCAATACGTTGGCAAGGCAAGACGATTTAAAGGTTGTCCAGCAGATGGAAGAAGCGGAACAGTCACCTAGCAGGAGTCAAACTGATTCTATTTCCTCTTCGTCCTCCTATTGGGCTGTGTTTTCTGAAAACAACTGAACCAATTCCTATTTCATTTCGACGTAAGTTGCATGAGATTGTTGGATTTTATCTTACTGAAGGTTGGTATAGGCTATTGCACATGTATCTAGATGTATTAGCTCAAGCTTTGCTCATCAATTTCTGTATGTAGAGTGCTAATCGAAGTGCTTACTAAGGGCAGGGTACACACAAGATGTAGTGCAGATGCATATCCTACCCTTGCATCTATCCTCTTATATCTGTGGTTCCTAGCCACATCGTCTAAACAGTTTTATAAGCCTCGTTTTTGACAATGATAACTACCACTTATATTGTCAACATTAATCCATTCTTGAGAGCTGTACAATGTAAGGTCACTCGGCTTGAAATATGCTGCATTCGATTCTAAGGAATGGGTATATACCTCTGGATTCACAGAAGATGCCAACTCTCATTCGAGTGTATCCATGTCCCCCCATCCCAGACCTCTGTGCTTGGTATTTCAGCACAAAATCTTTTATCGAAGTCTGAGGTAGTAATTATTTGGTCGATATCTAAACTCTCCTCTGTGGTAGGCCATCAAATCAGAATAGAAGTGTGACCAAAGCTGTTGATTATCCACAGACCTCCTTTCCTTAATCAGAATGTCATTTTCGCTGCTCTGCAGTGGATGTCTACAGATTCCAGAGAAGCCTTATCCCAATTGCAAGATGACATTTCGTCTCAAGTGCCTCTTACCAGACAATCGAACAGTGTGTTAGGATCGATCTGTGCAGAACCAATGCACAACTTTGGATTGGAACAAGCCGTCTTCTAAAGTTTTAAATCAATGCCGTCCATTCTTGAATGTTGAGATCGATCTTCTTCTAGTAAAGAGGACAATCTCATTTTAGAGGAGACAGACGTCGTTCTTCGAGGCAACCTCTGACTAATGACGTTGTGTGGTTGAGTCTTTCGCTTAGTGTGAGGAGGTATTCGTTGGTACTAGAATGGCGACATCATTAGCATTTGTCGACACGTTGAAAGGATATGTTTAAGGGATTCAACAACTTCATCTACTACTTGAAGTTAAGTAAATCAAATCTCCACCTTGGTGTTGCCCCGGCTGATGATTTTCTTGCTGTTTACACTCCAGCTGCATAGGCTCGTAGTGAATCATCCCATTCAGCGCCCATGTTATTCAATATCAAGGAAAGCCCCATAAGCATGAATTCTTTGGCATGCAGACTAAAACATCGCCTGCAATGTCTTTTATAAAAGTAACCTTGGTTCCATCGTGAAGAGGATTCATCGTGTGGTGTTCGAGGTTTTGGTCTAGTTGGTATCGATCGAGACTGTGTAGGATTCTATGTAGCACTGATCCAAGAAATCCAGAGAGTCTTTGAGATCACTTCAGAGTGACAACTCAGTAGACGAAGACTCCATCTTAAGTGGTGCGTACAGTTGAAAGGGTACCTCAACCAAATCGGTGTGTGAAACTGGAGGCAATCAGCTAGGGATCAAGCTGTCTGAAGAGGTTTGTTGGTTGAGGTCCCTTCCTTTCCGAATTGTAGGGTTGATTACTTGTTGGTGTTTTGCTGGAATTTTATGGATGGTGAGCAATCTGACAAACGAAACACGACCTAGGATTATTATAGCTATTGTTCTACCCCTCTAGTTTTTTAACTTCGGAGCTTTAAGCGGAGGTATTAGTTCATTTCTTTAATTTTCAACTTTGGACGAAAATGTCTTCATCTAGGCTGTGCCTTACACAAAACATAGTGGGAAGTCTAAGAAGCGGACATCTCTCTTTATGCACCGTCAGAGGTGACCAAGTTCACCTAGTGTATCTGACTCTTACCGACTAAATCCTCTCCATCTTCAGGCGAACCAACTTCGGAACTGCTTATTGCATTACTTCAGGGTGAAGGCACTTTTCATAGCCTCCATGGACTTTACTATTCTATGGTCTTGACGGATTCTTCAGCGCTTCGTCGATGTAGGATCACGCTTGGTTCCAATTATGCTGGCTCGTGGCTCACTCTTCAAACCATCTGGTGCATGCGAAGGATGTGCGTTTGGCGTTGTTTTATGTCAAGTTGCCATTGTGTGACCAATGACCACCACTCAGCTCCGTCCAATCCGCGATATTTACAATCAGTCTTGCAGTCCATCTACAGCTAGTTTCTCTGATCGTTCTCTATGTTCTTACCAGCGACGCATTATGATCGTTTCAGCTTCTGCTGTTCCCGTTTCTTTTCCAACTTCTCCCCTCTGGCTGGTGGTGAGACTGTTCGATAGGAACTCGCCACACGAAGACCTCCTCTTCGCTGCACCGCTGCCATTTTTCTTCAATACTAAGCTCATCAGCCCAGATCTCTCACCCACACAAAAGAGTAGAGCACGTAACTCTCATGAGCAGTTAGCGCCTGCCTTCCATGGGTCCTCCTAAGTTTTCCATTAAACTGCTCAACACTTAGGTGATCTTTACATCCCTTTCGAGCGCGTACTTGATCTACTGTCAATATGTGAGCTTTGTACCCAGCTTCACTCCATATTTTACAACGGCTTCGGTGGACAATCTCCAGGCCTGCCGGCACTATCAAGAGCTTTAAATAATCCTTTGTAACACACATAACATAAAATAACATAATAGCAAAGCTATCTCTGTCTTCTCTGTTGCCAAACTCAGTCCATGGTCTTGCATCTAGAACTGGACATGCCTCACGACTTGGTTAAGGTGCCTTTGAACATCTTCAATGTCCCGCGCCGTAATCACTTCCGCGATATCATCGAAATAACCAACGAAGTACTTATGTTGGGGTAGTTCAATTTGGAAGATTTCACCGAAGGAAATATTCCACAAGTCACCCCTGTCCTTCTAAAGTTTGATAAATGATCTCTCTATCTCTGAGGTAGTCCCGTCACCATTTGTAGAAAATATTGTGAAACGTTGAAGGAGTTTTCTATAACCTTCAGCATATCGCTCAACCTGGCAAAGTTGATAGCGTTTCTAACGTCTAGGGTTACTACCACGACGACTTTTCTTGAGATATGACTGATTTGTAGGGCATCTCGGAACATCCTAACTACTTCGTCTACTGCAATCTACTACTTAAGGGATAAATCGTCTGTTTTAACTGCTGATATAATTCGTGGCTTGAGCATCCTCTCGAGGAGTTTTCCCGCTGTGTCTAGCATGCATAGAGGCCTGTGTGCCGATGGGGTATCCGGATCCCTTTTACCTTTGCACCAGTCCTTGTGAAAGACGCCTTCTTGTAGACAGTCAATGGTAAGTTTTCGTGATTACTTTCAGGACTTCTTCCATGCAATAGCTGTCATCCAGATCAGTCTTCTAGAATTCTCTCAAACTATTGCTTCAAATCATGAAATAATATTCATCTTCGTTTGGATAAAAGTGATTCATTTGCACATGTGCACCCACTTTCCAAGGTGTGGCCACAAAAAAACAAAAACGCCAAAGGGGGTTTTTTGCTGAACAAACCCTCAAATCAAACATCCCCCAAAAGAGAGCTCGTGCTTGTACTCACAGTCATGCATTCCAATTCCGCTTGAGTAAATTTCTCTTATCAGAAATGTAAATCCCACTTCCAGAGCGCGCCAGAGTCACGATACGATCACTAATTACACACAATTATCTGTCATCGCGGTTTCTGAAATCATCTGGAATGCATTCATAACGTGTGCGTCCTTGCAACAAGTGATCCACTCCCTTCAAGTGGCATGTCTAATCCAAAGAATCGTTTGATTTAATAAAGTTTGTGTTGTAAATTTGTTTGTTTATTGTTTGTTTATAAAAAAATAATAATAGTAATGGCTGCCAATAGCGTGTTTGTTACGTTACCATGTGTTCGAGCGATGCTGTTGCTGTTCAACATTGCCTTCTGGGTAAGTTAAGTTTGCGATTATTGGAAAATCTGCGACGGAAGATTAGGAACTGCATCAAGTGAGAACGAGGACTTGTGACTTATGTGTGTTCTTCACGGGAGCTTGTGTCAATACCACCTTCAAGTTGAGAAATGTCAGAAAAAAAACTGACAGTTCATGTCAGTAGTACTGGTGATCGTCTGGAGGTACTCTCCTGCCGTGACAAAAGTGAGCTTCCTCTTCCTCATCTCTGTAAGTTTTGTAGAAAATGTTATAGATTGTGTCCAATTGCTAAACATGTCTTCTTACGATCCGGTGCCTTGATGTAATCTTAAGCCCATCTGTCGTCCGTCGCTCTTTCAAAAGGTCTGGATCGATGATTATCCTTCGACAGATCAATGGTGTTGCTCAGAGTAGTCAAGACTCCAAGAGCCTTATCTGATCAGTTCATCAACTTTATCATTTCCTTGTTCTTCTCAAATTCTTCTACTCGTGGGGGCATAGGGCTTAAACAACGTCCGTGGGCCATTTTGATTGGAGTTCTGAAACGCCTTTCAGTTCCCTCCAACTCGTCCCCTATGGCCTTGATTCATTCTCAAGTGTTCTGTGCCACATTTACCTTGTGCTCTTCAACCTGACTGGATGATTGGTATATTTTGCAATGGAATTGTCCACACGCCATAAGGTATGACCGAACCACTGCCACTTCTTTCGTCAAATAGTGGTGCGGATTGGTCCCTAAACCGCTCTCACATGGATTTCCTCTTTCGAAATACGATTTTGCCAAAAAGTCCTCCGTTGTCACTAGTTTACGAAGATTTACAGCTAACGAATGACAAAGGAGGTGACCAAGTACCAAATTTGTAGACTCCACTGACTCCACTTCGGAGTAACTGGAACTAAACGCATCACTTTTCTAGATTTTGGATAGCATCCCGAATGCAGCTTCCCATTTCTGCTGCCCACATTAGGTTTGGTGCCTCCATCAACTGAGACCGTACTTCCCGACATTCGCGATCTACTGTCCTGCAATATTCAGTTGGGGGTTAGAGTTAGAAAGGCTTAGGACTTCTGTTTTGTTCTCTGCTTGCCTTGGTTACGACCCATTTGGTATGGTAAGCAGACAAATATCGTCAACGTAGTCTAGATTTTTTTAATTAGTTGTCCTTTGCACTGAACTTCAAGTCCGGATCTCTCTGCTGCTGAGCCTTCTGCATTCTGCGTCTCCATGTGTCTGCCGACCTTAGCTTTCCAGTGGTCGTCCTTATTTGATTGTTTCGGCTCCCAGAGTAAGATGGTCTCTAAAGTGTTGACGCACTATACGAAGTATGTCGGCATTGTACCTGTGTGCTTTAAGCACATTGAAGAGGTTGCTACTAGCGGATGCAATACGAAGCCGTATGGGAGCATTTATAAGATAGTGACTGCGTCCCATTCCAATTTCGGTCACCTATTTGCTTCGGACGTCCAACTTTTAAAGGCCTCTTCTGATTGCAATGTAATCGATCTTCTCTGCCTTGTCAGATGAGACCCAACTGACCTAGGTGCACGTATTGTGTTCAAGCATTTCAGAAGTCCACAAAGCGTTCGTCATTATCATTTCAGCTTCTTAGGTCGTAAACTCTCATCACGTATTTAAACGTTTAAGCACGGTGTTATCGTTTCCTACCTTGTGCTTGATGAGTTGATCTCCAACCATACCGCTGTCTGCCTGACAGATAGCTGTGACCTCAGCCTAAAACTGCTATAGATCTGTCCAACTACTCAACAGACATACTGATTGGCCTTGGTGGCTCGAGATGTGTTACCAAAACGAAGTAAAGTTTTCTCACACATGCCACAACAGAAGGCAACAGCTCCCTAGCTATTAATCTATTTAGCCAAGCGACATAGACTCTAGGAATCTATTGTTAACTTAGAGACAGAAACGACAGCAGTTTATTTCAAGTTCAAGTCAAAGCTTGCCTGGACCTACAGAAACACCTTCAACTAGCTAGTTGTTCCCGGACACAAGTGCATTGAAGGCAAAGAGATCGCCGATGAGCTCCCCAGACAATGTGCTCAATCAACGTTCACTTCCTCTCTGTAACGTAACCACTTGTCGCATTAGGAACTCTCAAGCCTCTAAGAGAAGTCAATAAATTTCCGCACTAAGCAAGCGTGACGCTAAGCTCCTAATAGACTTCCTCAACGCCCAATGCTCACTCAACTACCATCTTAACAAGCTGGGCGTCCGTCTGTGATTATCTTTTGCGAATGTCCCGCCATAGCTCGTAACAGTCCAAAACACATTGCAAGTGAATTCATCTTCCCAGAAGCAGTCAATTACTAGGTAGGACCCCGATCTTTTTTAGGAAAGGAAACCTTGCTCCGCCCAAAAGGTCACTCAGGTCCCAGTTCCTTTTTGATCTCTGCCACATCTGTAAAAGCCTAATTCTGGCCGACAATATAGTCGAAAAGGTTCTTTTGCGTTTATTGGCAGTCAAACAGTTGTTAAGGCCTTGAGTGAGCAAATGTGAGATCCAAACTGGCAAAATTCAGGATTGGGCATAACTTTCTCCCAGGCAATGACAAGCTAGAAAAACTTGCAAGAGGGGGAGATCATAAAGTGGGTAATGCGAGCCCAGTCGGACCGAAATCGAGTGTGATTGCTCTAGAATTCCTTGCAAGAAAATCGGCAGTACTGCATCCTTCCATTGCTTTTCACATTGCAATGACTCCGATTTGTCCAGAAACAGGAAAATTGATAACAAGAGCATAAGCAGAGCATGGATATGGAATAGATCCGTTTAGAGACGTGTGGGACTGACAAAACATCTGAGTCAACTATCAAAAAGAAGGAATCTCTTGCTGTAGGAAGTTTTAGTCGCAGGAACGCTGGTGGGATCCCCAACATTGACTGCCGTCTGCTGCATTGGTTTCCATGCAAAACAAGTCTCTTTGAACAACCCACAGTGACTCTTGAAAAAGCCGCAGCACCAGCTCTATCAATGTAGCGCTTTAGGACTACTAGCTGTCTCCCCGATGAGCTAGGGAACCTTTGTTTTGTCCCTATTAAGAGGGTCTTAGATTTTCATAAGACCTTTCAATGTTTACGTCAACATACAGCAATGACTCATGTCACGTCCATTGCCATACAATCAATCACCACATTAACTTGTGTATCTTCTCATCTTTTGCAACGCGCGCAAGCCTTAATTGAAACAGATAAAAGCCTCATCTCATTGAAAGTCGCCAGCGTCCGACAATTAATAAATTTATTGACAATGATTACAGAAATGCATTGACAACAATATAAATGTTTACCCGCAGTGTGTCCATTATCAGTTAAGGTCTACGCGTTCGGTTCTTGCCTCTTGGCTGATCCACCAATAATTGCGGTTTGCATAAAAACAAATACGTGCATCTTTTATACATTTATACAGAGAATGCATTATCAGCTCTTAAAATGGATTTATGTGGTCTTGTTGGACAAACAGCTCAGCTAGCTAGTGATAAGAGAAGTTCATTCTTAAGAATGGTTGCTACGTTAATCGATAGTGCATTCAGAATGCATCCAATCGATGACAGCTATTGGTCAAGGTTGTGAAATAACTTTTTAGATACCGAGGAAGAATACTGAAACCTGCCAAAGCTGGCTTGACTTGGCTTACGGAACTGCTTCCTCTTTGCATTCATAATATACTCCAATGGGTTGATCCACTTGAATTGGATTACAATCTCAAGAACTGTCAGGATCTACAAAAATAATTTATGACAGCTCTGTGGAAGCAGGGATGGCATTTACCAATGACGATGAAATTGTTCAAAACTTTTGAAGTTTCATCAGCGAAGAATTATACCAGTAGTTCCGTGGAACCACGGAAGCGCCTTGATTCAATTCAAGACCTGGTTTTGACAGTAGTTCTGCTCTTGGAACAAGATATTTGGAGCTTCTTCCGACAGTCTATTCCTAAAGAAGGTGAATCTTTTAAACACCATCCTTCTTAAGCTGTTTTTATATCAGGAACGTTTCCTAAGACAAGACTTACTTCACTTAGGCTTTCTTTAAACTGAAAACTGTCCACATGTAGTATAATTAAGACATTACCGTTCGTTTAAGAGAAGGTATTGTCAGTTATGCCCGCTTTTCTTTACTCACTTACTTGACGAACGGACTTGATGCTGCATTTGGAGGAGACAATTCTCCACCTTCTTTGTACATGTCCGGCCCTCTCAGCTCGAAAAAGAGCAAAATTAGGAACCAGCTTCTTCCACAACCTAAACAAACTGACTGACATCATAGCAAGCTCCGGCTGGTTCTGGTAAAAGTATAGATCCATGTGGTAACACAAAAGGCCTTATCTAGTCTAAATGAGGTTGTAACTTACAGCTTGCCACTCTAACCTAACCTAGTTGACGGACCGCCGACCGTGACTTCCATTCTAGCTGATCCCGAGCAGCCTGTTTCCAAATTTTTAGATCAACCGCTCTGGCATGCGCAATAGCTTGGTGACCGAGCCATTGTAGTCCTCGTATCTTGACTTTTTGGACAAGATCCACATCTTGGCGCAGCTCTCTCTCATCTTCTCCATACCCCCTCCTTACACGTGGAATTTAAGATCAGAAAGGTGCTTAGTATTTGCTCTACTTTCCTGCTTTTTCTCAAGCACTCGGCACTATAAAGTAAAACTACTCCAGTAGAGCCTCCATTTTGTCTTCCGAGTAAGTACTTTTGGCCCAACATGTTGTGCCAAACCAAAGGAGCATCAGGCTCCAAGGATGAGTCTTCATCGAATCTTCACTTCGACGTACATAGATTAACTCTTTAACTAGGCGGTAGTCCTAAGCTCGGCTTTGTTTGCTAATAGTTTGTACTTTGTTTTAGCCTCATTCGCTTCAACGCTTCGACAAACTGAGAGCGATCGATGATGTCAATGTCGTCTGCGTACCACAGCAGCTGGGAGGATAGTGATTTCCGTTGCCACATGCCCTTCGCACTATAGAGAGTGTCCTCGTCGAAATCCACATATCCATCCTATAGTTAAGCTCCAGGGCCAGAATCCACACTGGTCCTTGCCATTGTGTGTGTTGCAGAAGGGCTTCAGAGGTCACAACGTGAATAGGACTTCAAAGTAAACGCAAGACATAGGATCGCCTTATTTTTAGATGGGAAGCTGATATTCCGGTCATCGGGCATACTTACGACCAAAAACTAACCCCCGTATTTTTTAGCTTCGCTAGAAAGCCATTAGAGACGGCGGCCTTGTTGGTTTTCAGCTGAAAGCTGCGTCTGTATGATTACTCCTTCGTTCACTGGAGGTGGGCGTTCTTCTTGCCCAACAATATGCCCAATCATGAAGTGCTACTTAAATAATTCCCTGTGCATCTGTCACTAGGTTCCCTTCACTATTCCGAAGAACCTGCCGTCTTGTCTTGAAGCCAGCTGCTAGTTGCTTGGCCTAGTTATAGGAAGCGTAGCTCTTCTTCCTACGTAGGATTTTCTTCTCCTCTCTTCGTCCAGCTAGATGGTCTTATTTCCCTGAAACACATTAAGATGTGCATCTTGTGCCACCTCTTCCCGGTATTTGCAGACATAGTTACACCACGGGCATATTTTCGGAGGTGGTGTCTGGTATCCAAAGGTGGCTACCTCTTCAATGTTATTGCCATGCTGGGTCCAGTGTATTTTGGCGTAAGTAAAAGACGAGTGCACAGTGGAAATTCATTTTGTGTACATCCAACGTCAGTACTTTTTTACGTAGCACGGAAGTTCCCCCCGCTGCACAGCCCTCAACCTGTAGAACCAGTTCCATATAATAACCCCTAAGATGCGGGACCTGATGCTCTGATGCCAGTATTCCACTACGAGAGTGTGAATCCTGCCGTTGCTTCTTAAAGGGCTCATCTGCCACCGTCTCTATTCCAAATACAGTCTGGGTTGGACCTGGGTCTCAACCATCAAGCGTCTATTGACTAGCCCTGATTCGTATACGAGACAACAGTTCATGAAAGCTGTTTACGTTATGCAACTTGACTAGAACTCTAGACGCCATCAATGACTTCATTAAGGGTATTCATCCGCTGCCGTCATGAACAAGAAGCAGTGCCTAAGTGAAAGGATACCCCTCCCCTTCTATTGACTGCTGCCGCCAAGACCATTAAAAGCGGTTAATTACCCAATTTCTGATCAGGCTGAGAGTCGACGTTCCTAGGCATTATCCAAATAAAACCGCTTGTATTCTCCGCCTTCCTTTACTACTAACATCGTTATTCCGGGGTCGATTCGAAGCCTGGAAACTGATTGTAACTCAAACTTAACCTCTTTTTTCTTTTTCTTAGGCTTGTGGACTGTCAATTGTTTGGGCGGGAATATGGTTGCACACCGATTTGCAGAACTATTTCAAAATCAGCACGGAGTACTCGAAAGCAGCGCCACTGGTTTTGGTCACCATCGGAACGATAATAATTCTCATTTCCACTTTAGCCTGCACTTGCATAGTTAAAGTACAAAAAACGATGCTAGTTGTTGTAAGTCCTACGATTATAATGTCCTACAAGCAAGATTCTAAGTTTCTTTACTTTCCACAGTACGGGGCTTTCCTAATAATAGTTCTCTTCACGGTGATCACACTATCGGCGTACATCTACACCTACAAAGATCAATTGGGCAATGGACTAGCAGCAGGCATTCGTCATGACATAAGTCATTACAACAATCCGCCAACAAATCACCCCAAGGTCATTGATTTCATTCAGAGAAAGGTAAGCTTCAAACTCTAGTCGTTTGGTCTTCAACTTGTATTCTTTCAGCTTCAATGTTGCGGTGGCGAAAGTCACCTGGACTGGTTGATGAGCCCCAAACAAATCGCTCCACCATCATGTTGCAAGAAGCCATTGTATAATTGTAATACGGAGGATCCGAACACCGTGTATCCAATTGTAAGTGAAGACTTCTTTTAGAAAGATCATTGTAAAGGATAATTTCATTCCAGGGATGTGCACCCAAGTTACTGGTTTTGGTGAATTCAAACTTGACTTTGATTGGTGCAACTGCATCGGCTATTGCACTATTTCCCCTATTCGGAACGATTTTAACATTTTGCCTAGCAGCGACCTCTAGGAAATATGGTTATGATCCGATAGTATAAAACCACAGGTCTGTGCGATTGGAGAAACCTGACTGAAATGGAGCTCTCATTTTCTGAGAAAGTGCAAAAGTCCAAAAGAATTTTTTATTTGTTATTTGTTTTCTTTTCAAGAATAAAACTAATTTTAACTGTAAACTTAAGTAAAACAATTGAAATCATTTGACAATCTATCCGTATAAATTGGTTTTTGAACATCCCTGTGCACACCAGCGATCTTTCCGGACCTTTCTGAGGGCGAGTTTACACCGTGAATGCAATATGTTTTACAAAAGGCATAAGTCTCTTATAAACGTAACCGTTATCGACTGTTAATCTTTGGACAGTCTCTAAAGCTTGAAGGGATATCTACTAGAAAACAATAAGTGACATGCGCTGTATGTATGAACACAGCCCCTGAAATGATGACACTTCTGAGTCAGACTGAATTTCGGGTTCCACATTGGGTTAGGTTGGGTGGCTGTCCTCGCTAAGCACGGGTTCCACATTGGGACCCAGACTTTGAAGAGAAATTTGTCTATTGACCGGATACCGATCACCTAGAGTGAAGCCGAGGAGGGGAAGACAAATGCATTCAAGAGGGTACAAGCGTCCGCAGATTTTCCCAAACTAACCACTGTCTGCCAACTCGTACTGATACCTCCTCGTGGTGGTAAACCTCAGGTATCAAGTAGCTCAACGGAAGATAGTGTTCCAATCCTTTTGGAAGGTTATTGAGGCCAACGAGAGAAAGGGAGTGTTTCCCCTAAGGCGCTCTTCCCTGGTTCCAAATGCCAGCGGAGGTATTCTCTAGATGAAATCAACGGTGGATTGTATAGTTTCAGGTCGAACTACTTAGTGAACACATTATACGGACTACGTCGGCTTACTCGGGTCGGAGACCTGCAGTGTATCCGACTGCTTGTTGTTAGAGTACAAGCAAGGATCTGGCTCTCTAGGTTAGTGATTGTGCTGGTGAAGGTTCTGACCTACCACGGAAAAAGCAAATAGTTACGAAGCAACAACAAGAAACAAAGCCTCCACGACACCACCTCCGATTAAAGATTCAAGCAAATCGACTTTACTGCTAGGCGGAAAGTTGTCGTAGCTAGTACGCGGTTTTCGCATCTCAATATTCACAAGGAAACCTGAAAGTCTCACCTATCAACCAGATTAATCACATTGCGATCGATGTAAGGCACTCCTCCGATGTCCAAACGTTTCGAGGGGCGAATATTAACTCGGACCGCTTTCTCATTATTGTCTAGATACGACTGTGGGTACCTTGAACACCTCAAAGCCAGCTACAGACGGCTTCAATTGAGAGAGATCTTCAGAGCCTTTTCCGCTCGAGTGTCCCTTAACCGCTCAAGAGGTCCTATGCTGTAAAGTACTGAAGACCAGCGGCAGCACTGCCAAAAAGACATACAAAAAGGAACTATATAAAAGGCCCAGAGGTACTCAGAACAGAAGTGAAGGGTTAAACACTGGCTTGTCAGAGAAAGCATAAGAGGTGATCAACGACACATAGAGAGATGCTATTACAGGAATGAGGTTCGAGTGAAAAGGGCGAAAAATACAAATACGAGACTACAAAACCCGAACCGAAGACTGCAAGGTATAGTTGGAAGAAAGCATGCCCGATAAAAGGAACCTCAGCATTGTTTGTTCGATCCTCTAGAAAGATGACCCTGTAAACTGCGCCAACTATAGAGCCTTAAGGCTTCTCAATATGGCTAAGAAGGTCCTATCTCCTGTACGGCAGATCTAGGAGAAAACCGAGAAGTTCCCAATCGATACCCACCACATTTTTATCAATTTTAAGGCCACGTATGACAGCATTTATGGAGACAAACTATGAAGAGCATACCGTAGGCCTACGGTCCCATCTGTATAGCCGGTGAGTGGAGGAGGTGATACAATGACGATCTGTATGGACCAGCGACATCGACCTATTTAGAAGATACAACAACTGAGATAGCTTGGAAAGACTGAATCTGCTAAGCCTTATCTTGATCCCTTGACACACCGAGATTGCCGGAAATGGGTTCTCCGATGAGCTTGCTAGGCATGGTTGGAAGGATAACTGCTCCGGCCCAGAACTCATGTTGGGTTTGCCCATATATTCGGCTAGGGCTTCCATCGCTGGCTTTCTAGCAAATACAAGTTCAGGCGGCATGACTCTTCAGGATGCAGGCAAACGAAACAGATCCTTTCCGACTTTTGTAAGAAGTCCTCGGCATTGTTGCTGTCCCTCAGTAGAAAAGACTGAAGACGTCTTATTGGGATTATATCGGGACACTATACCTTTGCCAAACAGCTCAATGTGTTAGACACCACACTCTGTAATGCTTGTGGAGAAGACGACACGGTGGAACACTTTCTATGTGATTGTCCTGCCTTTGCTCGTATCAGGTGGCAGATTTTCAAGACCGCAAACAGACTCTGCTGAAAATGGCGCAAGGAGGTTGATTATAATCTTCATAAGCTCAGAGATTTCAAAAAGATGCTACTGGTCTTGGACTGAAAGAATGATACTTCTGTTCAAACCCTAATCTGCCTAATCTAGGCCCTTGCCTGCACCTTCTTTTTCAGATTCTTGGTCCGTGAAAAGCTGCTTTCATTTTATTCGTCCGAGTTCGAGTGCCAGCCTATCGTGCCTCACATTCGAAATTAAAACAATCACCAGTCTTACATTTAACTTTAATGAGATTTAAAAATGTTTGCATTAAATAATATTGTACTCATACACCTACACACGTACAAAGGCTTAAACTTAACGAAAGATTTAAGTGCTTAACTTAAAGTGCTATTATTTACAAAATGTCACACAAAGATTTAATTTAAAATTTAGGAAAGTCTTCTTGTAGCTGCCGAAGCCGGACTTAACAGTGACGAATCACTCTCCATGCTTTTCAATCGTTGCAAATTGACGCTACAAGCGTACGTTGAGTTGGTCGCATATGTCGGTGGACCATTCTTTAAAGATGCTTTCGCCTTGATTCCTACAGAAAAGAAATTAGTTATTCATAGCATCTTTCAAGACTCTTAAGGAACTTGCCCAATCTTGCAAGAATAGCCTGCCAGACCTTTCGTTTAAAGACGAAAATAAAAAACACTATAACGCCCAGTAAAACATTAAACGAATCACTAATGACCCAAACAAATGTTCTCTTTCGATTGTAGAAAATGATGCTGATAATCTCTAAGAACCATGTTATGCCCATAACCACAAAGAGCTTAGTATTCATCATAAACCGTGCCTTATCCATGAAGAAACGCTTTCGCAGCACTGGCTTTTCTACATTCGAACTCTGCATGCGATAGATTTCACGTTTTACTTTGTTGCAATAGCGTAGTGTCAAAATGAAAAGGACCAAATTAACAAGGAACAAAACCCCAACGGGACCGGAAAAGAAGAGCAATTGTGAAGCTGCTAATGTATCTGTAAAAAGAAAAGAACATTTTGTATCTTAACACTGGCAAAAGGGTAAGGTAAACTCTGTGTAAACTTACGTTGAAACCAACATCGTCCTTGTCCAAATTTAGGCCGAAGATGTTCATTGAGAAGCTTGTACTTTGTCAGGAGAATCGTTATACCAGTCATGAGTGATGGCAACCCCCATCCGTAGATTGAGTAAAGGATGAATTTCTTCTGTTGGCCTCGCTTCATGCTTTGTGCACGTTCGGCATTTCTGAAAATGAAAAATGGAAGAGTTAAACTTTGATGAAGTAAATGAAGGCTGACTTGCATTGGTTAAGACAAAAAGATGGCGAAGATCAGGAATTTTGAAGAAGTTCTGACATGATGACGATAGAGCTAGAGTCTAGTGCTCACAACACTAGCCCCTCTAAGTTACAGAAACGAAAATGCGAGCACCATGGCAAAGCAGGAGTCAGCATTCTAGTTTCTGGACCCTGAACCATTTGCTGCACTAGGTAGAGGAATAGCAATGTGCATGATTAGTGGATCAGGAATGAACCTCTGAAAAGGGGGAAAATTGTGGCAAGTAAAAATCCCGATAAAAATTTCTGCCAAGAGCTAATTATGATGCGAGGAACTTTCAAATGATTAATAGCGTCGCCCACGAAACATGAAAGCTTCGAATTTCATCCAGAGATGATGGGTTTGGTGGTCAGCCACAGTGAAAATAGCAAACTTAAACCTCCAGACGAAGATTCAATGATTGGCTTGTGTAGAAACTTCAAGTACAATTAGAACAACACCGACTGCAGCCCTTGAGATCATGCTAGGGCTAAAGCCTGTCGAACCTTTCGAATAAGGGTCTGATAGGTCACCAAACAATGACCAGATGGGCGAAAATTGAGGCGAAAACTGACTTTTTAACACCAATCTCTGAATTCAGCCTAAACTCCGAACCCAAATTTCCCTCCAGAGAGAGCTGGACAAAAGGAGAGCCCATAAACTCCAACCATATATCCATTTTTACGGATGGGTCAAAAATGGATGCGGATGTAGGTGCTGGGATCAAGCATCGCACGGTTGATAAGACTTTCAAACCATAGTAACGTGTTCCAAAGGGAAGTTCAAGCAATCGCCGAGACTTCACGAGGACAATCACAGCAGACACTCCCAAGAAGATACATTGACATCTGCATAGATAGTCAAACACTGACATGACGAGCTCAAGTCTCTTTGTGCTAATCAGCACCAGGTTCCGGGACATAAGAGCATCAATGGAAATGGGGAAGCGAATGAACTCTCGCTAGAATGGGTTCTGAAATGGACCTACCAATGAAAGTCTAAAAACTCGTGAATGAGAGATGGAGTGCTGCACCTCAAGGACGCTCTGTACTGGCATTGTGACAGGTTTCAACCTGCCAGCGGCCGACCTAAAGAAAATGCGTTTGAGTAACTATACAGAGGATGTGGCGACGTAGACTCCGAGAAGAACACATTCCACCTCCTATGTAAATGCCCAAGCCTTAGCAGAAATAGAAAGTCAAGCCCTCAGAGAACACTTCTTCAATGATCTGAGCGAACTTTCAAACAAACCATCGAAAGCATTCCTTAATTCCTTTAGAACTCGGGTTGGTTCAGGGAAGCCAATCAACAATAGCAATCCTTGTTTCATTATTTCAGGTATGCAACAGGGAAAACAATGGATCTTATAAGGTCCACCCCTACAACAAACGAAGATGAAGAAGATGATCTGGAGGTAGTGTTTCGAAGTCTGGAGGTCACCTTTAACTGCGATAACTCATGGAAAAGAGACGAAAATAGACGCAGTGAGGTAGTCTGGTGGTCTATTCAATCCACTAAACGAAGTTTCACTTCACTTGGTCATGGTCATGAATCGATAAACGTCCTTCACACCATTTATTAGTGCATTCCCCTCCATTTCTACTAAAACAACAAAAGTGGCATCACTGAACGACTTGAATTCCCATAAAATGAATCTAAACACACTCTACAATGCACGTCAGATCACTTAACGCTAAATGAATATGATTCCCATTCCATCTCATGAAATTAATTTTATGATTCACCCTCTGTACCTCACATCCTACTTCCAACACACTAATTCCGATGAATCGACGACTCGTGCCAGGACAAACATCACATGGCAGACGTATGATACACATCCGAGACTAATGCATCTTAATTTTATTGTCACATTTGACACTCACCATTAGCCCGCTTTTAGGTGCGTCTTAAATATGCCACCCTGTGGATAAATTAATCGACCCCCAAACCGTACCAACCATTGGAGAATAAACAAATAATCCATCAGCGAGCTTCTGGAATAAATACACACGCAAGTAACAAAGTCCAAGGGGGGGAATTCCTGCCATTAGACCCGCAATCGGAAGTTGCAAACCAACTTCCACGGTCTCATACACTTTGGGTCAAAATGGCTATAAAAATACCGACAACTGATGGGTTTTTCTAATTTTGTTGACAACTTTATTGGTTTCGCTTGAAGAAACTTTAGCCGAATCCATGCATCTGTAGCTCCCTACCGACAAGTAGCTATTAAAAGATATATTGACGTCAAATTTTCAACACGAAATTGCTCTTAAATATGTGGATGCAGGCCACTCCAATCAAAAAGCTAATGGAGCAGTGGACCCCAATCTTTTCGAGTCACGGGACACTTATAAACTACACAAAGAGGTAAGTCGAAACAAAGCACCTCAGTCTCTCTTCTACAAGTTGTCTCAGTCAAAGGTGACCACAGGATTTCTCCACAGTTTTTCTCTGACAGTGATTCACCGTGTCAATGCTTGAAGGATATTTGACTAATCCTCTGGATTTGAACCCATTGGCAACCCAAAATGTCACGTCTTCTACTAGTCAGGGGCGGACATTCTGCTCGTCCACCATTTCTATATCTAGGGCAGCGGATAGTTCACGACCTAGAAACTCAAGGACTTACACTTGCTTTACCAGGTTATCCGTCCTCTATACCTCGTTTTGAGTTTTTGAACACATCCCATTGGCAGATTTCTATCTCGAACCTGATACTCGCTCAAGTCCAGCACGTGTAGCAGTGCCAACATTTCGGCCCGATACACAGATGTGTTTGTTCCCAGGCTAAGATGGCAGGCTAGGCCTAGATCGTTTAAAAAGATTCCCGGACCACAGTTTGAGAAACCCGGTACTAAAGCAACGAATCTGTTACAAGTTCAACAAAGAATTAAGGTCGATTCACGGATTTGGGGCACAGAGAGTCTTCAAGTGAGCAGCGAGAGACTGATACACAATCGACGAACCATTATTTGGTGTGGTTTTTGGCTGGCCGTACTCCGAATCCACAATGAATTCTAGAATAGTCTTTGGTGGAGTGGTTGACAGATCACCTAAGTCACTGAAGAAGAAAGCGCTTAGGGCTGTTTTTCTGCTGTTAAAAGTCCTTGTGGTCTCATGCTTTTCCTCGTCGCCACAGCTTGTGATACCGTGACATGTTGTCTCCGTTGAGACAATTCCACTAATTCACTTCAATCGATGTATCGACCTAATCTGGTTCAAGTGCTCAGCCTTTCCCTGCCAGTTCATGAGCCTTCTGGTTTCTGGGTTAACATTTGTGACCGGCAGCAATGTATACGTTTCGATTTTACCTCTACGTCAGGGAAAGCTTTAGTTGTAGTTTGGCTATCCCGGGAGGCAGTTCTCACTGCACGAATCTCCGCATAGAAGGTTTGGCTGCACCGCGTGATGCCACCCTCTCTCGGATCTCTAAGGATCCATTGTATTCCTCTAACGTGGAATGTCCAGTCTGAGGCAAACGGACGAAAAGAAAAAAAAGATCTGAGTTAGTATGATAATGATTGTCCGACCTCCTTGACCCATCCCGAGTTCGTAATGAACTTAAGAATGGTTTTTGGTGGCTTCTTAGACAAATCGTCCAAGTCATTGAAAAAGTATTCACCGACAATCGTCTTTATGGTTCTGTGTAGGCTGGGGCATTCGCATAAGAAGTGAGTTGTGTTCTCTTCCACGTCTGTACTCCTGCAGCCTCTGCATAAGTTGTCGGTGCTTAAATGCATTCTTCTAAAGGGGCCGCCAGTGTTCTTCGACTACTTGTCGTGGTGAAGACGCGTAGTACGACCTAATAATTCCGGAGGGTGGTTGCAGCAGTGCCACCCAGCCTGTAAGGTCTCTGATGTAGGGTAAGAAGCTAAAGAGTAGTCAACCTGATTCTAGTGGTGATGTGAGCGTATAGTAAACCGTGCCCAAGGATGCGAGATGGTCAAATCAGTCGCAAACAAGCTCCTTCAAGTGCATTGGCAGGGCTTGTCGTATTAGCGCCTTATCACAGTAAAACTGGCTATGCTGTGATGGACATACTCCTTACCGGCTTACTTGTGGGACTTAACATGAATTCAACCAAGGGGGCCACCAGTAGGTTGTAGCCTTTGGTAATCCCTATGAAGAGTGTTAAGTTTGATCTGTTTAGCGCAAGAATTTGTCCAGACTTTTCTGGAGATGCAGCATGATGAGAGTGCGCTCCATTTCCCGTAAGCTTGCGTTGGAACTCAAGTGCAATGCTAGATTTGACGAGTGAAAAGAGAGACAGTGCTTAGTGATCGAGCAGTGTAAGGTCCTTTTCCGATGACTTTTACTCTACCCGCCGCACGCTTTCCCTATGGCCTTTAATGAGTGTTTCACTTTTCGTTGCACTCAACTTACACTACCGTGACAAAAGAGGTTTCACTTTCAGATACTACTGCCTCCTGTGACAACTAGACAAATTTCGAAAAATCCATTACTAGACAACTATTCCTATACCTACCTGAAAACTAGACGGAACTTTCGGTGATGACAAATCGATTTGAATACATAAGTAGCTACGTCTACCTAATGTCCAAACCAACTATCTGCGGTAATTGTTTGCGTTTGACATAGAAATACTTGTGGCAAATCCAACCGTGTGGGAATTTCTATGCACGGTAAATGAATGTCCAGTAGTTTTCCTTTCCAAAACCCCTGCCGACAATTACTCATTGAAATCTTTGAATGAATTCGCTCTTGCTCATCGTCAATTCATTTTTAAAGACCTTTCTCCGTATGTTGACTACAAGTCTCATCTTTAGAACGACAAAACAACATCAGAAGAGTGTACATAATATTTATCAATTTGAACATTCCTCATCATTCGCACTTTAAACTCTGACTCGTGTGTACCTACTGCCTACCCGTAGTACTCGTGCTATTGAAACGCTCTTAAACGGCGGCGGTACCTAGATTTATTTTAATTTTTAAAAAACCGAACCGACTTTTGTGATAAGAACTATTTGGAACGTCTGCAAAGTGACCTTTTGTTAATTATGTCACCAAAGGTAGTCCTAGTGCTTGTCGTTTTGGTTTTAATTAGAAGCCAGTGTTCTGTACTAGCCGCAGTCAAGGGGAACAAAACATCTTTAGAAGAAAAACAACGTCTAGATGCGGAGATACAAACGATTTTATTTGGAGAGACACCACACATTCATGAGTGTTTGGTGAGTAGATACATAACATCTGAAAAGCGATACAAAGTATCTTCATTGTGAGACGTAATTTCGCTTGAAAAGTTAGTCAATCATTAAATGATTAACGAATGAGTAAAAAAAAAAAAAAAACAAATCAAGCTCAGTTTGGAAGGCTGCCTTAAGTGATAGTAGAAAGTGAAAGTGAAGCGCTGTTGCTCTTGTTTTGATTATGTGCATGTGTATGTGTATAACCCCTGTCCAGTGTGAACTGCTGATAGGGCGATCGAAATTCTAGACATTTTTAGATTTACTATCAAATGTTTTTTGAAATAACATGCGTTCGATCTTTTTGAATTAAGTTCTTCGACTTATGTACAATCGATCAAGGAGATTTGTGCAGTTAACAAGCCTCAGAAGTATAGTTTTGTAAGATCGTTAACTAAGACCACATCGAGTGACGCTTTCCATCCTTCAAGATCCTGAGCACTTTGCTTTCAGTTTACTAGATCAAGGTTTCTAGCGTCAGCCATTGCTTGATCTTAAAACCGAAGGATTGGTCTCCCTTTTCTTCATGAACGAGGTGGGTGCGATTCAAAAATCCTCTTAGCTGGAGCATTCTCGTCCATTCGCTCGATGTGGCCTACCAGACTACATCCACATCTTTGTACAGCTCGAAGAGTTCACGGGTATAGCTTCTCCTCAATTCGCCGTAGAAATTTTGTTTCGACGGATCTCAAGATCTGCCCCGCTGTCTTACTATTTGCCCAGTGTTCAGCTCCATATAGCAAGAAGCATAATTGTTGATCTTCGAATTAGGAGTTTGGACTCTAGCTGTTTGGACAAACTGAAGTGGCAGAGGTTGCCTACGATTATCCTTCGTCGAGTCACCCACTAAGGAGTCATTTGTAGACGAACTCCTTCATTTCCTAAAAAACGCTGTCGATTGTCAAGTTCTGTCCCGGACTGTGTTGGACGGATCGGTATTTGGTCGACAGCATGTACGTTGTCTTCTTCTCGTTCACCATAAGACCAAATCGTTTGGCTTGTTATTTAATTGCCATAAAAGCTTCAATAATGACACGTTGGTAACGCTGGTATGCGTACTCCCGCCTTCTGCGTTTATGCCAGTCTTTCGGACTGTCTACTCCAGCACAAGATGAAAGCAAACTCAAGACACCGTGTCTTTTTGCCGAAATCCGGTGCATGTTTGGAATGATTCAGAGGTTCTGTTTCCAAGATGCACGGTGCATTGG
Organism: Criorhina ranunculi; assembly: GCA_951813785.1. Classification (NCBI taxonomy): domain Eukaryota; kingdom Metazoa; phylum Arthropoda; class Insecta; order Diptera; family Syrphidae; genus Criorhina; species Criorhina ranunculi. The sequence continues at coordinate 38,803,268 of OX638383.1, read as the reverse complement.
GAATTCTCTAGCGTGACACGACACAACGGCATCAGTTTTCTCGTCATCCCGAGTTAGGTGCAATGAATGCTGTCGTATGCACCTTTGAAGTCGATGAAGAGATGGTGAGTATCGACATGGAACTCCTTGATCTTTTCCAGGCCCGAAAGCCACACTGGTAGAAGCCCATGAGTGTGTGCAAAACGGCTTAATTCGTTCACACATCACACTTGATATGGTCTTGCAGGCTACATTGAGCAGGCATACGCCTCGGTAGTTCTTGCAAGACATAGGCCATCAATTTGTCCGAAACCTACAAATGTGGTCAATTGCTACGAGTTTGTCAAGCACGGTATATCGTAGGTCGTCCAGTCGTGAAAAGAAGCAAGAGATGTGCTTTTTTTTTAAAGGCAAGTGCAGGACATTAGTCACACAGTAGGTGTCCAATAGTTTCCATTTCTTTCTCGTCGCTGCAGTCATTGTATGGAAAACCTAGTCGTACTGCCGGATTGTCTACCAAGTAGTACCCAACCAGGAAAGACTGGAAAAAGTGAGAGAACTATCTGCCACCCCACACCCATTTCCTTCAAGCCATTCAAAGAGGCTGGAAAGGGGATGACATTTTTCCACCACTGCTACAGGAGACAGCTGATGTAATAGCATCCATTTCAGCCGAAGCTTAGATCATGGGCATGTGCCAAAAGCCATGTAGCATTCCAGATAGCTCCAATGAGCTAAGGAATTCCGCAGGGAAAGACACGGTCTTATCGGCATTCATCACTACGTCCATTGAACTGAAAGTGTAAACACGAGCTCCTCGCTTGCGGTTTACTCCAAAATATTCGAGAAAACACATTCAATGAGCCCGTCCAGGCTTTGCATTAGACAGCAGAAGTTTTCAGATAGCGTCACTTTACCACTGCCATGGACTTGAGGCAGCCAATACCCGATCTTGGGAAGTTCAGCTCTCCAAACAAACTCTTCTATGCAGCTAAACTGATGAGTTTCATCGTCTGCACACTTTTCTTCCGATGCTCCAACATAAGGCTCGTGTTTGGCTCATCGGGCCTCCACTGATTACAGAGAAAGTCTGTCTGAAGTCAGCGGCCAACAGCACCACCATACCCTGCCCATCAGCGTTTCGTCGTTCCTCTGGTCATTCAGCGTGCGGTCCAGTACCTCTCCTGCATGATACATTCTTTCACCGTGCGATGGCTACTCCTGCTGATGTTCCAGATGAAGTTCTCGGCGTGAGCTAGATTCATCAGCAGTTCTTTCGAATTTTTGGAAGTTGAAAAGTCTTGTCGGTGCCACCAGCAACAAGCAGCAATTCTGGCGCCAACTGCTCCACTTGTTCATAGCTCAGGTCTCTCAAAGTGTCACGGTTGATTCTTTCGTTTTTGTAAGGCTTTTCGATACCAACCTGCTCCCGACTCTTTCGCACAAAGGTACGACACAGTCTTCGATGTCAATGGAGGCTTCGTCACATATTTGTAAAGCTGGTACTAGGATCAGTTAACTGGCATCGTTGCAGGATATCCTCAGTAATGTCATCCCTGAACGTTTGCCACAATTGCTGCAGTCTGACAGCAAGTGGACACCTACTCAGGACTGTCTCTTCCATGGTCGCAGTCCAGGGGCTCTTATTTTCAAGGTGACCCCCAGCTGCACACTCTTCTTTATACATCGCGTCTTCATGTCCTTTCACCATTCTTGGGTACGTCTCGAAAGAATGACCTTCATAAGTCCTTGTCTAGCCTTGTTGTTGAAGTCGTCCTAGCTCCTTAATGAAACATTTAAATATTTTTTACTAGGGTTCACTTAGGTCTAGACTGACCCTTCCTAAAGCCGTTACAACTTCAGTAGCTCTCCAAAATTTCTAACATGTTTTCTCCCTCTTCCTTACAGAACATCACATTCAAGCGCAAGCCACCAGAAATAAAAGGAAACGATACAAAACGACAGGAAAAACCCTTCTGGACGGTGGTCATCCTTAAAGAAGAAATTTTCCAAAATAAAACACTCAACATTCAACAGTGCACCGGTTCCTTGATTCATCCTCAAGTTGTCCTTACCGCTGCCCATTGTGTGTACAAGAAATCATTGTCAGACTTGAAAGTCCGTGCTGGCGAATGCAATAGAAGACCCGACAAGAATATCGCATTCCATCAGGAACGTCGAATTGAAAGTGTTGTCAGTCAAAAGGCTTATCATCCGGCCAAGCCGAAGCGGGATATTGCTCTCATATTCCTTGAGAAACCCTTTCAATTGTCTGGCCATGTGAAGACAGTTTGCCTACCACCATCGTATGCTCAGTCAGATGTCAATTACGTCCGATGCTATGCAACTGGTTGGGAACGGAAGTCTCATGTTTTGCTGGGACATGCCAATTTTAAAAAACTCGATCTGCCCGTCATTCCCAGTGACAAGTGTGAGCAAGTTTTGAGGCTCACAGGACTAGGAGAAGATTTTGAGTTGCACAAGAGCTTTATGTGTGCCGGTGGAGAGGCTGACAAACGTATGCTGGACGGGAATGGTGGTGCACCATTAGTTTGTCCGATATGTGAAGTTACCGGACGAATGGTTCAGGTCGGTGTTATGTCGTGGGGATTCAATAGTGTCCCAATGCCAGATGTTTTCACTTCGATAGGCAGTGCTCGTTCCTGGATAATGGAACAACTCCAAATAAAAGGCTTCAAGTTGGCTAGGTGTGGTTTTAATCAGAAATAAGGACCGGATTGTGTGTAGTTTAAGATAAATTTAAGGATAGCACTGGTTGGTGTGAGATTTAATAAATTCAACAAAATTTAGGAACTTTTTTTGGACTTTTATTCCCTCTTTCAGCAATAGCAGGAGATCGTGGATACAAGTTGACGTATAGTGGGGCTATGATGCATAGATTCATGTAGAACAACGTCAGGCACTCACTCTTGCTCATTGGTGAACGCTTTCTTGTAGAACACTTCCTTCAAGTTCACCGTAGATATGTCCAAACAGAGGCTGTTGATGAAATCGCGCAGAATGTGTCGTCAGTCTCGTACTCAACATCCCTTACATTGGCGCATATTGCCCCTTTTTACCCCGAACCACTCAGCTTAGATACCTGGTCAATCGCTGCTATACGTACACACCATCAACAAGCTCTTGCTACACGGCGACGAGTAGAGGGTACTCGAGAAGTCGATGGTTGTGACTCCAAGGCTGACAAAGTAAATTTAGTGCCCTTCTCTGCCGCCTTCTTTTGGCCACGCTGCTCATGTTTCGCTTCGCCAATAGTGTGATTTACTTCCTTAGGTGGCGCTACAGTTCAGGGTGAATCTGGCCCTTAACCAACAAGCCTCGCCAGGTTACTTCCTTAAGGTGGCGCTACAGTCCGGGGTGGACCTGGACCTCAACCAACATGCGTCTCCAGCCAGCTTGATCTTTATCTAGCTGCCTCCAGTTGCGCACGCTAAGTTGGGTGAGGTCCCCTTCAACTTACGTGCGTCACCTGAGTCGCGGTCTTCCTCTACTGCGCTGTCCCTCAGGGGCGGATTCGAAGATTTGTCGGACCGAAGCATTGGTGTCCATCCGCTCTACATGACTCAGCCACCTCAGTGGTTGGACCTTCACTCCTCTGGCTAAGTCAATGTCGCTGTACAGCCCGTAAGCCTCTCCAGCTAGCCTAGTATTAAGCTAACCGCCTCCAGTTATGCACTCCAAATTGGTTGAGGTTTCCTTCTAGTTGTCCGCGCCTTAGGTGAGGTCTTTCTTCTAACATTGTCCCTCCAGGTTAGATTGGAAGACTCTCTTGACCGGAGCATTGTCGCTGTACAGTTCCTTTTCCAAAGCCATTCAACGCAAACGGAACCGAACAAGAACTTTTCGTTCGAAGCGACCAAGGGTTATCTTCACCCGCCTTCGATGGACTCCATGTCATAGAGTCGGACTGGGATGATTCAAGTCGAAATGTGAAAATTCGATCGATCGTGAACTTACCTGGCCTGATCTACTGATAGCGGATCTTATACGCGATGTTGAGTTAAGGAGGTCTCCTTTTTTGTGGATCGGACAAACGATGCTGAGATTCCGTTCATCAGGCATACATTCGTCGAACCAAATCCTGGAGATGAGTTGGTGTATACTCTCTACCAAGATTCTGAAGAGAAGCCGCAGTGCCAAAGGGCTATGGACAGCCCTCCCGAACAAACACAACATGCTCCCTACCAAGTCATCTCCGGCTGCTTTAAAGCCGGAAAGACGTCCGATCCGATTTCAGTTTGGATCGACACTTCGCTTTGGTCAGGTGGAAGGAAGTTTGGGCAGTCATCGTCTAATGTGAATCGTTCGTTCTGCCTGTACAGTCTGCAAAAGTGGTTTTTCCATATTCTCAGCACCGACTGTGTCTGCTATGAGGTTTCCTTCTTCATTTCTACAGGCTTCCGAACGGGTTCGATAGGTTTCCATACGCGTTCCAATAATGTATAAGCCTCGGCTTCCTCCCTAAATGGATCAGCCTCCAATGGACGAAGACTAATCTGAAGAATCCTACGTCCCCATAGATGGTCAGCGCAAGGCTGGTGACATTGCGATCTATATGAACGTTAAGAGCGTCACACGGTTAGTGCCCGTAGTCCAGGAGTCCTTTTATTTGGAACTAGATTTCGTCGGAGACATCTGCACGGTCCAGGTTACTGTGTCCAGCGTGTGCAAACACCCTATTGTACCGAATGTTGACATTGAATCTTCCTCTTTTGTGTCTTACAGCTACTTCATACCCTGTGCTACGCCCGACTCTTCCATGTCGATCGTGCTAAGCGATGACTTTAATGTTGATGTCCCACAAGACGAAGCGCTGTTAAATTTTATGCAACGATAGTTCGCTCTTGTGGATCTCCCCATGCTTCCTTCCACTCTTAGCAATACGCGCATTGATCTGAGTTTTGTTAGGAATCTTGGTCTTGAGACCGCGTCCTTGGAAAAGCTTACTCTCCATCGAATACCACACAGTCAACCTTCCCAAATCCAATTCACCAATCAATAACCCTTCGACAAGCTCATTATCTAATCAAATTACACCGCAAGCTAATAAGGGGAACAAATTCTATTTACAAAAGCTCACCCAAAGGTCTGCCATATATCGAAGCACATCACATTCATCCACGCGAAGGCCGCCATTAAGCTAAAGTAAATGAAAAATGCTGAAATTAATTAAAAAACAAAAATGTATTAATAAAAACGATGATCTACGTCAATTGGTGTGCAATTTACCGCAGGCAAAGCATATGTTGTCATTCGGCGGCGTTATCTGTGTTATGGCAATCCCCAGGTAGGCGGTAAACAGACTTATCACCAAACAAATCAGAATCTTTCCCGGTAGATTCCTCAATTTCGGAATGGACAGGTACACCAGCAGTGTTAGGCCATAGAATACGCACGATATCAGCAGACCGATTGAGTATAAATTGAACTTGATGGCATCCTTTCCTACATCTTCGAAGCAGAGAAAAGTATATAACTGAAGTTGGATGAGACGCTTGGTTACTTCGATTTGGGATCTATATTTGGAAGCTTACCTTTTGGACACCCATAGAAGCGGCACGAATTTTTTCCACACAGTAGTTGGTGTTGTCGAAGGTTTTACGGATGAACGGCAGGAAAACGGAACCATCGTCTATGCTTATGTTGTGATCATCATCGGGGTAATCTGGAGCCGGGCTTAATTTGTACTTTTTGCAATCTAAGCCACGAAGAACACCGAATACTGTAGGAGGAGAGGGGAAAATATAAAATAATTTGGTTTGAGTATGTCAAAGTTGGAAGGGTAGACGGGAAGGCTATGAATGGGAGCTTACAAAGGTCTGAAGACGGGAAGGCTATGAATGGAAGCTTACAAAGGTCCGAGGAATTTATGTCTTAGGTGGTACAGGTCAGGACAGTGACAGAGGAAGTTGGTTGTATCCTCATGCATTTTCTCGTCATCGCAGCCCTTACACAGGTGTTCTTCCGTAATACGGAGCTTCTTCATGTAGAGATACGCAGAGTGTTATGCCCCTATAAGGGTGGAAAGGGATTTTCTATCTTTTTGTGTAATTCTGTCGGTGCTAGCTTTGTCAAATATGGGCCTCAACTAGGACATCTGTTGTTTGTCTCTTTTAGAGCTTTTGTTCCATGATTCGAACTTCAATGAGCAAGGCGGGATGCTCATCAAGAGGTCGGCTTGTTCCGGACTTTATGTCGATCCTTTTCTTGCTAATTTGCCAGCGTTCTCGTTCCCATGATATGCAAGTCCTAAACAAGGATTAGTCTGTAAAGTTGCAATCAAAATGATAGAAGATCCTACAGATGTCATCCACCTATCTCAGTCCCTTATAGGGGATTTATGGACTAAGACTGCATTCATACAACAAGATCGACGAGCAAAGCCGGAATGTTTCGGTGTTCCGTCTGTATTGATGAACTATGGAAGAGAAGGTTTAACGACGCACCGTTCAGTGGGTAACTCGAGACAGCTGGTTAAGGCATAAAGGTGGCAACCATCAATATATTCATCAATAGTCAAGCAGCTCTTAAAGGACTTAGTACTCTCCAAGATCCATCAAAACGAAACAAAGTCAAACTCTAGTGAGTACCAGGACACAGAGGCATTGAAGGCACCGAAATTGCTGACCAACTAGGTAAGGAAGGTTCTTCTGAAAGGTAAATAGGTACCGAACCCTTCTATGGCATTCTTAATTCCACGATTAGAACAAGTCTAGGGTTCAGGCCAAAGGGGTCGTCCGACTTCTGAACAAAAACCACAAAGATCATCATTAGGTAATCACAAAAGGGACGATATCAGAAGGCATGCCAGCTTCCTCTCCCTCTCTCGACGCTGCAGCCTCTTACATTAACTGAATGTCGACTCTGTCTAGAAAAAGAGGGACGAATCGGCGGACGGCGCTCTCTGCTAAATCAGAAGCTGCCTTTTCCTTAAGAATCCTGACACATGAGGAAATTGGAAACGCTTCGACTAGAGACATCCTCAACTTGATTAAAAAGATCGAGGATCTCCTAGTCTAGCAGGTTCTAGGCGCAATAAATCTTATAAGTCACAGTGCGACTCAGACCGGCTCACAATTTTATTCCCGAAAACAGACTCATTTCCTTCGTAACCTAAATAGACTGTGACTACTGTCTACCACCGGTTCTTCCGAAGAAAGAAAATTCTTCGGGCTTTTGGGTGGAGAAGATTCGGCCACACAAGCTGTACAGCGACATTGACCTAGGCAGAAACGTTAGATGGCATTCTTCGAATCTTACCGGGAGACACAACGGAGTTGAGGAAGACCTCGCCTTAGGTGACGCGCAGTAGTAGAAGGAGACCTTTTTTCCTTTTTTAAGAGGGAAAAGGGGACCAAGTTCTCCCCAGTGTGTTGGATTCCTAACAACAACGTAAGACATAAGAGGGTTGACAAGGAAAGAAAGTCCTTTCCCCTTTCCTAGACCCATTGTGATTCCTAACAACTAAATCCTCTCCATCTTCTGGCGAACCAACTCTGGAACTGCTTCTTGCATTACTTCAGAGTGGTGGCACTTTTCCTAGCTTTAAGGGACTCTAATCTACTATGCTCTTGATGGATTTATGTCCAGTTCTCTTCTCTTCACCTTCAGCACTTCCTCGATGTAGAAGCACACTTTCGAGTTTTCCTTACCCTTGACGATATTATTTGGTGTGGTTCCGCCTACCTCCGATTCTACTAGTCTTCGTCTCTGTGCAAGCCATCTGATGTATTCGAAGAATGTGTGTTCAACGTTGTGTTGAGTCGAGTCGCCATACTGGCATGCTGGGCTCGTTATTCTTCCCATTCTGTGCAAATAATCATTGAAGCACCCGTGTCCGGTTAGGATTTGAGTGAGGTAGAAATTTGCCTTCAATCCGCGATGTTTCCGATCAGTCTTGCAGTCCATCTACCCCTGGTTTCTCTGCTTCAACGTTCTTCCGCTGTCATAAGAAGTTTTCGACAGCTTGCCTTTGATCCTCTCAACTTTGTCATTAGTCTGCTCAACGCTGTACAGGTCTTTGCAGCTCTTTCGGACGTAGACTTGATCTGTCGCCAATATGTGAGCTTTATGTCCCACATCACTCCCAAGTACTTAACAGCATCTTCAGTGATTATTGACTCCTAGATCTGCCTTCTAGTCAACAGGACTATTTCCGTCTTTTCCGTCTTGGTTTTGTTTCCAGGATTGGACTCGTCTCATGACTCGGTTCAGCCGTCTTTGGACATCTTCGGTGTCTTGTGCGTAGCCGACCAGGTGCGTATTTTCGCGAATCTTCATTTTTAGGATTCCATCATCAATAAGTCGGATCCTAGGATTGAGCCCTAAGCCCTTCGTTCGCATTCCCTCTGTGGTGTCATAGATAAGCTCTCTGTCTCTTAAATCCGCAGAAGATATTGTGTCACATCGAATGTGCCCTCTAAGGTATTCACAATATCCATCCATCTGACGGAATTGAAAGCGTTTCTAAGGTCTAGAGTTGCTAGCATGAAGACTTGTCTTGTCTCGTGCAAGGTCAAACTTAAATAACGCAAATGGAGGCAGTAAGGTAAAGGTCGGGCTAACTGGATACGCTTGTTAGTTGGAAACCCAGATTCATCTCGAATTGCAAGTAACTGCAGTCTAAGTTCGGAACTGTGGACATTAGAGAAATGTAAATCCGATGCCTCATGCTTATTTTTTGCGTCAAAGAAGGACTATAAAGTTGAAGCTCTACGAGGGTGTCATTTGTGGAGCTGACATTATCTCCGAGGAAAGTGAATTCCTTATTTAGTTGTCAAGCATAGTTAAAGTAAGGTTGGAGTGGCAGACTCCAAGTTATTACCTCGCTTAGACCAGATAAGGTCTTTGTGTTACCGCATGGATCTGTTCTTTATCCAGAAATACTACCCGCAGAACCAGCCGGATATTGCTAAGAAGCTCTAGAGGCTGCCCATGTTGATGTTAGCCAGCTAGTTTAAGTTGTGCAAGAAACTGGCTCCTAAGTATGCTCTTCTACGAGCTTAGAGAGCTGGACATGTACAAAGAAGGTGGAGAATCGTCTCTTCCTCCTCGTCGTCCATGCAGCTTCCACACGAGTAACGTTCTGTTGTTGTTTCGAGCTTTGCGCAGCCGAATTAGTACTGTAGGGATCCCAAGTGTAGAGATAAAGACTATGAATACGATCATAAGCTGCTTCAAAGTCGATGAAGAGGTGGTGAGTTTCGACATGAAATTCGTTACACTTTTCAAGAATGTGACTCAGTGTGAAAATTTGGTCTATAACCGATTTGATAGAGCTAGAAGCTGCACTGGTACGTACCGATAACTGGGATGCAGACTGAGAGAGGATAAGACTTTTTACTGACGTTCAAAGAGGAACGATTTAATTCATAAGTTTATACATGGGTCTTCGAATGCAGCCAATAAAGGCAGACCTTAGCGACCTTTGAGTGAAAAACTGAGCAAACTTAGTCAAAAATTCATGAAGTTAATGACAGCGTTCTACTTTGCCTGTGTGGAAGCTGCACCGGGCGGCACGGTCTGGGGACGCCATTAGGAGAGACCTAGACATATTTTGTTTGAATTGGCGGCTGTAGGGCGGTATTTCAAGCATCGGGCGGCAAACACAGCTGCTCGGTCAGTGAACAGTATGCGTTCTCTAAAATTCTCAGGGGGTTCCACTTCGGTTAACCGGATGACACATACCCAAATCGCGACGATGTCAAGTAAAGCTTGACTAAGGTTAAAGTAAATATCTAATAGCCAGCTGGCATAGATTCTATCGTAACAGCACTTATATAGATAGATTCCCCGTAATGGGATCAGCTCCACACAACAGACTTAACTAGAAGCGCCTTCAATATTTCTATCCATTTGCATGTCAAATAAACTCGATGTTCAGACATTTTATTTCCTAGAATTAAGGAAACTCTGCCAACAATAGCTTAACTTGTCATAACACCACAAAAAGCCGCTTGCTCCTGATAAATCATCACTAACCAATAAATTGAATAAAGCGTTTGATTGTGTAGATACTACACGCATTCGTATCTTTCAAATACACACTGACACAGTTGTTTACAAAATAAAAAATTTAAAAACTTTTTTTTTACTTTACTTTCGTTAAGTTTGCTATTGGCAATCGAATCGGCAACAAGGCGGCTAGCTCTAGCACGAAAATCCGGTCTAAAGATTGTTCAAATATTTTAAATGGCAAACCAAACGAAAATAGCGCTAGCGGAGATTGTTTTGTTCGATTTATTTATAAATTGAAGTACTCAAATCTAATTATTGCAATTAAGGTGAATGAGGGCAGGTATGCGTAGCGAAGAATGGATAGAAAGAGAAAGAAATGGAATCTCACCTTTAAAGTGTCAGCACGAGGGATGTAAATAAGCAAAGAGAGAGCTAAGATTTGTCATGTGTCAAAACAAATATTTGATGCGAGAGCTTGTAGAGGGCCAAGGTCTAGCTTCTCGCAACCTATCACGTGTGTTTATGTATTTTTCGCACGAATAGAAGCGACAAACAGTTTTATCGCCGACTCCGAACTTTTTATGATAAAATTACACTTTTGCAGGTTTGTCATGTTTACTCATTGAATGATGATTCAAAATATTTGCAAGGAAAGTTATGTAAAGCTTGAAAGAGAAACAGCAGACTGTTTGGCATTTCAGCGAAGTCTGTTCGTTGACCTATTTCGGCGGACATCACCGAGATAGCGAATGCTTTTGTTTACTTTATTTTGAAACGACCTTTTAGGTCCAACAACATGTAGAATATAGGGAAAAGCTGGAACGCTGCCTTTCAATTCTAGTTTGGAGCCGCCAACGACTGTCGAAAGACTTTGAAACCTAATCCAAGTCTTCGCATTGACATTGTACATTTTCGTTGACAAAGTCTTGTAAAAAATTTTAGGGATTTTATACCCTATTTTCAAAGTCCCTTACTTACTTAGGTGGTACTACTTTCGGGGTGAACCTGGGCCTCAACCAACAAGCTTCGCCAGTTAGCCAGGTCCTTAACTAACCGCCTCCAGTTGGAAGTATTAAACATACTGAACTCTCAAAGGACTTGCAGTCTCGAGTTATTTATAAAATGGTTTAAGTGTGTAGCTTTATCACTTTTGCCTCTTCTTCGTAAGTTACGTCGTTGAATAATAAGTCTCCACATAGGTAGAAAAAAAAAGTGCATAACCTCCACAAAAATACCCCTACTGGCACAAGCTCCATAATAGGAACCCACATAGGGTACTGGTTGATAGATATGCGTGCTATTAGAATAGGTGTCCCCTTCAATGATGATTGAAGATGAAGCTGAAGAGACTAGAAACATGACGAAACTGTAACCCACTTGTTCTGCCCTTTCAATGTTGAGAAGGAAAAGTACTGGAGGGTGTATTTCTTTTAAGATCTCCGAGCCCTGCATGGAAAGACGTTTGTGGTAATTGAAGTTCTGTCTTCTCTTTTAAGAGTACGATTAAGCTTTTAAGGGAGAAGTGACAGTCTTGTGATTTTTGTTTCAAACATTTTCTGGCATTAAAGGTCCTGGTTAGGTTTTTGACTGCCTTAATGAAGCAACGTGCATTGTTCATGATTTTCTGTTACCGCAGCCATATGAGTTTGGTGGAAAGGCCGAAATCAGAAATGGCTGTGTTTAGATCAAAAAAGTTGAATGGACTGATGTAAGAGTTAAGAAAGTCTTCTTTCTTTGGGAACATGATGAGATCATCTGACTAGCATCCATCTGATCATCTTCTGCCACTTCTTCTCTTCTACACCGTTCGTGTTCAGAGAGATATCGGAACAGATGAGTCTGGTTTCGCTTCTCGTATGGCGTCGTGGAACACCATGTGCGTCTCGATTCTTATTTAGTTTGCTCATCAATCGAATACACGAACCACTAAACCGAAACAACCACCATCGAAACGACAAGCTTTAAACATCTTTTCTTCTATAATCCAGTTCTGCAATAAGTTTCACTTCTTGTAATTTTCCAATCCCAATATGGAATTCCCTTCAAACTTCAGATTACTATACGTCTTCTTACTGTGTCCACACCCTTTTTTTTTGAGTAGTTCTTGCTGTGGGATTGTGGAACATTTGTTCTTCCTAATGACATCCAATCGAATTGATTACTTTTCTATTAGGTAAGTACCGCAACAATGCGGATTTTCAACACACCTTTATTGCAAGTGAAAAGCAATTGAAATTCTTTGAACGAAGGTTAGGCTAGGTTAGGGTGGATATGTACTTTAAATTTGTAACTTCGGTGACAAGTCTTGTTTTATCTACTTGTTGGACTTGCATAAGGTTCAAAATGCTAGAATTTCACGCGTACAGATGAATATTTGGGAAAACCTGGGACCCAATTCTAAAATCATTCTTTATTGACTTAGGGCAGCCTTCAGAAAAACCACCAATCTAATGGCCATTACCAAAAGTACAAAGATAAGCGTGCATTGACACCACCAGTACTATGAGAACAACACGCACAGCAGGACTCGAGGCTATCCTCAACCTGCTTCCATCTTTTAAGAAGTATCAACGGTGCCTTATGAAAAAGCCAATCTGATAGCTGGAGGCCAAATATAAAAGGGTTATACTACGTTTGTTCAAACATATCTAGGTAATGCGTCAGTCACTATAAGACAATTTTTAAGCACCTTCCCGAGCTGGAAAGAATGTAAAAGCGGATAAACTCCCAACACGCAATCCGTAGCCGTCTACACTGACGGATATCGGCATAACTGAGCATAACCAAATCAGACTGCCTTCCGAACTACAGCTTTGTTTTCCAAGAGCCCGCTCGTGAGACTTCGATGAGGGCAATTCTGCAGGAAGACATCTCCTTTTAAATTGACAGCCAGGCATCAGTTAAAGCAATTTTCTGCTTGTGAAGTGCTGTCTTGAAGAGTCTAAGGTAAAGATCTGACGGATCCCTGGGCAAGAAATGAAAATGCTCAGGAATTGGCAATAGCTGACCAGCGGGTCCTGGAAAAATGGAAAGAGAGAAGCGAATGATTGTGTTATTATTGTTCCTAAACCCTGAAAAATATGTCTTAAGAGTTGTAGCAACTCCTGGCAAGATTCTGTCTAGAAATTATAAGGGCTTATCAGATCTCAGGGCTGTTGAATTTTTGAAGCAAAAATCTTTACGCTTCTTGACAGTTACGCTTGTGGTGTCAATAGAATCTTAACATCCAAACCGATCCATTCTCATTGGTTTGAGCTCCTTTATTCGTGCGGTTTGACTTGAGCAGCAAAGAGGCTGCCAAGAAGGTAGCTAGATAGGTAGAAGTGGGTGTCGGGTAAGTTCTGCCACAACTCACGTGGCCTAAAAGTTGATGGGTGCGACTAAGAGGGAAAGTTTTCAAATCCAGCTTGTGCCGTTGAGAAAGTGTTGTAAAGTTGTATGTCAGAAATTTCTGATGATTCCTTAAAGCAGGCTTTGCCAAGTATGAGATACCTGGTCACAGACAAAGTGAACTAGGGATTCCTTTTTTTGTGTATTGTTGCAGCTACGTAAACCAACAGCAGCGTGTGAACCAATTGGTCAGTGGCCTGTGCTTAAGGTGGTGCTATAGTCTGGATGGACCTGGGCCTCTGCGAATGGCTATAATTCTTGCTGTCTCGGTGCGAGTTCTAGCACAGTTTTCAAAACTGTTCCACCTATAGAGTTGGCAATTGAGAGAAAGCGCTGAAGAATTCTTGCTTTGATGAGTCCAAGCGGGGAGCAGACTAACTCCGCAAGTGAACCATCAAAAGGTTAAGCCACATCTCGCTAACGCATCAGCTCTCTCATTCCCCTCTCTGTTATTATGGGCGGGAAACCAGAGAAGAGTGATATTAAACAAAATGCTTACCTGGGTAACCATTTCCTTACTCTGTTCGTGGTATGTGTATAGAGCGCTTTGATGGCAGCCTGGCTGTCAATTCAAAATTCCTATGTTGTTTTTTGGTTGTGGAGCTGAGACTTAGTATTATGCAGGCCTTTCTTATCGTTAGTAGTTTCGTCTGATAAAACACTCGAAGAGTCTGGAAGACTGTACGAGTTGGATACGTTTAGCTCCTCTAAGAAAATATCTGCTCCAAAGCCGCATTCTATCTTGGAGTCGTTGATAAAGATCGATACTTGGTATTTCGATAAGAGTGAGTTCTTATTCCATGCTGTCCTGTTTGGAGAGTAGACAAGTGTTGTGTAATCACTAGAGCAATGCTATGCTCTGCGAAGCCATATGGTCTTTGCGGACCAGAACCCGGATTCTCTGAGTCTAATCACTATGGACCAATACTGGTCTCTGTTAGGCTCAGCCGCCACCCTAACCTAACCTAATTGGACTACACGACACGACGTACTTGGTGTGCAGGTTAAGGAGTTGAATGTTTAGGAGCACATTAAATGCTTCATAGCTTGGACTCGATCGCTAGTGCTAGTGTACTTCAAGGTTAAGCACTCGCTATGTTTTTTTTTTTTAATACAGTGGACCTCCGGTAAATCGGCCCCTGGCTAATTCGGCACCTCTTGTAATCCGACATGCAGTTCGGATAGAATCTTATCACTTTGACTTGTAATTTGTCGGATTACAAGGTACCCTTTTTGACAAGATTCCGGACTATAAGGGGTCTGTGGCAGTACTGTATAATCCGACAAATTCGATATTCCAACACCGCCCTGCAAAACGTTTGTCGGATTACCGGGGGTCCACTGTACTTTCCAAGCCTCAAACTTCAGCGCATAATGTCCAATTCATCGTTTGGTTTTTTTGCAAAAATTTCTTTTCTCAACTTTTGTTTATTTTTTGTTTAAATATTTCCACCTCATACACAGCCACAGCTATGTACGCTGTAAAACATTGCCAACAAAAAGAGAATATTAACAAAATATTAACTATTGGATCGAAAGTTATAGTAAATTCAAACAATTTGTTTATTTACACTGAATTGTTGGCAAAAGAGAGACAAACAAAATTTAAACTCGTATACGATGTATATTTTACGTCACGTCAAAATATGTAACATATTAATTAAGTTTGAAGGATTTCTTCAGGTTAACCAAAAGCATCTGGACAATAGGGCCATAAAAGATCGTAAATCTCTGTCCGCAACCGTTGAGCCACGTTGACTCTGTTCTCATTGAAGATTAATGGTATCACATTCAATATTCATAAAGACTTTGAGTTCAAATCATATTTAAAGTTTTTTTGGAATATTTTCGGGAAACAGTGTTTTCGAAAATGTTTTTGTCTGTTTGTTTACAATGAAATTGAAACTTGTTCACTGATTTGAGGAAATTTTTTGATTGTGTTCGTTGTTCGTTGTTTCCCAAGAATATGACGTCAAGAAGATGTGCAGTAAGAAAAACCACTGCCTATTCTTACAAACTAATAAAATTGGAAGCTTGAATCATCTTTTCGAATATGTATCACACACTCTCAAATATTACACACTTCCTTATCTAAGAAAGGCGATCCTATGTCTTACAAGAACTACCGAGGCATATGCCTGATCAATGTAGCCTATTCAGTGTACTGTGTGAACGATTTAAGCCGTTCTGCATTACACTCATTGGCACCTACCATTGCGGTTTCCGGTCCGGCAGATCGACAATAGACCAAGCCTTGCCATTGCGGCAAATCCTTGAAAAGGCCAACGAGTTCCAAGTCTCATACTCACCTTCTCTTCATCGACTTCAAAGCCACATACAATAGCATGCGCGGTAGCCGAATTCGGGATCCCGAGAAAACTGATCCAATTGTGTAGCTTCGTGTAGTGCAGCTAGGAAACAGAACCTCTGAATCATTCCAAATATGCACCGGATTTCGGCAAGACGACGCACTGTCGTGTGATTTCTTTCTTCTTGTGCTGGAGCAGATGGTGCTAAGGACCGGCTTAAACACAGAAGGTACTATATTTAACAAAGCTACTGGGGTACGCAGATCGGCGTTGGAAGAACAAGCCAAGCGAGTTGGTCTAATGGTGAATGAGGAGAAGACAAAGTGCATGCTGTTGACCAAAGGAAGGTAGTGAGGGAGTCCATCTACCTCGATGCAAATACAAACTCGACAAATGACACCCTGGTAGAGATTGAGATTTGACGAAGAATTACCTTAGGCAGTCGCTTCTACTTCGGTTTGCCTAAACAGCTAGAGTCCAAACTGCTAACTCGAAGGTCCAAAATCATGCTTCTTGCTTTATGGAGCTGAATGTTGGACGATAAGTAAGACAGCGGGGCAGATCTTAGGGGTCCTTCGAAAGAAAAATTCTACGGCGAATTAAGGAGAAGATACAACTGCGAACTTAACGAACTGTAGAAAGATATTGATGTAGTCTGGACGAGACCGCTACAAGGTAGATGCAGTTTGTCTAAGAGCCTTGCACAAACCAAGTTTCCCTGTTCTGTTCAGGTTCAGCTTAGGCCAGATCAGCCTCGACAAAAGACAGGTGCTGATATTATTGCATCTGCTGTTGGCCATTCTTCCCACTCACACCTTTCTTTGCTCGGTTTTTGTGGCGTTAACTGAAGTACCTACAAAGTGTGTCAGTCTATTTAATGAGTTTCTTAAAAGTTGATTCAACTAGGTCTCTTGCAAGAGAAAACCTCCTAGATGTCATCCACGTAAGCCATGACACTCTACCTTTCTTTTCATAGAAAGTTAAGCAATTTATTTATAACTATGAGCCTGCGAATTACCCCTGTATACCAACCTCTCCAGCTCAGCATGAGTGAGCCTTCTTCTTAGCATTTGCTCTATCTCTATCCAATAGGAAGGACAGCTATTAACCTTCAGGGAAATATATCCCTGTCATGACTTGGTACAACAGTAAAACACCACAACTCACCCCTATTCCCTGTAGACATAGGTTATCAATCTCAAACTATAGCTCATTCCCAAAGGGAACTTTCAAAATTTTAATAATTCCAACTGTGACATCACACCGTTAATATTCCAAGAAACCACATAAAAAAAAGTTAATCTTCTCAGAACACTTCACCTAAAGTACCATCAAATTGCGTCACATACTAGCCATGGAAATACACGTACTCCCTCGTGGATCAAAACACTCTACTTATGTCATTTGCTAAACCAAACTACACATCCCACTTACATCATTCCCATTCCCAGCGCTCACCTGGTGGCTTACTGAAATTCCCACTAAATTCCAAGCTTTCGAAACTGTGATAACTAATGTCGGTCGTATCCGGCACACAGGAGGATGTTCGATTTCCCCGCACGTAGATCTCTCCGTCTTCACAACACTTTCGAACACATGGTATCCGATCACATATCGCTTCACTATCACAAATCCGCACCAGAAATCTCAATGAGTTCTTGAAACTCTGTACCTTGCTTCTATCAATCACTTCACTACTGTTTACGACGCCTTCCACGCAATACTCATCGATATCGAATCGTTGATTTGTCATCTTCAAGATTAGATTACCATCGCTGAACTTGAATTCATTGTAACGAAGTTTATACTCCACAACGACTTGACTCGGCCTACATGTCAGATGATCGTCGTTCAGCACCACGGGGTGATCGAAGAACACTTCATAGTAATCCAGGGGGAAGTTCTTTTGAATGCACTTCTTGAGACCCGAATCATAGACATAGCCGAAGGGACAACACTTTCGTATCACACTCACTTTGTAGATGAGATCGTCATCCTTGGAACGACACGATATCGCCGACATTATGCCGTATAATTTGATCAGACAACTATTCAGAGGTAGATCTACCTCTTCGGTGATCTTAATCAAAATTTGCTTATCACACTGAGGTATCTTAGGCACAGCCACCTCTCTAATTCGAAAGCCATGCACTAGGTCGGTCTTGAAAAACTCCCAGCTGGCATCAACGCGTGTGCCATTGCTTATGGCGCCGCCCAGAGGTACACATTCGTACTTTTCGGAATGAAAAAATCTCTGATTGACGTCGACCAAGATGTAGCCAGCGGGACAGCAAACCGGAATTTCCAGACCGCTAACGAATTGCGAACGAATGGATAAAATGAGTAGTAATCCGGAGAAGATTTGATATGAGATACATCGCGGCGGTAAAAACATTCTTTGGAGCGAACAAAACGACAACGAAATCGACAACGACGACGACAACGACACTGTAGGTACAATTGCTATGACAGATAACACGGTATCGAGCAGCAGAAGTGGTAGTAGTGAGAGCTCATTAGATATCGAACGTCTTAATCTAATCAATTTCTGAGCAATTACAACATTCAAACATATTTGAAGCGAATAAATTGTATACGTTGACGTAGATACACTGTTTCCGGGGTGACAGCGTCCGAATTGTTGAAGCTCTTTCAATTAACTGAAGACGGCGTAAGCTCAGGAGTACTGGATGACTGGTTCGCATGCTAGCACTGTATTCACACCTCCAATAGAGTGAAGAACCACCAAATGGCCGGTGGAGGGTAATCATTTTGTTTTTAGGGCGACAAAACGAAGGGGCCGGCATGATGCATGCAAAAAGGAACTCTAGAGTGGATGTGGGCAAAACCTTGAAAGATGAACAGGTATGTAAGTATATGCAAACGTAAACGTCAAACTTTGTTAGTTTTTTCTATGACGGATAAATGTCAAAGTGCTATGAGTCGTATTTACTTGTCGTTCGTTTCAATAGATGGCGTGCGAATCACATTGTGACGGAACAGTTTCTAGTTCATTTTGTCACATCCGTTCGGAAAGAAGAATGTCAAGATCCCAAGCAAGATCGAGGTCAGGATAACGCTTTGTCTCCTTCGAATGAATGGTTGACTTCAGATGATGAAATGAACTCGCTGTCGAAATATTCTTGTCAGCTTTAAGCTAAGTAGGGACATTAGTACAAAATAATAAAACAACGCTCCACAGTCTCTTGGTCTTCCAAGCAAATTCGGCACATTTCCAAGAGACTACGTGAATGGTTTGCAAAAAGGAAGTCCGTAAGAAGCTTGCTAAGTGTAAGAATTTCTTGAGCAGTTGGCAACTTGAAAGTGTTGCCTGCCTATCAGAAAAATTATAATCTATTTCCTCATCCATTTTCTTATGTACAGCACAACTGAAAGATAGATGCAGGGCAGCTAAGAGAGACTGGTTGCTTGAAGCTCGAGCCATAGATTCCCGCGCTGGCTCCAGTTTCCTTTTTTGATTCATAAGTTGACTGTCTGGGTATTTTTGGTAATCAGACCGGACCATCGTTCTAAGTTGGAAGAGAGCTGGGCACTCCGTTAAGATGTGTAGTGAGGTCTCTTCATTCTCAAGGCAGAGTCTACAGCTTGAATCTCTTACAAGGTTCAGGCGATGTAGGTGTTTATTCAGACAGCAGTGTCCGCTGAAAAATCCAATTACTGCTCTGAGGTTGCTCCTATCGAAGTTCACAATGAAATTAGATTTTTCTTTGTGCGGGTACAGGGAAAAGCAGTTTTGAACATGCTTGCCTTAAGTCTGTTGAGTCAAACTTCTCTAGATTCTTGCATGCAAAGACCCTTTGGGTGTCTTGCGAATAGTGATTTAGTTACCCCACAGAAGGGTTCGGTTCCAATAAATTCTGTTGACGCGCCGCCTTTTGCCAGTGAGTCGGTTTTTTCATTGCCCGCAAATCCACTATTTGCAGGAATCCAGTGAAGAATGACCATGTTGTTCCTAGCTAGGTCCACGATTATCTTCATTGCGGGTTTCTAGGACTAAAACCTAGATTTGATGACAGGCGAATCGAGCGCTTTATGGGCAGCTTAAAGCAAGATTTCAAACCACTTGTTCAGTTGACTGTTTACGAATTCAACAACAGATGTCGCAGTGAAAAGGAATTCTATTAAAGCGTACACCTTACTCATAAATTTGCAAACCATCATCCATCATGGAAGGCATCTCTGTTTAAGACACGGCTTCCAGTTCACTAGCTTAAGCTATCTGACATTCACCTTCCACTGGACGTCATCTTTTAAGGGCTTTTCTACTAACAGCATGCGGCTTTAATAAAATCAATAAAGAGATTGTGTATATCGATTTGGACTTCTTCGGTTTTCTCCAGGATCTGTCAAAGTGTGAAAATTTGATTGATTGTGGATTTTCCTGCCCTGAAACCTCACTGAAGGGTTCACACAATATGACAGATAAGATCTTATACGCGATGTTGAGCTGAGGGGGTCTTCTTGTGGATCGGGCAAACGATGCTGAGATTCGTCTGACCAAATAATGAAAATGAGTTGATGTATGCTCCATCCATGTATGCATCCAGCCATCGCCGGATGGTTTAAATAGCTCGGCTGGTAAGCCGTTGAATTTCAGTTTGGGTATTGCTATCCGCAGTTCGCTTTGGTCAGATGAATGGAAGTTTTAGCTATCATCACCTTAAAGGGAACACCTCAAGTCTAAATTATTGTTGACCGAAGGTTAGGTTAGGTTAGGTTGGGCGGCTGTCCCCACTAAGATGAGACCCACTTAGGCCAGAACGAAAATCCATTGTGATACCGCGTGTAGAAACCAGCCTCAGAAACCTCACATGTGGAATTTCCTATAGGATAAAAGGAGTATTAGCTCTGGGTAACCGTATCGGTGTAAGCCCTACCCTTTGCCTCACTAAGTGGAGAACCAACTAGACCCACATACAAAACTCTTAATCCTAAAGATATCGACTCTGGCTAGGTCGTTAAGGTCGTTGAAGAAGTACTCTCCTAGTGTTTTCCTCCTCAGCCTTGGTAGAGCAGGGCATGTACAAAGAAGGTTTGTAGTCGTTTCTTCTTCCTCCTTGGCTCTGCAGCTTTGACTTTGTCGGAACTTTGTCGATTCTAGAGAGGCAAGCGGTGCCCCTCCATTTTCAGAGAGGATCCGACCCGTGCCTTCCTTAGCTAGTTCGTCCGCTCTGCAGTTGCCTGGAACGTCCATGTGTGCTGAAATTCAGCACAGGGAGACGTCGCATCTGTCAGTGATCTCGTTCAGAGACCTGCGGCATTGCTTTACCAACTTGAATCTTACTGTCTGTGATTCTAAAGCTTTAATCGCTGCTTGACTATCTGTATATAGTACAATAGCGTTACCATCTATCGCGTTAATCGAAAGCTAAGCCGCAGCTGTTGACCCAAAGGAACACCAATCTATGTATAAAGAAATGTTGATTATGCAATGCAGTTCTGCATCTTTCAGTTGTTGGTGTTCGTTTTGGTTTTTTCACAGATTTGCTACTCCAGAAGCAAGATACAGTCATGTACATCCATAGTGTCGTCTTTGGACAGTTGATATGGAGCTAGGTCATGGAGAGATTTGTAGTACGTATTTTTGTGAAGCCTACAATGGTTTTTATTATTTCGAATCGAGCAGCATCAAAAGATCCCTTCTTCACTTCACCCCAGTTAGACACAAAACAAAAATGCCTTGCGCATCAAAAAATCCTACATAATCCGCTCCTGGCCCAATATGTTTTGTGTTGGCGGCGATTCCTGATTGTTTATAAATGGGCCAAGGGGAGCATCGAATCGTTTTCTTTCCATTACAATGAAATTAATTGATTCTTCGCCGTTTAACGATTGCTTCTTGGGATATTTTTAAACACATTAACAAGGGGAAACTGTGTGGTAGATTAGCGGATATAAGATACTCGTACATTTATTTATTTTCATCGCTGAACATACTAATTCAAGACAAAGAATTTTGTCGATAGATAAGGATTGTAGATTAGATTCACTTCCTAGTAAGAATGTCATATCGTTGGGCCCGGATTGATTGTATCTTTGTAAGGCAATTGGCGTGGGATTTCCTTTTTTAATTAAAATTTCACATTTGAATGAAATGTAACGCATATTCCCATGGGTGCGGATAGATGAAATATTATTTTTCTAAATTCCGTTTCTTGAGTATTTCTGCCGAAATTGATAATGCGCCCCTTTTAATTGAATCCGCAATCACACACATACATACACACAACACAAGAGGATATTGCGCGGAGGTTTCTTTTGGGGGAAAATTTCTTTTGTTTATTTCCAAATGATGATTCAGCCAACAGGTGAATTGTTTCGAATTTATATTTACAAATTAGTTTTCTTTTTTTATTTTGATTTACCAATCTTTGTATTGAGGGGTTTCTGTCACTATAAGCATAAATGGAAAAAACAATGATAAGTTAATGCGTACAGTAAGTATAAGTATTATAGTTTTTCTTGACTTGAAGTGGCTCGTTATTAAATTAGAAGGCATTATGCTCAAATGGTTTAATTGGTGATAAAAAATTCCTTAGAAAGTATTTTATTGCATTTTAATTGCAAACATGTTCTGTTAAATAATGGGTGACGTACAGTCATATTAATGAAGTCTTCTTACTAAATCTGAACGGTGGAAAAGAAGAGAGTTCTGGTGGATGTACAGTCGGTTAGATATAGACAAAGGAAATCCCAAAATTTAGAAAATTCATAAAAAATTATTGATTCAGTTTGTTGCAATAAAATAACGCTCTAAAAGTTCCGGTCCTCTCTATGCCTCTGCTGCCCCTTAACTCTTTCGCCTCACTCTTTTCTTTTTGTCCGTCGTCCTCTTGGGACTATGGCTTAAGGGGGTTCCTAGATCTTCATATCCAATGCTTTTACTTTGTCATACATTCTGAGGGGATCCCAAAGCAGGAATCCCGGAGTTCAGAGACGGTCCAACTCTTCTAATCTGAACTTGAAGAAGGATTTCTTTGTTAAATTTTCGACTAGAGTACTCATACACGAGCACGAGTCCTCGAAGGATTTTAGGCCAATTAGTTTAACCTCCTTCGTACTTAAAACTCTAGAGCTTGTCTTAGACATCCACATGCGAAGCATTCTAGAAGAATCATCGCTATCCAAATCACAGCACGCTTACCTCAAGGGAAGATCCACGGAATCAGCTCTCCACGAGGTAGTGCGAACAATTGAAAAATCCATACACTACAAAGAATATACCCTGGCCTTCTTCTTAGACATAGAGGGAACCTTTAATAACGTACACATTGAAGCTATTTATGAATCTCTGATCGAGCTGGGTATAGAGGAATTTATGGATAGATAGGATGGACAGTCTCTATGCTCAGAACAAGAATTATTCAGGCAATACACAGGTAACAGTCACTTAACCAAATTCACCCATAGAGGAACGCCACAAGGCGGCGTAATTTCTCCTCTACTCTGGCTAGTCATTATGAACAAAATTCTTGTAAGACTAGACAAAGAAGGGGTCAAAGCTGTCACGTATGCGTATAACGTGGTGATATTAGAGTCAGGGAAGTTTCCCTCCGTGATAAGTGATATCATTAAAACTAGGACTGGGCCTCAAGCTGTGGTCTCGGCGTTAACACTTACAAAACTGAACTCGTGCTATTCACTACCAAAACCAAATTATTTGATTTTACCCTTCCTCGTCTTAATGGTCAACCACTCACACTATCCTCCAGCGGTAGGTAGCTAGGTATCACGCTTGACCCAAAACTTAATTGGAACCAAACATCGAACACGGAATAAAAAAGGCATGTGTTGCCTTCTATGCCTGCTGCAAATTTTTTATAAAGAAGTGGGGACTTTAACCAAAGATAATCTTGTGGATGTACACAGCCGTAGTGCGTCCAATTCTCACCTAGTATGGTGGCCCGCGTTGAGTAAAAGCTACAACCTCACGAAACTAAAAAGGCTCCAAAAAACAGCCTGTTAAGGCACCAAGGACGCATCTGCATCTTTTGCCTCTCGACCTGCACACAAAAGATACCACACTATACAGTGCAGTCAGACTCAAAGAATCTGGGTGCTGGACTGCATGACCACAGCAACATCCTGGACTCGTTACCAAACGGCATGGTCACGTTTCCAACCGACTACATCACACCCAAACTTAACTTCAAGAAAAAGTTCCACGTAAGACTTCCCACCAGAGCTCAAGGGAAGAAAGACGAAGTAGTAAAGAACTTCGACACGGTCCCCACATCGACGGATCAAAGATGAACTGTGGTATGGGAACCGGTGTCTACTCGGAATTACTGAAAATATCAATATCATACTGCTTGCCGGATTTTACCAGAGTTTTCCAGGCGGAACTATTGGCAATCCAAGAGGCTTGCACGCAACTCGGCCGTGATACAACGCACAAACAAAGCATTGCTATCTTCATAGATAGCCGCTATCAAAGCTATTGACTCGTTTACCATATCCTCCAAACTGATGCAAGAGTGCCGGAACCAGCTTGCCCACTTGGGTGAACACTTCAGGGTCGCACTGCTCTGGGTTCCGGAGCACAGTGACATAAAAGGAAACGAGCGTGCAGATGAACTGGTCAGGCTTTAACTCAAGTACGTAAGTATCGTTCCTGCCGAGTTGGTTTTCTTAACAAATTCCAACTGACGCCCACTCATTGTTTGACTTATGTAGACTCCATATTGGTCATTCATTAATTTTAACTACAACGGTTCGAAGACAGACGGATAAAAGACAGAGCTTGAGTTCTGCAACGATCTGATCCCTTATTTAATCAAGTGTATGCTCTCAAGTATGTATAGACATTCTCATTTGGAAAGTGGTCCAAGTCCTAGTGATTCTTTGAAACTCTTAAGTCTCAATTTAAAAAATTGAACAAGGTAAATGTTTTTGATTTTTAAATGACAACATTTCCCGCCTTCTTTTTCTGTTATTAGTATTATTTTTGGATTCCATTTTTATGGCCTTCTTTGAACTATAGTTTCGGCCGTTTATTTCTATATCGTAAATCAAAAAATTAAATATAAAATAGAAATCTATTTTTAAAACTCAATGAATTAAAAAAGTCACAAAGCTTTGGAATTGGCCACAGAAAGATTTGTTGGTAGTGTTAACAGTATGATTTATAACTCATAAATAAATACTGATTATAATACTATACATATGTATTTTCTAAATTGTTTGTTATAGGGGCTTTTGAAAGCGAAACACAATGTGTTTGGTTTAAAACTTCTGTTTCAATAGCCCACAGTCTTGCAGAGAAAATGGAAGAGAATTTCTTTCTCATTTTCCTCCTCGCAACTGCGGCAGTGGGGATTGCATGGGACACCTAGTTTGATCGCATGATCTTAAATTGGGCAAGGCCCCTTGACTATCGCTGTGATTCTGGCGACATCTGGGCGAGTTCTATTTAGTAGGTCCTTTATTCTACTCTTATCGTAGGTCAGCCATATCTTCCTTGATATGGCGCAGTTGTTTAACCTGACCTTCTGTAGGAAGTGCGAGTGGATTTGTCCTTTAATCGCTACTAGCGGGATGTGGTCGCTTGCTGCGAGTGAGCCTTGTAGAGCTGAGCCCTGCCTGGCCAGTTCATCTGCACGCTCGTTTCCTTTTATGTCACGACATTGTAAGTCTGGAACTAGTTAATGATCATCTCACAGGCCAGTTTGACGGAAAACTGGGAGCCGCATGAACTTAAACGGAAGGTCTGTGGGGATAACAGAAATAAGTGGTATAAAGGCCTGCTATCCGTTGAAAGCGATGTTGGTTCTGATGCGAGTAATACAGTCTTGTGCTGTTGCATCGAGGGTACGCCTCAGTATGACCGCAATTCCTACTTAGAGAGTCCTCCTAGCATGCCATATAGCTCCAGTGAGTTGAGAAATTTCACATTTACGACACGGTCTTATTGGAGTTCATTACGATGTCTACTGAGCTAAAATTATAAGCTTCTCCAGGTATGAGCTCCTGGATTTTTTTTTTCGCATCGCATCATTTTTTGAAGTCCATCTTGATAAGGCTTCAAACTCTTCTGAGGTGTTATTGTTCTGCTCAATTCTCATGTTGGTAATGCTGATGAGTGACTTCACGCTTCCATTTCAGCTCTTCTGGTCTCTAGTGATCACGGGAAAAGGCTGTTTGAAGTCACTGGCAAACAGCACCAAGATACCGCCCATCAGTTTTTGGTCGTTCCTCTGATCTTTTAGCTTGCAGTCCAGTGCCTCAACTGCATGTTTGTTCATCATAATGCATTCGTGTAACGCCAACAATTTGCACTCCGGTAACATCAGCACGCAGTCGGTACTATTCCAGATAAAGTTCTTAGCGCGAGCTGGATTCAATGACAGTTTCATTACACAGCCACCACCAATACGCTGCGCTGCGGGTCTTTCGAATGTCTGCGAGCTTGGTAGAAAAGTCCTGCCACCAAGATTATCCAGGAACATGAGAGCTGACTCGCAATAACTAATTTTATCCAAGACAGCATCCAACACAGCTCTCTGTTCCAACAGTAATCGTGGGTCAACTCCGCCTCTTGGTCTTATAACTCACTCACTCGTTGTTGACTAAGCGGCCCCGGATCTCTGAGACACAACGCGGTATTCGATTTCAATAAGCTCCTCGTTACAGTTGAGGCAGAAGCATATCCTGAGTCATGTCGTCCTTGAATGGGATCTGAAACTAGCAAATGGTTGACACTGGACAATTTATAAAACAGTATTTTCTAATACAGCCAAAGCTCTAATAGTCAATGCTTATTCCTAGTAACCGCCTTGTACGACGATGTAATGAAACCAAAATTCAAATTCCTTTCCAATACCAATCGAACCAACTGCTGACAAAAAGCGCCATCTGTGTGTCGATAACTTAACACCGCACTCGATTGGTATAATTTTTGACATTTCATTAATGCAAATTTGCACGCACGTAGAATTTGCACCTATCATACCGCCCGACTGTCAAAACTATTTTTCAAAACATAACCTAACTAAAGAGATTTTATCAAAAATACTTCTTTAATCGTTTCCATCGCGAGTTTTGTACACTTTAACAAAGTTTTTCCATTTATAAACATTAGTTTTCGATTGAAATGTAAATTCTCCCTTATCGGACACACATTATGATGGATTCAAAGTACACACTTATGGCGAAAACACCTTTCAAACTAAATGGTGGCAATGCCAGCTCCGCTAATACACACACCGTGTTCTCGGTGAAAAGAAAAATTCCTCAACTCATCAGCATTGAAAATCATGGAAACGGTGAAAGTAAAGTGAAAAAACAGAAAAACGGTGACAAATCGAACACAAATGGAGCAATTCCAAATGGGAAACATCAACAGAACAGCCAGCAGCAAAGAATTTCGATTGAAAAGCAACGTCAAGGTCTTCCTGTTTACGGATGCAGAACTAGAATTATTCAGGAAATAAATAAGTCAGATACACTCGTTATTATGGGTGAAACTGGATCGGGGAAGACCACACAAATTCCACAGTTTCTTCTGTGTGCAGGATATGGAAATAAAGGATTGATTGCTATCACACAGCCTCGTCGGGTGGCCGCGATAACCGTGGCAAAACGAGTCGCACAGGAAATGAACAGCAAACTTGGTGAAATTGTCGGATTTACAGTACGTTTCGAAGATTGTACTTCGAGTGCGACAAAAATTAAGTTCGTTACTGATGGCTCCTTGCTGCGGGAGGCATTGTCAGACAGACTGCTAAAGAACTATTCCGTTGTTATGTTGGATGAAGCTCACGAAAGGACAATCAATACAGACGTGCTGTTCGGTATAGTCAAGGAGGCACAGCGACAAAGAAAACTGCGCAACTTGTTGCCACTGAAAGTGATTGTTACATCGGCCACGATGGACATTGATCATTTCGCCAAATATTTTGGTGTCAAGGGCATGTACTTGGAGGGCAAGACATATCCGGTCAAGGTGATGCACACAAAAGAGTCTCAAAGTGATTACCTGCATGCGATATTGGTGACTCTCTTTGAGATCCACAGAAGTGCTCCAGCAAAGTGAGTGAAACAAAATACTGAATGAGCATTGAACATAACTTCCTTTTGTCTTACAGTCACGACGTGCTTGTGTTTTTAACCGGCCAGGAGGAAATCGAGGCGATGGCCCAGCAGATTCGAATGATAGCCAAGGTAAGTGAAATGCTATAAGAATCGTGTGAGAATGCTCCTGATTTTGGAAGTATTTCAAGACCCACGGCGGCTGGTGTTGACTGAAACAAAGCGAAACTAGACAATACATTCAAGAACTTCGGTTTCGATTGACGACGATACTCAGTGTTCCCTAAGTCATCGACCTAGTCCTAGTTTTAAGTTTGTTTTGCCTATCATCACTGAAACTGAAATTTATCTTGATACAAACTCTTTCGCACAGAATAATACAATCGACGCTCCAAACGTCCGTGTATTCCCACTCTACTCACAATTACCTCAGAATAAACAGCTCGAGTGCTTCATACCATCGCCACCGAATGCAAGAAAAGTCATTCTGGCCACAAACATAGCAGAGACATCAATTACAATTCCCGGCATCCGCTATGTCATTGACAGCGGATTCGTTAAGCGTCGCATATTTAATCCCGAAACTAGTCTGGATATCCTCAAGGTTGTGCGAATATCACAAGCGCAGTGTTGGCAGCGCTGTGGTCGCGCTGGACGTGATGCCGAAGGCACATGCTATCGAGCCTTCACCAAGGAAGAAATGGAGAAATTCGAACGAATGCCAAAGCCAGAAATCTTAAGAAGCAACATTGCTGCGACGGTAAGCGTTACTCATCATCCGCTTCGGCTGTCCCAACTTACACTGTCTATTTTCTTTTAGGTGCTTCAACTGATGGCTCTCGGAATCGACTGCAAAACGTTCGATTTTCTCGATAAACCTGCCCCAGATGCTGTTGACAAAGCCTACAAACAGCTCCTGCTATTGGGAGCAATCAAATCGGTAGCTAAACCAGAACTGACCCCTTTGGGCAAACATATGTCACTGTTTCCACTCGATCCGAAGTTCAGTAAACTGTTATTAACTGCGCCAGCATTTGGGTGTTTAGAGGAGATGCTCAGTTTGGTGGCGATTCTCTCGGGAGAGAATATTTTCGTATCCAGCATAGAGAAGCGGGAGCAAGCTGCTCTGGCGCATGCAAAATTCGAAGCGAAACACGGCGATCACATGATGCTGTTGAATGTATATAAAGCCTTCGAGAAGACCGAGAAGATTAAGGTATGTTCATAGTTCTGTCTGAGCCTAGAATAGTTTTCAATTTATTCCATTTCCAGCTCTGGTGCCACGATAATTTCCTCAACACACGAAACCTCCTCTACGCACGTGATGTACGCAATCAACTTCTAGAGATCTCACAACGCCTTGCCCTGGATGTGACAAGCTGTGGCAGTAACATGGATCAAGTTCGCAAATGCCTTCTAGCAGGACTATTCGACAACATAGCAGAGCTACAACGTGATCAGTTCTATATCACACTATCAGGACGTCAACGTGCCAAAATCCATCCTTCAAGCATACTCCATGGAAAGTATCGTCCCGCCTACATAATATACACTGAAATCGTCCTAACCGAACGTAACTTCCTCCGGCAAGTTACCGAAATCGAAGCCGACTGGATCGATGAAGTTGTTCCTAATTATCCGCATTTAAGTAGAATAAGAAACCCACTGAAGTAACACCCCAAAAAAAAAAAAAACCCCCCAGACCATGAATTTTATGACCGATTTGTATAGTTCTAACGGTATACACACAGCGTATTTGTATATTTAAAGATTTTTTAGACGCATTTTGTGTATAATTTAAAATTACTAATTTGTTTATGTTGTTTTAAGAAAACCAATGAAATGGATAAAGTATAAGTCTTGAGCAAACAAAATGAAAAAAGATGACAAGCTTGGACGATTTTGCTGATAGTGCGTATCGAATTTCGTCCAGTGGTACACCTTTTTAAAGTGAAAATAAACAAAAAAAATAATTTTGCCTCTTGACAACTTACATGAATTGTTAAATGCTTGCGATTGCTTGATTTTTTTTAATCGAAATCCGATCTAGATGACTAACAAAGGCCCTAATAGACGTCTGGTGCAGCAATAGAGCTGCAAAACGATACGTAGACTAAGGAAAGTGGGTCTATAGACAACCAATACTTTCGGTTTTGCTTCCATTCTCAACCGAAGGCCCACCATAGGAGCGTACGGACGCTTACTTATCAGGCCAGCGAGCCTTGGAAGGTCTGAGAGAGACCTAATGCAGCTTTCCATCCTTCACAGTCCTGGGCACATTGCTTTCAATTTACTAGACCAAGGTTTCGAGTTTCTAGCGTCCATGATTGCTTGATCTTTAAACCGACGCTTCAGTCTCCCTTACCTTTGTAACCAGATGGGTGGGATTCAAAGACCCTCTTAGCTGCAGCATTCTCGTCAATTCGCTCGATGTGGCCTTTCAGACTACATCCACATTTTTATTTAGTTTGCGGTTATATTCGCCCGCCACGCAGATAGGATCAACTATTCAATGCAGAACTTTTCTTTTGAACGATCTACTCCACTGTGTTACTTATAGTTCAGCATTCAGATCCATAAAGCACGACTGACAAGATCAGAGTTTTTTAGGGCATGATTTTGAATCCTCGAGTTAGAAGTTTGGACCCTAGCTTTTTGGACAAACCAAAGTAGCAGCGGTTGCCTAAGGTTATCCTTCGTCGAATTTCCACCAGGGTGGATTTTTGGATTTGTTGAGTATATATTCGCTCCGCTGTAGATAAACTCCTTCACTATCTAGACGGTGTTCGACGGATTGGTTATAATTCATCATACTTTGTTTTCTCCCCATTCATCATTAGACCAACTCATTTGACTTGTTCTTCAGTCGCCGGAAAAGCAAGGAACGGGCGATGATGTCGATATCTTTCAGCAGCTGTACAAGGCATTAACGAAAGAGTGGTCAGAGGCTGCTTCTATGAGTCTGGAACAAATCATTGGCGTTAATGGAACGATGGTTTTGACTTCCCTCTATATAGGGAGATGGTCTAACTTATCTTCTTGTAGAACCGTTAGCGGGGAATTGAATAATTCAAACTGAGCTTTCCAGCCAATCCTAGAGCGGAGAATCACCGCCTGGTAGTCCAAAGTTGTCTCGATGTCAAAAGATCAGCTTTCCTCCTTCCGATGCTTCTAATACCTAATCATTCCCTTGGAACACCACACAGTTGTCGTCTTGGCTGGATAGGCAATCAACGAAAAACAAAAATAGTTTTGTTGACTTTGGTTTTGATATCACATTTATTTACTTAAGCAACACAATAGAACAATCAAAAGCGATCCGATCCTCTTTCACAAGATTCAGTTTACAAAATATACAGTTATACAATATATATAATACAATTCAAATACATTTCCAAAGAATACACATACAAGTCGTGCAATGTGCGTGCTAAACTAAGTTCTAGGATGCAGTGCAGTTTGGCTAGAAGTGGTCCCAATACCAATTTCCTCATCTTCACTCTCGGAGTCCTGTGGGGAGACACGAATGGCTTGGTACCATTTGTTTGTCAAATCAGCCATCTGACTCTTACAGTCATGCAATTCTTGCGTTGTGAAGCGTCTGGTAAAGAACGGAATAAAGTACTTTCGATCCATGCGGCCAAATCCTGCGATACGCGTTGTCGAAAATCCAATCTCCTCCTCTTCGGTCAGCTCGGATAGGTGTTCGGAATCGATTGCTTGGCCCCATTCTCGAGTTTTACTCAGTGAAACTGACTTACGTTTCCTTCCACTTGAACGTCTTCCTTGAGAGCTGCTGCCACGAGTGCGCTTCAGTCTTTTGCCTGGCTTCAGATACTTCATCAGAGGCATAGTGGATCCACCGAGGACTAGAGTCGTGAACAAAACAATAATCAAAGTCGCCGTGATTATGACATGACGAGTTTCATCACTGGAGAGCTCCAAATGCAAAGACAAAGCATACGAGATCGCACCACGCAGACCCGAGAACCACATGATAAACTGCATCTTGCTGTTGATTTTGTGTTCGCGGAATTTATTCACAAGAAATGCTAGTGGGAATATGTTGCAGGCGCGTCCAATCAAACAAAGGATGATCGCCCAAATCACAAAAGACAACTCGACTTGGTGCTTAAACGAGAAAATAGCCAAGCCAAGGTAAGCGAAGACGCAAGTCTCGGCGATGAATGCAAGTGTGCGCATCGTTTGCTGCATCGTTATCTGCGTCACAGTAGACAGATTGAAATGGGTGTAATGGGACATGACGATACCGCAGAACAGAATGGCCATGATCCCGGAAAGGTGAATTCCCTCGGCCAATACGTACGGTGCATAGGTGAACATCAACATCATGGCAAACTCCAACGATGGGTGCTTCCTCAAATCGATGTGCTTAAGCAAGAGAGCGCTGATCAATGCAAAAATCACGCCGATTCCAGCCGATGCGAAGAACATCTCACAGAAAGTCTTCAGTGCTTTCAGAACCGTTTCGAAAGCGTTTGTGTTAGAAGACGTTGGGCTGTTCGCTGCCGCTGAAATACTTGTCGTCAGCACAATTGATATGGCATCATTCAAAATACTCTCGCCAAAGACCAACATGTTAAGTATCGGGTCCACCTCCAGAGCATGAAATATGGCAACCGTTGCCACGGGATCCACAGCCGAAATTAACGATCCAAATGCAAATGATTCCGAAAAATTCAGCCTGTAAGCGACCTCCGCCAGGCCCAGCAAATAGATTCCCGAACCAATGACCAGCGCTGAGATGGTTGTCCCAAATATCGCAAATACCAGAATGGATCCGATGTTTTGAAAAAAGTTACCCTTGTGCAAATTGTACCCAGACTCAAAGATAATCGGTGGCAAAAGTACCAAAAAGAACCCAGTAGGAGAAAATACTTCTTCACGCTTCCAAGTGGTCTTCTCTCCGCTTAGCACATTCAAAAACAATCCAATCAATGCTCCAAGGAACACCACAACAATACTTTCAGGCAAATATTGGAATCCAGTGTGCAGCATAAAGTGAATGAGTAGAATACCCATTATGATGATGCAAAGGACAAAAAATATTGACAACGAACTGTTGTGCTCCTGCTCCACAGCCTTCCGATCTGGTAGAGGTGGCTCAGCTGATGGTGTCGTGTTGGAACTTTTTTCTTCATTTTCAACAATTACCTTCGTCACTCCTGTGGCTGATACTGATAGTGGAATCTGTGACGTGTTCGCAGGTGTAGCAGCAGTCGAAAAATTCGTGGGTGCTGTTGAAACTCCCAATGATTCATTCTGACCAATAACAGAAGCGAAAAATCCACAAAGCACACAAATTAATACTAGACTAGTATTATTTTTCATTTTATTTTGATATTTGTCAACTAAGACACGAAAGATAAATTGGAGAAGACGATCCCCATTTATTTTGATGCTAATTTGTGAAAAATACTACCGACTAATTCGATTTTTATTCGTTTTATTATAAACGTCAGATAGGATGAAGTGTCAGCAAAATGTCAAAAAAATAAAAAATTTCAAAGTTGCACAGTGGTTTGGGTCGTAGCTGAGTTGGGTATGTTTGATTGGACTATCCACCATGCATGACTCGATGCATTGTCATAGAATTCGTCAAGGATTAAATCACCTTTGGCCTGAAAATACAAGGGGAATTAACGACTCTGAGGTGATTACTGTGATAGCAAGACACTTTGGGAAGTATGACCAAGTGAAATCTTCTGGACTACAAAGATGGGAAGAAAAAACAATCGACTTTCTTCGTTGATCTTCTCTTTTTCATGCAAGTCGTGAAAATAACGACATCGTTATCGATTCTCTATCCAAAACTCAGTTGTGCCTCTTTGAGATCCAATCGAACTGGACTTTTAGGGCCACGCTACATTTGCCTTCCTTAACGCTAAAGAGAAATGTAGCCAGGCACTAAAATATGAGCACTGTGTGCTTAACACTTTTCGAAAAATGTACAGTCAAACATACCACGGACAATTCGTTGGGGCGAAACCGGCAAAAAGTCAACCAGCTGATAAAAGTGACAGGTGTTAGCAAAATGTGGTGTACATACTTACATATTTATTTACATTCTGCACTCCGGTTGAAACTCTTGAAGCAAATATGGAACTGGCCATTCAAAAGGACTGTGAGAACATCATCGAAAGCTTTATTTCAAATGAAAATCCTCGCTTTGAATCCTTTGTTTATCAGTGGAAAGCTACACGATTCCAGCGGATATACACGTAAGGAAAAAACTTGGCTATCTCTTCAGTCTTGTCTTATGCAGTTTTCTTTTTTCTTTTTCCACTTTAGTGCACAATCCTTTTCTGTGGAAATCATACAATCAACAAATGCTTGCATTCACTATGCCAAACGAATTTTATCTTACAAAAACACAATGCCAAAATTGGGCGCTCTATTCTTACTCTATGCGATACATTTCAAGCAACCAACCGATCGTTTTCACAAGATTGACATCGATCTAACTTCTTGGATTAAATTTAAAGAGTTTCTATTTTGCCTTGACAACATGCTGTATGCAGAAGGTGCTAAGTGTATATTCTGGAATCTCCTAAAGGAAAATTCATTTAGGTAAAAAAAAATGTGTTTCATTATTTGCAGCTTTTTGTGTAACAGATTTTCTTTTACAGATTTGTTGCCTCGGATACCTACTATGGATTGGAGAATTTAATTAACTTGGACAAAATACGAGATAGTGCATTTAATTTGAACAAGACATTGTATATGTTTCGAAGTGATTTGAAATATTTAACCTGCCGGAGGGGTCTTTTCTCGGGCATGACAAAACTTGAAGACGGTTACAACGAAATGAAAGAAATCATGAATCAAAATAGTTCAACAGAGAAGGCATGTACAACTTTGCCTTTGTCGAAAAATTTTGAAGAACTTAAGACAGCATTTAGTAAACTTGAATCGTTTATTAAGAGTAATTGTTTGCATCCTGAGAGTCAAAGAAAGTTAAAGAAATCTAAACGTGATCGTGATGAAATAAAGAGGAAAAGTTGCACGGATAGCAAAGAACCTTACAAGAGGATAAGAAAACTGTAAATCTGATTTCATTTATTTATGTGATAAAAAATCACTGTACAAAACCTTGTAGTATTTAAGTATTTTAGTGCTCAGTTGGGGAATGAATTCGAGAATATAAAGAACTGAGAAAACCCAAACGCAATTGTGTTTCAATGTTCAAATTGTAAAATCTTGATAAAAAATTAATGGAACTAATGCTCAACATTGAGCTTTCAAGAGGAGATTTATCGAGTTTTTCAATGCCACCTTCGAAGTTTCTCTTCGGTGTGAATTTGAAGAGTGTCTAGTGCAGAACTGCCTACAGTTGCGCAGTTCAAGTTAGTTGAGGTCCCCTTCCACTTGTTCGCGCCACTTAAGGCGAGGTCTCCCTCTACTGCGTTGTGCCTCCTCTGAAGGCCGGAGTGTTGTTGTTTACTAGTACATATCTCAAACGTCCAGTCCCAGTTTTTTTTTATAAAGTCGATGTAGCTACTATAGCTCTTACAATTCTAGCTATGACATTCTCTACGTCATCCTGCGCAGACAAGCACATGGCTCTGTGTAGCTTGTCTCTATAAATGGTGTCATATGCTTTCTTCAAATTGATAAATAGATGTTGAATATTTATTTTGAACTTCTTAGGCTTGTTCCAGGATCTATCAAAGTGTCAGTCCCAAGCACACTATGGAATTCCTTCTACTAAAAGTCAGCAAAGTGCGAAGTCGACTGATCAAAAACCACAGAAATAGTTTACGAAAACATGGTTCTACAGTGCATCAATGTTGCGGAGGTATTACTTTATCAGAAGCTCCAACCCAACTCATTACAAAATAAAAACTCACAAATGACTAGTTTATCTTTTTATAGACTCTTTACATACTTGGACTTATTGACTTACATTTAACTTGTCATAAAGTAAAGTTCAAGTTTTCGAAAAATAGTTTCAGTTGCATATTTTTGAACACATCTTTTCCAACTAGGTGTCTGTGCTAGACTTTCTTCAAAGTTTTCGCTCAGTCCCAAGTCAATTTGCTGAACATCCTCCAGTGCAGGTGAATCATTATTAGATACAACCTCCTCAGTTTTAGGAAGAAGTTCCGGTGATGGACTTATTGGTGCATTATGGAACACATACATATCCTCATCTAATATCTCATTTTGTTCCACATCCTTGTCAAAATGTATTTCAGATCTTAAATCTAATTTTCGAGCACTTTCTGTCATATTATTCGATGTTTCATCTTCGAAATTAATTGGTGTTCGAAAAGCGTCAATAACGTCACGAACAAATAAAATTGGAAATTCATACAAAGGTCGTTCGGGATATGTTAAAAGTAAATAATTTCCCAAGCATTTAGTAAGCACCATCTCCGGGACATAGTATGTATAAGTGGCGAAACCATCAGCAATTAATATTCGAAGATTTCGAAAGAATTCACCAACGGACTTCACCAAATCATGAGCATAGTCAGTTGCTCTAGAGCTGAAATTTTGAGATTACATATGTTATGTGTCATC
Organism: Criorhina ranunculi; assembly: GCA_951813785.1. Lineage (NCBI taxonomy): Eukaryota > Metazoa > Arthropoda > Insecta > Diptera > Syrphidae > Criorhina > Criorhina ranunculi. The sequence continues at coordinate 38,767,014 of OX638383.1, read as the reverse complement.
ATTATAAATTTTAAGAAAGTCTAAACTTACAGTTGTTTATACTCTCGTACATCCTTGTCAGACAAGACTCTTACAATAGATCTGGAGATCTCTCGTGTTCCGAAAATGAAATGTCTTAAACCATTTTGAATGGTTATGCTAACACTCAATGGAGGTTGTTCTCTAAAAAACAAAAAAATCAGGTAAAAGAAAAACTGTTCACTTTTTAGAGAACACAACTCACCTTTCCTTCCTCTCTGGTGGTAGCATTTTCTCAACCATATCACAAAACACGGTAAGCCTATCGAAAAACCATCGAATGTCCTCGAAAATATCTATTATGCTGGTGCTGTGACAAAATACATAAAGAAATTGGAGTAGTAAAAGCTGTGGCATTGACTAAATGTTACTATTATTAAGAAGGTGCTATGGGATGGAGAAAACTGCCACCTGAGGAACAAGCATATTTGCTAACAGTTATAGAACCCACTAACCTCAAGAAAGCAAGCGAGAAGACATTAAAGCCTCAGTAAAACAATTAAACGTTTTTCGCGGCACCACACCCCTTCGCAGGCACGACAAGAGTAGGTTCCTTCCATTATATAACATGGGTGTACAACATGAATGGTTGCGAGAAGTTAGGTCTTAGCTCTCTATGAACTGTCGCGCCAAATATCTGCAAAGGAGGCCATGCAGCTAAATTTGGTAAACTCTTCAACACATATTGCCGAAGTTGAACTGATGAAAATTTGAAGGAAAACCATATTCCACTTCCTGTGCGGATGTCTAACACTAACCAGAGGCAGACTTCTTACATTAGGCATGCTATCCTTCAACGGCCCAAAAGAAAGTCCAAAAAATACAATTTCAGATTCAATCTGTTTTCTGAATTCCACTTGTTGGATTTTTAAATCTGTAACCCTCTACAGCAATAAAAAGACTTTCAATAATCAGGTCCGTGATTCGTGACACTGCACTCACGGGGCTCCTGGCCGGGTGGGATCGAATCACCATCTTTACCTAAGTAACTCAAAATAGCAAAAGATCAATCAACCAAGAAAAAAATGGCGCTGAACAATAAAAGAGGAATCAATGTTTCATGGGACTAAAAAGTCACCAAGATAGACTCCAACTCCAAGACATTCGACAGAAGATCTTGCACACTTACGAAGTCTTAGCCAATGCAGTACTATCTTCTGTATTGTTGGCAATTGCATGAAGAGTTGCTCCATTACAGGTATTTAAAACAAAAACCAAAACTAAACACGAAAAAATCTTTATAGTTCTCATTGTGTTCCAAGGATAACCGAAAACACTACTTTGAAAAATGTTTAAACTCCGCGCGATAGTGATTCTTCAAGAATCTATTCTTTACTGAATCGTATTGCAATAGCTAACAGACTTCAAACTGAAGACGAATGACATCAACAGGTAGACGCACTCAAAGAATCCAACGTTTCATCAAAACAAATGTCAGGTAGGCATTAGAAAAATCCTTTCACATAAATAAGGATCAGGTATCTAGGTATTTGTATAATAATTGTCTTTCTTCCGACATGACTGATTATTTTTATGATATTTTAACGAGACCCTGTCACCAGAAGATCCTTTTATAATCTCAAAGCAAATTGCAAATATGTGTTTGAAATATGAAACGTTGTAAATAATTTGTTGAAGCAAAAAGTCGTCACAAAGGTGCATTGTTAAGTAATGGAACTGAATGCCTAAATCATCAACCTTGTCAGGATGACAACCAAAACCGGAGGCCTGTAAAGAAAAGTGCATTAGTCTAGTGGAAAAGAGGTTGTCATTATTTTTGGCGTCACTGGACAGGTACGAGTATTAATCTTGACATTAACTCAAAGATAAGCAAGAACCAAGTGAGTTCATTGAAATTATATTCGAGACAGACAATTTGACTAAGTTTAAGTCCGCGTCATGGCTACAATTAATTGGATCTGTCGAGTATGTGTTGGAAAATACATAAGTGTTTGGTTCCCGGGTCAAAGAAACAAGTCTATTTTATACAAGGCAAGTAAGAACGAGTAGGTACTTAACAAGCCCATGGAAAATGTTCCCTGAAACACTGCCAAGTCTACAGTTTGGTGGAGAATCTAAAGACCTTCCTAAATGCAAGAGTGATATGCACTTGCTCATTGTGTCAGAGTCTTAGTCACCGAATCTTCTTACATTCGACCACATACAATCTAAAAAGTTTCTGATTGAATCTTCTCTTCAATTCTCTCTTTTCGTGCACCGGACCGACTATCTGAAAAACTTCTTTCTTATTAGTCACCGTCCAGCACCTTCTAACTTAGGTGGCCCTACACAGTTCGGAGTAAGTCTGCGGCACAAACAACAACAGTCTACTATTAGCCCGGTGCTTAGCCAACAGCTTCCAGTTGAGCACTCCAAGTTAGTTGACGCCTTCTACATGAGCCGCCTAAGACGAGGTCTTCCTATATTTTGCTTTGTTCCTTCGATAATTCTGGAGGCCAATACGTTTGTGTTCATTATATCTATGTTTCGTTGAACCTCGTCCTCCAAAGGCTCTCAATGAAAACGAGACCGAATATCGTTCACTCAGAATGACAAAAGATATCTTCATCCGCCTTTGAAAGCATCTATGCTTCAGCATTATGGTGTAGAACTGAGATGATTAAGGTCAAATATTGAGTCTCCTAAGTGGTTCGAGTTAGAGCCTTTCTTTACTTCTCAATTATCTTACAGACCACAACCTATTGGCAGCCTTTTTAAAGAGAATGTGACTAAGTACGACCGACATGCAACGGCTCTGAAGGTTCAAACGCGGAAGAGGACACGACACACTTACTTAATGACTGCCCAAGCCTAAGCAGAACCAGGAAAACAACCCTAGTAGTGGATGTCTATCAATTTGACTTCTTGGCATTTGTTAAAGATCTGGTCAATTGTAGACTTTCCTGACTACAATCGTACCGTCCAGCACTCTGCAACTCTACATCATTGATCCGTAGATCATTTTCGTGTTTCGAACTCTATTGCCAAGACAAAGTAGCTCAGGAACGGTATTTTTCTCTTCTTCACGACGGTATCATTTACGTCAAATTATATCAAACAATGTTAAAGCAACCCTCTTAGATAAGCTTAAAGCGAAAGTGAACGAAGTCTACCCAACAATCAAGGCGAACATTAGTGAAATAGCCTTATGACAAGAAGCAAGATCACATGAAATGACCATACCGCTGAGACAGGTGCTAATAAAGTGCACAAGAAAAGCCAGATGGCACCCATTTCCATTAAGCACTACAGCTTCAGTAGTCAGCAACAGGGAACTTCGGAAAGTTAAACAGCCTTTGCTCCTTCGAACATGACTATATTCGTAGAAATACTAACGAAAGTAGTTGTCTCGCTTACAATTTGTTTGTGAGTCAGCATCCTGTGCTACAGACAAATGTCATCGTACGACTTTGCAAATGTAGCAATTTAAAGCCTGAAGCTACCACCAAGAGCAGCACAACCAGGGAAATACAGCTCTAAAAAGAATTTGCATCCCTTATCTTACTTCTACTGAGTTCGCGGTTGTATCTTCTCCTGCATTTGCGCGGTTGTATCTTTTCCTGGTCTGCTTTCCTGGCTTTCCTCAACCAACAAACCTCTCTGATGACTTTGATCCTGTCGCAAGCAACTTCTTGGGTGAACACAAAGACTCTCCAGGGCAGCAGTGCACCTCGTTTTCTATCAATCTAAGGCTGTACAGTTACTGTTTGTTATTGAATCTTTTCGTCAAAATTCCGTCGATACAAACTCGACCTATCATCATACGAAGAAAATACTTCGACTTCTCGACTTCATAAAAACGTTGAACTCTTCAAACGGACTGTGAAGACATTGGGCAAGATAAGCTCAAAAATGATACCAGCAATTATTCATCATGTCAAGCTCCTTTCTGAAAACTTGAAGCTGCCAGGTACTGCTCCTATTCCAGAGAATGCACATTCATAACAATCAAATGATGGACTCTATCATTTCCAAACTCTTAGAAGCGTCACTACGCATTACAATTCAAGTTTTTTCGCTTGACAGTTAAAATCCCTTTCAGGACTCCTCCAAATATTAAGAAAGTAAATATTTCCCAGAAATTAATAGGGATCTAATATTTATTTACTAATAAATATTTTATCAAAGAAAACATTTACTTGGAAACCGACGAGTTAATTGTTATCTTTAGCTTCTACCCCCAGGTTTCATGGTGATCCTACGTTCTTCATTTGAACTTATTTATTGTTTAACTAAATCTTAAAAGAATTATGACTTGTTATCCCATTGAGTATATTTGTTTAAGATAAGTTCCATAGATTTAGTTGGGAATAGTGCTTGAAAGTAAAATTAAATCATCATGAAAGGATAAGTGTCTTGAGTCACTCGTTCTAAAAACAAAAACTTAGCTTTGCTTCCGACAGCCGAAATATATTTTATAGACTCTTCCACTTTGAACTCGATATTGACAACGTTGGATCTTGATTCATTTTCTATCTGCTATCCTCTATTTATTCCATTCAGTTTTACACCGACGTGTCTAGGGACAAAACAGATCTGAGACGCTCTAAGAATTTAATTCCTCTCAACAGATAACATATTCTTCTACATCGCAGGACCATGGAGTTTATCGAAAATGAATGAGGCTACTTTGGTAGGAACATTTTTCGGGTGATTTTCGGTCCTGTCTGCATATACGGTAAGTGGAGGAGGAGAGATACAACGACGAACTGTACGGGCTGTACGGCGACATCGACTTAACCAAAAGAGTGAAGGTCCAACGACGGAGGTGGCTGGGTCATGTACAATGGATGGACACCAACACTTCGGTCCGAAAAATCTTCGAATCCGCCCCCGAGGGACAGCACAGTAGAGGAAGACCGCGACTCAGGTGGCGCACGCAAGTGGAAGGGGACCTCAACCAACTTGGAGTTCGTAACTGGAGGCAGTTAGCTAAGGACCGGGCTAACTGGAGAAGCTTATTGGTTGAGGTCCAGGTTCACCACAAACTGTAGCGCCACTTACGCAAGTAAGTAAATCTTGCCATATACAGATCGAGCCAGACAAAACACTAGGGGACATTCACGTGGATCCTATAGTTTCTTCGTGATCTCAATCTTGCTGAGGATTACATCATTCAAAAGACTTTACAGTTATGTGTTGGTCTTCGTCAGAGAAGGTATGACATTCCATTCATTTATAGAAGTGCATGCCTTCGCTTCCTGATTCATCAACGACTAGCCTAAAGTTGTTCCGAAGGTAACCACTAAAAAGGGAGTTGTCGATTTAACATTATAGCTTGTAAACTGATCTACAAGATAAATTCCAAACTTTGCACTTAGCCTGCTGTCAGCATTCCCAAAAGATCTCATGCCTCCTCCCCTTCCTTTAGTTGATAAGAATGACAGAAAGGGATGCTGACTCTGCTCAACAATTGCATATTTAAGCTCATCTTGCTTTTCCATTTCTACCTTCTGCAGCATCTAAATTGATTCATTGTAAAATGTAAAGATGAGCCCTGAAGGTCAACCAAAACGTTGTTGTGGATTACGTTCAAAACAAATCCATATGATCAACATTCTGTCAAAAAACAAGTTCATTCCAAAGGGTTCACTTCTAGCATGTTTTCTACGCATGACCTCCAAAATTGTTTTCCTGTTTGATTAAGCTTGTTTCACTTGAGTAAACAAAAACAAGGATCCCCAATCGAATTGGTTTTGTAGTGTGTTTTTTGTCCAACAGCTGTGATTACATTAGTCAAGTAGCTGATTAGGTTAGGATAGCCCTATTTGCTATTTAAGCGACCTTTGTCGAGATTTCAAATCAATCCAGTTTCGATATTTTCCCCAAAAGGTCTAAATCTAAAGTGTATCTTCCCTTAACATGAAGTCGTTCGTTGCAGTAAGTCTAGTGGTTTTCGTTGCATTCCTGTCGATTGGTGAAGTTACAAGCGTCAGTATTGGAGTTGGTATGTGGATTTCTTAAGAAATATGTCGTTACGTAGACTAACTCTATTTTTTCTCGTAGACCTGTTGGGTTGCTCTCAAAAGGCAAATGAAGAGGTTCGTTGTGGGTCTGGTTGTCAGTCCGAGTGCGCAACTTTGGATGTACTATGCCCAATAGTAAACGTTAACTGCGTTGATGCTTGCTATTGCAAGGAAGGATTCGCAAGAAATGCCGCCGGGCTTTGTATCGAAATTGGCTTGTGCCCGCAGCAACAGGGTGCTTAAACCCAATAGTTGTTGATATGCATACTAATTTGGCAAATAAAAAACGTTTAATTGAAAGCTTTATGAAGTTTTTTTTCGGCGTCAAACATTTTAGAATTAGGTCTTTTTCGATATCTATCTAATTCAGCAATGGTAATATAGCCAAAAAGACGTATAGCTGGTTTATGTGGGTAGGGTTATGACAAGGAAGAAGACGAGCGAATTAGCGAACTGACCAGACAGAACAATGCCTTTAGGCCGTTCACACGAGCTCCCCAATGGACACAATTAGCGCGGATGCACTTCACGTGACATCGATGTTGATGAGCGTGGCTAGGAGCGTTGTTTTAAAATCCATCCTGTGGAATTCAGAAAGTTAATAATGTTGCAGAATTTGATGCCAGAAATCTCTGATAATTCCCAAAAAAAAATGGTTTGCCGAGTGTGCGATGTCTGGCTCTGACTAGTGCCGGACAGTCACAGAGAAAGTGGAATAAGGTTTATTTCCGTGAGATTTGTCGCAACTACAACAATTGGGTTGAATGAAATGCCTAACTTGGCAGAGTGTGGACCAATTGGCTAGTGGCCCATCCTACTTGCTGTGATTCTTGCTGTCTCAGTACGGGTTCTATGGATTAAGTCATTCGTCCTATTTTTATTGTAGGCGGGCCATATCTGTCTGGATATGGCACAGGTTTGTAGACTTTTCCGCCTTAAGTTGGCACTAGAGGGAAAGTGTGGGAAAATTTTAGCCTTGATGAGTCTCATCGGGGAGCAGACTGACTCCGCAAGAGAGGCATCAAAGGTTGGTCAAGACAGAACTTCTTAAATAAAAAATGACGTCAAAATTTCAAAAAATGACAGAGTTTGCAAGATTGAGTTCCTTTTTGACTTGATTTTTAAGCCCATCATTTGATGAAAGTCCAAAAACTTGGTGCCAGGGCAGACAAACCTCGTCATGTGAAGTCTAGATTGCTAAGGTTAGATGTCATTGTAACCACACTTAGCTCTCCCAAACGTTTCTTTTCCTGTTCGCTTAACAAACTCCCAGTCACTTTTTATGTTTTTTTCTAGCTCCTTCTGAACGCCAATCGACACAGAGCTGTAGGAAACAATGCAGATACATTTTCTACAACTAATGCTGAGTAATAACTACTTTATCTATAGAAATTCTTTAAAGTTTTACTCATCAGATTATTTCCTTAGATCAGACAAACTAAATTGTTTACTCTGCTCTATCATCTCTATTAGAATGTGATGCTTAATACTTATGAACAGCAAACAATTAGCATGACTACAAGAAAATATTTTACAAACATTTTAAATCAACAGAAAATTTATTTAAATTGGATTAAATAAAAAGAAAATAACTGACAGGCATATGTGGATTCATTTTTAAATAAGTGAACACTTGTTGTAAGCGTGTTAAATGCGCATTTTTAAGACTTTTTTCTGCTTCTCAAAAGATACGATACGATAATGTCAAGAAATTTCATCACTTTGCTGTCATTTTGACGCATGCAAATTGTAGCGATAAGCCTAGTTTGGATGCGATAACCTTTCTTGAATACTTGATAAAGAGAAATGTTAAATTTTAATCAAGAAAATCTTTCGCAAAATCTATTTAAAAATAAATTTGTATCTTTAAGATAAGTTTTATTGATTTTTCTTTTTCCTTAATTTTAAACCAAAAACTGGTTGAGATGAAGAGGGAGTTTGTTAAACTTTGGACGGATTTTGCAAATTCAAGTTGTCAGCTAGTGATACCATCCACAGAGAGCCTGAGTTCGAACTGAACCCAAGAAAGACTAAATAGTCAAAACTCATTATTTTGAACCAGCAGCGCTCCGACTCTTTTATAGAATCTACGTGCTGTTTGTTACGACAAAGACTCTTGCGGGTTATGCTGTTACCAAGTTTTGGGCACCAGTTTAGAGTTGGTCTCGTTTCTATTCGACTTTAATAAACACATCTTCCTATTGAAAACTTGTTTCGATTAAAGATTTGAAGGAAGCTAGTTCAAGGAAGACATCATCATTTAAGTGCGTGACTATTTTAGTGGAAGATATTTGCTGCTGCTTCCATCGAATCACACTTTCTAATTCATTATATTCAATTCCCTCGTTCTCATCATAAAATAATGACAAGGAACATCATGACAATTGTCCTATGAATAGAGTTTTGGCCCGATCTACTAACGAACTCGTCGGTAAAACTCTTAAAAGATTTTTACTCACGTTTGCCATCATCTGCATTATATGGACGACAACATTAGGCTTTCGAAATGTATGCTATTCTAAGCTATATATTATGGAAAAAGGTGGAGGAATTGGAGTAACTTGGTCTGTAGTGACAGATAAGCTAGGCTTAAAATATTGTTCTATTCCAGTTTCGTTCGTGAATGCAAGTAGTCTCTGAATTCGATCGTAAGATTAAATAGCCCTGACGCCATCTGTTGTCGCGACAGGTTGGGAGAGTAGACGGATGACAGTGACTAGTTTAGTCATCACATTTTTTCACTGTTCGAGTGCTATGCTACCGTCTAAACTTGCTTAAATCTATATCCGCTGCTATATGATGGTCATTATCCTTCAGTACTTCACAAGAGGGTCTTTGGGTGGTGGTCACCAGAATGGAGACTTAACTAACTTACTTACTTAAGGTGGCGCTACAGTCCAGGGTGGAGCTGGGCCTCCAAAAAACCAGCGTCTCCAGCCAGCTCCCCTTCCAATTGCGTTAAGTCGCTGTCGTCCTCTATTACACCGTCCCTTGGGGCAGATTCGAAGATTTTTCGGATCGGAGCATTGGTGTCCATCCGCTTTACATGACCCAGCCACCTTAGCAGTTGGACCTTTACTCTTCTGGCTAAGTCGATGTCGGGACCAAAAATCACCCGAAGAATTTTCCTCTCAAAGTAGCCAGGAGCACGTTCAGACATATTTGATAAAGTCAATGCCTCTGCGCCATAGAGCAGGACTGGGATTATAAGGGGCTATATAGGGTTACTTTTGTTATTCGAGAGAGGGCTTTGCTAATCAATTGCCTTCTTAGCCCAAAGAAGCAGCGATTGGTAAGAGTTATTCTTCATTTGATCTCAGTGCTGGTGTCGTTGTCGTTGTCTAAATTGATAGTGGAGCCTAGGTAGATAAAGTCCTTAACTACCTCAAAGTTATATCTGTCGACGGTGGAGTCTTCCTGCGAACTTTGTCTTTAAAACTTGTCCGACTTAACCACTTCTATGATGTAGTCACCTTAGAAGACCTTTGGTATTTTGGCCAACTGTATGGAATTTATTTTATACTTGTCCCACTCAGCCGATTCTAGCCCAGACCAAGGTATTGTTTTGCGTTCTGTTGGAATAGTGCAGAACTTACAACGCATTAGGCGAGCGTGGACCAATATAGTTGAAAATAAATCTAGAGTTTTGGCAATGAGTTGGAGAGAGTTGAGGTGATTTTCAAAACTCCGAACATGATGGCGCACAGGCATTATGGACAGTGTCAGGATAAAGAACAAGTTAAGCTAAAAATTGCTCTTAAATTTTGGATTGAACTTCAAATTTCTAAATAACTCTCTCTCTCTCTGCTTTTTCTTCATTATGTTGCCAAACCAAGAAATGCATACAATTGCAAATATTATCACACATTGTATAGCCGGTAGCCGCCCAGACATCACGTTGCATCCCTACAATTCGGTTGGTTGAATTATTTCTTTATAAATATGTCACATATTGCAGCAATTTTAAATCCCACAGAGACAGAGTGCAGATAAAGGGCCTATACTCTGCAGAGCAATTACATTTCATGTGCATCGTACTAAATATTGATTAAACACTTCATAAAACAGATACTGATTCACAACAATTCTTATCAGATCCTATCCCTAAATTAAATACTTAAACTCTGCAATGAACATTTCCATAGCTTTTAGGTAAACATTCCATAAAACAATGACTTACGTCCTCATAAAACTATCTTCGCGCACTTCTCCCTATCTTCACATCTGCAAAATACTATTTTGTTGTTTTTTCTCACAATATCGCCTGCCAGTTGTCTTGAGTTATTTTCCTAAATATCACATCACTTCTCCGAATGGAAACAAAAAGCATCTTTTAACTTTTATCTGACTTTTAAGCGATAAGATGTGCCATCCAGCATCTCGGAGATAAATATTTTCGCAGAAGATTCTCCAGCTCTGTGTGTGGAGACAGTTTTAAATGCAAATTACAATCCAGATATAGGTTAATTTAAGCTTCAGAATCATCAGTTCATCTCTGATAGTCAAAGGGTTCGGATACGCGTCTATATCGATAAAACCTCTGGTGTTTTTTAAGTGAGAAGTTAAAAATGTGTCAAAATATTTTAAGAATTGTCATAGCTTTGGCATCACTTTCCAACCAAGTTTTTGCAAATTTCAATGTTCAACCACCCTATCAAGTGTCGATTATGGCGGAGTTACATCCCGGATATCCAATACATATCGGAAATGGTGTCATCATCTATGAGAAACTTATCATAACGACAGCGGATTGTTTGCATTTAAAATTTGGTCCCAAGGGAAAATCAAAAAAGCTCAGTGTGTCGGTTTTGACTGTGGTGGCTGGCAGTACGAATGCTTTTACAGATTCCATTCAAATTAACGTATCTAAGATTGATATTGCGAAAAATTTTGATCCGGAAACCTTGGAAAATGATGTAGCTCTGTTGACATTGAGTCAATCATTACCGTTGGGTACACGACCCGATATGAAATGGATTATGCTCGACGATAATATACATGTCAACCACTCTTGCCTGGCGAACTTCTTTTCCAGAAATGTAAGTTACAACTTTACAATTGGTAAACAATAATATTGTTGATATAATATGAATCATTGTTACCTACATCCGAGATAAAAACATCGGAAATTCTTCAGCCAAGATAAGTTTGTTGACTTTGTGATGCAGATTAAAAATTAATCTTTACTAGTTACGTAACCCTTACATTTGGGATTAAAGAAAAGTTTATCTTCTACCTTATAGTTCTAGTTTTTTTCAACTTCTTACATATTGAACCATCCTAGATTGAATTGGTTGTGGGAGAGCCTTTCACAGTTCTAGCACATTGATTTGTTTTAGAATGTCTTAAAAGACTCTCAGAAAACCAAGTATTTTCTCTAGATGGACGACAGCGAGATTTCCATTCGGAATACTTCTTTACCTTCTGATATGCTCTAAGCAAGTTGGCTTCGTGGATCAACAGCTGTGGCCTAAGTATCAATCTGTCTAAAATGGAGTAGTCCCTTCTCATGCCAATTACCTAGAACTCCAGGAAGCTTCTGTGGAGAGAAAATTTTGCCGAAAGTGCCAGGAAATCCCTATTAGCCCTTTACTTGTGCGAAAAGCAGCATGTACTAGATCGGTGCCCTAACAGTACACTTCAGTCATAAGACCAATCCTTACATATGACATAATGGTTTGGTGAACGGTACTAGAAAACTAAATCGGTTCAAAAGTTCTCGAGTATGTCCACCCCTCATCATTAGGGGTGCGCTGAGAACTTTTCCAACAGCTGCACTTCAAACCATGCTTCACCTACTGCCAATAGACATTTATGGCATGCAGCAAGCCAATATATTGCGGCCCTAACACTGAAAGAAACTGAGAAAAATGTGGACCATGCCAAAATCCTATTAAGTCACCTGTCACACTGCCCACTGAAAATTACTTCAGCATGGGCTATAAGTACATAATACCGGACAGAAGCGCTTCGAATCAGCGCAAAGTCCTCTTCATCCAAAACACCCGCGGAAGTCGGTGCCAATGTCTTTTCAGAAAACCTTGATATTCCCCACTACTTCACTCTCCCTTATCACTGCAGTGTCTTTCAAGTCGAGGTCATGGCTATCAGTTAGGCCATCGCTTATCAGATACCTTGTACCCAACACAACGAAATTTAGTGTAGCGAAAGACATGTCTCTTAATCACTAAACCGTATAATGTCACATTCTGTTGGGTTCCAAGTCACACTGACATTCCGCAGAAGTGTACAGCTGATGAATTAATCAGACAAAGCTCTTAGGCTCAACTATGTCATTTGTTAAAAATCTGATACACCGATGCTCTGTTGAGAGCAAATTATAGAGGGAATATCTTGAATACTAATTTGGCTAATTTGGCTTCCTTCGATCTTAAGAGAACGAAAGCGTTAATTCAACTAAAAAGATCCAATCTCTCGAAATTAACTATCATCCTAACAGGGCACTGCAACGTAGGCAGACATGCTCAGCGGTTAGGAATTGTATGCAACGATTTCTGAAATAGCTGCAGGGACGAGGAAAAGGAAGAATATATTGTTCACTTGCTCAGAAGGTGACTGGAGTCCAACTCTAGCACAATGGAAATACTTTTGATCTAAGTGTAGCTCTTCTCGGAGGACCATTTCTAACTAACTAACCCATTCTTGCTGCATATGTTGTAACTGGCCTGACCATTACGATGAACATCAATCGAAGTCTAGTTGAGTTACACTCCTAAGGTCTCCCCTGAAAGCCATCAGTGCTCGAATTACTTTGGTAACTTCAGCTTCATGTTTCTTCCACATCTAGATACTTGACCTATTCTGATGAGTTGACTCTGATTAAGTGTTAAAAGTTGCATGTGTTTCAATTGCCTTTTCCTGGTGAAAGGAACTAATGTAGTATTGGTCGGATTTATATCTAGTCCAATTCATACTTTTTAACACAGTGCCTTCTCAAATTTCTCCCTCGCGATAGTGACTATATCGTCAGCAAATCCTTGGCAATTTATATCCATAATTATTGGCATTTGCAAGAGTTTGTCTACAACAAAGCTCCACATTAAAGGTGAGAGAATCTCTTCCCTGAGTTGTGGTTATTGCAATGGTTATCCCATCACAGTTTCAGCTGTCCTGGTCCAAAGCATCTCACACATATGTTTCGTTGCATTTATTCCTTATCTTTCGAGTGGTCTTTAGAATAACCTCATAAGATAGATCTATTGTCGAAAGCTCCTACGATGTTCAGCTAAACGCAGATACTCATGTCTCTATCCTAGGTTAAATTCCTGTGTACCAATAGCACCATAAACATTAAGGACCATGACTTACACAACCAATGTAGATTGTATTAGAGAATGAAAGAGACAAGTTACCACTCTTTTCAATAGAAGGCTATTGTTTAAACTCGGTTTCAACTCCTTAAATACATATCTACCTACCAATTTACTCTGTATAATAACTTCTTTTATTTCAGTCAAAGGACGCTATCCCTAACTATTATCAAACTGAAGAGCTAACCCTCTACAGCAATGACATTTGTAGAAATTTCACAGGATATCCCAACGCTAGAAAAGATGACATTTGCTCTATCTATGTGCTACCACAGCAATTAGATTGTGCAGTAAGTAAACCCATGGTGGTACACCAAAAAGCACAGCTTAACAAAATTCTCATTTAGGCAGCAGATTCCTTCCTATCCTTCAATAATGACCGTGGAACTGGACTTGTATGCAAAAGTTTTCTAGTAGGTCTTCTCTCAGCAGTAGTAACTCGACCCAGTCCGAAAAACAATTGTACAGATGTCACCCTACCAGCTATGTACACCAATATTTTTCCCCACTTGATGTGGGTCTACAATATAATGGCAAATATTGAAACGAAATATATATCAACTCCCTATGATGCATCCGTTAATTCTCTAGTGATAAGCTCAGCTAGTAAGTTTAATAGATAATTGTAAATTGTAAGCATTATAACAAAAATTCAAATAATTTCTCTTTAAAGATAATAATGGTGAAGAAGTTTTCACCACAACTTTCTTGCCGCTAACAACAGCTAATATCACAAATTACTTTAATTTAACGACAAATTCAACAATCAACAATTCAAATTCGATCTCGAATGCAACAATCACGAATTCGACAACTTGGAATCAAATAGTAATAAATTCTACAAGAGTAAGCCCTGTTCTGGTGAATTCAACAATAACAACAATAACACAAATAAATTCAACAATAACAATAATACCAACAAATTCTTCAACATGGAATTTACCACAATATAACACAACGACATGGAATTCAACAACGTTTAATTCAACAGTGACGAATTCTACAAGGAATAGTACAGTACTTCTACCACCTTTAAGGCCGTATCCCCCGCACAAACCTTCTCCTCCAACAGCAATACCGTCATATACGTCTAGCACAGCCGCGTATATAAATTATCCAACGCCAACAATTGCGAATTTTTTTAAGAATAATTCTGCGTCAGTAAGACTGAGTGCAGGATGTTTACTGATAGCATTGGTATCTCTAAGATTGATTATTTATCACTAAGCTTGTCTCTCACAAAACCTAGCTAGACTTTAAGACTGTAAATATTTGTATAGCCTACAGGTTAATATCTTTTTAGCGTAAAAGATATAGCTTGTCTCTTGTATGTATTAATTTATCTTTACGATTAAACAGTATTTTTTTATTTTATTTTACTTTACTATCATTATTGCGAGTTGTTTGAGCTACTTTTTGCTGTTCCTTATAATGATAGCAGTTACGTTGCAAGGTAATTGTAACTTCTTCAATGTAAAACGTGCCACAGAACCCCCAAATAGAATAATAACAATGTCGAATTGTATATATTATGATATATGGACAAATTGTATACGTATTTTACTCTAAATTGCCGCTAATTGTGGCAATAAACCAATAAAGTTATATTTTTTTTTTATTATGAGTGTCTTGTCATGATATTGTGTGATAAAATTTTTGCTTAACATTGGAAGCTAATTTTATTTTATTATTACGGTATGTAGCTTAAGGAGTTGTATCGCTATTGTTAGATTTTTTATTGACACGTAGTATTTGTCTGATGCTGAGATGTGTTCAGAAAAGCAATCACTGCAGGAGCAGACCTTCGGAATATCCCTTACGATGGTATTCTCCATATGGAGATGACCGAAAACACATTTTTGATGCGGTACACAGATGAAATCGGTGCGGTGATTACAGCAAGAGACACCGAAGATGCATAGAGGAGGCTAAACCAAGTTATGAGATCGTTGCATACCTGGGCGGCCCCTACTCTGTATTGCGATTCTTAAGTTCGGATCGTTCGAAAGTGGAAATTTGTATGGGCAATTTGAAACGCAATTCATAAAATCCATACAAAATTTCCGCATTCGAACAATCCGAACTTTAGAATCGCAATACAGAGTAGGATGGAAGACCGTGACTTTGCGGCAGAGAAGACAGAGATAGTTCTACTGACTAGGAGGCAGATACCGAACGGCTGTGGTGTTTTAAGTAGGCTGATTTACTTAAGGTGACGCTTTTGATAAAACCCATGCCTCTACGCCATAGAGCAAGACTGGAATTATAAGGCTTAGTCACTTTTGTTGTTCGAGAGAGGGCTTTGCTAGTCAATTGCCTTCTTACCCCAAAGCAGCGATTGGTAAGATTTATTCTTCGTTTGATCTCAGTGCTGGTGTCATTGTCTGAATAATTAGCGAAGCTTAGGTAGACAAAGACTGTAAACTTACAATTCGAAGAAACTAAACTACTAAACGCTCACACAGCCAAATGAAAAACTGCAACATTTGAAAATAAATTAAGTTTATAAATTGTATTTACATTTATTTTAGCATTTCTATTCATATAAAACATAACTTTAAATTGTAAGGTATATAAAGAGCGATAAGTAAACCCAAATTTTAGACAAAATTATACTACCATAACTCGGGTTGTAAATGCCATTGCATTCAACACACATCTGTTTTTATTTTGCTTCCATTTCGGGTACTGACATTAACAATCTCATTTTCCCTGTCCTTACGATCAACCTTGTAAGTGTGTACAGGAAATTTATCTGGTTTTTTGTGTTTTCCATTAAACATCTATTACATTATATATAGAAAAACATAACATATCAAAAATTTAACTCTACTTCGAACATTTCTGCACTTGAACCTGACGAGCTGTCATCATCATCGTTAATACCGTTCCCCGCATCATCATCATTATCTCCATTTTGCTCGTTGTCATCACCATCGTCTTCACTCATCGATGACGAATCAAGATCAATCCATCTTTCATCATCGTCATCATCATCATCGTCATCATCACCGTTGTTGCGTCGTCGACGTCCCTGGCCATGAATACCATTTCCATAATCAAATACTAAAATTAAAATTAAACATATTTAAGATCGTACGGACTATGGTCAACTAAAAGTTACAACATGAGGTACAGCTTAAGCCTCAATAAGAATTCATGAATGTAATTTAGAATATACTCACCACGCACAGATTCACTGTCAGATCCTTCATCAGATTCTGGTTCTTCATCTTCTTCCTTAAAAAAAAAAAAAAAAAAAAAAAAACAGAAATCGTAAACAAACAATTAAACGAAACAATGAGAGTGCGTTCCGATTTCTAGACCACCTGAAATTTAAGATGAAGAAAGCGTTCTAATTGGACCTCACAAAGAGTAGTCTTGCTTATCTGTCAAATTTCAAGTTTTCGTCCAACCACAACACTCTCCTAGAAATCGGAAGTCACCCAATTTACTTATTCTACATACTTCTTCTTGCTGGTCGTTTTTTTTCATGCCAACAGCATACATTTTAACGAAAGTCTCCTGTTTTGAATCATAGGCTGGTTGATTCTCTACCAATGCAATAATGCTACCATTGCTATTCATACTTAAATCATAAATATGCTTTTTTACGTCTACCGTTGTTATACTCGAGTAATCGTAGCTGTCCAGTACTTTAAAGCTTGTATCATAGTTGGTTGTGTCATCAAAATCGACCCGATTATCAATATCCAAACTGATGCCGTAGAGAACATTCATGGGTGAAAATTTAACAAGACATTGATCTAGAACAGGAACTGTTTGCAGAAGATGGAATGTTCTAAGATCCCACACTTCTGTGTTGGAAATTATCTAAGAGGGATAGAGAGCAGTGATAAGAAATGCATTGGTTTACTGACGTCTGTTTTATTTTGTTCTTACTTCAAGTCCATTTGGATGGAAAACTCCCGAAAGTGTTTGATTTAGTTTATCAAATTTGTGAATTTCTTTCCCGGATCGGACATCCCACAGGACACCATCTAGATAATAAAAGAAATAAAGATATAAATACAATGACAACAAAGTATTGTAAACGTTTTCACACTCTGCTACATGGAAAAGCAGCACATACTTGGACTCATAAGCCGCAAGGATTCATTAAGCAATTTCAATGTCAATAAGATGTCTATACAAAAGAGGAACTTCAAGTATGGTCATACAGGCATTCTGGAGACACCAAAGTGGCAGTACAATGTCATATTGAGCATGTCTGCTTGGGTAGTCCATTCAGTGTCACTCAAATCCGCATTTCAGGTCGAAGAAACCTTGATGCAAACGAACTAGTCAAGCGATGAAAAATAGGCAATCTAAGGTGGAATAGAATCCACAATCCTTGTTCGATAAAAGAATATCGCGCTTTTTGACCAACAATGCGTAGCAAAACGATTCGAGTGGAATGCAACATAAAACAATTGTTTCCCTGTGTCCTTCTTCTTAGCTTAATGCCACAAAAACATTTTTAATATATAAATTAAGTCTTACCTGATAAAATCAATTCATCGGACGGGCAAAACGTTGCACGGTTCTTAGTGTACTGATTCGCTATGGTTGGTGTGAACGTTGAAATCTTACCTCCCGTGTACAGGTCATAAATAATCGCCGACTAAAAAGAGAAAACACTTCATAAGTCCAAAATGGACAAAACAGGGAATTATTTTCTACTCACATAAGTTTGTGTTCCCAGAATCTTATCCTGATTCACATTACTAAACTCACAGTAGAACTCATCGTGAAACTGTAGTGAATTCGCAAATTCATTTCGCTCTATCGACCACAGTAGTGATCTCCATGAACATGATGTTAACACCAAGTTGCCTTTTCTATTCGATTGAATACTATCGATTAGGTAACTATGGCACACTGATGAAAATTGCTCGGTTCCCTCATTCAAACTGAAAGCCTTTGCCTCGCCTTGCTGCGTACCAACAATAATCAAGTTATTCGTTGGAAGGATGTTACAACATGTGAATTGAATATCGTTGTAATCGTTTGAGCGAATTGTACGCCACGTAGCGAAATTCGAATGAACATACCGTCGATCTAATCGGGTTGTATTGAAACCAGCTTGTGATCTGAACCAGCGACTGGTCAAATTAAGGTTCGGACCTAAGACTCTATTTGGCTGTGGATCGGGGCACTTGTGTGGAGTGAAGAGATCAAATTGCGGACACGTGGTCATCGGGTTGTTACACAACGCATGCTGATTCGTCAAATACTCGGTCACAATCGTACTAAGCGTAATGGTGGGTGCATGGGGCTGATCTGATTGACTGGTAAAAGGAGCTGAGGAAATTTGTTTCTGCAGCGATCTCTGCGCAGACGTGGATGTAGAGCTAAAATTATTATTGATGTTATTTCCTGTGGTGTTTATAATTGTGTTGGGATTTGTTTTTTTCACTAATTTAATGGGAGTAATGGGCTCGGAAGAGCCTACAGTATTCTTGTTGTTGGACTCACTTCCTTCAGCTCCTGTGATTATTCCATTAATGGCAGAGTTCACATCCTGCATTCGATTTCGCAGTCGCGTCCTAGCGATAACATTTGTCGGCATAACTTTGTAATCGAATGGTGATTGGTGAAAGTTTTTCGTGAGCGTTGTCGAAGTGGTTAGACCTGCTTCTTTTTGCAACGTTTGAGCTGACCCATGCAAACCCTTCGATTCCAAATGATCGTAAATCAGTTGGAATAGTTGTTGCTCGTTATATTGAATTTTAGTTTGGGCCACAACATTCGCCTTATGGATGTTTGCCAATGATGGATCCAACTGATTGTTTATTGGTTTTGCTTTTCCCGAAACTCTCTCGAGTAATTCTAATGCGTACTTTTGAAACAATACATGTTCAGTGCGTTTCTCTTGTAGTATAGGATCTCTCATCAAGTGTTGAATTTGTCCATTCGCGAATAATGGCAGTTTACCGACGATTTGTCGGACACGCTCGGAACGAGCAAGTCCGGCTAAGGCACGACATGCCATACCACGAATACAATCCGCATCCGTAATAGGAACTTTGATTTGCATAAGTTGAAGCAAAACAATGATTCCATTGTTGGAGCAGACGGATTCCCATACTTTTTCGATAAGTTCTTCTGAAAATTTATTGTTGTGCAATTTTCTTTTCGATGAAGAACTCAAACATTTCAATAATGACGGTTGAGCCTGCAAAATAGAACGACAAAAGTATGAATACGAGTATGCTCAACGATATTTGTACAGACTTACTCTTGTAATAGGTGAGCAAACACAATGGCATACCACGGCTAAGGCAGACTTTTGTACATCAGCATCGGTGGTAATGTCGCCAACAGCAGCCCCCAAAATGGCATAAATGCCGGAAGACGATAAGTTGTCTGGCAGTTCAAGACGATCACAGTATGCTAAAAAGACTTTTGGCACAACACAGCAAATGGAAAGGACATCCAACGCAGAACGTACTGTTTCAGCTCTAATAAATGAACAAAAAATTAAAGAAAATAAGTTGAGTTTAATTTTGTACCCTCACTAACAAGCATTGAAAGGTGCGCAGTGATAGTGTTCAAAATGCAAGACAAACAGGCGAAGGCTACAAAACGTATGCCTACATAGGTGCATTTTTTAATTGCTTTGCCATTTCGTCAAGAGATGAGCGGAACTCTAGAGCAAATGGATAGTACATTTGTCTTCAACCAAGTCAAGACTTCTTCAATCGCCATTATTTCGGGCTGGAATAGACTGCAACGGTTCAAAAAACAGAAGAAGAAACTAGGATTTAGTTTGTCGAAGAAAACACCAGCTCCTACCCCGTCTTTGATCTTGGAGGCATCCATGTTTCTTCTCCGAGATGATGCCAACATCTCAAAACGACTTATTAGGAATAGCAATCGGAAAAAATAACGCTAACCCCTTAAATATTCTTGAGAAGCACTTCTTGGACAAAGCAGAACACCTTAGTGAGACTATGCTAAACCTTAGGTTAGGATGCCATCACAAAACAATACCCAAACCTATCAGTCAGACATGTACACTTGTTTTAAACTTACCTTCCCGCGTTATTCCATTCGTATGAGAACGCAATAATCTTCAGCAACAATTGAATACCGCCCAACTTCAATAACTGATCAACAGGTGCCCAATGACCACGAACCGGTGTGTTTTCCTGAAGCGTTCTCACCTGCTCACTAATTTGCTCTAGCGTAGACTTAGTCGTTTTCGTTACCGGATGCGAAAACTCCGTAGATGTTGGACACTGTTGCCGCATAAACAAGTTATACTTATAAAATAAATGGCTCTCCATGTAACGCTTCAATGCAACACAAACATGTCGAACCAATTGCCGTGACGCGCACTCCAAATCCTCGTTGATTGGCATTTCAGAATCATCTTCATCGTTGCCAGGTGGATTTAGAATTTTCAATATGGAAATCTTGAAAGCAAAAAATTGGAAATACGCAAAATAAGAAATTTCAAATCGACTTACGACATTGTAAAGCTTCCTAAGACCATCTTGAGCATCAAATTCGTCTAGGATGACTTTAAATTGAAAACTCAAACCGAAGAACATTGTCGCATGACATTTTCCCGAATCATATGAACGTCCAAGCAGCCAAAGGGCGTACTTCACCAAGTCTGTTATTATAGCTTTTGGCATTGTACAAATGCGTTCCATGGCATCTTCACAGTAAGCTAGGTAATAAAGAGTAATCGATACACCAGTAGCTGCTATACTTGGACGAGGAACTTTCAAAAGAAGCTGTGTGTGGAAAGATTACCATTAATAAAAAATAAAAATAAAACAATATTCATGTCTTAACAAACCTTTAAACCTCCGTGTGTAATAAATTCTAGAGCAAACTTCTTATGACACAACAATGACGCTAAATATTTTAATGACTCAAATGCGAGGCAAGTATCTCGCTTCTCCAGATTTTTAATATAACCACAAATCAATTGCATTGCCTTGTTCTCAAAGACTAACCCCAGGAATTCCTGATATTCCCCCATCGACGTGAGATATCTTATTATGAGCATTTGACTTGTCTCCGGCGTATGTGGGTGAATTGGTATGTACATCCGTTTTAGATTCTTTTGTGATTGGGATGCACTTCCTGCGTCGCGAGAAGTTTCATGTAACATTGACATATTGGAGGTATTCGGAAAACTGTCCAGTGTTCCATTATGCGTCTTTGACGTTGCTGCACTGTCTTCTTCAACTTCAACTGGACTTACTGGTGCTGAATCAGCCATCCATGCAGGTAAAATCCTCTCGATTTTATCCTCTGGTTCACTGGCAGAACTATTCAGCTCATTCGTCGGGGTCTTTTCTTTGTTTAGTTGCATTGCTTGAAATGCATGAAGGCGCTTGATCATTTTTGGGACTAAACGTGTGTTCAATTCTCGAAATGTGACTGCAATATCTGTGACTTCCATTGCAGCTGCCAACAAACCGGTAGCATAACTTTGCAATGGTTCAACGCTGTCCTCAGCCCAACCATAGATTCTGTTTATTAGATTATCGTATTCGACTTGGAATACAGCAGAGGTCTCAAGACCAGGCATTATAACCAAAATTAAACGACATGCGATGACATTCAATTCACGAGAATTTTTCTGAATATTCTGTCGGGTGAAGTAATTATCACGAAGATAGTCATTGACGAGCTGTGGAGATGGAATAAAAAAAAAATTAAAAATAGCGTCGTTTAGTAAATAGAAAAAATTGCAGCGATGCAAGAGCCAAAGATGTCAACCAGTTGGGCTGCAGCAATTTGAGCATTCGCCAACAACAATGCTCTCTAAACCACAAAAGAACTACCTTTCTGGTTGCCTACCGGAGAAATAGAAGATACTTGTCCTTTTTATAAGTATCTCCTCGAGGTCTCACTATACTGAAACATGTGTTTTGATCCATAGACTAACTTGAGTCGCAGCCAAAAGCACAATAAATCTCTTTAGGATAAGATAGGAAGGATTTATGTAGGTGGAAATCCAGGTAAAGATTCAACAGTCAAGGACGATGCCATAAGATCGAATGCAGACTCGTCACAGTGCCTATAGATGATTGCACGTGTCAAAACCCAGATAAGAAAGCCAATATCATTGGCTACAATTCTATTGTAGTTACAGAAATACGCGGGAGATTTTACTTTAAGAAGTCTCACAGATCACAGAGATGAAAATAAGAGCAATCTCGGCAGTCCAATCAAACTCAGCGAATGTCCAAATAAGTGTTGTGGCATAAGCAAAATATTGTTTTTATCAGTCTTTACAGGAGATCGACCAGACTCCTGTCACATTAATTGTAAGACAAGATAATCACGACACGTTAACAGGTTGTTAATTTAGGTTTAGACAAATTTTCCAAAGTTCCCATTTAGAGCGCGCATTGTTTCTACGTGGGGTATTTATAAATTCGTCATCTCCTACTCACCTTATTCATAAAATGATCCTTACGAAATAGCTGTTTGAGTAGAAATCCAAACTGGCAACTGGGATCTGTGCGATACGGATGACGTTCATCGAATGGATCCAAATCCTTACGCATATAAATTTCAGTTTCTTTCTCGAAAATCTCTGCTAGTCTTGAAATACAAAAAATAATTGCGTTTTTGTTTTGACACACAAAACACGTGCAAGTTTCCCACACTTACCTCTTCAACGCTGGCACTGGATCGAATCCAGTTTCTGTATGTTTTGCCTCCCAAATTGTAAACACCCCAGCCATATCTGCATTTTCATATGTTGGCTCCACTTCCTCAAAGCCATAAAAAGGATCTTCTGCAGGTGCAACTGGTGCTGGCTCACCTGGTTCTGCATCCATACCCTCGGCCACCTCTACAGGCGGTGGTGGTGAAGACATGTCTTCCGCTATTTCTTTTACAATCTAGATTCTATAAGATTATAGTTTCTTTGAATTATTATTCAAATACTAGAACCAAACTAAAGCAAAAAAAATAAAATAAAAAATAACTCGTGGAAAGGCATTGCAAAATTTGTTGAAATTTCGAGGTTTGCTCACCTCAACTTTTAGGTTCCAATGACAAGTTCTTAAAAATATACACGAGTACACGCAAAATAATACAAATAATCGAAATATCAAATGATTTCGAATCCGTAAAATTGTCAAATTAGCCGCGTTCTAATACCCAAAATATACACAAGAGAGTAGAGCCTGTCAAATGCTTTTTATTTTAATATATTTCGCAGAATTCGAAATGGTAGCTCCCTCTTGCGACCGAGATTCTGGGAATGATAAAAGCTCATGGTTGCATTCAAAGTTCATTTCGCACGTTTTACAGTTCAATTGATGGAACTGTCAAATTGGTGATTCCAACAAGCCACTGACTGAACGTAATGGCTAATAAGCGCTTGATTAAATTTTGCTGTAACCGGTGTCATTCACTTAAGAATTATCTCACACTCCTTATATTATACTACAATTTTTTTTGCAGTTATTTTTTTCATAATTTTTTGTTGTTCAAACTTTTGTTGCATAATTTTCGGTGCTTGTGCTAAGTTCTGATACCTACACTCCTCGTTTTGTTGTAGTATTTTGGATAAATTTTGAAAATGCTTTGTTGTTATTGTTTGTCGAAAATAGTATCTCAGAGATACTCTTTTTTTTTGCCGTGTGGTTCAGATGAGGAGAGAGTTCTGATTAGACCTCTCAAAGAGTTGAGTCAAATTTCAGGCTCTCGTCCAATCAGAACGTCATCTTCATCTGAAAGTTCAGATGGTCTAGAAATCGGAACGCACTTAATTCCATCAATTTTCGAATTTCGGAAATTGCAACTTTAAGAAAGAAAATATCGTTGCGGGTTATACTTCGCCAAGTAGATATTGTGTCTCACAGTCTCAAGCGTAGAGTCAGAGTAGTGCGGACCATCCAGAGGCATGAGAGCGTCACACCTGCCCCAATGCCGCCGTCCAACCACTAAGACACAGTAAGCAAAATAATACCATGCACACCCATATACATATGTACATCAAATCGAAATCAAAGGTTAAAACTCCCAGTTCGACCACCGCTGCGAATAGGCATTGTAGTCGCCAAAGGATCGAAGAAAACCACTAAATGCAACGCAGAATAAATGGATACATACATGAAGAGATATGCCCAACCATCTTATCCTAGGTCTCTGAGAAGTCGTTTAGCTGATGGCATAGAACACATTAGAAGTTTGTTTGGAGGCAAATGACCAAACATTACATGACCAAACAATTGGATTTGAAGATCATTCCTTTCGAAGAAGAGTTTTTTGTGTATTCTCACACGATTCCTGTGAGTTATTCCAGGAACACCAGTAAGGTATCTAACTTTGCTTCTATTCGCGATATTATTCTTACGGCGAGTACCCAGATTTCACGAACAAAGGTGAAGCTTGGAAAAATAACCGAGTTAAAAACTGATAACTCAGCTTTGTCACTAAGCTCGGCCTTCCTTATTACCAGATCGACTACGCTCTCTCAAAAGTGATCCAGTCTAACCAATCCTACTAGATTACTTTACATTGCTTCTTCCATCACTCGCAAATAAGACCCCGAGATACTTGAGCTTCTCCCCTTATTTCAATGGGACTTCACTGGCATGCAGAGTACGCAAATGCATGGAAAAGGGAACAACAGAAGCCAAGGAGATGACAATGCATCGCTGACATGGGAAACTAGGGGTAGATGAGCCGCATGACTGATTGGAAACATATCAGATTAGACGGAGCGAAAGTATAGAGAAGAGAATTCGTGCCTCCTACAATTACTTACCGGACACGGGTGCTTTAACAAAATACCCTCACAGGATGGGAAAAATAGAAAGCCCAGCATCTCAATATGGCCACTCGACTTAAAACGTCGCATATCACTAGATGACTTAGAGAAAGGGAGAGACTGAAAACAGAGTTAGGTGAAATCATTCCAGACTATGACGGTAATGCGCACAAATGAAGAAAAAAAGATCGGAACCGAGTGCGTTCTATCGCGACAACTCATAGGGAGCCAGGGCCTTGCTTCTCACAACCATTCATGTTTGGCGTGTTATATATTTCCCAAAAATGGAAGGCACCTACAGTCTGTCCCGAAATGAAGATTTAGAAGATTATACTCTTGGAGATTTGTCATTGCCTGCCAAAAGGTGGTGCCGCGAAAAACGATTGGTTGTCTCTTGGCAGTATAACGTATTAACCATTAAGCCCATAGAAGTAAAGTCAAAGCTTGTAAGTCGCTGTCACGAAGAGTTACGGGTTCTTGGCAAACAGCAAAATGTAAGACTCTGCCGAGTCTCTGGCCACAAATGGATGCCTGGAAACAAGACAGCTGATGAGCTGACAAGAAAGAATCTTCATTAGACCCCAATCAAGCCGATACCACCACTAAAATCTCACCCCTGAACCTCAAACAGGAAATTGGAAGCAAAATTAAAAGGACTGTTAACCATAGATGAAATGCGCTCAGCTCCTGTGTTATAACTAGGAAACTATGGCCATTCTACAATGAACAGGGAACCGAAAGTATCCTGCAAATGGATAAAAAATCCTTATCTTCTTTTATAGGTATCATCACCGGTCATAACATTCTGAACTGTCATGCAAGAAGACTGGTATTAAAAACGGATGAAGAAGTAGATGAGGACACTCCACACTTTTTCTGCCACTGTCCAGTACTCTGCCAAGTAAGATTTAAGATAATAGCAAGACACTTCTTCCAGGATCTAGAAGAACAATCCGACAAGTCTGCGCTCGACATATACAGATTTATCAGCGCCTCGGGCTGGCTTGATAGAGCATAGGCTTATGGTTCCAACCCCTAGGGTATCACAATGGGTCTACATTGACCAAAGTGTGATGGGGAAATGACTTCCCTTCGCTGTCAACCCTCATACCTAACCTCACCTAACCATTAAACTACATTGTCTACGCAGAAGTGCTGAAGATGAAAAAGAGAAGAAGGACACAGTCCTGTTACTGTCTCTTGATTGGCTAAGAAAAGTGGCACCTGACCCCGTGAAGTGATGCAAGAAGTAGTTCCAGAGTTGGATTGTCTGAAGATAGAGTCGAAGTCGATGTTAAAATTACGGATTTCCTCTTTAAAAAACAAGTGACTCTGATGCGAAATCTGGCGTATTTTAAATCCTGCTTCAGGTGTTTCAAAGAGCTTTTTCTCTTCCCCTCTCTTAACACCAATTCAAGAGAAAAATGTTCAAGTGATCTTCAATTAATTTAATAGTGCGTGCCTACTTGAAACTAATTAAAAAATCAAACAAATCATTTTGTTTATGCTTTTGAGCATCGATTCATCATCATCTGAGCTTTTATTTTTTTGGAGATACAACCAACGTCTAGGCATTTGAGAATCGCAATCTAATTTGATTTTCAAGTTCAGTACAAGACTCTTAGCCGAGTTGATAGCCGGTTATCGTTAACCCCGTTCTTGTTTATGTCAAGTGATTACGTTCAGTCAGTTCTTAATATTCAAAAAAATAAAAATAAAAATAATGTTAATATTTATGGGAAATAATTTATGCTGCTTCTTATCATCTGCGATTATTATTTTTATCTTGAGGTGCGATCAAAGATTTAAATATCATTTTTGTGATTTTTTTTATATTTTTTCTTAACAAAAGAGAAAAGTTGTAAGATTTTTTATAAATTTAGATCTAGTGTGATCCAATGTGTGAATTGAAAATGTATGACCAGACCATGTTTGAATGTTTATTTAATAGTTGTTAATTGGTTGAATAATGTGTACGAATTGAAATAATAAATAAATGTGGATGTTTTTTTTTTGTGCAAATTAAAGTTAAGGTGTTTCATATATTTTTGAAAATTGTTTTCGTCCCTTAACGCAACAAATATGGATTATCAACTGCAATGTGTATGATCATTAATACTCGTATGTATGAGGAGTCACTAAGTTAAAGTTAGAAAGTTATTGTTTACAAAACAGAGTGACTGTATCCATTGCTTAAATCTGGAATTATTCGTTTTTGATTGGTTTTCTTCTAGTTTTTGTAAAGTACTTCCCTGACCTTGAGTTTGCTTAACTTATAATAAAGCTACAGCCTCGGTGGACCTGGGTCTCAACTAAGCTTCCACAGCCATCTCGATTCTTAGGTATCTGCCTTTAGTTTCACACATGAAGTGAAATGAGATCCCTCTTAAATTGTTTGTGTATCATCAAAGGTAAGGACTTTTTTTGCTTACTGCACGGTCGGGTCGTCGTCGAATTGCAAGACTTTCCAGACAGGAATGTTGGTGCTCTAACTAAACATGAAGATGGCAGATTTAAACTTGAGCAAATGTTTTATGGTCTCTATTTTTTTGAAGCCTGATGGCAGCTCCCGCAGTATTCTGGTGAATTTAAACCTATTTTGATGTCCATTAAGTTAATAGCACAGTATCCTGTCAGTACAACTATTTAAACACAGATTTCCTTACTCTCCATGGGTTCTTTCTTAACTCAATTATCGCTATAGGACGCAAGATATGACACTATCGCCAGATGGCAATATTTAACGATGTCTGAATAGTGCATCTGCTAGGTTAGGTGGAAGGATTGACAGGAAAAGGAGGTAATTTCCCCATCACACTTAGGTCAATGTAGACCCATTGTGATGGCCTAAGGGCTGCAGCCTCCTTACTTAGAACCATAACCATATGTTCTATCAAGCCAGCCCAAAGTGCTGATAAATCTGTATAAGTCAACTACAGACTTGTCAGACAGTTCTTCTAGATAAAAAAAAAAGCTGGACAGTGGCCAAGAAAGTGTGGAGTGTGCTCATCTATTTATTTGTCACCACATCCTCTGCATAGGTCATCCGCGTTCAATCCCAGTCTTCTTGCATGGTAGTTCAGGATGTTATGTCCGGTGATGATACCTATTCGGGAAGATAAGGATTTTTTATCCATTTGCAGGATTCTTTCGATTCCTTCTTTATTGTAGAATGGCCATAGTTTCCTAATTATAACACAGGAGTTGAGCGCATTCCATCTATCGTTAACAGTCCTTTTAATTTTGCTTCCAATTTCCTGTTTGAGGTTCAAAGGTGAGATTTTAGTTGTGTTATCGGCTTGCTCGGTATCTAATAGTGTTGCCAAATGCTCTATTTTTAATTCCCTAAATGTATATTGCACGGCAGCTCGTAGAGGGCAATGGCCTAGCATCTTGCAATCATTTATGTTGCGCGTGTTATATATCTCTCACGAATGGAAGGGACGAACTACTTTTTCATGACAAATTATACTATGGGAGGTTTGGCATTACCTGCCGATACATGGTGCCGCGACAAACCTTAGAAGTCCAACACACTTATCACTGAGCCACGGTGACGACTATTTAAACTTAAAATCAACTATTGATGTAATAAAAATTAGGTTTTATGTTAAACTTGGAAACTCCTTTAGCATTTTGGGCAGTTTCCTTTGTATCCGTTTTTGTGCGACAAAGGCGCGATAAAGAATTTAGCTTTCATTTCCACATTGAGCACATCATCAACAGAGCAAACTCCACTCTTTGGTTTGTAAAACGGCAGTCTAAAGAATTCTCAAATCCGTACGTCACCAAATCCCTTTACATAACATACGTTATGCTTGTCTAGTATGGTCGCCCTATTACGGTTATCATATAAAGATAATCGGAGCTATCCAGCGTGAATTTGTTCGTTTTGCTTTGCGTGATGTCCCTTGGGTTATAACCTACCGCCTACAGTCCCTTGAAAAACACTAAGAAGTTGCATATATGTTTCTTATCCAACAACTCCCAGCTGGCAATATCGATTCCCCTTGACTTTTACAAATGATATCTCTCCCACATAACCTTAGATCTGTTCCATTATTTCGCCTTAACTCTCACCAGACCAACTATAAGGATAACGAACCGATATGTAGAATGCTCTGCAATGTTAACAGCATGCATTTCGCATAAGGTTTATCCCTTTGGAATGCTCTGTACAGACATCCCTCCCTCACTTCCTGAAACATCCTCCTTGCTTCTGTTTAATTCCAAGTCTAACGTTAAGTTAGCTTTTTAAGTTTTTTCTTGCTTAATAAATGCCCCATTAAGGGCGCCAAATTCAAAATCACAATTTTAAATAAAACCTTTCAGCTGGAAAGCTATCTGCTTTCATCAAAATCAAATAAGGCCAGTGATGTCTCTTCAAATATTTAAATAGTCGTTCCACATTCCAAATCTAATTTTGCTCATTTATGTTAACACAATTGTACACACATTACACACATTTAATTAAAAATAGTAACTAGATAAATATTTTAAAATTTGAACACTTATCAAGAATATCTATTCTTAACCAGAAAATGCTACAAAAAACCGATAAAAAGCAACTTGAGTATGTCAGTAGCATTTTGAAAGACTAATATGTATCTTGTCCTTGTCATGTCATCTGTCTTGATAAAGATATTTAAATTAGTTTTATGTTTACTGCATTACCGTCATAATGTATATACAAAGTATACGAATGCAATCGCTCTCCACTTAAGTAACTGGAATCGTTGGAAACATAATGAAACTAAACGAAGTTCAAGTTATGGTCGGTTCATATGAGTTCTATGTGCTCGCGTCATCACTTTCTGAAACTAAAGAGTTGGCTTAGTCTATTATGGTTGGACCTTAGGTAGGTAGGTCGAGGATCTCTGCGGATTCATTGTGTTCCTCTAATGTGGAATGTCCCGTCTAAAAACACAGAAAGAAAAGAAAGGTCTGAGTGAGTGTGATTACAGTCGTTCGGCCTCCATGAACCATCGTATTGAATTTTAGGATAGTTTTTGGTGGCTTCTTAAACAGGTCGCCTAGGTCTTTTAAATAGTATTCACCGAGGGCCGTCCTTCTTGTTCTGTGTTGTCTGGGGCATTCGCATAGGAAGTGAATTGTGTTCTCTTCCACGTCTGTATTCCCACAGCCTCTGCATAAGGCGTCTGTGCTTAAACGCATTCTTCTAAGGTGGGCCGCCAGTAGGTTGTGGCCTGTAATGATCCCTATGAAGAGAGCTAAGTTTGATGTATTTAGCGCAAGAATGTGCCCCGTTTTTATCTTGTTAATATTTGCCCAGAGTTTCCTGGAGATGCGGCACGATGCGCTCCATCTCTCATCAGCTTGTCTTTGGAAGTCTAGTGCAATGCTAGATTTGACGAGAGCTAGGGGGGCAGAACTGAGTGGGTGACCAGTGATAGGTCCTGTTCCGAGCCCTTCCTGGCTAATTCATCCGCCATTTTATTCCCGTGGATACTTTTGTGTCCCGGGATCCACCAGAGTGCTACGTTGTGGTTCGTGGTGAGAGTTTTGAGCTCTTCGCGACAGCGTTTTACGATTTTTAACTTAACTACTGTGGATGAAATGGCTTTAATAGCGTCTGGGCTGTCTTTATAAAAATCGATGGTTTGTCTAGAGACTAGTTTTATTGATAGTTCACGGGCTGCCTCGACGATGACTAGGACTTCTGCTTCGAAAAGACTCCCGTGGTTCGGACGTCTTATTGACCGCTCTATGTTGGGTTCTAGTGAATAGATCCCAGAGCCTACTCCTTTTTCAGTTTTTGACCCGTCTGTTATAATCGAAGTTTTCGTCGGGTTGATAGCTTTCCCGCTGGCCCACTCGTCTTTAGGGGGGAAGATCATTTTTATATTTAGGCTGAAATCAGGAGATGGTGTGGGGTAGTCCGAGTTAGTTTCTAGTTTTGCCCAACTTGCTGTCTTTCGATGGCCCTTATCGACCGCTTTCCGGAGATTGGATTGTTTTAAACGCAGAGAACTTTTCCCGGCTTCTTCCTTTAGGCAGAGGTCTAATAGATTCAGGGCGAGAATAATTTCCAGGGCTGCAATTGGAGTGGTTTTGACTGCGCCAGTGGTGCCTTTAACTGCTATTCGTTGTATTTTGGTTAATGTCTTGAGATTTGTTGTTTTCTCTGCTGCTGCCCACCAGATAAAGCACCCATAGGTCGGGATGGATCTGACAGTTGCTGTATACATCCAATGTGTTATCTTCTGGTTGGACCTTAAGACAGTGCTAAACATAGGATCTAATCTGAGTTCGAACATGTCAAGATTATACCATGTGAACTCGTTCTCAAGCTGCTAGAATCTTTTCCAAAGCCAAACATTTCAGTAACGCAGAATGCTGACACACCTATGTAGTCTTGAATGAAAGCACTAGACTAAATATCATAGATTAACTCAAGTAATTTTAACTTTAAATTTTATTTAATTTCTCTTTTAAATTTTAGTGAATCAAATGCACAGTATACAGAAGCAATAGGATATCAACAGCAACCATGTGTC
The DNA here is from genome assembly GCA_951813785.1 of Criorhina ranunculi. NCBI lineage: Eukaryota > Metazoa > Arthropoda > Insecta > Diptera > Syrphidae > Criorhina > Criorhina ranunculi. Next base: position 38,735,423 of record OX638383.1, on the reverse strand, counting down.
GATTGGATAGAGAACGAAGAAACAAGAGAATTTACACCAGATTGTGTATTGGACCAAAGGAATGTTAAATTTAAATGCATTGGTACCGTTAACACTACTACTTTGTCAAAGTAAAAACATAAATAGAAAGTGCATAATAAATTAAACCTTAATTGATTTAATTTAGCATCAATGCACTGAGAAACGTAAAGGAACTTGTTTTGTGCGGATGGCAGAGCACAACATTTGATCCATCAACAATAATGAAATACTTTCCAAAGACACAGTTTTTAGATATATCTTATGGCAATCTATCGAATATTGGTAATAGTTTTCCACATTCGATCCATTTGCGGGTAAGTACAAATAAAAAAAACTAAACATTCTTGAAAATATCGATGAAAATAAAAAAGATTTCGCAAAAATGTGGCCTTGGAATCAATCCACCTAAAAACTGAGTTTGTCCCCTTTTCACAAGAAAGTATAAAATTTCGAACCCTCTAAATTGTGCGGTACCAGCTTTGTAGGTCAACTGGAAACCTAACATCTTAGAGTGAATAAAGAAAGATACGAAAGCTGTGTACTACTTGAAAAAACCAATAGGAAGCAAGTGGGGCTTATAACCACGTCTTACAAAGATGTATGGCGTGGTTGTCTAAATGGAACTCGTTGCACTCGGTCGAGTGCAAAGACTGACCTATATATGTATCAATAGAGCCTTCAGAACCTCTCCAATGGCGGCTCTAGATATACTGTTTCATCTGATACTCTCAGATATTTACAGCAAACAATTGGCAGCCATATGCATCAAAGTACTACACCAATGGACACTCTTCCATTCTTAATGACGTCGAATTCCTATTGCAAAACACCGACTATCCTATAACGACTCTGCGTAACCACCAAGTTCCCTCGGACTTGACTGTAAGAATGATCTTCAACTACAACGAAAAGGGTCAATATGCTTCTTCAAAGATGGTTCTAAGGCAGAATCAGGGTGGAGGTGTTTTCTTCAAACATGTACACATAAGCATCTTATTCCGTTCGTCTGCCGAGATTTTTTATTTTTTTTTCCTGTGGGGGTGGTGGAGAAACTCTTATGCGCACGAGAAATAGTCCCGCTCTGTTTCAAGTAGTGTGAGACTTGCTCCTACTAACTAAAAAACCACCTTTAACCCCTTTTTACTTTAAACACCATCCACTCCTAGACCGCTTTTCGCATTACTTCAGAGTGGTGTCGTTTTCTTTCCCCACTGGGGACCGGCTTTTTTTCGATTCCAATTCTGGTCGCTCGCTAACATTTTTGCGGCTATGTTGTCCGGAGTTATAGTGCCAATCACTGATTCCAGTGCTCTTCTTTCAGCTTCCCATTTACTGCAGGCGAAAAACATGCACTTTGTGTCGCCCGCTTGAGAGTCGACGTATTGGCAACATGGACTACTTATTTTGCCCATCTTTTGGAGGTACACGTTGAAGCACCTATGTCCGATTAGAAACTGGTCGACGTAATAGTTAACCTTACCAGGTTTCCGTTCCTTCCATTCAGCCACGTTTAGGTTCAGCCTCGCTGTTCATCGTTCTCTGTTTTCTGTTCTCCATCTCTGTTTCCTCTGCTGTTTTGTGAGTTTTTTGCCTCTACTCCCATGTCCGTCTTTTTGTCGAAGATGTATTATACTTTCTCTCTGCCGCCAGGAGGTTGATAGGGGTTGCTCCCGCGGCTACGAAGATGGCTGGTTCTTAGACCGTGGTATGAACTTGCGACTTGCAGGGCTCCACGTCTCTGTATTACCGCCATTTGCTTCCTATCTTTCTCTAGTCGCACTGCATCCGCCCATATCTCACACCCATACAGGAGAATGACGTGACAAATTGTCATTAGAAGCCTTTGTTTGATGGCTGTGGCTCCACCTACATATGTCATTTATCTGCTTAGCGACATTGTAACCTTCGCAGCTCGTTCACATGCGGACCTTATCTGTTGCCAGAAAGTGAGCTTCGTATTAATAGCTAGCCTCAGATACTTTACTGCTTCCGTTCTGGGTATCACCTCAGACCCAACTTGAAATTCGATGATAGTCGTGATCCTCTTCTTAGTCAGAAGGACTATCTCCGTCTTGTCTGTCGCTAGACGTTGACCATGTTCTTCCATCCAAAGATGGATATTGAACTGCTCCGCTATCTCTATATAAGAGATAATGATCGGCAATCTAGAGCTACTACGAATTAGGGGGAAAAGATTCTAAGGACCTGATTGCTGCTGTCCGAAAAGCATACGTATATCTGTTAAAGATACTAAACAAAGTTTAACTTTTCAGATCATCAACATTTCATTTACTAGTCTTCAATCGATAAACTTAAATTCATTTAAATCGGTTCGAAATCTCAAAGTACTTGACTTAAGGTTCAACAAATTGAAATCCATTGAAGCAACTATGGTTCACCTGAATGTCTTGAAACAGCTTTATTTGAGTGGTAAATGGTTTCAAAATTTGTTACAACTTTTAGAATTTATTTGAAATCCGTTCTTTTTTCCTAGGAAACTTTTGGAACTGCTCACGTAACTTTAGATGGTTGTTAAGTTCGAACAAAGCAAGCATTGTGGTTGATCGAAATACAATGATTTGTTCGGATTCAAAGTATCAAGGACGAAATCTAGTCACTGTTGCCTATTACAAAGAAGTGAGTGCAAATACTTTTTTAAATTAAAATTTCAATTAAACTGAAATTGGAATAGGTGTCCAAAGCAGAGTGTCAATCTCATCCGGAATTGAAGAATTGCACTTGTACTTTGCATTACATAATGAAAAGCGAAGACGGGAAGTCCTTAACTCCAATCTATGCTGTGAATTGTTCTAAATTGAATTTTTATAAATTTCCATCTTACCTGCCACAGAATACAACGATATTTTATGCAAATGATAATCAGGTTAGTTTCACATTTCAATTGTTATTAACATTTATGTGTTAAACTAAATACTTACAAGATATCTGATATAAGGCCGTTACGAGATAATGAACGATACAGGAATGTGATGGATGTTTACTTGGATAATAACAATATACGCAGCATAGATGTGCTAGAAGCTGGATATTGGTTAAGACACTTTCGAGTATTGAGTTTGCGAAGCAACCAACTGCAAAAGGTATGTATGAATGGCACTTAAGGTCTGTGTCTGCCTTCTTAAAATGCAATGCGACTTCAATTCTTCAATAGTAATTTTTTCAAGGGATAATAGGGAAATTGAGAGTTGAAATATTCTGCGCAACAATCCATGCAGAGCTATCGACAAGAGGACTACTGAACGAGCTGATTTATGTTTGAGTCTCAGCGAAATCTGCGAGAGTATGGGCTGTTATGACGAATCTTTTCAATACCTTCCATTGGTGCAATGAATAAAACACGCGCAGCAAGCTAGGCTCGCTACGGGATGCCGCAAAAAATAGAATGAGCTACAGCTCACCTTCTGCCCAACTCTCTCCCGCAAAAGAAGGCTCCATTTACGAGAATTCTATAATACTTCAACGACTTAGGCGATCTGATAAACACAGATGTCAGAAACCTCCTTCGCTTCATCAAAAGCTTCAATTGGTTCAAAGAGTAGGTAAGGAAATCTCTCCAGATCAATGTGGTATCACAATGCACCTATCATTGGTCTAAGTGTGCTGGCAACAGCTGGCAGCCACTTCAACCTAACCCAACCTAACCTACAGCTCATTGATAGCTAGCGCCTAGCTTCTCGCAACCATTCATGCTGTGTGTGTTATATTTTTCGTACGAATGGAAGGGACCTAAAGTTTCATTGCCGACTCTTAACTGCGGATTGAGAAGCTTTTTCATGACAGATTATAATCTTGCAGATTTGTCATGCATGCGAAAAGGTGGTGCCGCGGAAAAAATGTTTGGTGATTGTGAAGCTCGAACCTGTGTCCTAGCGCTTAGTAGTCTAACGCACTAACTCCATGCCACGGCAGGCATTAAATAAACCATAGAATAGGACTTGTAGTGCTTGAATTGCCATCCTGAGAACTCCATTTATAATACCTTGTAGTCTAGTTGAGCTTTTGTGTCATTAAGGAATGTTTCATATTTTGACGGTGACATAATCGTACACCGATGACTGCCAATCCTTCAGCTTTCTGAATGCGAGCTGGTGGACGATTCTGAAAAGGTTTCAGTCATCATTGTTGCAAAGTTCTATGAATCATTTCCTGTTTATCTAGAGTTGTCCCTTGTATCCTTCTCCTTATCATCGAAGCATTACTTAATACTACTTCACTGCTGAAGGGTATAGAAACCGAATCAATAAATTTAATACCGCCTTAACTCTCCACTAAGACTAAGCTATAGACCTCTGCTTACTATAAAAATTCTTTTCCAAATCCTTTTTTTATTCATTTATTTTCAGCTTCCCGTATATGCCATCGACAACGCTCTGGAAAACAACCAGAATGCTGTTAACCTTCAACTCAGTCAGAATCCTTGGGTTTGTGATTGTAAATTTACAATGCGTTTTCAAGAGATTCTTATGAAATATCACATTATCATTCAAGACTCATGGAATGTAACATGTACTTTGACAAATGAAGATGACACAATAGTCGAAGCAAAGGTTCTCTCGATGCAACGTATTGATGTTTGTAAATTGCCAACGGATAATAGCATTTTTCCCTTGGATCTCCTTAATGGTATTCTAACTAGTTTAATTTTATTTGTATTGGCTAAGCTTGGTTACGATTATTATCACTATAAAAACTATGGTCATTTGCCGTGGATAGTAACAAAACTACCATAGTTTGTATTAAAGTTAGTTTATGTGAATAAAGATTGAGTATTTTAAGAATTATTATGTCCACTTTGCAACTTTTTCCAACAGCAAAAGATGTGAATCTTTTCTTTACTTTTGAAGCAAATTTTTCAGGAACAGCACTGGTAACAGCTTACCTTATCTTAATGAGTTTCCGACCCGTACTATACTTCTGTACTTCGACCAGAAATACTACCCACAGAACCAGCCGGTGCTTGCTATGAAGCGCTGAAGGCTGCCTATGCTGATATCAGCCAGATCGCTTAGATTGTGCTACATGGAAACGCACACAGTTAACTTTATACGTAAGATCCTGTATGCTACATTCAACAATAATATGCCTTTCCAAAGCTAGGTTCAAATAAAACATGATATGTAGAAGTTATAAGACATTTATTTTAATTTTAATTTATATTTAACAGAACTTGTTAACTATTTACCAGTTACTAGATAGTAAATCACTTCAACGACGTTTAACACTGAAACACCAAAGAAAAGCCCAGCTAATCCAGCTATTGCCACTAAAAGACACAACAATTTACACTAAAGTTTATAAAAGGACATAGAGGGATAGTTACCAAGCACTCATAAGATATTATTTAAATAATCTTAATTATTATAGAAACCAGCAAAAGTTCGCTAAAATCCTTCTTAAAATGTCTGGAAGTCAAATAAATAAACCTTTACTGCTTGCTACGTATAACTTCCTTACCACTGTTAGTGAACCCTCAACATACTTAGTGTTAGGACGAAAAAATGTTCAATGCCCACAAGACTAAACAAAACAAGGATAGCAGCCTTCTTCCGACCATTCATTGAGGGTATTTCCCTTAAGCTGTCTGTCAGCGACAAATACCTAGATCTCATACTCGATGCAAAGCTTACTAGAAGTTGAATATTAAAGAAAGAATAAAATGGATCGCCTTCTATACCTGTAGTAGATTCTTCTTTACTCGATCTACAAAAAAGGAGGCCACCTCAACGGCGCTAATTATAGAGGCATCGGTCTCCTGAACATCACTTATAAGATCCTATCTGCCATATTGTGCGATTTTAAGGTGGCGGCGGCTCTCACCAAGACCTTTGATCTTTCAAAAGTCTGTGCAACTATTCACGTATGCTGATGATATTGATAAATACAATTGGCAGAACTCAGCAAGCTTTCACCATTGCATTCGAGGGTATTGAGACTGCCGCTTCAGTCTGGACCTAGCTCTTTACGAGGGCAAAACTAAGTATTACCTGTCAACAAAGAAAGACACTCATCGATGAATCGGACAGATCATCACAGCAGACAGCTTTAATTTCGAGGTTGTATAGAACTTTGTCTACCTTGGCTCTGCTATCACTTCAAAAAACGACTTCTCACCAGAAATCAAACGAAGAATAACTCTTGCCAATCGCTGTTCCTTTGGGCTGAGAAGACACTTGAGTAAGGTACTATTCCTCATAAGATATTCGGACGAACTTTGAGGATGAGATGCACCGACACACTATAAAAGCTGTACAGTGATATATAAAACAAAAAAAAAAAACTGCACATTGGTCGTTTAAATGACTAATGCATGTAGAGCAAATGGACACCGGCCTGGAGAGTTTTCGAAACTAAACTGGAGGGACAACTTAGTAGAGGAAGACTTCGCCTCAAGTAGCGCACACAAGTAGAAAGGGACCTCAAACAATTTGAAGTACATAACTCGAGACGGTTAGCAGAGGACCGCGCTAACTAAAGAAGCTTGTTGATTTAGGCCCGAATTGTTGTGCCACCTAAGTAAGTAAGTAGGATTCATTGAATCGGGGAGTCTTCTGAAGCTCATATCGTTACCTGAGTCGTTCAAGATCAGCAGTTTCTCTCTTGTCTCTTGGGCACAATAAATCGAACTAGTAGACTTAAAGAGTTGGTATCAACTGCGCTTGTGACATAAAACTGAAGGTTCCTTGACTTTTTAGAAGGTCGGTTGTTGATAGTCCCCGGTATATGGTTGGAAGTTCAATTTTTCTTGTAAATATAGAGTGGCAATTGCACCTTAACTTTAAGCTTGCTTTCTCACATATCGTCAGATCTGCTTCATATCAAGAAAGACTAGGCTCTTGTGCATTTAAGGTTCGAGAAGTTTCAAGAGAAGTTTCAAAACTGTATCTTAAAGCATTTTCCGAAATTGATGTAAAATTGTGTACAAATATGAGTGATTAGTAACTTTAATCGTTAGTTCTTACCAGCTAAATCCAATTTCGTAACATTTAGTGATCGTCTGTAACGTGCGAATGGAAAATTAGCAACTTCAATTGATAAATCCGTATAAGACGCATTAGTTTGAGAGCTTAGCTCACTTGGCCTAAAAGAAAAATGCACTTAACGTTTTAAAAATGTATCCGTATCATATATAATATTCAAGTAAGCGATTGAAATAGTGCATAAGCAGCTTGGCATTTTCATTTGCCAAAAATTGTGACTTCGGTGACCACTCTAGCGTTTGACAAGTCTGGAATATTCTTCAAGATAATAATGAGATAACCTCTGACCCATCGATCAGTGGTCAAACAACATTCAAAGTCAGGGGGCATTTAAAAAGGATACAAACTGCTTCGGCACACATTGTAACACATCTTGAAACTTACCCAGCATATTTCAAAATTTGTTCTGTACATGATGGCATGCATATATTGTCGTCCATTGCTAGCTCTCTGACAATAGCGTTAATGTTACCTTTAATGAAAAATATTGTAGAATAAGTACTATTAATTCAATAAAATGTGTTTACATATTTGAGAGCACAAAAGCATGATTTAAACATTATAAAATGCAAGGCTTTTCGCAGAAGATTTGTTGACCATTGGTTGAGCAGTTTTTACTCTATGATCAAACTACATATTGAAGCCGTCAAATAAAACGTGCGACAATGCTTAACAAGGTTTTCGATATGGGCCTTCCTGAAAACTTAGTGCTTATCTTTGTATACCTTTCTTAATGGATCATTAATTTGTGATCTACAGTCAAAAGCAAAAATGCATATGATTTGATATGAAGGTGCTTATCAATTGTAAATGCGTCATGCAAGGGTACTATGTATCGATGCCGCATAAAAGAAATTCTTATGTAGAAGATTTCAGCGCATGGTTTCCTCAACAGTCGAGAAAACAAGTTCTGCTATTGCGACAGATCTTGAAGAAAACAGAGGATCTTCAAATCGGAGTGCACCGTATGTGGCAATGTTGTGGTTGCAACATGTTCTCCGATACGTATCATGAAAAATTGTATTCTTAGGAAATATTATGAGATACCTGCAACGAAACAGCAATGGCGCCAACGACCAACGATTGAGTCAATTGCATTAGTTACAGGCAATTCTAACAAGCGGTTGGTCAACTCAACAACCGGGAGAGATCCTTCCCGCCCTGTGTTACAAATTTTAAGGATGAGGTTGACGGAGAAGGCTCTAACGATCAATAAATGAGAATATTGCATACCATAGTAGCAGCAGCGCCCGACTAAAGGCCTTGACTAAACTAAAAAACAAATATTTGGCACGACAGCTCATAGGAAGCCCGGCCCTATGTTCTCGCATCGCAACCATTCATGTTATGCATTCATGTACCACACTGTGTACAGAACCATTTAGATCCACAGATACAACTCTTTATTCTGTAAATATCTAGTTTGGCTAGATCACTTAGATCTTCGTGGGAAACTTTTCCTGGAGTTTGCCTTCTCAGTTTTGAAAAGGCAGGGCAGTTACAAAGAAGGTGGGTGACCATTTCTTCCTCTTCTTCGTGTCTACAACTTCTACAGAAATCATTGGAAAGGACGCCCAGTCTAGTGGCGTGTCTGGCTATAAAACAATTTCATATGATTGCTCCTACTATAATACCTATTAATTTCCTATTTATGGACAGAAGTCTTCTTATTTGCTTCAGATCCAGGTTAGGCCAGATTTGTTTCGAGGAAAGACAAGTGTTAATATTATTCCACCTCCTATTAGCCATTCTTCTGCCTTCGTTATCGAGACGAGATTTTTTCAGTTCCATAGAGACAATCGGTTCCCTCCTACCTTCAGAGAGGTTGACCTGCTCCCTCCTTTGCTAGCAATTACCCAGAACGTCCCTGTGTCCTGGAACCCAGCACTTGAAACTTATGGTTATAGTCAAAAAGGGATGATAATGCACTGAAAGAAGTTTTTGATCGAAGGGGAAATCCACAAATAACTTAGCACGTCAAAAACTGACACCATCCACCGCTTCTAGCGGATACTCAACTTTTTAGCGATCTAAGCAAAGTAACTTTACCATTAAGTAGACACATAAGCCCAGATAAATCGCAGTACTGTGATCGATCTGTAAAGGTAAAACGACATTTTCAATGTTAACTTACATGTCAAACTGTATCACTTACAAATATCTGGAGATGTTGAATGCGTACAATTGCATACCTGCAATTCAGCTTGGATTTGTAGGAATCTGATGCAAGATGAAAAACTAGATAAACTTCTGTCAATATAGCTCCGAATATAATATACAACATACATTACCTGTAATGAAATGGTAATCCGTCCAGTTTTTCATCAGGAAATCTGCAACCTCTCCTACTTATGGATTCTTTTCCAGCTTCCGTATCCGTGATTATTTTATCGACATTATAACTATACAAGACTTGAGTTGAATATATACTGTGGTGATCTGAACTGTAAACTGGTAAATCTTCTGGACTATGAACATAAAGCTGTGAAGAAAGGTCATGCATTGAAATGAAACATTTGCGATAGTGATTGAACTATTATTACCGAATATAGCCAAACTTTAAATGTCTTTAAACGCATGGAAAGCGTCTTATCTCTAGAAGATATTTGATATTTCAATTTGAGATTATCAAACGAGTATCCGCTTAAATTGAATGAAAAGATACAAAATGTATTCATATCCATAAACTCGATGAGAAGGTTACTTACTAATCAGTAATGCTATTTGCAGTAAAGCAGTGTCCAACTTCTGTTTTATGAAATTTAAAAATATCGACGCAGTTATATTCCTTTTGATCATACAAAACCGATTCCATAAATTCATCGCAGCTTTTAGGCAAGACCTACATTAATACATACAAAATATTTAGTTCAAAGGGGCAAATTTTGACTTATACTATTCTTGGTTATGGATCTATTAAGAGTTCGATTTTCAAGCGAAAACAAGCTGCAAAATCCACTGACTATAAAGAGCGACTGAACTTTTTGTATCCCATCACAAAAAAATAGAGATCAAGACCCACCATAATCCATTGGATATATATGGCCATCATTAGTTTTATTCTTATGTATGAGTGTTTAGTCTGGTGGCCATTTACAGAAAACGCCAAAAACTTAGAGACACTCACAAAAGTCCAGCGATTAATATGCGTCATAAAAACGAAGCCGAAAGGAGTTCTCGAAACGATTTATTTTTTTCTGTCGGGGTGTTGGAACACCACACAAATACAGGTCCTTTGTACTACCAGCAGGTACAACCCTTTCACTGTGGTTTCTTCGTCTTTCTAAGAAAGTAGAGTAAGAGCTTCAGTGATAAGGAGCTTAGATTACCAGCACTCATCACATCAGTCCCAAAAATCTGCCACCTGATAATCACAGGAAATGTTGCGCAGTGCCGTCACCCTCTCCACAAGCGCCACAAATAGAGGTGTCACTTTAACCTAACACGTTGAGGGGTTTGGCAAAGGAGAAATATCCCGTAATAACGTCAATAAGTTGCCAGCAGTTTTTTCTGCTGAGAAACAGCAAGAATGCCGCGGACTTCTTGCTAACGTCGGGAAGGATTCTATTTAGTCTGCTTGCATCCTGGAGAGTCGTGCCACTTACAGTTGTGTTTGCTAGAAACCCAACCACCGATAGAAGCCCTAACCGAAGATACGGGCAAACCTAACGTGAGTTCAGGACCGGAGAAGTTCTCCTCTGAACCTTACCTGGCAAGCTCATCAGAGAACTCATTGACAGCAAAGAGCGCCTTGCGACTATAAGCATCCAACTTTTGGAAAAAGAGATAAATAGATCACACTAGTATCCCTAGATGGGTAAAGCTGGAAACAAAAACTAATTACATAACAATATACCCTGACTTTGACCACACCTTTGGTCATTTAACTCCACAAATACATCAATTTTTAACGATGATGGCTCCAAAATGGATAAAGGGGTAGAGAAATCCATCATTTCCTGGTCGATAAAACTTCTAAACAACGCCGAAATGTCAAAATGAGCTTAAAATCCTAAGCTGAAAGCAGAAATCTATGTTTGGTCTCATCTCGAGGCATAAAGCATCGATGGCGATAAAAAGGCCGGTGAACTTGTAAGAATAGGATCAAAACTGAACCAAACAATTGTTGATAACTCGATTCTAAATCGACACAGAAGGCTCGTTTTTTGGAGAGAAGGAGCACACTTCCATCATGCTTCATGCCGCATATCAAAGAAGATGTGGCCACAACACAGGAGAAGGAATACAAAAGAAATGCTTCAGCCAAATTGATCGTACTTAGCGCCAGTGATTAGCATCCGCACAGGCCACAACCTACTGGTGGCCCATCTGAAAAAAAAGCAGAATCTGCGGAAGAGGACACGAAGTACTTTCTCTGCGACTGTCCAAACCTCAGCAAATCCAAGAAAACGAACCTATGCGAACGCTGATCCTGCCAGTCTGATTATATAGTGTCAAGTGTTGGAAGCTGAACAGCCTAATTCACATTCGGTAGCTCTATAAGCCGTATCAAGATATGTTCATAGTGGACAAAGCTAAATCATGTCGAAAAAATTTGCTCGAATATATCATGCGAATATGCACGTATCCAAGTCCACATATTCGAAATAACATGGAAGAATGGAACTTATTTTATATACTAGATGGGGCTGGCAAACTAGCAGCATCGTACCTTGTCTTGAAAGGAATGTAAGTCTGCATTGTGTCAATCTGATAGCCCTTTTCACGTTTTCATCGACAACGAAATTAAGATCGAAGCAATTTTGTACCGTGATTTCCAATAAGCATTGATACAGCATACAATTTTGTCCACAATTCTAGGCTTCACTAACTTACTACAGTCTGGACCTCAACCAAGAAGCGTGTCCAATCAGCTTGATCTTTAGCTAGCTGTCTCCAATTTCGCACACTAAGTTGGTTGAGGTCCCCTTTCACTTGTGTGGTTCTTTTGCTGAGGCTTAAACCTGAACCACCACGACCACCTATTAGTATAATTTACTACACTTCTAATAATAATGACAAACATGTTAATATTCACTTACCAATTCGTTAAGGGCTTCAAAATCGATGCCATGGTTATAGCGCAGTTCATCACAAGCGAAAAATGTGTCCATTTGATTGGGAATCGCAAACATGCAAATGTGAATGTTTCGTACAAGTCGTTTAATATTTGAATAATTAAATTTTCTCAAAATTGGTTCTATTGGCATATTGTTCTTTCCTTTAACCAGGCATATGCTTACAGCTGGAAATGAAAAATTCCAATGTACATAGTCGGTGTCGACTGTTATGCTGACTGGTTCCGAAAAATGTGTTTTAAAAGTATAATAGATAAAAATTGCCATTCCATTACACGATATCGTCAATATAATCGTCCAAAATACTCTGTAAAAGGAGATTTACACAGCTACATCAAAGTCTCGAAATAGTGTCTTAAATCTTGCCTTTCGAAAATGTTATATCCTTTCCAGAATTGCGAGATTCGGTCAATTAGTATGGAAATGCAATGAAATTTAAACCCGATTTTCATGATGCCTCTTTAGACTTTGACTGTTTTTTAAAGACTTAAGTTTTATAATTAATGAAAATAGAAATCAAAATGCCTTATAACAATCTTCCATCATGCTATTTGAATGTTGACATTTAAATGCTTTTAAGTTTTTAAACAAAATATGTTTATTTGTTTGAAAATACAAAACACGCATCTTCGGTGTCGGTGTACAACAATTCTAAACACATCATTGCTAATTGTTAAGTAAATAGTCATGCAAATCGTTCACAATGAATAAGGGTTGGGTAGGAGGACCCTTCAACTACGCCAATTATAAAGGCATCGCTCTCCTGAACATGGCGCATAAAATCCTATCAGACATACTAAGTGAACGCTAAACCCCTCAACACCTTGAAAGTCCACAATCGATTAAATTTTCACACTGTAGTAGATCCTGGAGACAATCCAAGAAGTCTAAATCGATACACACCATCTCTTCCATAGATTTAGCAGACGGACGAGTTCGGTAGGGATGCCAAAACTGGACATGGCTTTGTATAGCTTGGCCCTACAGATGTGGCCTTAAAATCGATAAAAGGGATGATGTGTATCGATTAAGAGACTGATGCCTCTATAACTGGCGCATTTGAGGGTGTCTCGTTTCTTGTGGGTATGGCAAACAATGCTGAGATCAGATATTGGTCTTCTTCGCCGTTATACAGTTAGTTACAGTCTACTAAATTAGTTTTAACAAATTCTAAGCGAGTCATCCATTAGGTTGTTGACATTTTTCATTGATTTATATCGTAATGAAAACAAGTACTAAATACAAACATGCAATCGTATTGCGTTTAGTGACCACCCGGTAATTGTCAAACTTATCAATACCGCTAACAACTGCTAGCGAATCTTCAAACGTATTCACCTCCAGTTGTCAATTAAGTTGAACGTCAAGGTTTAGGTCTTTTCTATTCTTGACTGAAGTTGTTGAACTCGGTTAACTTGGTGACGGGAGATTTGTTTACGAATAAATACGTGTTGACTAGACATTAATTAATTGTATTGCATTGTGGTGTTAGTGGAGTTGTGTTCAATTTTAACAAAATGGCAAAGTAAGTGTAGTTTAATTTGAATTTCTCCGTATTTTAAATCGCATATTATAGGGCGTAGAAGGTGAATTAAATGAGTTGAATTGTCAACGTCAAGTAAATTGGAAAAAGTCGATAATGGGTGCGTTCGAATCGTCAAAACAAGTTTTAAATATACCTAATGGGCTCGTTCAGCTTGTTTCAATTTACAATTGTGCTCTCTAGCGCGAAATGAAGCTGAACAGAAGTATTTATTTAGCTATGATTGTGCCAGAATCGGTCGTAAACAAAATTCCTTAATTCCACTGGTCGCTTATTAGTGGTTGAAAATTGGTTTTCGTTTCCCATGTTTTCCCCAACAATTGACAAACATTATTCGTACAGATACGTGAAAGAATTTATTGCAAACTATCAATCATCAAATTAATCTTACTCTTTCTCATTCATGATATTCCCGAAGAGCGTTAAGGCCCAACCATAATAGACTTAAGTCACCTTAAGCTAGTGTCATAACCGAGTGATAAATCAATGATTGCGAGAAGCCATCAAAAATAAAGAATTCAAGTTGCCCTAACAACAGAACCTTGTGTTCTGTTTCTGTATGTCAGCAAACTTGTAAACTTTGGTAACAGTCCTTATACCATATCTATCATAATTTTTCTTTATTTTTAGAGAAACAATGATTGTTTTCGTTTATGACACGGAATATTGTAAAGACGAAACATACGATCCAATAAATGCAGTGTTATACTTTCATCCCAGTTGGGTGTCAGATATCCAGAAAGTTGCCTTATGCGGACAACTAATGGGAACATCACATTTCCTAAAGTATTGCTTTTTTAGACCAAAGATCATTGCACTACAAAATGGTAAATTCGTTTTCAAAGAATTCGGACGTTTTCTAGTGGTAGGTACAACCTATTATTTTCAAATTAACTTTTTAAAAAATCACAGCCATGATTCCGAATAGGCCATTGGTACTGATCGAAACATATCTGATTATTTATTGGAACATCGAGCAAATCTCCTTGCGTCCTTAATTGAATTTTTCCATCGTGATCTACAAACTATATACGATCAGTTTCCTACAAATAAATATCATAGAAACGTATCAGAAAAGTTATATCACATTTTTGGAACATACCTGCCAATACTGCAATACAATGGGAATATATTCCAAAACGTACCAAAACTTCGTATACCGAAGGTAAGTAAAGAAAGTGTGATAATTTAAGTTTGAAATAAGAGATTGAATCGTTCTTAATTCTAGATCGCTGGTAATATATTTCTTGATGCAATGCAAACCTTACAAAGTTGCCAACAAACGAAAGGCGTTCTTGGAGGGGCTATTCTATACCACAACAAGTGAGTAGCATTTATTACTTTGTTTGATATTTTAGAGTTGAAACGATTAACATTTTAAAGCAAGTGTTATCTACTTAGTAAATCCGAGTAAAACAGAACTTATGCTTTGTACTACCAAGCTTCCATGTCCTAACAAGCAAAAACTTCCTCTATTCTTTGGGGGAAGGTACCTTGGCGTCATCCTTAATCCCTAGCTCAACTAGAAACAAAACATAGAACAAGGGATAAAGAAAGCATGTGTCGCTTTCTATGCCTACAACATAAATTTAATAAAATGTTGGGAACTCCAGCCTAAATTGATTCTATGGATTAAAACTGCCGTAGTTCACCTCATTCTTACCTACGGATCCCTCGTTTAGTAAAGTCTGCAACATTACAAAACTAAGCAGGTTTCAAGGATTGGCACCACAGGAGCGCTACCATTGAGTCCGACCGAAGCACTTAACGATCTCCTAAACATCCTACCCCTGGACCTGCACATTCAAAGACATCTGCTTGAAATAGTATCGTTAAATATTTCGACTAATCTCTGGATTAGTGTTGTATTGGGGAATCAAGTCCATTCGCACTCTAGAAACGGGGCTTACACGTGAAAAACTCATTCCTCATTCTGCAGTGTAGCGGATACATCTACATCATACAATTTGAAATTTGAAAACTGTATTAGATTACATATCATTAATTATTTTTCCTTTACAGAATAGTTGCCTCTCAATTGTCTGATATTGTGACGAAAAATATTGTTTTCACTGACCCCCACCGAATAAAATCAACAGCAGAAATGATAAGTGTTAACTTTCATGTTCCCGTCGGTGTTCAAATGATTGTGGTGTACATTCCAGTCGATCAGTACAATTTGCTCTACTCCGATGCCTATCGCTCACAAAATTTACAAACACAAAATCTTTCTAACAACGCTCTTCCAGCCCATTTTCAGAAACGAAAAATGAAACGCGACAGGAGTATAATTTTCACGAACATTCCCGAAGAAAATAACGGTGATCATGGTGAATCTATTGACGACATAGTAAAACCAAAAAGACCTATTACACGACCAACCTATCTGCAGTTAAAGGAGATAGTTCCAAGGGAATTACCCGGAACAAAGTTCCCTTCAACGACATTTGAAGAATTGGGTGGTTTTCAAGAATTCATCGGTCGAACAAGTGTCTGTTCAACTCCAATGACAGAAAATAAGGTCTTACATGGCAACGGAATAATGTCTATATGTGCGAATCCAACTGAGGACGTTGCTAAACCAATGAAGCTTCGGAATTCATTTAAAATCGATTTCGACAAGATGTTTAGTAACTTCATGAGTAATCCTAATAAAATGGAACGAAGAAACTCCTTTACAGACTTGCAGGATTCGGTAAAGAAAATTTCCAAGAAGTTCACTCTAAAGAAAAACATAGGTGCGTGTAAAGAAAATGTCAGTAGTGTTGATGACTCAGTTAGTGCTGAGAACAGCAATTGTCTTTCTGACAATCAGAGTCCACACAATAAAATTTCAAGAGCAGCAAGTGATCCAATGTGTCCTGTGATCAACGGTACTGACCACTCAATTTCATCAAGTTTATACCATGAAATGTTTGATGAATATCGTGATAAGTGGGACGAGAACAAAGAAATCGAAGCCGAGGTAGTAGAAGTTTTTGAAAATCCTACAAGGTCAACAGTCCCTGATGTAGATTTAGCGATCAAAGAAAATTCAACTACTAACACACAGCAAGCAGCTAAGAAACTTGAAGCCAAAACTCCAATGGATAAAAAATCATTGAGTCTTCCTCTAAAAACACACAGTGAAATACAAAACGAAAGTATGATGTCGAGTGGACTCCCATTCGAAAGAAGACGAATGTCAGGAATTCAGCTGACGCCATTAATGGCGAAACTCTCTGTCCTGGCATTGAATGAGGAGAGAAATAGTGGACTTTACAGTCGCGATAATCAGCAAAATGTCGATATTTCTACCCCGGCAGATGAAAGGGCGAAAAGTGATTGGAAAGCTCAAACGCAGAGAAATGGTTCAGTGGATGCTACATCACAATATTCAAATGGTTTCCAAAAGGTTGAATTATACATCTGTGGACAACAGAATATGACGATGCTTTTGCTGTTGGAGCAAGGTTCTGGAAACAAACAGGAAATTGTTCAAGCCATGGTACGTATTATTTCCATTTTTATTTTTATCTAAAGATCTCGAAAAGCCCCGCGCGGCGTAGGTGCATCTCCGATGCATTCCTCTCCAGTTCTTTGTTACATCCATCAGAAACTAGCAGAAGACCTTTGCACGAATCAATAACACCAAAGTAGGCTGCTTTTTGAATCGTGGTCAGACTTGAAATGGGATAATAATCCTTTATTAGTTTTCTCTAGGACATGACTCATTTTACAATTACTTGCATGGTTTCTGTCTTGTTTTATAACAATTCCTTCCTTGTTTTCTTTAAAGTTTGATAAATGTGTTGCAAAACTAGCTAAAATGGAGTCACATCTCTATCAAACCTTAAACGTCAATATGATGGAAGGCGTAAGCGAAGGTGTCTACAGTCTGATTTGTGTCGATTCAAAATGGGACACTTTGTTGAATAATGGTCCTTGGTCACCACTTGATCAATCATTTCTTGAACATTTGCACACAGATCTCTGCAAAGGTCAACAAATAACTGATATATTTTTAAGGTAAGTAAATCGATCATTATGCATGACATCCCGATCTTCATATTATTTAACGAGTAAATTTTGCTGCAGAACCAATGACTGTACTTTATATGGCTACAAATCGGGTCGAACAGAGTTCTTTTTTAAAGAAAGTTCGCATTATTTTACTGGAATCCCACCACCATCAGATCCAATGGGAACAATTGCTACACGTGCCAAGTCTCGATTGGAGGAAGATTTCTCAATCGTCTTGTTCTAGGTTAACTAAATGTCTAATATAAAACATATGCATGCAGGTCACAGGAATTTACCACTTAGTTTGTTGTAAAATTTTTATTTTTGTTTAGCTTATGTAAACATTCCAAAATTAGTTTCCTTAAAAATATTTTATGCATTTATTTAACTTTTGTACTAAGTATGAAAGCTAAATTTAGTTAATTTTAAAATTTATTGTAACTCCACAACTAGTTTGATTCCAAAATAAATATTTATAAAGAATAATCTGACTGTACGAATGGTACGGACATTAAATGTAAACCATAAGCTCGACTTAGTTCTATATAAAAGTTAATTTAAATAAAAATAAAAGCGATTCGATGTAGAAAATACTATGCAGTTATATTCCGACTTTCGTGCATCGCCTTGTTTAAGACCGTGCTAGGTGTCAGGCCACAGGGACATAACAAGAAACTGCAAGGCGGACAAAGCAAGTGTCCTACCGTAAATAACCTGTTGGAATGACGGAGCACGCTTAACTTATATACAAATTCTCAGTCCTTGTTAAGGAACAGACTCTTCCATGTTTCTAAATATTTACACATCCAGTCTTCAAGTTTCTAAATGGGAAACACTCAAAAATACCTTCAATTTTCAAAACATCTTACTGCACATAATGCGGCTCCAAACAGCATCCAATGGGCTCCTTTCACATCACTTTAGGACCTCGATTTCGTTGACGACCTCTGACTCCTTGCTCATAAAATAATTTGACCATATCAAAGCAAAATTCGATTCGCAGGGTAGAAACGCCCTTCAAGTCGGTCTAAAAGTCAGCCTTACCAAGATCAAGTTAATGACAACCATTACCAGCAACAAGTTAGCCGTGGTACACCAAAGAAACCTGCTCCTATATTATCTTAAACTCAGACATCAAAGGTGTGTCCATTCATAGATACCTACTCACGAACAGCCGACCGGGTCTTGAAGTTCAAACTCTATGGTTTCAAAATCCATAGCTCGCTACAAAAAATTCTTCCTTTGGTGGTTACCAGGACATGAAGATAACGAAACTCCTGATCAACTATCCAGAAGGGGTTCTCGAAGACTTACGTAGGACCCGAACTTTGAATTTCTATCCCAAATCCATATTAAAATTTACCGTACCTGTGTCAAACCACTCTTATTCTACGGATTCGAGACATGCGAATTGACCCAATTTTTCGAAAAGGAAGCTCTACATTTTTGTAAACCTACGAAAGCCTTTGACTCCAAACAAGACAGGTTCCTACAACGACATCGCCAAGAATGCCTTAACTTACAACCCACAAGGTAAGCGCAGGGATGGTCGCCCCTGAAATATTTGGACAATGACACTAAACACCGAACACTCAAATACCGGCATTTCATGGAGTTACATCATGACAACAACACCGGTCAGAGTGCAATAGAAAAATCCAACTGAGGACGTTTGTTCCGATTCTGGAATTTTTTTTATTCTGGCAGACGATCACTCAGCTATAATTACAAAATTAAAAAAAAAAAACTTCTATAATCTGCTAGGTCACCTTTCAACAGCTCTAAGCAGTCTTGCTCCCCGTCTGCATAACGGAAATATCCAATGTGAGCCCACCATAAATCGCGAATATAATTTGACATTTCATTTTATGTATAACTTCTCATCTTTGGCAGTTTTGCAACTTGTGCTTTGGTAAAGATTTGTTATCGGAATAAAGTTTCTCTAGTAAGTGGTTTAATTCAAACTTTAACAAATAAAAATTGCTAAAAGATTGTAAGTTGGCATCTCAATATTCAAATTGTGTTAAATTTAATGTTATACAACAATTTTAACTGTAGTAAGCACACTTAACTCAGGCATAATACATTTTTGTTAAATTTGTATACAGAGTTATATTGATTTTTCAGAGAGATTCCCAATAGGATCTAATAAAAATATGTAAGCGTATGATGTAGAACTGTTTCTAATTGTTGATTGTACATACCTTGTTTTTTTTTTTTATGTAATTAGTTCCTTTTGTGAGCCAGCTTGTCTAAGAGCACTACTCTATTCCGACCAAGGAACATTAAATTCGAATTGGCAAAAGGCCGAAAATCATTCGATTTTCCAAGGGGGTGGACTGTGGTCATACAAATGTCAAGTTCATGGAACTGCAAGTAAGGAAATTCTTACAAATTTAAAAGCTAATATTCTAAACGAAGTTTTTCTGTATTACAACTGGTTTGGTAATTTGGTGTCTATTTAACGAATTTGGCCAGATACTGCATGGTTCCTATTTTGTAACGGAATAATCAATAATATCAGGAAATCAATTTTCAATAAAAAAAAAAACCACAACAACATATCACATAACGAGAAATCCTTGCCCTTTGGAAGATATTACACCGCCCACACAGAATGTTGGATTCAAATTCCAAAGAGTTGTACATACAGAACGATATTTAAGCTTCAGTACCGCCCCCTTAAAGTCAAATAAAACTGATATGGATGGCTTTTCGATTAGTAGACGTTTCGTTAATCAAGCATGTACAATTTAGTTTGAATGCTTAAGCCGACTTCGTCTCGGTAAGAGGGATTTACAGTTTAATTGCCAAAAACCTTTCTTTCGAATTCACTCAAGTATTGAAATTTTTTAGCCAGAGACTGGTTTGAACTAGACATGGTAAATAAATTGCTCACTGAAGCGCTTCAATGATTCATCATTGAACTAAGAATCGGTTTGCGTGATTGATTTTACCAGCTAAGTGTGTGTGTTTTTTTTTTATTGGCTCTGTGTAAAAATTATTAAGAAACTCTTATATCAATTTCGGTAAAAGGTAAGGTATAATTACTACATCGACGAATGTTTAGTGCTTAACACAAAGGAACTGCAACTCTACTAACTTTCGGAACAAGACACATCCGAACATTTGTCAGTGTTATAACTGGGCATGGAGCTATTCATCCAAAGAACTGATTCGTTTAGTTGGACACATGTCCTACCATGAACCTAAGGGTTATCACAATGGGTGGCCTTCAGATGAAATTGTATTTTGCTACAAACAGCCCTCCAAACCTAAGACGGTTTTGATTAGAGCCGTAAACGCCAGCTCCAACTCTCCTGACTATTCTTAATGCGTTAGTATATCACACTAAATGAAAATGTTCGATGTTCGAACCACAACTACCCCATAGAATGCGCTCCAAAATGCTTATTTAAACTCTATTTGACGTTATGGTTGAGTAGTTAAACACTCTATTCATGGTTAGGGCGCTACCAAGCTTTGGTTGGTCAGACCCTGATGAAGGCACTTTGCATACAACTAGTGTGAGTAGTTTAATGTTTGCCTCAGCATTGCAAGACTAAAGTTACTCAAGTAATTTAGTAACAGGTCCATAAGAGATAACGCCCCTTTAGTAACTTTCATTGGAGCAGATGACTCTCTTAACTTAGCAGACATGAATGTAACTCATAGAGAGCCACGCCATCTCATCTCTTTTACCTCATACATTAACGATTGCAAATATTAGTAAAATAAATAATTAATTGACTTTTCAGATGAATCATTGGCACTAAAGTCCGCATATGAAACTGAGAGAGGAAAACATTTAAACCGGCGTTTGGACTCAAAAGTGATACTCATCCAGCACAATGGCTATGTCAAAGGTGTTCCGAGTCTGGGAGAAGTCAATTGCCCCGACGCCGCATAGTGTACTGTTGGAACATCGTAACAAGCCCGATAGTATTCTTTTCGAATCGCACGCTGTAGCACAATTGAGTTCGCAGGAATGTGAAATTGTTCGCAAGCAATATACCAAAGTTTGTGATGCATACGGTTGCTTAGGAGTTCTTCAATTAAATGCTGGTGAAAGTACGGTATTGTTTTTGGTGCTCGTAACTGGATGTGTATCGACTGGTAAAATTGGAGATGTTGAGGTATTCCGTATTACACAAACGCAATTCGTTTCATTACAAACCCAGGTACCGAACGAGGATAAAATAAGTGAAGTGCGTAAGCTTCTCAATTCAGGTACATTCTATTTTTCGCATTCCCAAGGTGCTGGCAAACAGGCCAGCGGAAGTAATACAAAATTCGATATAACTTTGTGCGCTCAAAGACGACAGCAAACAGCTGAGACTGATAATCGGTTCTTTTGGAATCGCATGATGCATATCCATATGTTACGGTATGGAATCGATTGCTTGGCATGGTTATTGAAAATAATGTGCGGTTCTGTAGAGATTCGCACGGTTTACATTGGAGCAAAACAGGCAAAGGCGGCGATCATATCTCGCTTGAGTTGTGAACGTGCTGGTACACGTTTTAACACTCGCGGTACAAACGACGAAGGGTACGTGGCAAATTTCGTTGAAACTGAACAAGTTATTTATGTGGACAACGATGTGACCAGCTATGTACAGACGAGAGGATCGGTTCCGTTATTTTGGGAGCAACCAGGAGTACAAGTGGGCTCCCATAAGGTCAAGCTATCGCGTGGTTTCGAGGCATCAGCATCGGCTTTTGACCGTCACATGCAAATCATGAAAGCACGTTACGGTCTTCAGATGATCGTAAATCTATTGGGCACAAGTCAGGTCGGCAGCAAGGAAGGAGAAGCCATGTTGAGTAATGAATTCCAACGCCACCACAACATGTCCAATCACAAAGATGTGCCGCATATTATCTTCGATTACCATCAAGAATGTCGCGGTAGCAACTTTTCAGCATTGTCGAAGCTGAAAGCACGTATTGACGCTCTTGGTGTAAACTTTGGATTATTGTACGCCTCCAATTCCGGTGTCTTTCGTGAGCAGATTGGAGTCATTCGAACAAATTGTCTGGACTGCTTAGATCGTACCAATTGTGTGCAGACATTCTTAGGCTTAGAAATGCTAAATATCCAAATAGATGTAATGAAACTTGGGGAAAAGAAGCAGAATTTATCGCGCTTTGAGGAGATTTTTCGCCAGATGTGGGTCAACAATGGCAATGAAGTGAGCAAGATCTATGCTGGAACAGGGGCTATTCAAGGGGGATCTAAATTGATAGATGGTGCTCGCTCTGCAGCTCGGACAATACAGAATAATTTGTTAGACAATTCAAAACAAGAGGCCATTGATGTCCTCCTTTTAGGATCTACTCTTAGCTCCGAATTGGCTGATCGTGCTAGAATTCTTCTGCCCTCAAATATGCTGCATGCACCTACGACAGTCCTGAGGGAAATGTGTAAACGCTATAATGAGTATGTTAACCTGAAAACTGTGCGAGTTGCTGTTGCTACGTACAATGTGAATGGTGGTAAGCATTTCCGCACCGTTGACATGAAAAGTTCTCTTAGAGAGTGGCTCCTTGACACACACGTCCAAGCTTACTCAAAGGATCTTGTTAATGTCGTGAATCCGGCAGAAATAGCTGCGCAACCTGTAGACATTTATGCTGTGGGATTCCAGGAAATAGTTGATTTGAACGCTACTAATATCGTAGCCGCCAGTTCGGACAATGCTAAGATGTGGGCTGAGGAACTACAAAAGGCAATTACCCGGGAGAATAGTTACGTTTTGCTAACGTACCAGCAGTTAGTCGGAGTCTGTTTGTTCATTTTTATTCGTCCTGAATTAGCACCGTACATCCGTGATTTGGCCATTGATTGCGTTAAAACTGGTTTGGGAGGAGCAACCGGTAATAAAGGAGCTTGTGCTATTCGTTTCGTGTTGCATGGAACGTCGATTTGCTTTGTGTGTGCTCACTTTGCTGCCGGTCAGTCTCAAGTGAACGAACGCAACGCGGACTATGCTGAAGTTACACGAAAGTTGGCCTTTCCCATGGGTAGGACACTCAAGTCACACGACTACGTTTTCTGGTGTGGTGATTTCAACTATCGAATAGATATGGATAAGGATGAGCTAAAAGAGACCATCAAGGATGGGAAATTGGAATTGGTGTTGGAATGCGATCAGTTACGAAAGGAACAAGAGGCCGGAAATGTATTCAATGACTTCCTTGAAGGAGAAATCAACTTCGACCCAACATACAAGTATGATGTGTTTAGTGAGGAATACGATACAAGCGAAAAGTTGCGTGCTCCTGCTTGGACCGATCGTGTTCTCTGGCGCCGAAGAAAAGCATTAGCAGAATCTGACCTCAATGCAGAATGGAATCCGGGAAGGCTTATCTATTACGGTCGCTCTGAGCTCAAACAAAGCGATCATCGACCCGTAATGGCTGTGGTTGACACTGAAGTTGTCATTATTGATAGTACCAGGAGAAAGAAAGTATTCCAGCAGGTAATCACCGATCTAGGTCCTCCGGACTCCACAATTATAATTCATGTTGTCCCCACAAATAAAGAGACGCTAGAAGATGAGCCGACAATCTACGATGAGAATGTGATGAATATAATAATTCAGTATTTATCAAAAATGGGAGAAGTTACCTTGGTACGGTATGTTGAGGATACAATGTGGGTGACATTCCGGGAAGGAGAATCTGCTCTTACTGCAGTTGCTCAACGAAGTGCAACCATTTGCAATTTAGAACTTAATTTCGAATTGAAATCGAAAAACTGGAATAATCTTGTTGATCAAGAGATTGCACTTTGCACCTCAAATACAATACCCCTGTGTGCACATCCAATAAGCGAACAAAGCGAAATCAGCCACGTGCCAGAGATACCACAACGACCCAAACAACAACCCGCTCGACCTCCCAATCGGCCACCATTGCCCTTATCTCCGAAAAATTCACCCAAAAACTCTCCACACCATTTACCACATGCCGGCGTAATTAGTATAAGCCCGCAAATGCTACAGCAACATACTGTGCTCCCTCCACAGCCACAACGTCCAGCCAAGCAACCTGTCTTTACCATGCCTGTAAGTGAAGAAAATCATGATATAGGCTTAACTAAATCCTCTCCAACTCAACCGCTACAGCAAGCAAGTCAGAACTCTTCACCAACTGATGTTAAAAAATTAGAACAGGATATCGATGATTCGGATGAAATTTATGAAGAAATTAAGGATGGCGCAGATTATACAGCTCCAATGCCACATTTTTCTCCACCAGTGTGTCCGGAAAGCCTGAAAGACGTTAATTCGTTTTCTCCACCGGCTACTACACCGCCGAATCCCAGTGGTGACACACCAACAAAAAAAATAATGAGGGCACTACCACCCTTACCAAGTCGGGGAGGTCCGCCACCAATTCCAAGTCGTAATGCAGGTCCACCGCCATCATCGCGGCCTAATAACAAATAAATTCATTATGAATCGAATTAAATATAGTAAGTAGTATAGGGGGAGTCTTGTTTGATTTTGTTTTTAATTTTATTTTTAATTTTATGCATGTGCAAGGTCTCAATTTCATTATCATGACTTACATCTTTTTCAGTTTAATTTTACTTAATTTATTTTATAACCTTTCCTATCCCCCTGCCCGATTAACAGCATAGAGCACTTTGCGTAAGTTACTTGAACAAGTTTTCTCCTTGGACTCTCAATTTGCGTTCTCTTCTGATGTTAGCCGAAGCTGCTAACCCCTGCCCATGCGTGACTACACACCTCGTCGTGGTGTAGGGGCCTAGTATAGGTCAAAAATGCTTGGGAATCTCTCTCCAGATGAGACTCGAAGCTAAGCTGTAGTCGATGGGCTGGATCAAGGTGTCATACGACCCGTGCCGATGATCAACCTGGCTGAGGGCCCATTCCAATAAATAATTAAGACAGTTTACTCAGTGGCGAATTGGCGCCCTATTTTTCAACTTATGTTCCCTCCGTTTCATGGGAATATCTGTATGCTCAGACATTCTCTACATCCAGCTTTTTGACATTTTCTTGAAGTTTGCAGAATACTGTAATACTTAATTGCTTAATGGGAGACCGTGGAGAGTCTTTGCCCGAGATACAACAGCCTTCAACGCGCACAGTTAAAAGTTGATGCATAAGAACCCGTTGCTCTAATATTCAGAAATCCGTAGGATGTTTACCTAATCGATGCAGACACTGTTGTCTTGCTCCAATGCTTGATAATCATATCAGTCTCCTCTTTCCAAAATGTTTTTTAAAGTTTATTTTGACTTCTTTAACCGCCGCCGTTAAGATATCAATTTGTACTGAGATAGCTTACGGAAACCATTCATTCATTTCATTAACTTTATCTTCTTTTAATACATTTTATATTTAATCTAAATTTGTTTAATCAATAAGAGAAAATATAAAGCCTTGTATTATTTTATATTTACAGTCTCTAAATGCAAGGGTACACAATAAGCTACTTAGTATCTAGTTCTAGACTTCATGAAAACCTCATCATCTTTACTTCAAATGCTAATTTCATCGATACTGTTAACAGGGCTAATACTCGTAATAGTGCAAGATGCCTACTCCAAATAATGCTAACTTCATCTGTGTTACTTAAAATGGTAGAAATTCATCAAAGTACCTAATGTGAATGATATAATAGTTAATATGTTCATCCACTCTGCAATATTACAGCTCACTACGACGTTTCCTTATAATCATAACTGTGTTTTGTTTATTGTTACTAGCTGTTTTCTTATGTTAAAGGTTAAAAATGTATTGTCTTTCGCAAGACATAAACTAATAAAGTTAGCAGAAAAGAATACATAAATTAAATTAATGAAAAAGTGTATGTTTTGTCTTTTTTTTACAAATCGAAAGATTATCAGTTGCAAAAGAGGATCTTAAGACAGTCGCGTATACTACAGCCTGTAGCCATACGATTATTTCGCATGATAGTGGTGCATCTGCCATCTATCGATCTCTCAATAAAATCTATAAGTGAATCATGCTTTATAGACAACTAAGTTGGCTGGGACATGTAGAGCGGATGAAAACCAGCGCTCCGCCCGGAAAATTTTCGGATTTACCCTAGTAGAAGAAGAACGCGATTCCATTGCCGCACGCAAGTGAAAAGGGACCTCAATCAACTCTGCGTGCAATACTGGAGACATCAATTTAAGCATTGCATCTAGAGCAGAGCCAGGCGTGCTGGGAAAAAAACCGGTGCAAAAGAGACAAACCATTCTTTATGTATATGTATATTTGGCACGGCAGCTCATGGAGAGCCAAGGCTTAACTTCTCACAACCATTCATGTTGTGCGTGTTATATTCTTCGCACGAATGGAAGGGACCAACAGTTTAGTGCCGACTCCGAACGGCGAATTGAGAAGCTTTTCATGACAGATTGTGTACTCTTGCAGGTTTGTCATGCCTGCGAAGAGGTGGGCCGCGAAAAAACGTTTGGTGGTTTTTGAGAATCGAACCTGTGTCTCTCGCTTAGCAGTCCAACGCACTAACCACTAAGCCACGGCGGCCACACCATTCTTTATAGTTTAGTGAAAATAGCAGTCAAATTTTTGTGTGAAAGCTTATTCCACCATACAACTGACGCATATGCTAAGGAAGGTCTTGCAATCGCTTTATAGAGCCATAAAACTCTTTTCGGTAATAAGCCCCATATCTTGCAAAAAAAGCGCTCTTACACTGCCAGAAAGCTGATAATGCTCGAGCCGCTGTTTTGACCACAGAACTTTCCTATACAAGATTACTCCTAGATATTTCGCTTCGTTGGTGAGTGGGATTCAGCACTGATAGAGTCAGAACAGTTAGCTTCATCTTCCTAATGAAGAGAACAACTTCAGTTTTCTGAGGATTAACTAAAATCCCATTTCGAGTGCACCATTCGTCAATCACATCCAGGGTCATCTGCGCCTTAGTGCAGACACTTCGCTGGGAAGGACCAGCAGACAGTACGGCAACGTCATACGCATATGCCTGAGCGTATATGCGAGAACTGTTAAACAGTAGACCAACATCAGAGATTAGTCATACTACTACTACTTATCTCTGACCAACATGGACCAGCACACTGCCTTAAGTAAATCGATTAAACTGTCACAAAATATTTGGCTATGGCGACAGATATTAAACCGCAGCCGAGAGTCGTCGTATTTGAACTCAAAACCAATACATTCACTTTGAAGTTTAACATGTATATGAGCGTATTTTATAAGTTCTTATTTATTTTTCTTGTTCCAAAAGTCCCTTATTTGCTAATTCCTAACGGTTTTTCAGTGCTAAGTAACAGCTCTCCGTACACGTTCTGCTAACTAGCGTTATTCACGAAACACACTCATTCCACTTACGACCTAGCAGCAAGAAAAAGCCGACAACTGACATATTTTTCCGTCTAGTGCTCCTTATCTCTGGGATGGGCTTTAACTTCTAAGTATATATCTTCTTTGTTAGTAATCCATGGTGTTTAGTGAAAATAATTAAAAATGTAAACTTATTTAAATAAATTTTACAAACTAATTATCAATTCATTACACATAAAATATAATATCACTTCAGTTTCGTGCAATTATCCTCCAACAATTCCATGGCTAAATGTTTTCCCTTGGAATTATCAAACTAAAGTGTAAATGTCAATAACTATGAAATAAAAAAAAAAAATTTTTTTTTTCTTATGGTTTTTACTCAAACATGCATTATAGAAGAAAATTTATAAAAATAATATCAGCATAGTGTGATTGTGAATATTCTTTTGATATAATTTAATACCCTCCAAAGTCACTGTTAGGGTGTTTAGAAACAGTTTCTCGCAGATAAGATACCCTAAACGCATTTAGTCATAATTTTGCATTGGAAAAAAAAAAAAAATAGAAAAAACAAGTGAAGTGCTGTGCGATACATATAAGTAATTATAAATGTCTAAAAAGAATTCCGAAGGCCTTAATGTGTTTTATCAGTGAGACCGCTCTCCGCAATCTGTGCACGGGAAAAATTATTCGATTTTCTTAGTTATGAATAAATTAGATAATCCACGGAAAAATGGGACACACAGAATTCGGATAACAAGTAAGTTTTTCGCCATTCTGGAACAGTTTAGCAACGAGATTAATTATTGAAAAATAAAAATTTTAAGATTCCTATTCCTATTCGCAGTCAATTTTGTCTAATTGTATTTATTTACAATTTTCTTGTCTGTTTTTCAGTTTTGTGTGCAAGAAATTTGGCCCGGAAAGATTTATTTCGTAAGTATTATTGCAACAGTGGAAGGTCTAAAGTATTGCAAAAGGGGTTAAGTGTTTTAAAAGAGGTGGTCAGTTGGCAGTGTTTTATTAATTTTTTATTTTTTTTTTAAAGAAAGTCTACAATCCCTTTCAAAGTAAAGTTTTTATTTAAAAAAATAAAGAGTAGATATATATTTGGCAAAAAGTATACAAATCGTATATGTATGTACATATCAATCCACGTGTAATCAAGCAGCTGACCTTTTGACTAGCAACAGCCTATCCGTATGGAAATATTATTGCACAACATTGGTTCCTTAATTTAACTAAATTTCAAAGTGTTTTTGGGGAGTCACGTTCAAGATCCAATTACTAATCGAGTCGGGGTTTTAATTTTTTTCATATGACGTCTATAAATTGATCAATTAAGCGTTTGCTTGTGCGGTCTTTAAATAGTCATGATTCACATGCAATCTATCAAACGCCCTAATAACTGTGTCAAATTACTGGGCGAAAAATTGTCGTCTTAATGTCAACCTTCCCTTGGTTAGGTAGTCCCAAATGGGACACAGACTCAGGGGCCAAGGCCCATTGTGATGCCTGTAGAATTCATTATAAGAAAGAATTCTACCCCTAGGAATTCATGTATGAAGGTTTAGCTTAGGGTCACTGTTATCATTGAAGTGATAGTGACCCAGAAGTCTTCTTTTGCTGTAAGATAGCGCTGAACAGTGGCAGAAGAGATGAGTTGTTACCTCCTCATTTCTACAGCTTCTGCAAAGATCATTGAAAAGAATCCTTAGTCCCCTTACGTGTTGTCCTATTGAGCAGTGATGATGACACCAGAAATGGTGCGTATATGTGTTTTATTGATAGTAATAATCTCCCTTGACTTTTGGTCGTTAGGCCAGATAAGTCTAGCGGAATGCCACGTATGACTGCTTTTCCACCTGGAGTTAATTTCTCTAGTTATGACTCGTTGAGTTTAATTGTACTGATTGGAGTACCCATATATCTGATATAAGGGGGGATTTCTTGAGTGATTCCATTAGTTCGACAGGATTACAGTTACCAAGAATGTCGCTGTGTCTAGGCACTTAACAGAGGTGAATATTGAATTTCTCAGTCATCTCGTTAAGAGACGACAGGCTGCGTCACTGCCGGCGAAGGCACATATATCATTTAAACCATTATATGGGCTTCCTTTATTGCCATTATTTTTGCTTATATCGCCAGGTTTGTATTACAACCATTCTAATTGAATCCAGAGTGAAGATTTCAACGGGTACACCTTCCAGAGGCGTGAGTTTCAAATTGGTGTCTATCGCGAGCAGATGATACATTTAGTTTGCCTTGAACTATAGCGGTATATTCGAACACAATATATTCAGCAGTCTTTTGGTATTCAAAATAAAGTCGACACATGTCCTAGAAATTAATGCTTTACTATTGCTGATATGAAACATTCAGGCTCACAGGTGAGAAGCTGACACTGAATATCGATGGCAATTAAGTTTGCCAAAGGTCCTGTACAATCTCAAAAACAAACTAGACACAGCAACAACAAAATCTCTGTCCAACCAGTGATATCAGGTTCTGAATCTTCTTTTCAGTCGAGTCAGAGGTGTTCTCAATTGCATTGGAAAGACAATATTACCTAGTTTCATGTCAAAGTTTTGTGTGAGACTGATAAAATGGCTGACAAATTCTTTGGCCTGCCTAAGTACATACAGGACACCTCGCACGTGGTTAGGATAAGACTTTTTTTATAATTTACTTCGCTGTGGCTTCTCTGAAAATTTTGAAGGAATACTTTAGGTGCTAGATAACTAAAGAAAATAAAATTCAAAACTTCTTGTCGTCAATGACGGTTAATAAATTATTCCAGACTTTGAACTGACGCTGTCCACTTTTTAAACTTCTTGGCGGACCAGGACTTCTCATACTTGTCAACCTCTTTTCTTAACGTTTCATACTGTGTTAAATAAAAGACTAACAATATATTTCTACACTTTTAGGTCTGCCTGATCCTTTTGCTAAAGTTTCTGTGGAAGGAACAGCCCAGACATATACGACAGACATCAGTAAATCCTCGTTGGATCCGAAATGGAACGCGCACTATGATTTATTTCTCGGTAGGGGAGACGTAATAACAATAACCGTTTGGAATGATAGAAAGATTAGAAAAGGCGGCGGTTTTTTAGGATGTGTCCGAATACCTGCCCCAGTTATACAAAATCTCAAAGGAACTGGATGTAAGTAGTCATTTGTTTCCAAGGCGCTAAAACTAATAAAAATTAAATTTTTTCAGTCCAGCGTTTGGATTTATGTAAACAGTCCCCCGATGACGATGATCTTGTTCGTGGTCAAATCATTATTGCCCTGCTTTCGAAGGATGGCCCATGCGGAGGAAATCCACTTGCGATCGTAGGTCCGGGTGGGGATGTGCGTGGACCATCCGATGATAATTCATCTGAGAGCAATCTTCCGGAAGCTTGGGAGGAACGACGCACACCGAATGGCCGAATTTATTACGTCAATCATACCACGAAGTCGACACAGTGGGATCGTCCTACAAATTCTTCATCAAATGCACAGGTAAATGGAAATCATCAGACGCCACATCATCATGTTCACCATCATCAGCATATTAATTCAAATGGAGAGAGAGTAAAGGTCATACTAGCGGGACCATCAATGTCGCCCACATGTAACAATTTACCGAACAATCGTGGAGCACTAGCGAACGAACAGCAACCCCAATTGTCTGGGCATCGATATTGTGGTGAAACACTTGGCAGCCCAATTGGAAAAGAAAACTGCAGTCCTGCACGACTTCTCGAAGTTGAATCTACAAAAGACGACATCTTAGCAGCAAATAAACACAATTCTCAAAACCAATCTAATTCCGTTGAATCTGCAGCCAGTCCGCAGCAAATTGACTTAACATTTACTCAGTTAGCATCACCAATTAACAATTCGGCAAGTTCTTCCAGCAAAGTTGGCAATACACCGGCACAACGCGCCTTAAACGAAACTGTACCGACGACAAGAAGCTCACAGGTCATAGTACAGCTGCATCAGCAGCAGCATCAGCAGCCAACACTCTCCCCGCAAGAAGAAAATTCTGAGAAAAATGACAATCACAACGGTAAAAAGCAAAAGCATTCGGCTACTTCTACAATACATGGACATATCATTTCGCCAAATGTGACTTCCCCTCAACGACTTAATCAAAACTCTCAGAATGTTGAAAATGGGAACGCAAACCAAACGCATACAGTTATCACGGTAAATAGCCGAGAAATATCCAATACTAATATCAATACGAACCAACAGCAACAAAATGACACGCCGCCTACAAACGGTAACGCTCAAAGTTCAAGTACGAATGCCTCTGTGATTGTTAACGATACGGTGCCCAATGCTGGGGACACCAGATCGCCACCAGCGATCAACATAACCATAACCAGCAATGGTGGTGGCGAAGATGTAAGTGGGAATGTTAGTGGAAGTAGTGGAGGCTTGCAGCGTGTACGTAGATCAGCAAGAAGCATAGAAGAATCAGCAAGAAGACGCTCGCGAGGTTCTCGACCAAATGCTCATGCGCGTAGTAACCTTAGTACCAGACCGTTTATGGACCTTCCATCTGGTTACGAGATGCGCACCACTCAACAGGGTCAGGTATACTTTTATCACATTCCGACCGGTGTATCGACTTGGCATGACCCCAGAATTCCACGTGATTTTGATTCACAAAACTTTTCGCTAGACGCCTTAGGTCCACTGCCAAGTGGATGGGAACAGAGGAAAACACAATCGGGCCGCGTGTACTTTGTTGATCATAATAATCGTACAACGCAGTTTACCGATCCCCGACTTAACGGTCACATACTTCAAATGATTCGTCGAACATCGAACCAGTTTGACACGCCAACGAGAAATCAAGGTAATTGCTAATGAAATATTTTGTAAATAATTATGATAGTGTACGTACATGTGCTTAAAAAAAAAGGGGTCACGTTGAAGTGGTCACTCAAACAGGGTGCGAAATTATAGCGGCTTATCTGTCGACAGAGTTTATCTTCAACCTTTTAAAATCGAGATAAGACACACATAATTTTTCCAGCATAAATCTTTGGATTCATTGCTCTGACACATAATTCTAATTGTACTATGTGTGTCGAACTGTCACCACGTTATCGCACAATTCTGTTTGGGTCATTGCAAATATTTGCACTGAATTGAAAACAGGCTCGACCTTGCAGAGCTCAAGCAAAGTTACAAGGTTGGCAGGCCCCCGAGCGACGCCATTGACTATAGGGAGTAGTATAGGAATTCGATAATGCCTGCCTGCCAATGTGTTCGATTCTCTGTGACGCATTCTAGCTCTCTCAATAGTTTTGCGCTATCCTATCGGATTTAGTAAGTGTGTGTGACAGATTAGTTGATATTTCCCTCGTCAGATTTCTGATGTCTACATTTTCCTGGCTTGTTCTCATGTAGTTTCTCCTTAAAGATATGATTTTTCTAAAAAATCCTTGATATTTTGTGCAGAGACATGGTTTAGGAAGTGGTGACTGGTAACAAAGTATATTGTGTGCCCTTGAGAACATGATTGCAACTGTACATCGTAGGTACTTATTTCCGACTTCCTGCTAAACTTCGCCAGCCTTTTTCTGCTATCAAATTACAACAGGAAGAATCGAAGGAAGGCCCCATAATTGTTTGCAGATTCCAAGCCAGTTCAAGTAGTAGACTAGTTTCCCAATGTCTGTTAAGTGACTCGCTTTTCTGAGCATAAAAAATCATTGACTTCCCTCGCTATTAAATTGATTTTTTAAATTTTTGTACAATTTCCTTTAATAGTCGAAGGATCATTACCTGTATCGAACAGTAGCCCTCTAGATGTTTCTTCTAATGGAACACCGAACGCAACAGCAAATGTTTCTAGTGCCTCAGCTTCGAATTCGAATCATCGAAATGTAACTGCAGCTGCTCCAGAACCATTTAGACCGCATCAACATCACCAAACAGTGCCCGATCTACCACAAGGCCTTTTGGAAGGTGCCGATCTCCTTCCAAAGTATCGTCGTGATTTAGTTGGCAAGCTAAGAGCTTTAAGAAATGAACTACAGGCTCTACAGCCACAATCCGGTCATTGTCGACTAGAGATAACGCGTACAGAAATTTTCGAAGAGAGCTATAGACTGATTATGAAAATGCGACCGAAGGACATGCGAAAAAGACTTATGGTAAAGTTCAAAGGTGAAGAAGGTCTCGATTATGGTGGTGTGGCCCGTGAATGGCTTTATCTGCTGTCAAGAGAAATGCTTAATCCTCAATACGGACTGTTTCAGTATAGTCGAGATGATCACTATACCTTGCAAATAAATCCAGACTCAGGTAACTTGAAATATGACTAGTCTATTGGTCTGATTCACTCAAATTTATTTTCAATTGCAGGTGTGAATCCCCATCATTTATCGTACTTTCATTTTGTTGGACGCATTCTTGGAATTGCTGTTTTTCATGGCCACTGTATGGATGGCGGTTTCACCACACCTTTCTATAAACAGTTGCTAAACAAGCCTATTACTCTGAACGACATAGAAGGTGTTGATCCCGACCTACACAGAAGTCTTACATGGATGCTGTAATATTTGTTTTTAATTGCATTCTACTGACTTGTTTATAATTCAACTAAATAAATTATAGGGAAAACAACATAGACGGAATTATCGAATCCACATTCAGTGTGGAAAACAATAGTTTCGGTGTTTTGAAAGTGCACGAATTAAAACCATCTGGAGCGAGCATACCAGTTACAGAGGAAAACAAAAGGGAATATGTGAAATTATATGTAAATTATAGGTTTATGCGTGGCATTGAACAACAGTTTCTTTCATTGCAAAAAGGTAAGAAAGATTAGATTGAGAGAGCATTTAAATTTTTTAAAACATTTCTATAATTTCAGGTTTCTGCGAACTGATTCCAAGTCAATTGCTTCGTCCATTTGATGAACGTGAACTGGAATTAGTTATTGGCGGTATAAGCAGTATAGATGTTAACGATTGGAAAAAGAATACTCGTTTAAAACACTGCACATCGGATATACCTCAAGTGATCTGGTTCTGGCAGGTGAGTGAATGGAAAATTTAAAAGAAATTACGAGTATTTTCGAACGTTCGTCCAATGAATTCTAAGTACTGGTAGCAGATCCAAAACCTCGGTTATTTTTCTCTGGAAATGAAAATTTATTTGCCTGCCAACCTTGCAAAACGCACCTAGACAGCAAAGTGATTGGTGATATCTTAGAGTTTGCCAAAAACACTGTAATGCTTTCCCGACCTCACATGGAGGTAATAGATCATAGTTTCATCCCGTAATCACCAACCTTATACTCCCACACAAAACTTTCTTCAGCAGTTGTTTAAGGCGAATTACAACGGACACAACTGAGGCTTAAATAAAGATCTAAATATCTCACCCTCCACAAGAAACCAACGAACCTTGCAAATCAATCACTAGATCGATCACAAGGAGATGTTCGCTCTTGGTTAAAAAAACATTTTTGAATCACCTCCGGCAATAATAAGGCTCAGCATCAACTACAAGAAAATCATCACTAGATAATCAAAATTCCATGTGGGATGATAGCAAACATTTCCGTCAACCAGACGGCGACAAAGTAAAAATTGTGATATTTCAGCTTTAATCTAACAAAGCGCATACTTCTGACACCCTAACGGTCGAAATCAACTACAAAATGTCATCAGACGAAAACATCTTTTTGTGGATGCCATCGTCTGAACTTGTATAAGACGAAGGTAGTCTATAGTTGTCTGCAAGACCATAAGCCCCACTGTGCATTACAAATAGCTTAAAAACTCAACACAGGTTTATTTAAACCACTCCTAAATGCCAGTGACATTTCTATAATACATTATGTAGCTTAAACGTTAGACTACCCTTTTTTATCTCTGTGACAAGTACTGAAGTCATTTTATTTGTAATTTAATATTTTCTCATTTCAGGTGGTCGAATCGTATTCATCAGAGATGCGTGCTCGTCTTTTGCAATTCGTCACAGGGTCATCACGAGTACCATTGCAAGGTTTTCGAGCTTTACAAGGTTCTACTGGAGCTGTGGGTCCACGGCTTTTCACAATACATTTGACCGCTGATGTACCAACGCAAAATCTACCAAAAGCACACACATGCTTTAATCGTATTGATCTACCGCCTTATGAAAGTTATCAACTACTCTGTGACAAATTAACGCAAGCCGTAGAAGAAACCTGCGGATTTGCCGTAGAGTAGTCAATTCATACTGCCATTTTATGCATGATCACTCAATCATCATTCTCATCTATACCATAACACATATAATAAAGTATATATATATATATTTATACATATATAAATAACAGTTATCTTAACAGCTCTTATTCATGTGAAACAATATATTGTATGTATTTAAACACGAGTAACAGTATTTAAGTGTTTTATTTGCCCACAGAATAAACTTTTTTTAGTTACAAATTTTTGTGCATTGTTATTATTTGTATTGGAAACAAGCTTGGTTTGTTGGACCACTCTAAATATAAGTATAAGCTCTACTAAGGGATAGGATCTACATGCCATCGATACCTGCGCCACCATCATTCTCGATTCCGGCATAAAAAGGGTAGCCATCAATATATTCACCGACAGTCAAGCAGCGCTCAAAACACTGAGTTCAACTCAAAGGCCGTTCTAGGCTGCTTCAATACTCTATCAAAGCGAAATAAAGACAAGCTCTGATGGGTACCAGGACACAGAGGCAATGAAGGCAACGAAATTGCAGATCGACTTGCCAGGAAAGGCTCTTCAGAAAGGTACATAGGTGCCGAACCTTTCTGCTGCATCCCTACCTCCGCGTTCAGAATGAGTCTGGACAGCTGGGAAAAACAAAACCTCTTATCCTACTGGAATAACACTCAGGGGCTCAAACAGGGGTAAAAAGGCCATCGGACCCCTGAACAAATCCACGAAAAACATTCTGAATCATAAAAGAGAGATATCAGAAGACTTGCCGGCTTCCTCACGGGTCACTGTAGCCTCAGATATCACTTACATAAACTAAATATAGTTCAGGAATCTGAATGCAGACTCTGCTTAGAGGAGGACGAATCAGCGGAACACGTACTATGTGAGTGCGTGGCTGTCTGCAAAGTTAGAAAACGCTTTCTCCACAAACAATTCCTAACACCGAAGGACATTCGTAATGCCTCGACTGGGAACATCCTCAATTTCATTAGGAAGATAGAGGACCTCCTTGTCTAACTGGCTCCAGGCACAATAGATCTTTCATGTACGTTATGCCGTAGAGCCTAACTAATAATAATAATAAGGGATAGGAATCTGTACTAAAGAATGTACCAGACCTGTGAATGTATCACAAAGGTCACTTTGTTATTATTACTTTATTATATGTACTACAAAAAATTGCTGCTCATTTAGCAGGCGGACTATCATTCTTAAATAACTCATGTGTTTACGTAACTGGCTTTTTTTTAAACTGACTAATCCTTCTGGAAATCATTCTACACATCCTTCCCCAAATGTTTATGTGAAAAGCAGCAATGTGACAAATATTGGTATTGAACTCGGACGTTGCCATAAACAAAGTCAACAAAAGATCAAACTAAAATCCATCAAGCACTTAACCAGTGCAATAAAACTTCTCTTTTGACTCCAGCTAACGTTTCCTTTGCTCATAGATCTTTGCATAGGTGCTTTGGTTCATGATTGGGCTAGACTAGACTAGAATAGACTTTCTATCAAAGCAGGTGGTCGCTTAGCGTTTCAGTCGCGGCATCCCTGTTCAGAGACTAAGCAAACTCAGTCAGCGGTCTTTTACGATTATCATCCATTTCACAGTAAATTTTCTCGAGTTGTAGGAGAACTTTGCTTGGAACAAAATATCTTTTATATCACCATCTCCATCAAGATAGGTGACTTCCGTTGAGAATATAGTAATTCCATTACGAGCCGTAAGAATGGAGTCTTTAGAATATCTCTAATGTCGCTCTCCAACTCTGCAAGAGCGACGATTAAACTGTGTGGGTGTCATGTTCTTTGCTGGTTTGGATACCACTAACAGACCTTAAACGATTCATCCTATCTGGGCTACTTTAACATATTTGGAGCTCAAGTCGAAAAGGATTTTCCAGAATTAGTCAGGGTCTCGGACCAACCCTTAATGCGTTAACGGCAGTGGTCATATCCCTGAAGTGGGTCGGACTCACCGACCACACGTCTTAGAGGTTTTTGCAATGGTACAGGTCCTCTAGATTGGAGGTTGTGCCATCGGGGTTGCTTTCTTTACCACGTAAGAAATAAAATAAAGGTTTGAAAGGGGCACTAGCCTCGAATATAAATTAAGGTCAAGGACAGCAGCAACAAAGAGTGAGTACGAGTCTGAGGTACTACAAACGCACTGAGAACACAATGTGCTCGGACATCTGTGCATTATGTGCAACAGACTATGGTTCAACTCAGGTATACTTGACCCATGAGCTTGAATTAACACCGCTTTCCATTCCTCACGATCCCGGGCACGCTGTTGCAGCGGCGGTTTCTAACGTCCGTGATTGCTTGATCTTTAAACTGGAGTTTCAGCTTCCTCTTTCTCCGTGAACCATGTGGCTTGGATTCAAAGACTCTCTTAGTTAGAGCGTTCTTATCCATTGGCTCGATGTGGCCGATGCTATTGCAGTCGACGGATTTTTACTACCCGGACTACATCCATCCATCGCAGACAGGACCACATATTCGACGTAGAATTTTTCTTTCGAAGGATTCCAAGATCTAATCCGCTATCTTACTTATCGCCAAGCATTCAGCTCTATAAAGCAAGACTGGCAACATTAGAGTTTTGTAGAACATAATTTTTGACCTTCGAGTAAGGAGTTTGGACCCCAGTTGTTTGAATAAACCGAAGTTGGCCAAGGTTATTCTTCGTCAAATCTCCCCCAGGGTGCTTGTATTTGCTCGGCCAGCGGTGCGATGAATGCTGCGAATGCGGTAAGATGGACTTGGAACTCGGGTGTCTTGTTCTGGATTTTGTCTATCGTCGATTTGCCGGGCCGGAAGCCACACACACCGGAAGCTGATTTATCGGGCATGTTTGCGTCCTCCAAAATTTGTAGATGATCTGGTACATGCTCCTAACATAATCCATTCGAGCAATATGCTCATTTTCGGCATTTCCCATCACTTATCGAAGTGTTTCGGGCTGAAAAGCGGCCACTTCCTGTCGTATATTGTCTTTCAAGGCTTCTAGGGTTAGTGGCTTATTGACATAAACTTTGGACCCACTGCAAAGAACGGCGACAACTCGATGTTTTCGGTGATCTCTCAACGCTGGCCTGTACAGCCTCAATGTTATCATTAGACCGCCTCGAACGACAACAACGTCGGCCTTGATGACTGGTGTTACCAAGATTGCTGGTTGCTAATCATTTTTGGTGTAATCGCCTGAAGGTACTTCCTTGACTCGATATTTTGC
Organism: Criorhina ranunculi; assembly: GCA_951813785.1. Lineage (NCBI taxonomy): Eukaryota > Metazoa > Arthropoda > Insecta > Diptera > Syrphidae > Criorhina > Criorhina ranunculi. Next base: position 38,695,990 of record OX638383.1, on the reverse strand, counting down.
ACGATATGCATGTTGTGTTTTCACAATTGAGAACATGTTTTGAATGTAAAGCTGCACGATAGCAGCGCGTTCTGGTGGCATGTACTGTTCCATGACACGAATTCGCTTGGACTCTGAAACAGATCTGAAAACAGAAGTCAAAGCTATAGGGTTGCCAAATGCCAAAGGTTTAATGACCCACTCTGTAACTGTGTTGACTTCCTCAAGACAAGGTGCAAGAACTAATTCATCGACGGTTTTCTTCATGTCCATTGCATTTTTCATTGATACTCCCTATTTAGATACATATCAACATGAAATTGATACCGTTATCAGTAAGGAGAAAGCTTTATGGATTAAGAATGCATTTTTAAAAAAAAACAAAAAGCTTTCAATAAGTTTATGATAAAAATGTTCCACCACAAGTCCCTGACGTCATGATCGGCGAGTTTTTTTTTTTTTGAAATTTCGTTATAATATTGCCTGTTGATGTTTAAATTAAAAAAAAAAAGTTTGAAAAACCGATGTTATTGGCGATGAATTTTTAGAACTTGTTCGTCATTTCTTTTATAGCCGGTTTGTTTTTTATTTATTTTTTTATAAGAACAGTCTTTTTTTGCTCTCCTTTGTGTTTCAAACATGTTGACAACTACAACGTCATAATGCCGAAAAGAATATTCTAAAATCTATACATACATACACGTATGTTTTTATTTCAAAAATATGTATTGAATTATGTGACTTGATCGCAAAGGAATATAAACTATAATCTTGAATAGATTTATATATTTTCGCTATTACAGCAATTCATTCACACTCAAAACAAAAAAAAAAATGTATTTCTTGAAAATGAAATCTTTTTTACATTTTCAATGTAAAAATTCACATCGTTTGTGTGCTATTGCTACAAAACAAAATAATATTTCCATTGAGTATTTGAGTTATTTATTTTTGCTTTTTCAAAAAAGAAAAAAAAAAGGAAATAAGTAAAAAAAAAAAATATAAAGAAAATTGTTTTGAGGAAAATTTTATTTTTTCCCACGGCACTCTCAGTCTTGTGCGCTCGGCCGTTTGCGTCTCACGCTAAAATCGCATCGACGAAAATATACGTTTTTGATTAGAGAACTATAACTAGGTGTTTTTATTTGTTTTTTTTTTTTTATTTTTTTTTATTTTATTTTCCTCTTCGTCTCACCTATTTTAATAGATACTCATACGTATTATACAAATGTACATGCGTATATTGTATATATTTTAAGTTTTCAATTGAATATTATGCAGCTGTCGGAGAGTTTGTGCGTTTAAAACTCTTTTTTGTTTTTAAAGTTTTGTATATAAATTATTGATCGGAAAATATATGCATTGTTATAAGGAATTTGTTTAAATTTTGTTTGTTAAAATTCATTATGATTAAAAATAATTTAAATGAGAGTGAATTCGATTCGGTTATACCTACAAATGTGCAATGAAATCCTAAAAAAAAAGTTTCAAAAAAATTCAAATATTTTCTGATTAGAAGTGAACATATACATATACATAGATGCATAGTTTGCGAAAAAAATAAAAAGAAAAAAGAAAATCCCATTCATCTATAAGATTTTTTTGTTTTTTCAAAAGAAAGAAACAAACGAAACATGTAAGTCAATTAATGTAGCACTGTTGAATTAAATTTATTTTTTTTTTGCTTTTTTTTTTCAAAACGCCCAGTTGCAAAATTCATAAAAATATTTTAAAGTAGCACTGTGATATAGATGACGTAATTTGGATAATTATAGTGATCGTTTTGAGGAAAAAAAATATCGCAGATCTGAGATAGCCTGATAAGTAATAGAAAATGAGGGCTGACAGAATTACTTTTTTTTTTTTTTTAAGAATGTTTGTTAAGAAAATTAAAATTTATGTTGAATCCTTTATTTTTATAATTGATTTGAACCATTTTAGGATACTTATATGGATTGTATTTTGTATATGTATTCGAAAGTTGTGCACAGTCATATGCTTAAAAATAGCAGTGAAGTTAGTTATTCTTATTATGTATGTGCTTTCTGATCAAAACATTAATCGGTTATGCGGTGTTAAAAGCACCGCCAACGCATTGTGATTTTTTATGCTTAAAGTGTCCTGTATACAGTGTTTCTAAAAACAATTTTAGGAATGTTCTAGTTTCATTGACTTTTTCCAATTGAAATTTTCATGATAACCGCTATCGACATGATAAGATACAATTAGTAATGAAAGTATTCATACTCGCGCATTACTAAAAAAAAGTGCAAAATCTTGGTTGGTTTCTAGAAAAAAAAGGCACTTGAATAACAATTTAAAAATATGTATTCTTATATACACATATTATTAAAATAGCTGTGACTGAGGCTTGAAAGGCTGTATAAAATATGTATTCTTATATACACATATTAAAATAGCTGTGACTTAGGCTTGAAAGGCGGTATAGTGATGATGGAGACTGATGGAATGGTGACCGGCACTGACTTTCGTCCGTAAAGATAGAGAAAGGGAAAATGCCGCTCCTTGGAACCGGTGAATTCCGTGAAAACGTATTTAAGAAAACCGAATGTTTTTACAGTACGTTGCTTTAGTTTATTCATAATGGGAATAGATTTATTTGGTATTCATATTAGTTGGAGGAACCTTGGATTGACTGCATTTGACGGGTTCGAATTTTTGCAAACGTATTTTTCGCGCTATCACCTCTCGGCAAGCAACGATAAACCTTCATGAGAAGCATCTCAATTCGTCCTTCGGAGTCAACCTTATAAACTGAACACACCTTTTGTTTATGCGAAAGAAGAACAAATATGATACAAACGATTGCGAAAAGCTAGGCAATAACTCTCAATGGATTGCCGTACCTTATAGACATATATATATTTATTTCGAATAAAGAGTTTCGAACGCAGTTGTTTTTCCAATTTGAACTCGGAGTGGTCTCCTAGCGTTAGTCTTCGACGAATCTCCACTGAGATTGTATTTGCTTTTTAACCATTTATGAGTAAATACTTCAAACGTTTCTTAGACGACCCTTAGACTGCTGGTTATGCTAAGTGATAGCTATCTTCCGGGCAACCCAAAATTTAAAAGGATTTGTCTTGTGTCGACACTAGCCCAATGCACTATCTTATGCAAGTTTGAAATAGCTCAAAAAAACTGTTTCTAAGTTCCACCGTTTCTAGTGCTGTACGTCATAACTGCAGGAGATCCTGAATTCAGCCATTATTGGAAGAGCTCCAAACGATAAATGCTAGCACATGCAGCTTTGAAAATGTGTGACCCGATTTGAAATTGGACGGTCCTTTCCAGGATTTATCTCGTGTGAAAAATGTATGGATTTACTTAACCAGAAACCACAAATGCGATTTTCCATTATCCTAGAACTCAGGAGTCTCTCTGACCGGCGGTAACCCCGAGAAGCAACAGTCAATCTGGAGGAACGGCGCAAAAAAGTCCGTGCATGTCGGTGTCAGTTAATCCATATGGGAATGCAAGTGCTTCTGTTAGCCCATTTAGTATTATTCGCCTGACGCAACTCTGAAGTTGCCTTCCTTCTTTATCTTATAAGGTTCTCTTTTTTTAACTTCTGAGTTGTATTGTAGCTTAGCAAGCCATTAGCAGTGCCCCGTTCGATTGTTACATGGGTTCTGAAGTTCACATTGCTGTGCTAGCACTTGATCCAGTGGGCAGCTCTAAATGTGTATTTAGACTCAGCTTCCCATTGGATATCACGTGTAGATTATTATGAGATTTTACCCCCCTCCGTTGATTTTGCAAAGGCAAAATATCAAGAATATGGTCTGTACTGAACCAAGTAGTGGTTAAACACTGTGTACTGAGCACCATAATTGAACTTAATTCCAGCACAAGCTTAGTTTTCCGAAATCTTGATATGAATCTTAAGAAAGCGATACCCAACACAAAAAAAAGGAAAAAAGCAAAAGACGTACTTTCGCACAACAGCCTGCACTTTGCAACAGTAATAATTATCTTAATCGGTCACAATCTATTTCCTGCTTATCTTAAAAGAATGGTTCTTAAAAGATTTAACCTCTACAAGGTCCGTGGCGGCTTAGACGGATAAGAAAACTTCCTTATTTGCAACTAATTTTTGATTGATTGACCTCCTGCTATACAGTTTGCTTGGCATCCTTCCGGATTTTCGCCTCTTCTTATCCAGTGTTAATGGTAGTTATAGGATTGGAATCGGAATTAAATCTCTCTCAGGCCTCATCATTTCTAGTTATCATTTTGGCAGACTTGATAGCAGTAATCATTTCAGTCAACTCTCCAATTGATTGATCTTTGCCTTCAAAAGACAAAACACGCACCATACAGTCAAGCAGATATCCTGGAATACAGTCACTATTTACATATTCTCAATCAACCTGAGAACAGTCTTCCCCAGCATAACATTCTTCAATCTTAGAGTTAAGATTTGGGCTCTTAATTTAAGACTAAAGTTTCATTGCCAGGTCAACGAAACTTCTAAACAACCGTCAGTTTTTTTCAAGCAGAAGTTCTAGCAATAACCGAGACCTCAAGAGTACTATCTTCAGTAAGAACTCGGAGAAGAAACGTTGTCATATACATCGATAGTCAAACCGCCATCAAAACTTGTAAAAAGATGTCGCAATTAGCTTAAAATCCTAAGCTCAAAGCATAAAATCTCGCTCTGTCGGGTCCCGGGCCATAGAGGCATCGATAGTAATGAAAAAATGGATGAACTAGTAAGAATACGATACAAACTGGACTAAACAATGTTCGGTTACTCGGTTTTGATCTTGTAAATCAAGAAATACGGTAAGACTTCTGGGCCCTTACTCTGTATGCGATTCTTAAGTTCGGATCGTTCGGAAGCAGACATTTTGTATGAACAATTTGAAACGCAAACAAAATTTCCGCTTTTGAACGATCCTAACTTTATAGTCGCAATACAGAGTAGGGGCCATGTAAACTTATCGATGAGAGATGGAGCACAAGAAAAACGAAAGTAATGCTTACGCTGAATAGCTCATACAACCTATTTCTTACTTACTTACTTAGGTGGCGCTGCAGTTCAGGGTGAACCTGGGCCTCAACCAACAAGTCTCTCCAGTAAGCACAATCCTTAGCTTACCGCCTTCAGTAACGCACTTCAAATTAGTTGAAGTCCCCTTCCACTTGCGTGCGCCACCTGAGTCGCGGTCTTGCTTTACTGCGCTGTCCTTCGGGGGCGGATTCGAAGATTTTTCAGATTGGAGAATTTGTATCTATCCGCTTTACATGGTTCAGCCCCCTCCGTCGTTGAACCTTTACTCTTCGCTGTACAACCTCGACTTAGCCAGAAAAATGTCGCTGAACAACCTGTATAGTTCGTCGTTGTGTCTCCTCCTTCATGCAGACGGAACCGAAAATCACCCGAAGAATTTTTCTCTCGAACTAGTCAAGAGCACGTATTGTAACGACATGTCTTGCAAAATTAATAGCAATTCGCATGATCATATATGCTTTCAACTTACTATGAGGTCACAAGAGTATTATGTCGCGGGACTGTATTCAGGAATTGAATACATGGTCTCAATTGATCATACCAGGTACAACCATTTAAGTTTAAATTTATTAAGGACAATGAATGTGGAGTCCCTGATGATCCCTATCCTTTTAAAAATGCCATCGCCATCAATAAATAAATGATACAGTATTGTTGATAACTTTTCAAATATGTGTGTTTTCTTTTATTTCAGGACTCTTAATAACTTCAAGGATGGCCTAAAATCTCTACAAGGTTTTCAATGTCTGAAGATAATTATCTAAAAAATTCAACTACAATACAATTATATCAGCAAAAAAATAGCAAAAAAAGCACTTGCTTGCAAAACTCCTCCAAGGCAGTAGTTGAAAACGGTGATTTTCAAAAGCAATCGAATTGCAATTGTACAAACATAAGTGTTATGCAGCTATTTCATGAGATGAAACAAGAATTTCCCACTATACCAGATCATATTGTAAATCAACACGTTATAGACAATTGTCACGATCGTGAGAACTGCAAGGAACGACTACAAAGTGAGATTAACTGCCACCTGGTACCAGTGCTAACCTATCCAGCACAACATCTCCGCATTTCAAATCAAAATTCAATGTGCAAAAAACGAGCACAATCAAAGAGTACACTACCTTCTGTTGACACTAAAAATTGTAAAAATAGTGATAGCAATCAAAATTTGTCTAAAAATAACTTTAAGTTATTTCGGTTAAATGACGCAATTAGTTGTGCAAAAAATATCACTTCTAATACATCAGAGGGTGCTCAAAGTTCAGCGCCAGACAGAAAAGATATGCGTTCCGGATTGTGCAATATTCAAATAAAAACCTATTTAATCGATCAAAATAAGCTGTTAGACGTTTTAGAAAAGGAATCGTCCCAACAACTGCCAGTGGTACCACAGCAGCGGCCTACAACACTTAGATTAAATCAAGAGCCTTATGTGAGAGAGCAAAACAGACAGGAACAACCCAATCACCAGACAGAGAGCAGAAAACCGATTGCCAAATGGTCGTCACCATTAGCTTCGCCCAATCAATCGCAAACATCGACAACCACTCCGACGTCTACATTATCTTCACCGAAATTTGGTACTAGTTACAGCAGCAGCACCTCAATACAAAGTCCGACAAATTATTCGGATTCAAGAAAAGCAGAAATTTCAGTTAATGTATCGCTGTCGCCAAGTTCATGCCGGAATCGTGTGGGTGGATCTCAGCGTCATCAGTCGACAATAAATGTTCGTCCAGAATTACCGTTTGCCAGAAATTTTGATACGTCTGGTATTAATCAAAAAAGCTATACTTCTGTGAATTTGGTACTGCGACAGCCAAGTTCGAGTCCACAATCTCCAATTGATATCACAGTTGGTCCGAATCTCACTTACTCAAGCTCATCATATCATGCTGGATTGGGTTATCAAAACAATTATCACATTACGGTGACAGATGAGGGTGGTGTTTTCAGTGCGTTTCGTATCCACCCCATAAGCTATTGTAGTCCAACAGTTCGGTACAGAGATAGCGATGCTAATAGAGAGCCTGCAGACGATTCGAGAGTTGAGTCTGTGAACGGTTCTAGTTTTGAGAATACAATTGCCAAGACTGCGCCTTCAAGTGAACAAAGTGATGGTAAGTTTCCGAAAAGTGACTAACATTTCTTTCCCTCTCTCGGTTTTTCACTCATCAGTACTCAGTCTGGCTAGATTCCTCAACTTTTTTAGGAGAATTTGTGCAAAAGGAAACAATACAGGTCCCAAGTGGACCCATGGAGTTTGTTTTGTCATTTACTATTAACCCAGCTTAGGGCAGATGAAGTCCATTGTGATACCACATGATCTATCAATTATTCAAAACTACTCGGGTGATAAATTGACCCAGCTGGAGAAATTTGAAAAGCGGAAAATCCCCTTCGTCAGTTTGATAAAAAGGACCCCTAGGTGGAGCAGTCTACTTTCGAATAAAGCCGGGCAGGAGACAGGAGTCTCTCCAGATTTTGCGAATATCGTTCGAAACGAAGACTAACCTTTTGGCGTGTAACTGCTCGGACGGTGTCCTGTGAGAATACCGATAACAGTTCTAATTTTCGATCGTTTTAACGGATTAAATCCATTAAATAGATTTCGATCTACGCTAGGGCAGTTTTATCTGTTTATTCGGCATGTCGTATCCTCCTCCCATCTGCGGTTTGTGTTCCTTCCTTTCTTGGGTTTGAAGTCGTACGTAATCAGAGGCAGTTCCAGGCCTCGTCTTTTAGGCAGGATATTGGGGGTGTCTGACGAGGTCGTATGCCATTCAGTTTCCAGGAATAACTGCGGCATTTGACCATTTAAATAACGATCAAAGGACAAAGATTAATGGAAAGTTTCTCCTGCAAGGAGAATCGCGAAATTTGAACTTTGAATTTTAAGTGAGGGGTTTGTTCGAGCATTATTTTTGCTAATATTTGTGCCTTCCTCTACTTTTGCAGAAGTATAACAGTTCGTAACGACTTGTACCCTGAGTAGGCACGCGGAGGTACTTTTATTTATACTCATCCTTTGACGAAACCTAGTAAATTGTCACATGCCTTAAATGAGATTTTAATATGTAGTCAGCAGATTAAGCAGTCCTACTGTAGCTAAATTAAATTGCAACTTTTGCGTCACGTCTGCCTGCCGAAGGTAAGAATTGTAGCACAGAGTTATGAATGAATATCGTATTTGCGAAGGAAGCTAGTATGATTTGTGATGGATTTACTCTTACTTACGAAATCCTTTCACTTCTCGTGGGGCATAGGGCGTCAATGCTTTTTAGTTATCTACAGCTCATCTCCAGTGACCTCGATTCATCCTTACTTGTCCTGCACCATGTTTGCTCGGGTCGACAAATTCTCTCCAAATGTTTCAAATTAAACGTCCCTGTCAATTGTATATCTCGGCTCCCCTTCATCAAAACTTTACGAATAATATCAGACAACTCCTGGTCGGAGTATGCAGAAAGACCCTCCTGCGCAAGGCCAAATTAGTGAAATCTTGATTCACGCTATCGAATCCCCTCACGAAGCCGATGAAATTATTACCTATACTTGAGGCATAACTCTACAAAAAAATATCTGTAGTGTTAATAAGTTCGACAGAAAAAGATCCTGAGCGGAAGACAGCCTGTTCCACTTTGAGAGATGGACTGACTGAACTTACCTGAGTCTAACTTGAGTCCCACTGTCCCAAGTCAAAATGAAATTACAAGAAATGGAATCTCAGGTGATTTAACTGGAAAGAGTTCAGAGAAGATTTTTTGTAAGCCAAGACTTGCTATTCTAATAGCTATGATACATTTTGAAAAATCGCTGATAAATAAGGAATGCATTGATTTATAAGTTGTTCATAAAGCTATAATCAACCCTTTAACCATTTCTAAAATACTTCGACGAGACAATACCTTGTTGAATCCAGTAAGAAGACACATTCATTAAATATGGCTTTAGTCTCAGATCGCAGTGGGTTTATAATAGAATTATGCTATGAATGGCTTCTAAGACTTACCTGATGAAATCCAGAAAAGACTTAAAAGATATTTTATGCGGAGTAAAGTTTTCCTACAACTTGAATATGGTGTGAACCTAACCAAGATCGAGGTCATTGTGGAACTTTAAGATCACACTTACGGATGAATATTTTTGGGAAGATGAATCTCATTTCGAAACTTGTTTCTTGATTTTCCAAGCATAGTCGGCACACTCCTGTAGGACCCCCAACTAGTGAGAAAGTCCATTCGCATTACGCTCAATTATTATTTCAGAAGATTTACAAAAAAATGAACCACCACTGTCTGCTAGTTAGGAGGGCGAAGACAATAAAGTAAAATGTAGATTAGCATGATCCACCTTATAACTTTTGAAAGTTTATTTAAATAATTATGCATATTAAAATTCTTTTATATTTTTATATATTTACAGCAAGTAATGTTATAATGCGACAAAAAAAACAAATGGAAAAGCTTTCGGCGGTTCTCCGTAAAAATAAAAATAAACTCTGGCTAGTCCGAAAGGAAGTGAAATGTGTTACGCAGTCGGTGAATACTGACGGTATATCAGAAAGACTGGACAGTGAAATAGAAAAATTACGTTGTGATTGCCAGGCCATGCTGAATGAAATAGAAAATTCTAGAATAAATGGTAAATATAATTAATATTGAGAGAAGTTAAACTAAGTATTTTATGAAATTTTTTTTTAAGGTCTAAGTGAAGATAGTATTGAACACACTAATTCCATTAAGAGTAGACGACAACAGTCATTCCCCAAGCAGAAACCCTCACGTTTTCCACCGCCTTCTATACAAGCTAACTCTTTGCGAAAACATCAGCGGTCGTTTCCCATTGCAGTAGTAAGTCCACAACAGCAATCGATTACCTACCGTTATGATGACCCCTCTGATTTTGGAGTAGGAGACTAAAGCCCAATTTTGTGGCATTGCAACATAAGTACATTCCAGAATCACCCGCTGCTGAGTGAATGATCGTCTTGTTAACATAATATTACCTGGTATGATGCGTTAGATTTCTTAAAAATAACATCACGTGTCCAAGGTCTACCGCAGGTCAACTTTAAGCTTATTTTTATTTCATATTAGCACAATTGATTTTTCTGATGGCCTAATTTATTACAAAACTTAATTTATTTATTTATTTTTCAAGAGATAAGTTGTATTTAAATAGATCGAACAGGAAAAAACACATTCAAGTAATAATGTTCAATTATAAATTAAAAAGCAAAAAAAAAGGATAACTAGCCTTAAGTGTGGTTGAAACTGAGGATTAATATTTATAAGTTTTTAATATGATAAATTAAATGTAAGAAAACTACATACAACACATAATTTTATTTTAATTCATTCTTCAGACGTCGTTATTTTCAAATGTCAACGATGATCCTGACGCAGATGATGCCATTGTTGTGAATATAACTCCTGCTAATCGCTGTTTCTTTGGTAATGAAATAGCAAAGCCCTTTCTCGAACAACTGTCCTGATCCATTACGCAGAGGCATTGACTTTATCAAAAATGAATACAGTCCCCCTAGGTTGTCTCGTGGGCATAGACGGTGAGTGGAGAAGATACGAACGAACAGTATGGACTGTACAACGACATCGACCTAGTCAGAAGAGCCCAAATGAACACCAGCGCTTTAGTCAGAATCTTACAATTTATCTCGAAGGGATGAATCTACCCGGGGGATGGTTGCCTTGGCTTAGTGGCTAGTGCGTTGGACTGCTAAGCGAGAGAACACAGGTTAGATCCTCAGCAAAACAACCAGTTTTTTGTGACACCACCGCTCGGCAGGCAATTACAAACCAAGTGTATATCCACTTCATCCACTTTACAAATCGTTGTATTTAAACTCTTCTGACTAGGACAGTTCGTCGTTATTATCTTCTCCTCCACTCACCGTCTATGCCTTGTCTTAATCCTTTTTTGGCATAAAAGATCCCTTTTAGGTTTTTATCGATCGTACGTACAATTGATCGAGTTTGGCTGGAATGCTAGAACTATACTATAGTTCCTCTTAATCCTTTTTTTTATGTTTTTCCAGGCATTTTCAGACGTGATTGACGGATTCCCACATTGTTGAAAACATTGAATACTTTTCCAGGGCAAGGAAGAGCAAACAAAAAAATAAGCAAGTTTGGTTCCATTTTTTATTTTTATTTTTTATTTTTATAAGAATGGTATAATCCAAAAGTAAACAGAAAATAAATAAAATAATAATGAATAAAACTGTACTAAAGGTACACATGGTAAAACCAAAAGAAAAAGTCACATAATTTTTCCATCTAACGTTTAAAAACAAAAATACCGTCACATAATAATTAATCCAAACCTACTTAAAACAAAATCACGTCTCACAAATGAAATCTCGAACAAAATAAATAAAAAAGCAATTTCAGCTGGGTGGAACGTCTACCATTAAGTACCATTACAGTAAAATTCCACACTTGACGGGCGTTAACTACAATAACTCCAAAATGATTTCACCCACTCTGTTGTCCAGCCTTAGAGGCTTCTGATCCGGTCTAAATGGAGGCAACGTAAGCTTACAAGTCACACACATAATTCTGAAAAAAAAGGAAGTATTCGTTACTTTATAACAAAGGCGTAAGTCTTATTTTGAATAAATTAGTTCTACCTACAACATACATTTGGTTTCCAATGAATAATTACTGTACTCAAAGTGTACAGCTCAATGATTAGTACGTTATACTACTAAATAAGCGGACTCAGGTTCGACCCTCAGAAAAGCAACCAACATTTGTTCGGCATGATCTCTCATCAGGCAACGAGGCATAATCTGCCATGAGAAAGCTTCTCAATCCATAAAAACTACAGGTTCCTTCCATTTGTGTAAAAAGCTTCGCGCTCTACTGCCTGTCACGCCATATATTTGTTGTTTGTTAAAATTTGTAACTTATAAGAAGAATTATCAAAAGTAATCAGAATAAGCTACGACTCAGTGGTTTTGGCCTTTCTACTGCCCTTACTTTACTTCTAATGACACAGTCCGAGGTGACTTTTATTCATAATTTGTATTCAAGAATACTTGCGTGTTGGATCTCTCTTTCAAAAAGTCGAGTGGCATAACTGCCAGAAAGCTGTAAGATCTACAACCACTGCTATGCTGGATTTCTCTAGACCACAGCAACAAACCCTTTGGTTTGATGAAAAATATAGACTTTTATGCAGTAAAAAATGATCCCTACCCGGATCTGCTGCTAAGAAGTACGAATAGCTAAAAAGTTCATCCATATAAAAAAAGGTAAAAAATTCTCACAATAAGAAAGCTTGTTACAGACGTCCTCATTGGACACTGTTCAGTAAATTATGTGAGGTGGTCAATAAGCTATAAAATCAACAAAGACGCCTAGTCTAAGGGCTTGCACTTATTGGGATGCACACAGTGTCATTATCCGGTAACTGGACTATCAGCTCTACGAGTATAATGTCCTATCTAAAAAAAAAACAAAACAAAATGGCGATCCTATGTCATGCAATAACTACCGAGGCATATCCCTGCTAATCATCGCACCTACACATTCGCTACACAAGAACGGGTGAGATATAATAACATATTCGTTGCAGTAATTATTTATGTACATGCAATAGATAAACATTAAAAGCTATACTTACATGACCTCATAAATAGAAATATTAACTTGAAAACAATTCTTCAAGACAATTCCATTTTTGTTACACTTAACCAGTGCAATATTCGTAAACCGCTTCCGATTCATGCTACACACAAGAACATAAGTCAACTTTTGTAGCGAAGCACTGCTACAAATTGAATCAAAGAATGAATCTTTTGTTATTTCAAACTTGGGTTGTTTCCAAAATAACTTCATTACTTCATGAGAATCGAAGAGATTTATTAAAAAGAATTCCTTTTCCAAGCAGCGATAGCGAATCAAGCTCGATAATGTGTTATCGACTTGCCCTGGAAATGTTAACGGTCTTGGCTGAATGGCAATATCAAAATCCGATGCAAATTTATTTGCCACAGCTTTCGGGCGATTGCCAACACGATTTGGCTGTGCAAAGCCACAATTCATATCTTCCTCGAGAAGAATTTTGCTAATTAGATCGAAAACACGAGGAACTTCATTAGAAGTCGATACGGATTTTCTCCATTTTTCACTGTTCCCACATGTTTGCAGGAAATCCAGGTAAGCGTTATAAAATCTCTGCCGTAGTTTGTAAAGTAACAATGCGCTAATGACATCAGTTCTCAGCCAAATCCATTCGTCTATATGAAAAGATGCACTATTTTCAAATAAGATATTTTCTGGATCGAGTTCAGTCTTTCCAGCGAATAAGGCGACAGTAACTGGACTGATAAGTGTGCAGTTCGATATACTATTAGCAATGACACTGTTTGTTTCTCGAAAAAATGCAATCCAATCAGAGGGATAGTGTTGATATAATGGAGAACTACGAGGGTCTCGCAGAATTGAAGTTGGATGAATGCATAAAACTCTGGACTTGGATTTCAATTGATTTTCGCTTCTGTCTATCGTACAGAATTTGGGATAGAGACCACATGCCAAGGCTGCTTTTATTACTGCCCAATTGTTTGCCTTTGAGTTAATTGAATGCATACTCAATTGTCCTTGATTGTGTATAAGTTGTGATGATCGCAAAGCTCCAACCAAGTGAGTTCGTATTCCACACACTTTGTCCAGAACTCCATTAATAACATATGTATCTTCATCACTTAAAATGTCATTTATTGTATTCTCTCGTTTATCGTTTTGCCACACCTGATAGAGGCGCAACAATGTAAGATAATCGGAATACGAGGTCTCCGAGGTAAATAAAAGCCTTTCCTTTTTGTGGAGTAAACCTTCGGCGACAAAAGAACTCTTGCATCTTGTCATCTCGGTGAAATCAGTACATGTTAAAAAACTAACAATAGTTAGCACTGGATCCAGGCATTTCAATAGAATAGACAGTACCAGAGATTTGCCCAATTCCAAGTCTACAGGGACATCAATCAATCGGCAGCCTAGCCATGTTGCGTCTTCCATACAGTCGAAAACTTCAATTTTTTTTAAGAATTCAACACTATGACGCACGTGCTTGAAGGGAGGTTTAACGATGGTGTTTTGAAAGTATTCGGCTACGGTTTTATGGGGACACAACAGCTTTGCCGTCAATGATATTCGATTCATGGACATTAAACACAGCTCAGGAGTGCACAATGAGGGTAATTTACAAAACAATTTTCGTGGAATCAATCGAAAACAATGACCAGCAGTAAAACGACTTGCAATAGTAGCTCTACGTTGTAAACTCTCTTTTGAAGCCCATTCGTTGGTGAATCCTTTGCACTTCGATTCCGGATGATACCTCTCCACACAATCAAGACTGGCATCTATGACATAGCTAATGTCGTTCAAATATGTAAGCGATTCGGCCAGCTTTGTGGTCAAAATGATTTTCACGCAAATTGAATCCGCTATGATTGGCTGAAGCTGATCGTACTGCATGTTCTGATGTAGCAAGTAAATACATATTTCTTGTGGTATCCTTCCAATGAATTGTAACTTTAATATACCGTAGTTTAGTTTCAGCAAATCCTCGTAGGTAGGAAGAAATATAAGGATGTGTCCAAACTGCCATTTAGTTGTTATCAGTTGAACCAGTTGTTTTATAAGATCAAAGTCAATCGGAGGTGGTTTATATTCATAAACATTTTTTTCCATAAATTTTAGCAGAGCTCTTGCACAATCCACATTATTGTTCGATATGGCATATTCCAATGCAGTAAACTTACTTTTGTCTTGTACAAAAGGGTTGGCGTTTTCATGAGTCAACAGACGAATTAAATGAAGAGTTTTACCACATTTCGCTGCCGCTATTAGGGCTGTGAAACCAAACTTCGAATGAATGTAGTCTATGGAAACATTTTCGCCTTTGACAAGGTACAAAAATCTATTCAAAGCCGCATCGCTTCCGGTTTTTTCATAATCCTCAAGCGAGTGGTCGGCCCATTTTTCATTTATGTTGTCCTTACAGATCACAGTGGGTAGAATATCACTCACATTTAACAGTGCTTCGACTTGATTTTGATCATTTTCTAATATAAGCTTGACATCTTCGATATAGTGCAGCTTTAGATCATACAATTTGAGTTCTAATTGTAATTCTTCACCTTCGCCAAAGTAAGAAAGTAACTTGGCATTCTCATCGCCATTGGAGAGTAGGATTATCTTGATTTGAGGATAGTGCGGCAAAATATTCTTAAGTTCGTACAATAATATATCCGTATAAGCGTGATGAAGGTGAACATCTGATACAACTATGTGGGATATATGACGAAAGCTTTCTTTGGCGCATTGTCCCATTAGGACACGTAAAAAGAAAACTGCTGTTGTGTAAATAAGATTGGTGTTGTCACAAACACGGCTTTGTAGGTATACCTGCAAAAGTTGAAATGTTCACGATTATAACAGAATATTGGAATAAAAGAATTAAAATAAATATTCGGCGCAGCAGAACTAGAAATGTAGTTTTGAAGTGGTGCTTTGTAGCAACCTGAAAAACAACCCAGTCTGAGTGTCGTTTTGTACAACCGCAAGTCACGTAACTGAGTTTTCGTATTCAACCGGATGAAGTCAGGAAATAAATAAGCTCGCTGTGACCCCGATCTTTAGCTAACTACATCCAGTTGTGCAATTCAAGTTCGTTGAAGTCCCCCTCTACTTATGCGAGTCACCTAAGGCTATAAAGTCTTTAAGGTCGACTGGCTGATGCAAAGAAAGTGAAAGAGGATTTCCAACTGGTTTGTGACTCGCAGCTGCGGCAGAATGTGTTGAAGCGGATGCCGAATTGGCATGTCCGCACTGGTCCTATTTTAACCCCGATTCAACTAGCCCATGTATTTCTAAATATGAAATAGTTACTCAAACTTTTCCACATGGAATTGTCCAGTCTAGAGGCATCCACTCAATATAGGTTTTTGTAATTACCGCGGTAGAGAAGAGGGCTATATGTCGACGATTTAGTGCTGCTCGAGACGAACTTAATAAAAATTGATAAAACTTACCTGAAATCCTACTCGGCTGCCGATACGCTCGTTTATATATTTTGTGAGGACCGTACTGTGAGTTATTGCTGACAAATTATCAGCCTCGACACACAGGATTTTGCAGTAAGTCCCCTTTGCGGTACAGTCTTCCACAACGAACATGGGTACGGCTGTTGACTTCTCCAAGCTAACATCACCGTTAACTACTAGAACACGATTATTGGAAATCTTTTGTAAAATTTCCGTACGAAATGGATAAATCCGCCAGGACTGTTGTAATATCTGCGTGCTAGCGCCATTAGTGTGATATATTGTGTGTCGCATAGGACCTATTGTAAATCTATTTGGCGGTAGAAGTGGTTTCTGACGAGCTGGCTTAAATATTTTCTGTGGTATAAGCATATCTTGTTGAAATCTATCGTAATCACATTTCTTTAAATGATTTAGGATATCTTTCTGCGATTGTTCTGTAAGTTGAAAGCTCCGTGGTTGTTGTACGGTATGGTTGCATGATAATTTATATATTTTGATCACGTTACAGCTATTTATTATATGATCTTTACTCTTAAGGCCAAAATAGGCAATTTTACGATGCAAGATATGTTTCACATTGCAAAAAGGGCCACACAATTGAATGCAACATGTATTTATGTAAGCTAGTTGTTCGATTTGTTTTGAAATGTATTCGGTAATTAAAATATCCATGTCCACCCACAAATTGTCTATTTTTGAACAGCTAACAAACAAAATATATGAACCCACTTAAACTAGACACAATACAAACAACAATAGGTGTCTAATTTCTCCAGAAATATGTCTACGAATCGGGTGTTGTATGGCAACAAAATATGTTCACGTTTTTTCCGTTGAAAACGGCTAATTGTAAGTTTTCAAAAAATGTTCAAGGCCTTTGTATTAAGTTTGTTCACAGGTTTACACACACCATGAATTTTAAGAATGCAGACATGATTGGAAGGAGAAGAATTTATCTCAAAATTGGGGAACATTTCAGAGTTTAACTAACACATATATGAAAATGAAGAAGGCAGTTTTTTGAACCTATTGTACGCGTGCCGATACTGAGGAACTATAGTTGAAAACGAAAATTACTTTAAAACTGTGATAATCGAATATCTAAATATAAAGTATCGGACATTTAGTATTTATCTATCTATCTTCATCTTTTCCGGAAAAAAAAAATCGTGAATATGCTTTGTAGGAACTCTGGCATCCTTTTGTCGGTGAGTAAGGATTTTTTTCATTTTGTTTAAGCCTTCTTCTGCCGCCCCAAAAGCAGACTCCAATCTGTTAGTTATGATGAACAATCAAAAATCCTGCGGGAGTTTGATCCCTTTCAGTAAAAGGTCTATGTAAGTGTATTCGTATTGAGATGGGTACACCATTTTATTAAAACTAAATTCTTGTCAACCAATTATGTTTTCCAACAATCCCTTTACGAATCCTAATAAATCTCATAAATTTACATAGCCCACTGTCGCCCATATCCGTCATATGAAAAAGGCATTCGTTTTTCCTGGATCTCTTTCAGCGCTTAAATATGAATTCATTTAAACACTGAACACACCCTTCATGAACGCCTTCGGTCTGCTCCCCTCCCAAGACTGCTGCGTACGTATTTTCTTTGCTACCAACCAGTTTGGATTAGATGTCATTTTATTTTCACAGAAAATTTTCAAATATTTTTCCCTGTTCAAACGAACGAAAGACTTAAAAATTGTATTTTTGGATAACAACAAAAATCTGAAAATGACAAATCGAATAAAACTTATTTCCTTTTTTCTAATTTTGTGCGTAAGTTCGGCTAATTTCGAATTAATCGAACTCAATGAAGACAATTGGAGATTGATGCTTAAAGGAGAATGGATGGTCGAATTGTAAGTATCAAAAGAAAATTGAAATTCTTTCAAATCTCAAGAATGCACAAAATGGAATTTCAATAATGGTATCCTGTATTTTGTCTAAGAAATTTTGTAGTTTACTTATGAAACCATTAAATGTATTGATTTATATATTTGTTTTGCAGCTTTGCACCATGGTGCCCGGCATGCAAAAGTCTTTCACCAATTTGGAATCGTTTTGCAAATGTTGCGGATAATGTGGGATTTAATGTAGCACAAGTTGACGTCACGAAGTCACCATCTTTAAGCGGAAGATTCTTAGTCACCGCTTTACCAACTATTTATCAGTATGTTTCCTCCCTTCCATTAAATTTTAATAAACATTTAAAAAAAAAAAATTATTCCTTTGCAGTATTAAGGAAGGAGAGTTCCGTCAGTATCGTGGCTCTCGTGATGGCGATGCCTTTATGTTTTATATAAAGCAAAAGGAGTGGCTCAAGACACAACCAATCTCATCATGGAAAAACCCTGATAGTATTCATATGTCAATATTGAGTTATTTCTTTAAATTATCGCATTTGTTAAAGGTAAGTGCTTATTTATTAATCAAATCATTGTGATATCTCGAAAATTATTATCACTGCAGCATTATGTGCTAATTTCCCCCAAAACAATGACTGCTTTAAACTTTTGATACCCATTAGTAGGTGCAGATGTGTGCAATTTCTTGTATAAGAATGTAGTTAAATGTTTCTGCTTTTGTGGCTTTTATTAGTTTTTACTACGCCGTTGTTTTGTGCTCACTTAGAAGATTTAAGTTGCGACACGAAAGATTTATGGAATCTACTCTTATTACTAAGTCAGTGAAATCTTGAAAGATGTTTCGCTTAAGTAAATCTTGTTCCCGTCCGACGTTGGCCATCATTGTATTGCTTTGTATACTGCTTTTCAAAGATGTATCATAACGAGAAATTACCGACTTTAGCAGTAAAAAGCAGTGGATTTGAGTTCGCTGAAATGAAAGCTATTTTATTTCTGTTGATGCTAGCATTCGAGAGAAACTATTTTTATGTTTTTCCACACCCCACACCCTTTATATTCTCTAGCACCATTGAAAATGTGTCACTCTAATTCACCGCTTTCGGAGAATGCCGTCATTGTTAATGCAATTCTGCTCTTATTTTTGACTTCGTCGACTTTTGTGCTGCGGGCATTCTGCTTGTGTAACTACAGTTCGGGGTAAATCTAGGCTTCACCCAATATACCTACTTCAGCCACTTCAATTTGGTAGAGCTCCTCGTTAATTTGTGCGCCCCACCTTAAGCAAGATCTTTTTCTAACCTAAGATTCGAAGAGTGCGCGCAGATGTACTACATATCCCAGTCACCTCAAGCATCCAATACGCATATATTTTGACCAGGGAAATACACATGCTACAGAGAAATAATTGCTCAAAGCGACTAAGGGTATCTTCATCTGCCTTCGATAGAATCCATGCTTCGGCTCGATTTAGTAGGCCTGATGATTAAGAATCGATTTCGGTCCATTGTACCAGCCAGGCGGAAACTTAATTTAGTTTTTGGTTGCTCTTGGTGGCTGTTCCTCAATCATACGTCGGTGTTGTTTGTACTTTTTTCTTAACAGCGTGCACATAGGCCTGTCATAGGCGGACTTAAGGCCGATAAATATCTCTAGATTTTGGTTATCAATTCGGAATTTTAAGATTTTCTCTAGGATCTGTCGAGTTTTGAAAATGTTGTCGATTGGCGATTATTTTTTTGTCTAAAACCGTTTTGATGATGAGTTTCTATTTTTTTACAATTTTTAATCAATTAACTTTTAACTCTTCTTTTAAGGATTTCAACTCAAGTCTCCAGGCAGAATATGGCCTACCAACTTGGGGTTCATATGCTCTGCTTGCTACTGCAACAATTTTTGTTGGTGCCGCACTAGGATTGGTACTGGTCTGCATTGTTGACTTCTTGTATCCTGCGAAAAAATCCGATCGTCAAGGTTTCTCCCTGTCCGATGAAAAATATAGTGCTGTTGATGATGAAATCGTAGACGATGTTACAAATGATGATAATATCGACGACGATGACGATGACGAAGAAGAAGATGATGAAGATGAAGAAAGTTCTGAGAGTGCATCCGATGCAAAACGAAACTCTGGCAGCGAATCAGAAAAAGAGAACAAACCTGAAAATTTTGAATCGAGTCCTGGTTCAATCAAAAAATCCCAAACAAAATCTAGTCCAATTCAGGTGCGCAAGAGAAACCCTAAAGAAGCCAACTAGTAAACTTCATAGTTATAATCAAAGTTCGCTATAAGCTCTCAAGATTACAAGTAAAAACAAAAAGTCAACTTTTCTCATAAGTTATCTCATTAACAGCATCCTAACTTAGTCGCACAAAAAAAAAAAAGTAAATATGTAAATTGTTAAGCGTTTTGTTGATAGGAAGATTGTACGTTTGATCTCGAAAGTTTTGTATTATTGCTAGATGCTATTCTAAACAAAAAGTGTTCTCAATGTCACGTACAATATTTACGGACGTCACATGAAAGGCCATACCATTGAGAACGAATATTGCTATACGAATACGCTTCGGCCAGAACGCTCTGTGTTTGATATGGTCTTTAAAACACATTTTGAGATGAATAGTGTTAAAGAACATGCGATCTACAGAACAATTACCATCTTCCTATCATCATCCGCTTTCGAGCTAAACGGGAATAGATCTACCAAAACAACTATATGTATCTTCTCTAAACCTCAATGAAGTTATTAACAAGTAATCTGTATATAATTATACACCATTTAACATTGCCTTAACTAGTTCGAAAGCTAGCTTTAATTTGTTCTTTAAGTCATTATTTTCCTTGAATACACACACACATTTTTCGTCCTGTTTTACAAACACAAAGTTTGATATTAAGTTCGTTACATTGGAATAATAAACTGATGGCAGCAGTAAAAATTAAAAAAAAAAAACAATAAAATAATACAAGTACTGCGCCTGAAATAAATTGGATAGGTATTGCTTAATATAATAAGATTTGTTTGCGTCTACTTCAAACAAACAAATTGAAACAGCTGAAAATTATCAGCTAAACGAGATGTTATTTTTAAAAGTGATAGCTACTCCAGTAGTGGAATAATTCCTTATGGAAGTAAACCGTAAACATGTCTACTCAAGACAAAAAATATTTAAGGGAGTTTGTCTATGCATTTAAAGTTAAGAATATCACATTTAAAAATAACTGCTCAAGCATTATCATTATTCAGTTGATTTCGTATAAAAGTGATAAACAGACTTAAAATGCAAAAAAAAAGAAAAATATATTAAACAATTTTTGTACACATGTAACAGCTTTTCTTTTAGATAAATAATTTTATGTTATATCTAGATGGAGCTAAGTGGTGTTAATAAAAAAAAATAAAAATAAAAACATTTAAACATGGTTTTCACTAGTTTACATTTTAATCAAAGGAAAATAAGAAAATCCTCCGTCGAAAGAAGTGGACTTTAGATTCAGAGTGCGAAATAAAACTTCTCACCAAGACGCAGAGAATTGTGCATGTGTTTAGGCAGACATTTGCAGCATCTCCTTAATGGGCCCCCAAGCTGAACTGGAAACTAAACTTAGAACACGGTGAAGCAAGCATACGTCGCTTTTTACGCCTGCAACAAGACCTTTGGCAAAAGGTGGGGACTCCAGCCTAAGATGATCCTCTGAATGTACACTGCCGTAGTTCCTCCCATTCTTTCTTACGAATCGCTCGTGTGGTGGCCCGCCTTGAGCAAAACCTACATCATAAAACTTAGTAGAGTCCAACGAACAGCCGGCTATGATTGAACCTGACCGAAGCTCTTAACGTGTTACTCCATGTACTGCCCCTGAACTTGCACATCAAATACATCGTTCCGTGTAGTGCTATCAGACTCACAGAATCTGGGTTTTAGTCCCCGAAATATCCAGACAGATATGGCCCGCCTATAATAAAAACAGGACGAACGAGTTTATCAATAGAAGGAAGCAATTAGCACGGATCGCTGGCCTATTAGCTTACACGCTGCCAAGTTCAGCATTCCGTTTAATCCCCACCGCCGTAGTTGCAACAACTCTATTCCACTTCCTCTGTGACTGCCCGGTACTAGCTAAAGCCAGGCATCGCACACTTGACAAACCCTTTTTTAAAGGAATTATCAGATTTTCTACAATATCATAAACTTTTTGAACTCGACAGGATGGATTTGAAAACTACGCTCTTAGCCACACCCATCATCTAGGTCACGTGAGTTGTGGTATCAAAACGGCGCACCCGCGCTAATTGTGCTCCGGTAGTTCCACCAGACAACCACTTCTACCTACCTATCTACCTGCAAGAACAGTTTCCTTTTGGATTGACTTACGTAATAAGTATCCATTGCTCTCAATGTTTTGTCCTACAGTTTTTCCTTGGTTCGTCACGTGTAAAAACGATTGGTGGCTTAATTTCGATATTAATTTCAACAGCAAATGAATTCTGAAAATCAACAAGAAGAAAGGGTTAAGAGCTAAGCGAGCAGAGCTGTAAAGACTTGAGTCACTTTAGGAATATATTTTCCAGAATATAAACTTAAGTTCATACAGATACATCCTATGTTAGCACACATATGTATATACACATCTAATTTCAACTAATAATACGATTCCTCAAGTTCAATAAATTTAAAGTATTCTAAGTCAACTAACACGGCTGCGTTTTAGTAGGTTTTTTTGTACAACTTAGTTTGACAGAGGTTTGGGCAATGACAGGGAAAATGAACAGTGTCCTCATGAACCTCCTCAACGCCGCATCCCCTCCATCTGTCGTCTTCCTTCAAATGTAATTTCTTAGCATTTTACTAGTCAGCACTTCTATCAGCATTGACGGCAATTTCCTGTCATTTTGTAGAAGCTTGTTGATCCTTGCTTTGCCATATTCTGGCTACAACCTTCTTGATACTTTACAGGTTATCAATGATCACACGTTTTTTGCTTCTTTGGTTTCAACACACAGCCTGCTTGCTCTCGGAATAGGGCTGAACACTTTCTAGCTAATTTATTCATCTTACTTACTTACTTATCAGGTCAGCGACCCTTGGAGGGTCTGAGCCTGAACTAATGCCCCTTTCCATCCTTCACGGTCCCGGGCACGCTGCTTCCAGTTTACTAGACCAAGGTTTCTGGTGTCCGCGATTGCCTGATCTTTAAACCAGAGGTTCGGTCTTCCTCTTCTTCTTGAACCAGGTGGCTGGGATTCAAACATCCTCTTAGCTGGAGCATTCTCGTCCATTCGCTCGATGTGGCCGAGCCAGTGCAGTCGGTGGATTTTTACCTTCCGGACTACATCCACATATTTGCACACCTCGTAGAGTTCGCGGATATATCTTCTGCTCCATTCGCCCTCCTCGCAGACTGGACCAAATATTCGATGTAGAATTTTTCATTCATCAGCTGTTTCATTACCCACTTAGTTTTACATTGTGTTGCGTGCAAAGAATCGAATCATGTAATTAGATTTTGTATGTATAATAGATTCAGAGCTGCTCTTTGGCAACTGGAGTGTCCTCCAGATTATGGAAGCCACGTTACAAAGAAAAAAAAAAAAAAAAAACAACCCGTTAATTTCCATCAATAGCGAATATTATTTTATTGGCTCTCATATCAAATTAAGTTAAATGAAACATTAGCTTAAGAACTACTCTACGGCATCACGTGGGGCATCCAAGTCTCTATATTGAATAATTGGTCGATAATCGCCGTATGGTCTGTAATCATAATACAAGAGAAACATCATTTATAAGCTGTAGCTTTTCCATACTTTAAATTATATTTTTATTTAGTAAAAGAAAAAGCATACAAAATCTGTTAGAATCGATTCGAAAAAAAAAAACTACTTTTTGTTTTTCTTTAGGAAGGAAACACAAGAAACATTTACAATAACATTCTATAAGAAAGGTTGTTCTTCCTTTTTTTTTGTTTTGTTTTCTTTTTTTACACAATGAAACATTTGTTGTTTTATTTTTATTTAAAATAATTATTACGACTCCGCTTAAACACATGTGTTTCTATTATTATTTTTTTTTTTAAATCTGTTGCGTTTTCATATTTAGTCAAATATGTCAAAATTTGTTGGTGCATCCAGATCATGGTAACCTATAACCCGACGTTGGTGTTCCAATGGCAATTCTCTGTAAAATTGTAGTTTTGCCATATATTCATAAATTGTTCAAAACAAGTTTTGTAAAGTTATAGAGAGTATGTAAGTAATATGTACTGATTATTTTACCAAATAAATTATCGATTGATATGGAAAGAAAATTGATGGGAACTTACCTCCTGCCACCGCCAAATCCACGTCCACCGCGTGGTGCCATTATCATTGGTGGTGCATACGAATTGTATGGTGGAGCATAGGGTGCCATATAACCACCACCACCTTGTCTATATCTACATATGAGAAAAACAAACATTTTTGATTAACAATTTCAAATGTTTTGTTTTGTTTATTTTATAATTACCCAACTGGACCCGTAGATTCAGAATTTGTGCGTCTGGTATTGCCAGAATGTTCCGGCAATTGAGGACGTTTTGGGTCTTTTAAGTAATTATTGAAATACTCCACCTCCTTGCGTACCTCATCGACCTTATCGATGTGCTTGTTAAAAATGTGTTTGCGTATGAATTCGGGACCTTTAAATTTCTTGCCTGATAGTGGGCACAACCACTTGTCTTTGGCCAATTCTTGGGTGTTGGCTTGTACAAATTTCTCAACTTCAGTTGTTGCGTCTTTGAGACCAAGATTCTTTAATTCTTCCCCATCGATGGGTGTGGGTTTTGTTAAGAATGCTTGCATTTTGTTTTCAAAATTTTTTATGTAATCCTGTACGTCATTGGATGAAATTTTATTCTGGGGTGGTGGACCACGTGTGTGAACGATTCCACAACGATTTGGCATTTCATCTTCGTACGGATATTCACAATGATTATAGAAATCAACTGAATGTACAACACGTAAGTACAAAATTAGTTTGTCAAGAACTGAAATTATTTGTGGATCTCTTTCAAGACTTTCCCCCTCTGATGTTTCTTTATTGTCGGATATTCCAAGGAGTTCGTCCTCTTCGGCGGAGGCCTCTTCAATGAGGAAATCTGTTATGTTTTGCATAACTGGGTTGTTAGATTTGAAACCGTAAGAATCGTAACCATTTTGATTGTCAGGATCCTTCTTCTTTTGTTCGTCCTATAATAAATTATATTTTCATATGTTTTTATTTAAAATAAACTTTTCTTAAGAATTCTGAGGACATGACGGAGGTTCTAAGGGTTAAACTGACATATATCTAGAAGCTTGAAGCAAGAATCAAACAGCTTGATTGTACACAAGCGAAGATAGAGACAACATCGGTCTTGGCCAACGAGTCCGTCATTTGATTTCATATTCTTCCTTTTTGAGTCAGAATCCTGTTTTCCCTAGCTATTGTAGATCTGAGATTTCAGAACTCAGCGAGCTTTCACCGGTACAGAAGCTACTGGTTATGTTCAAACCAAAATTCTCACAGTTTAACAGCAGTCCATATACGCCAATGACTGTAGAGGTAAACCTCGCTTTAAATGGTACGCACAAGCAGAAGCGTACACACAGAGTGTGCAACAGCAAGCAGTTAACTAAGAGCCAGGCTAATCAGAGATACTTGCTGGTTCAGGCTTGGATTCACGGCATATGAAACAATTGGTCTAACTAAGATATACAGGGACAGATTTCCATCAATACTAAGTTCTGCAGTGATTCGGTTCATAAAATGAGCTGCAAGACTACGAAAGAAATGGCAACTGATGAATCACATGTCACATGAAGAACAATCAGTGCAAAGTGCACCTTATTGCTGTCTGCTGTGGTCGCAGTGGCTTAGTTGTTAGTGCGTTGGACTGCTAAGCGAGAAACACAGATTCGATTTTTAAAAAACCACCAACAAGTTTTTTCGCAGACATCACAAACCTGCAGGAGTATCATCTGTCTTGAAAAGCTTCTCAATTCGCCGTTCGGAGTCGGCATTAAACTGTAGGTTCCTTCCATTCGTGCGAAGAATATAACACGCACAACATGAATGGTTGTGAGAAGCTAGGCCTTGGCTCTCTATGAGCTGCCGTGCCAAATATACATACTGCTGTTTCTGGTGAGTAAATTACCTAACCAATTGCCATCTGCCCACGGAACTTACACAAAGCATTCGATCCAAAGTTTCACCAGGACAACGCAACAAATAATTATACAAAAATTACAGTATTACCCATAAATTGAATTTCTCGTCCAAATTTAATGCGATCTTGGCACACAACTTGATGTCACTTCGCACAATCGTCTTGTGCGCTGTTATTCCATTGACAGGCCTCACTCTTCGGCTTAAATCACGATTTACAATTGCTCCTATTTCACAGTCCCTCAACCTTGTGTTATTTAAATTCCAGCAAATCTCTTTGATGTTAACATCACGCCTGAATGTCACCCAGCCTCGACGGAACCAACGACGCTCGGCCAATGGATCTGCTATTGCGACTCGCAAATAGCCAGCAAAACGTTGACATATCGCTTCGATTTCAGCTTTTGTAATTGCTGGTGCAAGATTTCGCAAGAAAATCGAACTCGTACGATGCAAGGCTTGCAGTTGTGAGGTACCCTTTTCCTGTTCCAAATCAATTGTTTCTGTATTATCGTCGATTTCTATCTTTTCCGCTTCATTGGTATCATTATTTTTGGCGACTACATCTTCTGTTTCGGATTCCACGTCGTTTTTCGACTCATCAAAGAATATGGTTTTCTTAGCACGATCGGCAGGGGCTTCTTCTGCTGGCTTGTCATTCTCCGGCTCTGTTTTTGGTGATTTCGATGGTGACTTTTCTTCGGGTACTTCTTCAGTTGAATCATATCCACTTGGTTTTTTTTCAACTTCTTTGTCTACTGTGGAACTATCGGGTTTGGTGTAATCAGGATCCTCATTGAAATCACCCGAAGCCGATGATGTTGAATCGCTTGATTCTGAGCGCGATCTTTTGGTTTCTTTGTCATTCTTGAATTTGGATTCGCTTACGGTTGGCTCCTGAGTATCTTCTTCGTCCCAATTTTCCTCATCATCGTTCAGTTGAATGTCAAATCTTGGCGAAATTCTTTTCGGTGAATTGTATACTGTTTCGGCATTCGATTTAGCTTCTATGATTGACACTTCGTTGTTGTGATCCGAAGTATTGTCAATCGATTTCTCTACATATTTTGGTGGTGGTTGTGGCGGTTCATCTAAAACTTTTAGATCTGCATCAGTACCACCTTCTAGTTTGATGACAACAGTGTCTAATAGACGCAAGAGTTGATCACTTTGATGAGAGTCTAATGTAACATTTGCGAATGTTCCGTTTTCCAAAAGTTCATTAAAAACGTCTGCACGTTTCTAAAAGGAAAGAAAAAATAAAAATTGTTTAATTGTTGAACTACACTAATTGCTTTTGCTTTTAATTAGATGCTATGAAATCTTTTTTCTTCTCAAGCTACAAAAACAGAAATTATAACGAACGCAAAGACTATGATTAACAGTGTTAATCGCATGGTGTGCTTTCATATCACTAGTCTTCTGATTATAAAATAGCAACAATGCATTGCGCAGCAAACAATTACTCTGCAGTGCAGCCGCCCGTGGCTAATACATTGGACCGCGAAGCAAGCTGTCACATACAAAAAACAGGAGCATATGCCAGTAAAGTTCCAATGCCCACCTTTTCGCAACCATTCATGTTCAACGAGTTATTTTTTCGTACCGTCTGTGAACAGCAGATGGTTTTATTCTGAAAATGTATGCTCTCGGACGCTCTCTTGCCGAGAGAGAGAGGTAGTGACGCGGAAATTCGAACTTGAGTTAGCTCGCTTAGCAATCAAACACACTAAACACACGACCACATACGTAAGTAGTAATAAAGAATAATCATAAGTGGACATCAAGACTACAGCCTAACTAGTTCAACGGCGCTATTGTGACTATAACATCACTTACCTAATCATCACGCACTCTATCATAGACAAACGTACTCAGACGTTAAGTTAGTTTGCGAAAAGTTCTGCAGCAGTTGCAGACAAGGTAGAGTATGAGGTAATAGAAGACGTTTTCTCCACTCTAAAGCCCATAGCGCTGTGTTCCAAAATCTTCCGAGGAAACACAGATTACACCAAACCCAAATTAATTTTAGTTTTCCTTGTCACCATTCTCTCAAAGTCATTCTGGGAGAATGACACATTTCTATAGAACAATTCGATCCACTTTTATTGTAAGGAACTGTAAGGCAGACGAACTCGCCAGATATGGAACGTTTATACGAGATAAAGGCACCTTGGGTATACCGACCGCTACATGTTAACCCAAATTAAAAGTGGATGCTATTGAGAGAACAAATTTCAGGTGCACAAGTGTAACGTGTTTAGCGAGAAAGCTAAATTTAGAAGAATTTTATTTCCCTTAAAAGGTCGCATATCAGCATCATATTAGGTGTCATCACGGGACACAGTCTAATAGGCAAGCAGCCTTGTGGCAGGCTTGGCGTACATTCAAACGAATTTTGTAAAATTTGCATGGACGAAAAGAAGGAGGAAACTATTCCCCCGCTCTCTTCCGCAAAAGAAGGCTCCATTTGGAAGAATTCTACTTAACGACTTAGGTGATCTGATAAACATACAAGTTCCAATTGGTTTAACGAGTAGGTTAGGAGATCTCTCCAGATCCATATGGTATCACAATGAACCTATCACTGGTCTAAGTGTGCTAGCAATAGCTGGCAGTTAAGCTCGTGGTACACGACATGTAAATGGTTGTCAAAATCGTCTTTTCCGGCAATTTTTATCTGATTCTATCTGATAGCAAAGCGACCACGAGTGGCAGTGTGGTTAAGTTATTGCATCATCGCATGTCACGCTGAAGGTTCCATGTTCAACTGACGATGTCAACAAAGTTGATCAACTGCGAAAAAAAGCTAACGTCAACTCTACTATAAATAGAAATGGCACATAGAATAGAAGAGTCCACAATCCTCACGCTCTCTTAGTGAAACCACAACACACATATGAGTGAGTTAAAACTAGTCAAACAAAGCTACAATTAAAGAAACTCTCGTTAACCCAACCAAGCTTAAGTTAGATAACATCCAGTTATAAAAAATAAAAGTTACCTTCAAAAATGATATTTGCTCTTGTTTACGCCTCACAGACTCTGACGGATGATATTTGTTCTTGAACCTGTTTCAAAGTAAAAGAAAAGAAAATAATTATAGAAAACCATGCCTTCTTATATATTTTATAAATTGCTGATCAAATTCATTTGTGGCTACACATTATAGTTCCACAACTTTTATCAATATAGCTTCCTGCCGATTAGCCTATTAGATAAGTTTGTAGGATCAATAAGACCGTACCGGTGCAAAAAAAAAAAGAACCAAACGCAGATCTTTAACAAATCCGCTCAAAATTTAAATACTTTTCTCTTCCAACACTCATCATATTATATAGGCACATACATCAATAAAGTAAAGAAAAAAAATGTTTATATTAAAGAGTACTTCCCAAATCTTACCTCTCATAATTTAGCATTTAATAATAGTGTTTAATTTTTTATTTTATTTTATTTATTTAGATTTTTTTTATAACGAAATGAAAATGTAAACGCGATATTTATTTTACACACCATGGCATTGCTCGCCAAGTGCAAACTATATCACGCTGCAGCAACAAATACGTAGCTGAAGTGAAGTATTATAATGATAGAAACAGCAAATGATCTATAGCGACACCGTTCGTAAATAGCTGTTGGGAAAACTTTATTTCTTTATACACTAGTTATAAGTGACTTCTGCAAAAACTATGTGTTTTTTTTTAGAGTAATTTGCGTTGAGGGTCTTACCATTCTTCGTCTTTGTGAGTGACGAAAAACTCATTCAATTGCTGTCTCTTGAAATCCAACTTATATTCACTGTACTTTCGAAGCACGTCTGAGTCTGATATACCGTCTTCTTGGGTATCTAGGAATTGTTTTAGTGATAGCATAGCCGGTTGGGTTTGGACATCATTGTTTGATGTGGAAAATTCTCGAGGATGAATATTAGAGGGCATATGATATGCATGCATGCTATGGTTGGCGTAATGATCATGCCCCCAATTATGTAAAAGATATGGATCGTATCCTGTAAATAGATAAACAACAAAACAATGTACATTCGAGGGATTAATAGCCTTAAATCACCTACCCTACGAGTTAAAAAAAAAAAAATGACCGCACCTGAGAATAAAACCCCTAAGCAAAGTAAAGAAACTTATCTAGCGATCAAGACAGTTAAGGGGAACATTCAAATTGATTCTCCCGTGAATACGGGGCACAATTTGCGAAGCAAGCACTTATGAATGGACGAACAATTCACAAACGAACAGCACCTTTGTGATGTCTTATAGGAACTATTGCCCTGTTTAACGATTGAGACAATAGCAATAGTACCGGACTAGAATTAGTTTTAGGGATGTGACTCTTGCAATGAAGGACCGAAATACTTTAACTAGAACAAGAGCTTATACGAAACATATTGTGAGTCAGATGCGGGAAAGTATCCGCAGTGTACGTAAGACTATGCTGTTCTACTCTTGAAAATTTGCTGGCAACCCACATGAATTCAGAGTGGATCGGCTGCTAACACCAACAGCATACAGAAGTCTAACTCTCTCAACGACAACAAAGGGTTTAGACTTGTTATAGGAAAGCACATCCTTGGCGACCACAAAGACACAATGGTGAACCACTGAGTCGGTCTAATTAGTAACAAAACATACATTGACCGAGTTCGTTGTAAGGTGCAACTTGCACATGTCATTTCTTTGCTTGTGTGCATTAAATTTGCCGATGCGGTTTCGTGGTTTATTGCTGTCATTTCGTAATACGCCAGTAGCCAAAGTCTCTTGGACGTTCGAAATGTATCTCAGGTATAACATCGACCGGCTACAAAATCCATCAGTACGCCGACAATCATATTTTACAAAGCATCATAGCAATCAACAATGTTTGTTTTTCAGTTGGTAGATTGCAGGGAAGGGACTTGTAGTATTCATACGTGTTCGAGGTGGCAAGCGGAATAATATGAATGCAAAGCAGAGGATAGCCAAAACAACCACATTTCTCTGCTTACTCCAGCCGCCCGAATACACACCACAACTTCCATTAAGAATGACTTCACCATTGCTTGAACTTGATAATATATCAGCGGAACTTTTGCGAGAATGACTACTTATAAAGGTAGCTTTGAAGGTTACGTTCCCTGAATTTTGTCGCTTGGGTGTTTAAAGTGATGTAGTAAAATAAGCTTGCTAATGAACTGATTGACAGAAAGAAGCATAAACCAAACGAGACACCTTTGTACGTTGGAAATAGTCATCACAGAGTATGTAAAGTCTTGTTCGCCTGCTTAAGATGTAGGTCATGGGCATTTCCTAGACACTACCATTTTAAAAGATTCAGTACATAGTTTGTAAGCATATCAACCATGATTACATTGATGAGGTCATCCCATAGTTTTTATGTGGCACTCGAATGAATCACTTTCCCAATTACTTATTCAGTAACTTTGCGACAAATTTCGTCAAAGTGGCCAAC
Source organism: Criorhina ranunculi (assembly GCA_951813785.1). Lineage (NCBI taxonomy): Eukaryota > Metazoa > Arthropoda > Insecta > Diptera > Syrphidae > Criorhina > Criorhina ranunculi. The sequence continues at coordinate 38,664,363 of OX638383.1, read as the reverse complement.
CTTTATGATACTACAGCACCATAATCATACTCCTGTTGAGGCTATCTTAAAGCATGATGGTGGATGTTATTTGAAGTGAAGGTCTTACAAATTAACTGGACTAATGGCGAGGTTCCATCTGCAGCATACCGTGACACAAACAAATAAATACTTTGGACACTTTCTAATTTTTTAAAACTGTTTAAAGCCTGCTCATTTTGTGTCACAAGATAAAAAATGACTTTAGACAAACACAAATCTTACCACCATATCGTGGACTTGGACGCATATCATCTCCCCAATCGGGTCTCATTCGTTTAGCTGGTGGAAGTTCTCTACCCGGCGAATATTTGTCGCGGGGCCCTCTATAATCACGATAATCGGGACGAGCTCTACCACTCCTGAATGGATTTCTAAAAAAAAAAAATTTAATTTAAGTGTTTCAACTAAGTAAAACAAATTATATTACACGGCGGCATTATTACCTTTCAGACCACTCCTCACGCCGACGATCATCCCTACGATCAGATCGATAACTATCGCCTGAACTTCGCTCTCCACGAAATTTGTCCCGGCGCTTGCGATCGTACTCATCATCAGATTCCGCCATTTCCTATAAATTAATACAATAAATTGTTTTAAAAGGACTTTACTTTCGTATAACCTCAAATGTATAAAAAAAATAAAAAATGTCACTAGAAAGCAAAATTTGCGAAAATTTAGTTCAAAGAAATTTACAATTTGCAGCGATTGTCCGAGAGTGAAAGGGAAATTTAAAACAGTTAGTTTCTTTCTTGTCCTTTACATGCACATAAACTTCACATTAAATAAAATTAATAATTCAACTTCGGACCCAATTGTGGAAAAAAGAACAATAAAAAAAACACTCAATATGAGAAACTCACTGAATTATACGTTGCGTCCCAAATGCAAAGAATTTCAAGTACTAAATCCAATCGGTTGTTACAGATGGGCACACACGCACACAACGATACAAATGATGCGAAGTCTCATGAATAGGCGTCTTTCAAATAACTAAAGATTTAGATGGTAGTAGTTTATTGCCTTGTGATGAGGGTAGAAACGCGCTGGGATAAGCGCTAGAAACGCCTTTACGCGAAGAAATTGTTTCCAATTTTTTTAGGTACCGTCTTTTACACGATTAAACTGTAGACAGGAAACACTTTTAAAGTGAAAACGTTTATTTGGGGGCATTCTAGGGAAAAGTGTGACACAAAAAAGGTTCCGGACTTCCGGTGCTGTTAGAAACTTGAAATTTGGTGTACAGGTAGATCTCACTTCACATTTACCCAAACATTTTGATGTCTGCGCATAGGAACCTATTATGCTGCACGCATCTTTATAGATTCACAGAACGCAGCTTTTAAAAAATCCGCCCTTTAGTTAGCCTATAACAAAGAGAAGACCACATTGCGGCAAAACTGAAAACCAACTCTTCGTGGCACTCAGTCTTTCGAACATTTTCCTTCTTTTCATTTTCAGCAGTGCTGTCAGCACTCTGTGATGCTTTTACTTTTAAGTTTAAGTGCAGATTCCGTTAAAAGATTTCGTTCGCAGTACATACATAAAACATAGGGGTCGCCGGGGTAAGATGTTCATGTGAACCCGCCATCCTTCTCGATTCTCCGCCACTGACTCCATTTCATAACAAAGAATCCGCAGACGGGTCCAGGAGAGTTGTAGAGTTTGGTCAAACCTGGGCCTTGTAGGAGCTCGAATACCTTGTTACATGGCATTCATTGCACGTCAGCAAAGTCGACTTTGAGGGCTGCGCACTATGCAACCAAGCCATCCGTAGAGCGCCAAGCTCTAGTCTTTTGCAACCATTCATGAGGTGTTGCATTTGTCCAACGACAAAACCTACAAAACTTACAATTTTTATTGCCGAATACAAATGGCATCTTGAAAAACTTCTCATGACAAATGGTACTGCCATACCGCCCAATGATGTATGCAGATCTTAGATTTATGAATATTTCTGATGGAATCGCGATTCGTTTAAAGTGGTTAGTCGAAGGATTTGATCTATGCAGATATGTTCTGTTTTAAAGCCAGATACTCCGCTAAATGCCGATTATAGTACAGACTCTTACTTATGCACATCTTTTGAGCTACTGATTTGTCAAATCGACTTGTCCTATCTCACAAAATGGCTACGTTGGATCCAGATGTAGCTATAAAAGTCTTCTTTCTCGGTTTTTAGTAACATTGAGAGTATGATTCGAAATCAAATTAAATCTTAAACAGCGCAAACAAAATTAATAAACAAATATATATTTTAGTAAGCTTAGGATTACAAGAGTGGATAGCTGCATTCTGCTGCAATACCGCAGAAACTATTCTTATTTCTAGGTATACGCACATATCCGGCCTCGCCCCACTTATCAGTCCATGAATTTTTAACAATCCAATAGTCCTTACCCTTCTCTGTGCCATACCCAACCACTAAAATTGAGTGATTAACTTCACCTTTATTGCATTCGTCATCGTCATATATGCCTTCCTTGTACAATTGGAAAGACTCAGCGCCAGCATTTATAGAACAAGCCAAAGGTCCCAGTGTCGCTATAATTTCTTTCATTTGTTTCTCATTTCCAGCTTCAATGACAGCGAACGCCTTCAATTCAGAGCCCTTAAGGTCGTTTTTGTAATAACATTTGCCATCCTTCGTTTCATAAGGATATCTCTCGTCCTTTGCTATACCCTTGTTCTCGATAATATACTCAAATCCATATTCTTGGTAACCACCACCACAGCCAGTGTTACCGTAATTTGCACTGCAATCAATTAAATTTTGCTCAGAAAGTGAAACCAAAGATTTGGTCTTGCGGTAGTGATGTCCTTCCACAGCACCAGTGACAGCAAATGACCAACAGGCATTACAGTCCAGACCTATGAGAATAGTATTAAGACAGTGCTAAGTGCTAAGACAGTTTCAGAATATTTACCTTGGAATTTAACAGGGGTAACACCACCCTTTTGGCGCCAATCAAAACTATCTGGGATATTTTTGCTTGTAACAGGAGCTGCCTTCGTCTTGTGAGCTTGAGCCTTAGCACTAATGTGTATACAGATTAATACAATTACAATCCAAAAATAATTTGTTTTAAATAACTACTTACTCTCCTTCGCTGTTTCTCTTGTAACCGGTAAGTCTGGACAGGAACTCTGATGAAGATAAATCAGAGAACGCATTCAGACCTAATTTAAAGGCACTCGACCCTAAATTGAAAGCCTGGTTATTGGCATCAACGACAGCTTTCTTTGCAGTGAAAATCCCTTCTCGCAAAGTTTGCTCAGCAGCAGATGCATAACTTTTACCAGTTTCGGACTAAGGAAGCAAACTTGAGTTTTTGTAAAAAGACCAATTTTAATTAAAATACTTACAAGAAATTCACCAAAGTTTTGGACATTTGAGAGCAAAGGAATGCTGGGTAATTGGTTGAGGTTTGGTACAGGCACACTAGGTAACTGCACGTTTGGAACAAATCCACCGAACAAACCTTGAGCAGTGACTACTGCGAAAATTGCAGGCAATATAAAAAGTACCCGCATCGTAAATCTGTACATAAAAAGTTTTATACATATTAAAGTAAAATTATAAACGACAGGCTTGTGTTTGTAAAAATAATCCTTGCAACATAATCCGTTCATATACCATCTGACAATTGGAGCACAAAATCTAATTGATATAAAACAGGAGCATATAGCTATCTGTTGTAGACTTTAGTAGATTCAAGACCATATTACAGCAGTCTTAGCAGTAAGAAGAGCTCAGCTTAAATGAGGAGAAGTAAAGGACAGCATAAAATGTCGTGGGGCACTTTGGCGTTACAAGCCAATGATGCACTAAATCCATAGGTGCAACAGTATGGCGGTTTTTAGAATCACCATAGAGCTGATAGGTATTCGAAGCTTCAAAGCACTGGAGCTTGTTTAAGATGCTAGGACGAATGGACACCAGCACTCCGGCCACAAGAGTCTTCGAATCCAACCCGGAGGGATAACGCAGTAAGACTTCGCATAAGGTCGCATCCACAACGAGAAGGGAACCTTAATCAACTTGAAGCGCGTAACTGGAGGCGGTAAGCTAAGGACCGGCTAACTGGAAAGGCTGTTGGTTGAAACCCAGGTTCAACCCCCAACTGTAGAGCCATCTAAGTAAGTAAGTAAGGGTGTAAAAAATTTGTTAAAAATGATTTAGACTCTAACGAAAAAGGCGAATCTATCTTTTCAACTCAAGGCTTGGAGCAGCTGCCTCAACACCCTCAAGCAGCGATCTTTTCAAAACAAACGGATTGAGGGCAATGAGATTACCAGCGATCTCCTCAGAAAAGAAGTCTGTTTCGATTTTGTGGCTCATCTACTAGCCATATAAAATTGGAGCTCAATGCATGCGTACATCAAGAAATGCTTTCAAAGTAGAACTTAACTTCTTAAGGACTTCTTGTTGCTCACTCAACTACTATCTCAATTAGCTGGGCGTAAGTCGCATAATACTTTGCTTGAAAGATCAAGAAACCGCCGAGTACATATTCTATGAATATCGGGATATCGATGGAAGCCGGAAAGCACACTTCATCCTCCCAAAAAATAGTCAACTATCCAGCGGTTGCTTCATTAATTGATTTTACTTTGAAAAATAACATTTTCCAGATCAAGGAAACTCCTTTGGGTCGCAGTTCTGGTTTGGTCTCCGCCAGGTAGGTAGAGGCCCGTCAAAGCTCAATTCTAGTTTCTCAGTTCATTCGTGTGACACATTTTTTTCGAAACCCCTTATCAACCGGTTCAAAGTTTACCTAACAAATTAACGGTTACTTAAAACAGGAAAAATAAGTTCAGTACTCTTTTAGCAACAGCCTAATCCAGTTATATACCAGTAAAGTATTAAACTTTAAAAATATTCCTCTCTATAAAAAAAAAACTTGTTTCATATGATTAAATCGTCAACTTTAATTTGAATCAATAAATTCGAAATAAAATCTCACTATCAACACTTTTTTCCAATAATAAATTGTCTTTACTCGTTAATGCATTTTCTTTTAATTACCAAACGCAATATAATTTAGCACTAATTATTCACTAAGGTACCTATTTGCAAGTTAATTTAATTTGAAAAAACTTGCAAATATGACCTATGCCTTCAATGAAAAAACCTACCTTAATTAGTTATTTAATTATTTTATGATATACGTTAAACTCTCGATAAACAACAGACTAGGTCTTGGATATCTCAAAGCTTATATAGTCTTTTAACAGCTAGAAGAGACATACCTAGTTAGATTCATTAACTGACTCATGCTCACATCCATGGCCGTGAATTACAGTAGAAAACCGGATTTTTTTCTGAGTTGTTTTCATATTTTTCGCCGCTAAGAAGATGTTTTGCCCAGTACAAAACTTGAAATATAAAAAAACTGTTTACCTAAGCAATAGGTTAACTTGGCGAACCTGATTTAGTTTCTCTTATTTTTTTTTTAAGTTTTATACAGTAAAATTATTTTTATAAATCAAGTATTTTTGATTAATGTAATTTGAATTCTTCGATAAATTAGGGATTTCTGAGAAATTATTGGATAAAGATGGTTTACATCTTGTGACTTCAAAGAGCAAAAATATTTTTTTTTTTAGGAAATAGCGGTCATAATTTTGATGATTAGGAATATATTTAACATTTACATTGAGTTAGAGGTCAGAGTGGATATAAAAGTCAAAGATTTGATTTCCCTGTCATTTGGATGTGAACATGCAATCTTACAATTATTTTTCACTCATGGCGACGTTATAATTTGAAACAACTGGAAACCACCATTTAGCACGAGTGAAATGATTTTCGGAAGCTTTAAGGACAATATGTCAAAAGTTGCCATGAATGCTCGACGATCTTGGTCTCTCGGATTTTTGGATTGTCTTAATTGAATTTAACAGCGGTTGTCATAGTTAAATGGCGAGGTGACACATGTTCAAATCTCATGAGAATCTTTTATAGAGAATCACTCCAAACTGTTCAGCTAACATCATCAACAGAAACGAAAAAACAAGAAAGGTGGGGTGTCCTTAATAAAGGTGGTGCTCCAGTCCAGGGAAGACCTGGGCCTCAACCAACAAGCATCTCCAGCTAGTTTGACCTTTTGCTAGCCTCATTAGTCGCACATTAATTACGATCTTGGTATCGAAGTTTTTTCGAGTCGAGGCACTGGTGTCTATATGCTCTACATGCACCAGCCAACTAAGTCATTGGACGTTTACTCTTCTAGCTATGTCGATGCACAATCCATACAGTTTGTCGTTGCATCTTCTCTTCTACTGACTGTCTATGCAGACGGGACCACAAATCACCAGAAGAATTTTCCCCTCAAAACAGCCAACAGCAACCTCATCCAATTTTGACAAAGTTCATGCCTCTGCGCCATGGAGCAAGAGTAGTATAATTAAGGTCTTATAAAAAGCCACTTTAGTCATTCTGGAAGGTTGTCGAAACTGAAATAAACAATGCCCTTACTGTTCACTCAGTTTTCACTTCCATAGCGATACTCAAATCCAATATAAAGCTCGGATTTCTATTATCTTGCCGTTAAGAGATAGAGCTTGCTCCATCAAATTATACCGCATATTCACAGTAAATTATAAAGGACCGTAATTAGCACTAGTAAAAGGTATTCTAAAATTCCTCAATCTTTTGGTGGTCCATCTGAAATAATGCGTCTAATTGCAATTGGTCTCTTCAGAGATTATGGTGACGTAAATGCTGAAGAAGATTCCTCAAATTTCCTTTGCGAATGCTTTCGGTGAACACTTCTTCAATAATTTATGGGGAATCACCAATAAAGCCACCAAAGGCGGAACTCGGGAGGGTTCATTGAGGCACCATATATAACAACAATTAAGACCAATCCTTCTATACTGCGTGCAGTCACCCCAACAGCCTAGCCTTACCTACGTAATTTGTTGTTTTGTTTTAGGCATGAACCATCATAATAATTATGCTAATTAATAATGCAAATTTAAAGTTGACAAATTTGTATTCTTAATTAAGTTAGCATTAATGTTGGTAAATAGACATATACATATTGTTTTTCTATAATTCTTTAGATGACTAGCGTCATCAGTGGCTCATGGTCTCGTGGATGCATATTTTATTTGAATAAAAGTGTTCAAGCTGTTGCTTATAAATATTAAACACTCTATAGATTTGATAGATGGACGTCTCTTTTATTGCTTTGGGCCTGGGACGAAAAGAAATGTTGTCTCAACTTTGCTGAAAGAATATGTACTCCAAAAGGGTGGAGTCTAATCTGGAAGTTCACATGATGCAATTTAGTTGCTTATGAACAGAAACTTGTGATGTCCATTATCTTGGGGTGAATGGCAATTATCCTGAAGTGACTAACGACTTTCAATACATCCGATCGTGATGTATGAATTACAGCTGAGCCCACACACCAATTATCATAATTCTAATTCGATTCAGCACAATGCACTTGCTCTATGTATGAATTATGTTAATGAAGTTAAGTATCTCTTAATTGTCGGTGAAAACAGCAAATATAAGTGTTTAAAGTAGCAAGTTATTTATTAAAACATTTTCCGCACTGCGTGACCTATAATATCTACTGCAAACAGGCTTTAAACTGGAATGATTACTTGATTTATTGATAATAGTGGTCGCGGTAACTAAGTAATTAGAGCATGAAACTATTGAGTAAGCTGACATAAATTATAATCTAAGCAAAATACCCAACAAAGTGCAGTTTGTCATAAAAAGCTTCTCAATTCGCAGAAGTCAGACGGAGGAACACACAACATTTCGTTGTTTTGCAACAAAAAAACCAAAATAGACTTATGAATATACTTTGCTAAACTCACACTAATTACAGGTTCCAAACTTAGAGAACCTTTTGCGAGCGCAGCGTCATGTCAGTGGCGCTTTCGTGAGTATTGAGACGAGGGCAACACTAACCATAATGCTGTCAACAAGAAAGGACAGCTAACACCGACGTATCGGACAGAACGTCACCCTCGACAGATATAACTTTGAGGCAATAAGGACTTTGTCCACCTAGGATCCGCTGTTAATTCAGACAATGACACCAGTGCTGAGATTAAACGAAGGATAACTCTTGCTAATCACTGTTTCTTTGGGCTAAAAAGGCAATTGAAAAGCAAATCCCTCTCCCGAACAACTAAAGTTACCCTTTATAAGGCCTTAATTATCAAAGTTCTGGCACAAGAGGTATGGATTTTGTCCAAAATGCATGAGGTTGTTTTTAGAGGAAAAACCGTGATTTTCGTCGGAACGGAGGAGGAGATACAATTAAGGACTATAGTGGTTGTACAGTGGCATGGATCTTAACCAAGATATGGAAGATTCAACGATTAGGGTCATGTAGAATGGACACCAAAGCTCCGACCCAGAAAATCTTCGAATCCAACCCCGAGTGACAGCGCAGTAGAAGAGGACTACGACTCAGTTGGCGCACGAATATGGAAGGCACTGGAGACAGTCCACCCCGAACTGTACGACCACCTTAAATATTGTGTACGTGGTAAGTTGTTTGCTTATTTAGTATGCTGAGTATGCTAACTCATTTTTAAGTCCGATGCTATCATGACTTGGTAGACAAAGTATAATTTGTCAATAGAAGCATTTTAGGTCGTTAGTCGGATTCTGCAGAAAACTAAAGGCTCATTCATTCCGGCGAAAAATTGTACACACTCAACCCAAATGGTTACCAGAAGCTAGTTTGGCTCTCTATGGTCCGCCGCACTGAATATTTTTTTTCTTACATTTCTAGTCGAGGTTTATACAAAATATTAAGTTTCAACAAGCGTCGTTAATTTGCTCACTGTTAACACGAAGCGAAAGTGTGACTTCTATGTTTCGCGTAGCCTCAATGGTTACTTACAGCGTCCAAAGAAATGAGATTTGACGTGATATATATTTTCGCCTGAGTATCAGTTATGTATGCAATGACGTCTACTCTTGATCTTAAAAAATATTTAGCGAGAAGGTTCGTAGAGGTCCAAGGTCATTCCCGCAACCGTTCATATTGCGCCCGTTGTCTCATCCTATGTAGGGACCTAAATTATTTTTTTTTGTCGACTCCGGACAACGGATTTAGAACCTTTTCCATGACAAATTATAATCTCGGGGTTAGCCATTTTACGAAAGGTGATCCCGATTTTTTTCGTGTTGCGATTTGAACCCGAGTATCTTACTTAGCAGTCCAACGTAGAAAGTGGGTACCTTATAGAACGTAGTACATATTACCACCTTGTAATTGTAAAAAACACTACGATATTCAAAAAGCGGTTCCTTATATTGCAAATAGTTTAAAGCAGTTTCAATCAACTTTACGAGTAAGTTATAAGTGGTTTTCATTATATAAAGATAAATCATAATTGTAAATCAATTTTAAAAATTTTTACACTTCTTTTTTTGTTTCCTGTGGAAATATTTGTTATAAACATATACATACATATATACAATTACTCATTATGTCAAGTGACATACAAAATTTTTCTTTCATTTAATGAAACTTAACGTTTTACGTTTACGAAAATAAAATATACATAAATTAAATTACAACTAACTAACAAACACTCGTCTTAAATTTGATATCTAGAAATTTGTGTGTGTGTGTGATTGCTATCCCAGTTACTTTGAAGATCTCTAGAAATTATCTTTTTTTATTTTATTGTTAAAAGTTAAACTGATCCCGGACTTATGACCGTAGATTTATCCAATAAATTATTATGAGTTAAAACATGGCCCTGTTGTATGCTTATTGATGAATGCACAGTTGCTTCCTGTATGACTCTCGCTTGCTCTGCACTGTCCTGTAGTAATCTCTCTTGTATGGCTTGTTGCTGATCCTGAAGTGCTCTTTCTTGGAAAGCACTCTCTTGTAGAATACGCTCCTGATTAGCTCTGTCCTGTATTGCACACTGTTGCTCTTGAACTGTCCTGTCGTGGATGACCCTGGCGCCTTGCATTAAACGCTCGCCGATGTTCATGTTACGAACTTCATTTAGATCTGTGTGAAAAAGATTAATTTTGAATTGGGATTTTCCAATGGGAATTTGTATTTTTAGTTGTATACTTAGTTGACTGCGATTGTTCTCTTGATGAGTAATTGTTATTGTTTGGCTGTTGCCATTGGGAGACAATTCAGAAACTACTGGTGATCTGTTGATAACTAAATTCGGCACATAACTAAAAAAAAAGAAGTACAATATTACAAATGAAACAATGTTTATGACTTTTCATAAGTATTTAAGGAAAGAGAGGGTGGGCTAAGTGAAGGTTTACAAGTTCAAGTGGCCGCCATTTACATTTCATTTGTCGGTTTGATGGCAAACGGTTAACATATGCCTCGTATATCGCATATGTGGGAGGTTGCAGAAACTGAAGAGAAATTTGTTTTCTTCCTGCTGTTGCCAAAATGTTAAGTCGAAATCGTGATAGAGAAATGCGTCGAGCGCAGAGCTCTGCGCCACCTATTTTTATGTAGTCTTTGATTATATGTTTAAAAATGTCGGTGTCTAAAGGGACGAACAAGCGACATTTGGTGTAAATGACGCTGAATTGGAGATTGAAGCACGTAAATTGGAGGCACAAATTAACGGACCAAGAAAATATTTGTTACTTTCTATGTTTAGGATTAATTTTTGTGGCCAACTGTCGAACTGAACTGGATGTGCGCAGCAGAATCGGAAATAAGCTACATTCGGAAGGCTGTAACAAAATATTAAAACGATAAGAACGTAGCTGCAACTGTTCCAATCTAATGTAAAGTTAGTCATGTCGTATGGTTGTTGTCTGCCTATTGACATCATTATACAGCGGCGAAGAAATGGCAACGGATTGGTCACACCAAAAGGCGAAAAAATTACTGTAAATAGAACCTACTTCAGATTCACGTCTTTAAGAATGAGTTGAGGAGAATTGAAAAGCGTTACAGAATCGTGAAAACGATCAAGTCGCGTAGGCATTGTTGACACTGTTAAAGATATGACATGCCCTTTGTAAGTAATACAGAAGACTTATATTTTTCTGAAACTAATAAGAAATCTTTTTTTCCAATAAGGCGGTTTTACATCGAATACAGCCAGCACTAACATACATTTCAAATAGCTTTCTATTCAATAAACTTCTAAAAAATAATCATGTCATTGCTTTTAAGTGGACAGAAGCTTATTCGGACGTGCTCAGACATCAAAATGTAGAAAACGACAAAAGATGATTGTGAAGTTAGAGCTTAAATTTATTTCAAATTACCACAAGGTACGATACGGATTGCACTACAAAATCCGATACAAATTTGAACAAATATATTGATTATACTCGTATGTAGCATATATATGTTAAATTGTTCGATATTATTGTGCTGACTCTGCCGTCCGTGCTTATTAAATGACTAATTTGTTTTATGCATTAATAGCACAAGGGAATAAGATTAATTTAATTTTTTAATTTACCGTAAATCGCAAACTTGAGGGCTGTTCGATTCGAAGACATCTACCCGATCCGGTGTACTTGCATTGCCTATGTCTTCTCCAGTTGCAACACTATTTATTGTAGCTATACTATTTGCTGTTGTCCGTTCTTGACGATGAACCCGATTGTGATGTCTGCAATTAAAAATGTGTTGATTGTATTAGTTTTTAATATAAAAATTAATAATTGTTACCTAATAAGATAGCTATCACGAATAAATGCTCGTCCACATACATTGCATTCGAAGTTTTGTCCTGCCGAGTGTGTACGAATGTGAACAGCAAACTGCGATTTACTTGTAAAAGTCATCGAACAACGATCACAGCTCAAAGGTTTTTCGGAGACATGCGACCACCTGCAATTGTAATAGAATTGTAAACGTTATAAAAATATTCATATAGTTCAGCAAACTGACTTATGTTCGAGTCACAGAAAAAAAAAACAAAAACGGAAAGCGACCCAACAATCAGCCCAATTATGCAAGTCGTATTTGGGTGTCACATACGAACTTACTCGTATTTTGTTATTATGAAGTCGTGTCACTACGAACATACTCGTACGCTAATGTCTATTTTGACTCGTATTCTAACGTCACGAAAGCATCGGATGCCATCGCATACGATATACATACGATATACGGTATACATATCGGTTATTATGCAAATCGAATTTAGTCGTATTTCCTTCGGCTGTGATTTTTTAAGTGAGTCTTAACGAAATTAAATCAACAATCAAATAACATGGAAAATAAACAATTGTAAGGTCTTGAATTGTAATTATTAAATGTTAAACAAATTAATTTTAACTTTTACTTTCTAGAAAATTCACTAACAGGAACCAATTCGAAGCTTTGGTGTCTGCTATGGAAGAGAACGTGGACATTGCAAGAGGTCACGGAAAAAACGGGCAAACGACAAAACGTATGCGAAGCATGTGATCACATACCTAATATAATTTTGAAAATTTAAATGTATGTATACCAACTATTCTTGATTTAACTTAAAAGTACCAGCATCACGTTAATTGTGTGGTAGCCCTTTCTACTGTAATACAGATGTTGTATTTCTTTTTTTGGCTTTATAATTCGGAGGTGTGTTTCATCAACACATCCAATATCTCCTGGAAATCCTGTTCGTTGATAAAAACTCAATTTGGCTTCTTCTTTTTCTTGCCTGCTCATTTCAAACCGTATCCACTTTGGACAAATGTGTTGATCAAATATAGAAAGGATTTCATTTAGAATATTGGAAAATGTTGGCTGTGATATTCCTAAAATGAAATCGTTTCCAACACCAGTTTGATAACTTCCTTCTGCGAAGAAACGAAGCACCGCTAGCAACTTCAAAACTGGTGTCACAGATGTTGAATGCACTCTTGCACAAAGGTGTGGTGTAACATCATCCAAAAGATGTGAAAATGCTTCTTTTGACAAACGGAATAGTTTTATAAAACTGCAATGGTCAATTTGTTTCTTTAGCCTAAGAAATTTGTATTTCATATTTTGAAAAATACGCACCATGAATTCGGCAAACTCATTGGGTTTGAACTATCCCTTATCGATCTTCGAATAATTGCCAATTTTTGAGGATTTTCTTCCACATGTATGTGGTCATCAAAGAATAAATCAATTGAGTTCATTATTTTTTTATTTTCTGGGTAATTTATTGCTTGTTTTTATCGATTAATCTACACTTTGATAATAATTTTTAGCTTTTGTTTATTTGAAAGTTTGACAGTTGTCTATTTTGAAGTGCGATGCCGAAAATAGTGAGTCGTATTCAACGAGTACGACTTGCATAAAGCCAAACGAAATACAACACGATACGAGTACGAATTGAAGTGAAATACGAGGTACGACTTGCATAATTAGGGTGAATATTGTGATCTGTTTCGATATCTTTCTGGACACGTACATATTGTATATGACAAAAGTGTTTATTCTGTACGTTGTTAGTCTCTTATTAAAATACGAGCAATAACTTCAGCAAAAGAGGCTTGGTACCACGACAGCTTCAAAGATCGGCATTCTATTGCTATCAATTTGTAGACGTAGTCTTTAGTGCTGATAAATAGTAAAAAAATTGACATTCAATTAGATTGTCTGCATCTAACGCGGGTTAAGGTCTGAAAAATGTATCCTGATCCCTGTCTAGAAAGTAGTTCAATTGCAAAAATCGAAAATCCTTAAATAATCCTTTCAACCGGAATCTGCAGGGTTTTATACTTTCGCAATATTCAGGAAGATCTCTTCCTAAGATCAAGTAGTGCCTTACTTAATCTTGGGCACAGAGTCCCAGAGAGTTAATAAGCTGTTGGTTAGAAAAATCTTCAGGATGACCATTAGCCGATCAATTGACAAATTTAAATAAGCTCGCTTCACTCTTTTAGCGTATAATGCAGATGATTTCTTCACCTTCGAATTCAGAAAGCAAGTTTTAAGAAACTAAATATGTCTCAGACACGATAGCACGCAGAGGATCAAATCCTGGTTTCTTGCAACCATTTGTATTGTGAGTGCTATGTCCCTCCAATTGGGGCGAAAAATATGACACGTACAACCTCTACGAGCTGTTGCGCCAAATATTTATATTTGTATGATATCAAGGAAAAGAGACAAGAGAACAAGAGAAGAGTACCAAGCAGGAGGAAGGGAGAAGAATAAAATATTTTGTAGAAGAGAGAATATCCAAATTACCTTCTTCCTCGAGGAAATAGAAGGTGACCTGGATGTTCTTAAAGAATACTAGAGAAGCTACTAGCTGTAAGCTCAAAACGAAGGCTGCTGTAAATTGTAAAGGAGCAAAAGGAACTTCCTTCAGCTATTTGATGACCAACAAATGAAGAGAAGGACAGAGAAGAAGAGGAACTAAACTCCAGTCAAAGATGAAGTAGTGTCCCAAATTGCTATAAAAAGCTGCTGGTTGAATACGCTCGAAAAGACTGACTTTGTTCACCAAACTGGTGAACCCGTTTTCATTTAAATAATTAAATAGAACGTTGAATGCTTATAATATTTAAAATGACTAACTTACCGGTGTGCGGTTACATAGCTTTTCACGGCAAACGTCTTGTTGCAAATATCACATGCATACGGTCTCTCACCTAAAAAACAAAAAGAAATTATGATTCTCAATAAGTAAAATTACTAAAAATTAAAATTAATTGCAACAAATGTGATTAACTGGGTTAAACCATACGTATATGGATCGTATAAAATAAACAGTGGACACAATAATGAAGCAGGAGCTGCATGGTGACGAACATATTCTATCCATTTCTCGATGGAAAAATGTAGCTGACCAAAATTACTAGTAAAAATGTCATTAGGACCTGTTAAGAGAAAAATTCTACGAGAAACCCTCAAAATAATAGTTAGGTTAGGTTAGGTTAGGGATTTGATCTTTGTCACCGCCTTACTCGGATCTTAATGGATCCATTGTGTTCCCCGCTGTGGGATCCTACATGCGTATACTTATTTTGCAGTGAGAAGGGGTTAGTTGTTTTCTATTGGCCGCCTCCCTAAATCACCCCTAATCGAGTATGCAGTAGTTTGTATCCTATGAGGATGCTGATCACTAGTACATATTTCTTTTGTTTTCCTTTTACTGTGTTGTGACCACAACTTGTTTGATATTCGGCATGATTGCAGACTAATCGAAAAGTTTCCAGAAGTCAAACAAATACTGTTGGTAGAACGGGGAACTCTGGAACAATCCACAGTCTAACTGTCTAACTCATTCTTCGTAAAAGGC
Organism: Criorhina ranunculi; assembly: GCA_951813785.1. Taxonomy (NCBI): domain Eukaryota; kingdom Metazoa; phylum Arthropoda; class Insecta; order Diptera; family Syrphidae; genus Criorhina; species Criorhina ranunculi. The sequence continues at coordinate 38,649,111 of OX638383.1, read as the reverse complement.
ATGCGCAAATGTGTCGTCAGCGGCTTATACTGTGTACAAACTTATGTACTAAAACGACGCTCTTAAATGCTGTTGACAATTTTCATTTTATTTACTCTAAAATGTAAACGTACTTTGTTTAAACTAACCTGTATGGATTCGTTTATGTATATTTAATGTTGATCGTTGTGAAAATCGTTTAGAGCAGATTTCACATTCAAAAGGTCTTTCCCCAGTATGTGTACGCTGGTGAATATCAAGATAAGGCTTCCGTACGAACGCCGCTGGACAAAGTGTACACTGAAACGGTCGGATGCCAACTGAAAAAGACAAAAAACTTATTAGCCATACATACTAAGACTAAAAAATGGTTAACACGGGACTCTTACCATTATGAACAGTTTTATGTATATTAAGTGATGACTTCTGAGTAAAACGTTTCAGGCACACATCGCATTCGAATGGACGTTCACCAGTATGCGTCCTCATATGAATATCAAGATAAGGTTTACGTGCAAATGTCGCTGGGCATTGTTCACATTGGAAGGGGCGATCTTGAACTTTAAAAGAAAATATAAAACAGAATTAATATAAGATTTAAAAATGGTTTGAATGGATTTCAAAATTGAAAGAAAAAGATAAGTATTGTTCTTTATGCAAAGTTTTCGTTTGGTTTTATAACACAGTCCCTAATCATTAAGGCCACCTAGCACTTAATAGTCCCTCAACAACAAAGTTCATAATCATGCAATCATCGCAATACGATCGAAACTGAAATAGCCAGTTGCATTTCGCTCAGAATAACTATTCGTAGTACAGTGGAATACTAGTTACAGTACAGAGGACGGCAAATGTTGCCATAATGATAGCTTTGTGCGCAGCTCTCACCGCGCCGCTGAAAACGCTTCTACTAGTGGATTTACAGATAAAGCACGAGGCTATAATAAGTGTGCTCTACAAAACGCCTTACCTACACTGAAAAGGATGAAATATAATGTTCTTATTCTTTAGATGGAGCGAGCTTTGTTGTTTACTATGCGAAAACAGAACTTAAAATATCTATAAGACTTTCGGATACATGTAAAGGGTTCTAGCTAAGCTTAAGCATGTGGAATTACTATAAGTTAAAGTTTAAAGCAGAAAAATTACTGTAAGCACTCGAGTAAAACTATGCTGAGCCCTCGGACACTGCATTAAGGAGAAAAATGAGCTTATAGATCAACTGCTAGGAACTAGGGGAGCATCAATGGACATCAAACCAACTTCGCGAACGTCTTAAAATGTTTTACCACAACACTTGACCAAAGGTCATCAAGTGTAGGAGAACATGCGCTGAGTCCCAAGGACATTGCCTTCCTTTGTTGCACCATGTCAGCTCATTTTTTTCACAGCTTTCTACTGTAGGTCTATTATTCGTAAAAAATCTGGGGGTATAGTATTTTGACTGGCATATCAATCGTAACAGCTGTCATTTGGTCATTATATTTGAATAGAATTTATATCATACAAAGACGACTAGACGGCCACTCATTCGTCTTCTCGTCGAAAGGGTAACACTTTTGAATTCTTTGAAGCAATGTGCTTTGATGCCTCGGATGTGTTGCATACATTTTGAAATTATGTTTTGATTCTTGAAAGAAAATACTTAAAAATACAAGCGGTTTAAAGTATTTTTAACTATTCATAAGGATTTCAGGAATTTGAAATCAAGATGAAAGATTTACATATGGTTTCATTCATTTCGAAAGCAGTCTATACAAATAAAATGAGTGCATTGGTACCATTTCACACGTACTGAAATATTTACGGTTTGGCATCTTGTTCAGTTTTTTTTTTTGAGTTGAACACAGAAGCCTTTCTCCTGTTCTTATTTTTAATATTTCAGATCTTTGCTCTTATACTTATGCCGACCATACTACCATCGCGACAGTGGGGAAGATTCTAATACGTGTGAAAAGTTACTAATGTTAAACATGTCAAATAAATAAAAATCAAAAAATAAAAAGCATAATGTATGATAATTTTGAAACAAACTACATATCATATTAAAAATTATCAATATAACAAGGTAAACTACTTTCATTAAAATGTAAATGTATTTTATAGCAAGAAAAAAATAACAAACTGACAAATTAAGTCAGGGAAACTAACCCGAATGTGTCCGCCTATGGATATTTAAAGTGGATTTTTGTGTAAAACGTTTCAAACAGATATCACATTGAAATGGTTTTTCGCCAGTGTGTGTTCTCATGTGGATATCTAAATAGGGTTTCCGACAAAATGATGAACTGCACTGACTGCACTGGAACGGTTTATGAATGCTCCAATAACCTAGAATAAACAGTGGTAGGTTAATATACACAAAAAAAAAAAAAAAAATACAAAGCAAGAATTAATATTAACCAATTTGAACTCTCTTTTTTTTCCATTCAGTAATAAAATTAAGAAGACATGAACCGATAACGCTTTAAGAGTTAGCATAAACGGGAGACACTCAATAGTCTTATAAGCTGAAACATCAAGCCAGCCTTTAACACAAACTCTAATGTAGTTTGTATGAGAAAATTTCCGAATAAGCGCAGAAAAAAAAGTTAGAACTTGTGACTAGTAGCAAATTGCAGGTTATCCTTTTCCACTCTGCTATGAATATCGTTTTGAGTCGATCTTTATGCTAAGAACTGGAAAACAGAGGCTACAACCAACTGGTAGCCCACCGTAGAAGAATGTGTTTAAGTACGGACGATTTATGTAGAGGCTCCGGCGAAACAGACATAGAAGAGATCACAGCTCATTTCCTATACGAATGTCCAGCCTATGCAGAAGCAAAAAGATCGCCCTTGATGAATACTATCTAAGAGGCCATCAAAAACCATCCTGAAACACATTATGAATTCGTGATGGCTCAGGGATCACCAGCAAAGTAACACAAAACTTTCTTCTTTGTCTTTTCTATCAAACTGGACATTTAACGTTGCTACTTCTGCTACCTACCTACCTAAATGAAACCTAAGCAAAATCTATATCTCTTTGAAACAGCGAATCATGAAAATCTATTTCGAATGGCTTTAAATATCATGCTACCACTATTTGGCTGCGTTCTGATTTCTAGACCATCTGAAATTCCATATGAAGGGAACGTTCTGCTGATATTCCACAGAGACATAAGGAATAGGGGTTCCTTTTCGTGTGATTTTTTGCAACTACGGCAGTAGGGGTTGAACAGAATGACGAACTTGACAGCGTGTGAGCCAATTGGCCAGTGGCCCGTGATAATTGATTGTACTCTTGCTGACTCGGTGCGAGTTCTGTTCATTAAGTCATTCGTCCTGTTTATATTGTAGATGGGCTATCTCTGTCTGGATATAGCACAGGCCTCTAGACTTTTCCGCCTAGAGTTGGCAATAGAGAGAAAGTGTTGGAAATTTTGCCCGTGATGAGTCCCATCGGGGAGCAGACTGACTCCGCAAGAGAGACATCCAGGGTAGAACCACATCTGGCTAACACGTCGGCTCTCTTGTTCCCCTCAATGTTGCTACGGCCGGGAACCCAGAGGAGAGTGATTTTTAACCGAGCGTTTGGCTGCGGTATAATTTCCTTAACTGTTATACTAATTTAGCGGACGAAGTGCGTGAATGGAGGGCTTTGATGGCAGCCTGACTGTCAATAAAAATTCCTATGTTGTAATTGGTAATGAAGCTGAGGCTAAGTATTTTACAGACCTCTCTAATCGCTTGTAGCTCCGCCTGGAATACACTCGAAGAATCTGGAAGGCGGTACAATTTGGATACGTTCAGTTCCGCTGAGAAGACACCTGCTTCAACGCCGCATTCCATCTTGGAGCTGTCGGTGAAGATCAATACTTGGAATTTTGATAGGGGTAAGTTATTGTTCCATTCCATCCTTTTCGGAATATGAACTTGAATGTTTTTATTGAATTTGAGTTTTGGTATCGTGTAGTCAGTTATGGTCGAGGCCAGATCCCTAACTTTACGATGTTTCGGGGACCAAAAATCCAGTTTCTCTGTGTCTGATAGCACTACACGAAACGATGTATTTGATGTGCAAGTCCAGGGGCAGAGAGAGAATTTAAAAATGTATATGTGTACTGTGTTCATTCATAGAAAGAAAATGTATACCTACATATCTAAAGTCTTTTGTTATTGAAACCGATTTATAAGAAATTTGTAAATACATATTAATGAAAGTAAATTGCCTCGTCATTATTAAAACTACAATAATTTATTTAACTTAAAAAAAAAAAAGTCTAATAATTCGTACCTGTGTGAATACGCTTATGAGTGTTAAGTGAAGATTTCTGACTGAACCGTTTTAGGCACAGCTCACACTGAAATGGTCGTTCGCCTGTGTGAGTTCTCATATGTACTTCAAGGTAAGGTTTTCTACAAAATGCAGCTTCGCATACCTTCAAATCAGATGAATTAATGAGCCTATCTAAATTGTTATAAAACTTGTCTTACTGTGCACTGAAATGGTTTTGTTCCAGAGTGTAACTTCATATGTACATAGTAGCTGCTTGCAGATGATAACATTTTACCACAAACCTTACACGCTTGAGGCTTACTTCTAGATTGTCCGGATCCAGTGCTGTTTGTTGATGATAATGATATTGACATGACATTTGATTGGATGATTTCTGGTTTCAGTCCATCAGCAACAACAGATATGGGAGTACTTGATTGTTGAGCCTATAAAATTTAACATAAAGGGTTTGTACTATAAACATTTTAAATTAATAAACATATTTAGATTTTACATCAAAAAGTTTAAGAAAAGCGAAAATTATGTTAAATTATACCCCTTTTACTAGACATCGAACAATAACGACATATTTATTTGATTTTTACAATACGGCACTAGCTATTCTCTCAAGCAAATAAACCAAACACAACAACCAAATAGTCCAAGTGAATGTTGATAGGAAGAGCTCGACTTTCTAAAGAGAAGAAACTACGAGTCACCCACAATAGCTAGAGACTACAGACAATGCCTAAGTAAAACAAAAATCTCCATTACCACAAAAGTGAACAACCATTAGGTGGATTCAGTATCGCACTATCACGAGGGAGGTAACAAAGACAACTTTGGGTTTTCAGCTAAGGCGATATAAGTGTAAGTATAAGCACTGTTGCGCTACAGTGTAATGAGAGCAGAGTATAAGGGGCGGAAATTTGAAAAAAAAAAATAAAGAAAGTCATATTTAGGAAAAGAGAGCGCAAGCGGCTTCCCATCTCGCAACTCTATTCGGAGACTTCATGTGAAATAAGCATTTAGACTTGATCCAGATGCGCAAAATCTTCGAAATAAACAGGGAAGCCTAGTCATTGATCAATAGGGAAGAGCTTATAACCTCTTTTTTGTTAAACTACTCATATGACAGCCTTTTTTGCATCCAACTTATCGGTGACATCACATATTCAAAGAAAAAACCAACAAGTTTCAAGACGAGACATAGCACCCTTTCATCGACTTTCAAGTCTTGTATTACAGCTATACAAGAAGATGATTAAATTCAGAATCGTGACAAAAGTAATAGTTATGTCGTATAAGGCTTTTAAAAAAAGGACATTTTACGCCTTTTCAAAGCTATTCCAAATATGCTGAAACAAATACGTCGTAAGACTTCCGTCAGGACGAAAGGTACTGGTTTCAATGAATTTGTTCAATTGGTGGGTTATGTAAATGACATCTACAGTACATGGAAGCGCATTCAAATTAAACAAGCCAAAACGGAAATTGAAAATGAGCTTAAGAATAAGTACAAGAAAACGAAAGATGAAACATCTATCCATCGTCTAGGATAAAACGTCACTATCCACTATCAAAGTAATTGAAGAGTTTTCCAACTTCGAAGCAAACTTAAACTCCTCTTAGTGGAGATCCGGCAAAGACAATTGATAAAACAATAAACAAGAAAGCAGAGCACGGAACTTTCGAGCGAGAAAAAAAATTCGATCTAGAGGTCTCCATCGCGGACTTTTTAAACGAATTTACTAAAACGTATGGACATTAATTCTCTGACAAAACGAGTCATAGAATCCCAGGCTTACGACGACAAGGTAAAACGAACTTCTGTTTTGAAGACAAAGAAACCGTGGACGAAGAGAATGAGGAGAAAAGGCTATAGAATCCTGAACAGGGACACAAATCGGGATTTTGTGTAGTTACCACAGCGGCCGTATGCAACATATTGAAAATCCATGGTTTACTAACCAACTTCTCACTATGAAATATCGCTACTGGGTTACTGGAATTGAATGCCTAGGAAGAACAAATGAAATTACTTCTTGTCTTTGAATGCAACCGGAGATACAACTCCGTAGTTCTTACTTTAGTGGTCACTAAAGTTAAAATTAGACTGTATGCCATGTGGTTTATCTATCATACAACCATTTGACTAGAGATTTCTTATGGTATATTAGACTGTGTGACATATTTGACCAAAATAGTCATATGCTCTGCTTGTATGGGTGGCGATGGTGTAGTAGGTAGTATACTCGATTGTGACCCGACCTGTGCAAATTCGAGCCTGGTCGAGGAATAGCCACCAAAAATAATAACAGAAACGAACAAAATCACTACACCAAAAAGGGGTTTCTGTTTGGAACTACAATGGCCCGAAACGAGATTGAGTGCTCCTGGGATTTGGGAATTTCCTTTCCATTAACACGTCAGCTCAAAAAAAAGAAACTACGAAGAGTTGAGAAATAAAGTTGATTGGTCGACCTTTAACGAATGAGAAAGTCGTTACGGTCGCTCTGTATCAAGATTTTTTTGAGTTTCTCTATCTCAGCACGGGTCCGCACGTACCAGAGATAACACATCACAGATGACGATACCCAGTGATTATGCTCGGCTGGTGCGTAGGCCAAGTTCTGTATCAAGATGCTGTCAAAATATTGTTATAAAAAGGTTGAACGTTACATGTAATGTTTTTTAAATCAAATAACTTACCAGCAAAATTTGTGAATGCAACACATTATTTTTATTGTCAATTGTCGTAATAACTGACCGTTGTTGGTGCTGATTGCTTTGCTGATTTTGTTGTTGCTGTTGAACATGATGTGAATTTTGAGTTCGGATTTGATGAGCCTCTTGAGGAGGTGGTGGACATGTAGAATAATAAGTCAATGGCTCCGATTTGATTTGTTGTTCGAACATGCTAATTGTCGCCAATAAATCAGTTGCAGGAGGTACGGGCATACGCCCGACCCCCCAATGAGCTGGGTAACTAATTTTGACTTCTGTGTGTTACATTCTTTCATAAAATTTATCCGAAATACATTTTCGTAAAAATGTCAGTTGGGACAAAAAAGACAGCTTTTGATTTTCTAAAGTAAAAGAAATAAAAAAAAACAAAACTTTTATTATAGATTATTTTATTTAAATTATAGAATTTATATTGACAGCTAACAAAAAAACTCAACCACTGTCCTGTGGTTTGTGTTAGATCTTGAGCACAATACAATACTCTGACGTAGTCTATATGTTAAACTAAAAAAGTAATACCCAACTGCCCTTACAGTTGAGTTTTATTTAGGATCTAGACATTCCGTCGCTTTTTAGGCCCAATGTCCTGTAAGGAAACGAAGCCAATTCCAGCCAAGCAAGACTTTAGTTAGGGCTTTGCTTGTTATTATGGTATCAAAATTGCCTTCAGCAAACTGAAAAACAAAATAGATAATCGCAAATCTACTAAAATCAGTGAGGTAGACTGATAAGTGACTAGAAAAGAAGCTTAGGTTATGTACCCTATTGCCCGTGATAATAATGTGTTTTATAACTTTTCAGTTGCCCATTACTTGATTCTGCTTCTATGAAAGTCTTCACTGAATGAAGTTGACGATAATGTATGTTACTAGTACTTAAAAGTATAAGACCGTTTGTTCACTTCCAATAAGAAGCTGCATTGTAATATTACTGCTTCGAAATTAAGACACCCAAACTTGTAATTCGTCACAGGTCATTAAAGGACTCATCAATGGAAACCATAGAGAGGCTGACGAAAGCGATTCCCTTCACACTTCTTGCCATGTCTCATCCTGTTGTTATTGCGAATTTTGTGGACACAGTTGATGTGCTTCAACTCACTCCTACTGGCAAGGGCAATGGAATATGCATTGCATACTTCCCAGTGTTGGTGTTTTGTGTGAGACGAAACACACTCCGGACGAACTGACTCCTTACTAAGCTATGCACCACTAGTCATAAGATGGGCATAGATTTCTTTTAATTTCAAAAGCAAATCTTATGATTTTGTCGATTCGAACCAAATAAGGGGATGCGCTTATAAGCGCGCGAATAACTACTTTCTTAGTATGTTTAGTAAGCAATCACTAAGTAAAAACAGTCGTCTGATTGCTTGGGTTACTCCTTTATCGGAATTCTTGTATTTTCTTACACCGTTCCATAGGATTGCATGTATTAATATTTAAAGAACATTTTGTTTAAGTGGTGCGTACAACAAATACGTCTTTGGTTCATTTGAATATGTATTTTCATTAAAATCCAAATCCACCGCAAGCATAACAACAATTTGCGGTTTTGCAAAAATTATAATTTTTTCCCGGCAAACTACAGTACATGTACCTACACAGCAGAAAAGCAAGAAAATCAACTTTTGTTTGCTGCTCTCTTACATTTCGGAAGCGGACAACAAATGCGCTTACCAAATCTTTGGTAAATGTAAACAAATATTCAGATGCTATGTAACTCTACCACAAAGTGGAAGATAAACTAATTAGCCCTACACAACAACATAAGAGAGAACCTTTCTTTTTCTTTAATTTGCAAATCTTTGTGGGTGTGATCATGTGCTCTTAAAAAATAGAACCAAAAATGCCTTCCACTTTAGAAAAAAATAAAAAAAATTCCTTTTAAACAATTAACATTTCCCAATTGTATAGATGGATTTAGTATGTGGGGACATGCATTTTTGTTGAACCCCAATTGTGGTACATACATATATTTAACAGAATTTTGTTTTCAGGCAACATGAAGCTATCAAAACAAAATATATATATGTACATACATACAGTTCATATCCTCAGAGTTGTGCAGCTACCATCATTCAATTGCTGCGATAGGTTGCGCACAATAAATGTTTTATTCTTTCGGTTATTTAGTAAATATGGCAGTGTGTAAATTTGACTTCCGATTACGCCTTCATTTCCCGTAAATACACCGTGATTTTGAGTTCACTTCCACTTATATTTAATAACAGCCATATACCTATTTATCTACTCGTATATGAGAGTTGAGTACATATACATATATGTGCATATATGTATGTACATATATATGTATATGTATGTGAAACTACATATATCGAAATATATAACGAGGTCTCAAGTGGCAAACTCTATCCCACAGACCGACTGTAATGAGATTTCCGAGTTGAGGGTGCGTTCGTTTTGATTCCAGAGTGCAGCAAATAAGTTCATGATGGGGTTGCTTGTATTGGTTTCCACTTGATTCTATACATCGAAGGAGGTTATGTTATTTTCTAGTCTAGTCTACACGTGACAATTTTATGCCTTTGGAATTTGAATGTGACGTTAGAACGTAGTACGTCTAAACGTATACTGTATTGAAAATTTATTTTTTTGTTGCCATCTAATGATTTTTCTGTTCAATTTACTTGATAGAAATTTGGATTAGAAGTCGAATTAATAAATCATTTTGACCTACCTACCTAAGATGTTGTTTTTCATATTCATTCCTCTGCGCCACACTCAGGTCTCTAAGACCCATTGTGATACCCATAGGGGGGAAATCTTACCCTTAAACGCTACCCGCATAAAAAGTATACTAAATAACTTTCTTACTACGTGTATGATACAAATCATCCCGTGAATTTGATTAAGTTGCTCAGGTCGTTCACCGGTTTGCCAGATAGTTCCTCGAGTTCCCAGAAGAAGTGTTGCTTGAGAAATTTGTGTCTTAGATGGTAAAGGCCGGGACAGTAACCGAGGAAATGGGTTGTATCCTCATGAGCTTCCCTGTCGCCGCAACCTCTACGAGGTCTTCTTTCCTAACACGGAGCTCTGTCATGTGGTACCGCAGAGTATTATGTCCTGGCATCACACCTATAAGGGTGGAGAGGGCTATTCTATGATTTTTATAAGTCTGTCAATCAAATCAAATCTGTTTATCAAACATAGGCCATAACTTCCTTGTGATAATACAAGTGTTTAGTAAGGACTATCTGTTGTGCGCCTCTCTAAGAGCCTTGTTCCCTGCTTTGAGTTTCAATGAATAAGGCGAGATTTTTACCAAGGAGTCGGCTCGTTCTGGACTTAATGCCGAACCCCTTCTAGCCAACTCTTTTCTCGAAAGCATTTCACAAGCTTCGACCTCAACTTGGAAAACACTGCTGTTTTTCGGAAGGCGGATAGATTTGCTTTTTCGGAGAAGATTCCTGTACTCAAATGTTGTTCTTCGACCTTTTAAGGCTGGAAAATTACGTAGGTTCTATTGTTGGCTTCGTAGGACTTTGTGCAACCTCCCTACTTTCAGTACGAATCACATCCTTTACTTCTTGATTCTTGCAAATACTGTGAAACTTATTCAAAATGATTAAAACCAAACTTTCTGTAACTCAGAAAGACTTACCACCTTTTTTAAGGTGCTAAAGCATAGGCTCCTTGTGCGCTTGGAGCGAACAATTCTTGGTAAAATATTTTGTCCTGTGTGTGTTGACGAGCTTTGAATGAGAAGTCCAAAAACTGCGTAAACGCTAGAGATGGCTAAACACCAACCTTCCGGGCTGCAGATTATTTAAATCTAACCCGAATGGACAGTTTTTAATTTTTTTTTTCGTCCGGCCCATGCCACCGCTTGTTTTGGATGGCGGTAATATCTGCCTTCCAGCAGTCCAGGCCCTCTGATAATTGTTCAGCTACCTTTTAAGTGACCTAACATTCCGTAGATCCGAAGGTCGTTATCCTACCGTAGATTCGTCAATATAGGCTTGTCTTTGCTCTGCAACTGGAAGTTTTCCATGATCAAGCAAATACCTCGGCAGGAAAACCCAGCCAGTACTGTTTTAACACCGGGAATTTTGTTTCACCATCGATTTCATCGGGAGAAATCATCCGCTGTCCTTTTTTTTTTTACCAGCTGGTCAACATTGGCGCTTATAAGTTTAGCAAATCACCTAAACACTATCAAATTTACCAGCGCAAGCCTATCCAGGTAAACTTAAGAATGGACAAAGCATTCTTTATATATCAACGTACCTAAGTGTATTTCTATATGTAGTTCTGGATTAAAACTCACGGTAACGGAAAACAAATCTCTTGCTGAGCCGATCGAATTTGCTTCCTAACAAGTAATCCTCAGAACGTCAAGAGATATATGTAGATGCTTTAATTCTACAACTCCAAATAGTTCAGGGGCTCACAAGCCTTTAGCGGGTACTGGTCTGTCCGACCATCTTCTTTTCTTGTCGCACATATTACGACGATCAGAGAGGTACGACTGTCCTAAATCCACCATTATTTAATAGACTTTCTAGAACGGATGTGGATCATTAGCTTTGCTCTTTTATGACTTGTTCAAAAATAATGTTACAACATATATCTAAACATTAAATACATAAGCTGTATCTAACAAGCTTGGAATTGACATCATGTTGGGTACTGCAGAAGGCTTAAGTTTTATATTTTTCCCACTAATGGAAGAAACCTACAAGTTTTATTACGGACCCTGGCCGCGGAGACTCGAATCGGTGTCAGCTCGCTACTTAGTCCAAAGCAGCACCCTAATCTAGTCCAGCGCACTAGCCACTGCTACTCCTTTGCTGCATGTATTTGGGGGAAGCAGCTAGCTAAAGATTAAGCTGGCTGAAGACGCTTGTTGGTTGAGGCCCAGGTCCACCCCGTACTGAAGCGCCATTTGAAGTAAGTAAATAAGTGTTTGGTGGAATTCTTCATCGAAGCAGGATTTTCATTGTGGTTGCTTTCTATTTATTTATTTATTTATAGTACCATGCATTGCTGATGGTCGCCGTGGCTTAGTGGTTAGTGCGTTGGACTGCTAAGCGAGAGACACAAGTTCGATTCTCAAAAACCACCAAACGTTTTTTCGCGGCACCACCTCTTCGCAGGCATGACAAACCTGCAAGAGTACAATCTGTCATGAAAAGCTTCTCAATTCGCCGTTCGGAGTCGGCACTAAACTGTAGGTCCCTTCCATTCGTGCGAAGAATATAACACGCACAACATGAATGGTTGTGAGAAGCTAGGCCTTTGGCTCTCCATGAGCTGCCGTGCCAAATATACATACATACATACCATGCATTGCAGCCAACTTCTATAAGTTTAACAATCTGAGTAGATTTTGGCGCCCATGAAAGTGATGACGTCTAAATTTCTGAATGCGTTTCGTCAGTTGATTGTACGTGTTTTGATTAACGAGCAGCAGGCACGAGGCCCTGTGGATCTCTAGATGTGGAAAACCAGTACTAACTTCGAGCTATTTCGCCTCTTTGTATAGTTGGTTTGCTTATGTTTGTTTTCGTTTCCGAACGTGGTATCGTGTCATAGCACCAAAGTTGGCTATTAAAACACTACACTACTAGTTAGCCAGCAACTCGGTAGTTAATTAAAAAACAAGCTACATTTGTTTATTTATTTTTTTTTTATTGAATTCGAATGTATCTATTTATGTATAATATAACAGTAGAACGTTCATAATGTGAACCATTGCTAATGTACTAAGTCTCTAAAAAGATTTAGTTTCTCTTAGTTCATTGTTTGTTGGATATAAATAGTAAGTCTGTTATTGATTTTGACTTGCAAAAAAACCACTCCAGTTGTGTAAATCCCTTTCAAATACAAACTGTACAAGTTTTTATTACAGTTCACACTAGTAAAGAACTACTGTTCTTACAGCTTTACTCAATAAAAAAAAACCATCTTACAATTATAATTTTTGTTTGTTTGTGTGTTAAATAAAAATCAGAAAAAACAAAAGTAAGTGTTGAAAAATAAAAACTTGCCTAAATTAAAATAACAAAGAAAAAAAAAAAAACCACGAGTAAGACTTAAGAAATACATAAATATATAAATAATTACAAATGCTTTTAGGTAACGTAATAATTACTTGATATCTATAATAGCTACGTTTTATTTGTGATTTTATACAATAACAGTAAGTAGTTAGGCATTAACAAAACCAGGAATATTTGCAATTAAATTCATGGAAGTATTTTTGGTTGGGGTGGTATTGTTGTTTTGAAATAAAATGTGACAAACAAAAGATGAAAAAAGAATTTTCTAATTTGCATTAATGAAAATATCGATGTGCCAGTGCACATCGCAGTAAGGCAATGTCTCTATTTCAGTTAATCCGACAAAGAGAATGAAACACAGCCAACAATTACTACAAGACGTTTCAAAGCGATTTCAACTCCACAAGCGCTATGTTCCGAAAGAATCACAGGCCGCAGAAGGGGCTTCAAAAGATTCACACCTTTCCCAACATATTCGAACGGGTCGACTAGCACTAGATCATCGAAAAAAGAATGAAGATGTCATATAAAATTGTCAGCATTCAAGAAGTTGAAATCTTTGGTAATTTCTTTGAAACTGTAAGATACCAACATTTTTGAAAGTTGGTTTAAGCTTCTGAAAACGACATCTGATAACTCTTGCCAATCACTGTCTTTTTGGGCTGAAATGCCAAGTCTGTACAAGACCCTAATCAACCCAGTGCTACTCTATAGAAGACAGATGAAGATACAGTTGGTCGTTTTGACAAAAAATTCTTCGTGAGATATTCGGTCCCGTTTGCGTTGACAGGCTTTGGAGGAGGACCTGATCTCTTGGCACGTTTTCAGTTGAGAAAGTCATTGGAATACCGAAAGGTGAAAACTTCAAGAAATCAACAGAATACTCAACTTTGTCCTGATAAAGCTACTGACATTGTGATGGCAATCATTACAACCACATCAACAACTGCTATTTGCTCAACAAATAGAAGACTTCCGAAGCGGTTCGCATGATGCAGGCATATATCACTGAGAAGCTGCAATTTATATATCAACTTTGTCTTTCAAAACCGTAAAGGAAACTACAAGTGGACAAGAAAGTAACAAAGCAACAAAACTCATCTGACATTACCACCACCTGAAGGTCAGTCTCCTTCTGACTAGATTAAAAAAAAAACAAAGAAAGAAATATTAATGATTTCCAATGCACACTTTCTTATTCTTAATTTATTCACTCCTCTGACGATCTATTGGTCTCATTTGCATATGCTACTGATGAATCAGCGCATGTGGATGGCTTTTGAAAAACAGCGCAATTGTTGACACAATAGATAGTGTTAGGCTTACGCCGATGAAACAACGTTAATCATTTACTCGCAGGAACCTACTTCATTAAATAGATTTAGATTGAAAACGACTAACATAGGCCGCCGTAGAAGTAGCAATAGATGTTGGTTCGCTAAATAACGAGGTAGAGCCACTTCTAACTCTCCTTCGTCAATTGAATGATGACAGTCGACGATGAAGATTTCGGAAACCATTTCACGCATGCGTCAATAACACGAAAATCAGATATTAACGCAGATTATCTAACAATTTCATGAAGCAACCCATGTGACACTACAATTATGATAGGATTTGCTCAAACCTATGAACTTCCAACTACTTTCTCAAGCCGATTTCATGCATAATTGTTCAATATACATAACATACTTAATTACGTACTGAGCCACATTGCCTTACCTTCATTGCTGTTAGTACAAAAACTGAATTATTTAAACGCAGCTACTAATATTATGTTTAGTAATGTAATTGCTACCAATATACTGGATGCTCCGGACCGTATTGACGATGGTTACAACAACATATGGTTTCTGTTTCTGCACAATTTCCCTTAAACCGTATTTTGACATGGTACAACCTTGGTCAATAACTTCCAGCACATCCTGCATACATATATCTACTATATATAAATTTGTTTAAATATTTGTGTTGCACCTTAATGAAGCCTGCTATAAAATCAGTTGTGAACAAGCTGTTCCGTTCCAGATGTTCGTGTTAAATTACAATACAAATGTGTATTATCTTCTACAATTTTGAGTGATTCATCTAGTGGTTCGTTCGAGCTAGATTTGGTTGATTTATTCGCAGTGTTGGCTCTTTCTAGTGAATTATTTGAGAAGTATGCTCCCATATCGTTTGACATGACACACTCATTGGATGTTGATTTCTTTGGATTAATTTCTACGTCTTTTACATGCTCATTTATCATGCTTTCATTGTCGTAAATTCCAGAGAAGTCATTGTGAGACGTATCTGAAATTTGGCTAGTTTGCCGATTAATAGTTCCATTATTACTTTCATATCCTTCGTTGGACATTATTTGGTAGCCTTCTTCATTGATATTGGAAACTGGCATTGATATATGTTGATGGTTTTGAATTGGAGATAGTTCAGTTTGAGATGCATCATTTGTATTTGTTTTGAACAATTCCTTTGAGCACGTTGTTGAAATCGGTAAAACTGGTTGCTGTTGCTTATGCCTTTGTGACACAAATATATATCGTGTTCGGATGGAATCGACGACGTCTAGTAAATTCTTGGCATCCATTGCTAGGACATGAGCTGCTGAAAGCATGCTTCTGAAATGATTTTGTTTTAAATTTGTTAAAACCAATAAACATTAGAAATTACTTTCTGTATTCGACGTCCAACGTTGTTTCGCTGTATTGCTGGGCTAAACGCATCGCCGATACTAGTTCATGCATGTCCTTTGATAGCACTTTATGCGCCATTTCCACTTCTCTGCAAAAATTAAGATCAAGTTACTTTTCAATAAATTTGAGCTAAAATTTTGTGGTAAACTTACTTGTGCACTTGTGGAGGAAATTGAGTCGACAACTTGTCAACGGAAACTAAAAGTTTCTTTAGTTCAATTCCGACATGTCTTACTAGATCTAAGTAATCAACTGCATATGCCTTTTCGACACCCTGAGACAATGCCATTATCGCTCGGACAACATTTGTTGTTGCTGCATATACTTCGTCATTGGTGCGATCTAACACTTGTGATCTTTGTGTTTTCGTTACATCAGCGGTCTTCTCATCGGAGGATGATGATATTGCGATGCGTTCCGTTGACGAAGAATTCGATTTTTGAGTTCCAGGCGAATCAGGTCGAGATATCGCACCTGCGCTATGCGGAGTTGGGGGCCAATCATGGAGATTTCTTAAATTCTGATGTGAAGAATGATTTTCATCAACGTGGACGTTGCTTTCAGGATCAGTGTTTGAAATTATGAGACTAAGTCGTTTCTTCTGCAAAAGAAATTAAGAGGATTACATTTTATTGATAATCAGGCTGCGGAAAGTGTTAAAGAAAATCAAATGCAATAACTGCGATAATATTACTATATGCAGAATGATGTTCAAGGTAATTAGAGAGCAAACTTGACACTTGCTAGCCGTGATGAATATTTGTTAACAAAAGTTCAGTCCTCGAGGCTCGATGAAGGAAGGATCACACACAACCTGAACAGACACACAATCAGAAGTTCTACACGATGATGTTGAAGACACCATAAACGTTATTCGACATCAAACACTGAACTCAAAAAAGTTCCTTGATGTTTTTCTTTGAATATAGTTATATAGTTATTTACGTTGTGACTGTGACCAATAATCAAGGCTTTCTTTATATTTTAATAAACATGATCGAAAAGGATGTTTATTCACTTACCAGAACATTTTCTTCTTGTATAAGCCATTTGCTATCGATTTCACTTTCGATTTGCTGCTTACGAAGTTTAGCTTCAATGTCCTCTTGGACTGGCTTCTGAAAATTTTAAATTACAATTCAAGTAAACTACATTTAGACATTGAGGCATTAAAGGTTAAAAAAAAATAGCTGCAACCACGATCACTCATGTTTTAAATGACTGTTTTAAATTGTGACTTACCAAAATATGTTCGTCCTGTATAAGCCAGTTATTATCCATCTCACTTTCAATTTGCTGTCTTCGATGCATTTTGTTAAAATCCCCTTGGGAATGCATCTAAAATTATTGAATAGCAACAATTAATAAAAACTCTTTTTAGAGTGGGAAAACTTAAATAAATTTTACACAAATGATTGTAACAAAATATAGAAACGCTAATGGAAATAATAATTTTTTAAATAACAACAGTTGCATACGCACATAATGCGTAAATGTGATATTAAATATATCTACATATAATAAAAGAAAAAGTCATCCAAAGGACATGCATAAACTTATCTGTACAACAACGAAAGAAGGTACATAGGTAGGTAAGTTGAAGGGGTGACTGCATCTCGTATGATGCAACTTTCTCACGGATCTACTGTGTTCCTCTAACGTAGAATGTCCGGTCTGAAAGAGAAGCGAAGAGACAAAGCCCATTCACTTCACATGGCGGCAGATTTTGGAGCAAACCTAGAAGATTCAAATTGATACGCAGCATACATATATTTACGTTTAAAGAACCGAGCTATAAAGAGCACAGTGTAGTTCCATTCTGATCATCTCAACTCTACTCCAAGGCGCAGAATTATGCACTGTCAAAATTGAAAAAGGATGCCTTAAGCTACTTTGAATTATTGATCTATTTCTATGCTATGGTGAGGGTAAGAGGAGGTAAAATAGCTAGATTTACAAGTTGTTTACCACCACCAATCTTATCAGTAGAGTTGGAATACAACAACTGAAGTGGCATATGTACAGTAACAATTCGGCGCCTGGAGAATAATGACGCTGACTGCAATTCGAATCTGAATCAATATGCTTAGCAGATCAATCCACTAACCACTTGGGTCTTGGCGAGGGTAAGACACTCTAAGCTGATGTGCAAATTATTAAGGCGTTACAATTTTGCCAGACAATCCGTTTAACGCACGAGGCTTAACAGACACAACAAATTATGGTCTTTGAGAACTGATTTCCTTTTTCTGACATTCGAACCAATCTCAGCTTAGCACTAACCACGGAGCTTCTGTTATAAAACTCAAGGCGGTTTGAAAGTGTCTAAATGAATGAAACAACCTAGACAACATCAATAACTTTCCATGTAACTGTATAGAAACCCACGTTGGAATAGAAGGCGAAGAGGAAGCTTACAAAGGCAAACGCAGAAATCTCATAAAACTCGAGCCCCGCGCTGTGATGTAATATCAAGACATTCGGGAAAAGTTGAAAATAGAAAACGAAAAGGGTAAAGCTTTGAACAACTACCAACCAAAGTTGTAGCAATCTAAAACAATTTTCGGAAAAGGTTAAGGATTTTAGATATGTAAGGCGCTTTACGAATCTATGGCACTTGTATCTGTAACCAAACAAAGGAAATTTACCAAGCTCCGTCTTAAGAAAACCAGAGACTCTGACGTGTAACAGAGTCAGAGACCCTTTTTGTAAGAACCTCGGTTAGTTATAGAAGCGGGCACAATAGATCTATCAACATTTTATTTTTACCCACATGCACGATTCATTCATTCAAATAACACGTAATCATAATAATAATAATACATAACCAATCAAAATATAAAATAATAATAAATTAAAATAACTGTCAACCGAAAAGTAAAATTAAAAAAAAAAGAAAACAACTGCAGCCACAACTAAAAACCGGAAAAAAAATGGTAAGAAACAACTCAAAAAACAAAACGATTGGAGCAGCAATACGAATATGTGTATGCAAACCTGCATGCATTCATCATTGGCAGACGGACTGTAGTGTTCGCAGTGCTCGTGTATCGATTCAAAAGGTATTTCTTCGGAAGCACCCATATCATAGTACTGACGAGACATTTCTTGTTGCATAATATTTGATGCTTTATGAGAACCTGGTGAAGAATTGTCTACTGATATATTTTCTGGCAATATGGGCAGTGATTTCGGCTGAGGCACTGATGTTGATTGATAACCCTCGCAGGATCTCAAGTAGTTAATCCCTGGAATCATTGCAGTGTACATTGTATTTTGGGGGCATTGAACGTTGCTCATATTTATATTGCCATTTCCCTTAACAAAGTGTATATATGGAGGTGGCTGAGGCTGATGCATGTAAGATATAGAGTGTTGTGTTACTGGTATAGCTGCTGGTAGGGAGGATGACAAGTAATCGCATTGTGGGTGATTATGTAATGGAGGTCCCGGCAGTTGGGCACCTTTTTGATTCATTCCTATAATTGTTGCGCAGCTTTTTACATTCGCTCCACCAAAGTCATAAATACCTTCTTGTTCCGATTCTATAGTGGGCCTCATTTGCGAACGATATGCATGATAGTTGGGATTACCTTCTAGACTACCAGATCTACGACCTGTGATCTGTTGATTTCTTTCAAGACTGCCACCGCGGAATGTACGATTTCTAATCATATTGTTGACATCCGCTATGGACTGGTTTCTTTCTAGACTGCCGCCCTTCGGACGCATAGATACTTGCTGTACAGTCTTCAGTGCTTGCTGATTTCTCTCTAGACTTCCATAAAACGTTCGGGCTTGCCTCTCAAAGCCCTCCGGTGTATTAACACCATTCGCTTCTAATGCATTCGATGGACTCATTTGACGGATTAGTGAACATATCTTCGCTGACTGCAGGGGTTTCGTTTTGTAATGCTGATGCTGCTGCTTTTGATCTAAAACATACTGATGGAGAATGTATTGCTGATCGTAATAGGGCTGACAAATAATTGAATTGTTTCTAAGTTGCTGTGGCATTGAGGACATTTTTTCCACGTTACAATGATTTTTTATTTCGATTTTATTTTTCGGTTGATCATGCAAGTGTTTTTCTGTTGAACAACTATTGGCTGGATCATTGTTGGGGAAAATTGCAGAGTCTCCTGGATAATTTGGAGACGCACTAATTGAACCTAACGGGGGAGAGGGACATAAGTGTGAGTCAAGAGTGTTAGACCTGAAGATAGGTGTGTTAGCGATTCCCATACTTTCTGTCATTAATTGCTTCTGTACAATTGGTATGTTATCGTCGATTATCGGATCCAGTTTAAGCAGCTCTGAAGCTGGGATTTTTGTGGTTTTCAAAGACATTTCGGCCGGATTAATGTTATTAGATATTTTAGACTTAGCTTGATCTACATCTACGGCTAAAGTGTTAAATACCGATGCTGGTGTGGTATAGCAAGATGGATTGATGCTGCGACTTTCATTTTCCATCATTAGACGAGCGAGGACGGTGGAATTTTGGGCAATTATGTATGTTAGTGGAGTTCCTTGACCTTCCTCCACTGCTGGCATCAAGAATGACGAATCTAAAGGATAAATTAAATTAGAAATAATAATTAATAGTGAGCAATTCAAGTTAAAAAAATTTTTTTTTATTAATATCGTGGTAAAACAAAAAGGTGGAGAAACAAACTGTAGTTAACAAAGAGCTCCAAGCTACATGCATTAAAGAATCTAGAAGGTGATCAGTTCAAGAGAAAAGGACACAAACACCACAACCGCAAGCGGAGAACTGAAGAAAAACAAAGCGGTAGACGTTGATGGTATTTCGGTGGGTTTTTTTGCCCCTAAAAAGTATATGACATGACTCTCGATGTCGAATAGGCAGGTTTCTGCTATATGCGTGTATGCGAAGGCTTTACACATTTAAGTCGAGAACATTGCTAACTTTCTTATTCATTTAAAGATCCTGACTACTATACCGATCCTTTCAAACCCAGCTATTTGCATTACTAGCCTTTTTAGGTTAATCATCTTGAAAGCACTGCATGGAACGATGGTGATCCAATCAATTTAACCTGATAGATAAAAAACGGAACTAATGCGGTCATCTACGACCCGAACTTCAAGTAAACAGTCTCTTTTGGCTTCTGAGTCAGGAACTTATAGATACCACAATGTGGAGCGGACATTTTCAATGAATTAGTCGCGCATAACAACGAAAAGAAAATTCTGTTGCAAAATATGCCATGCAATGGAATCCATTCAATCTATCTAACAGAAAAGTGGTTGACTCAGGGCAAACGTGAATAAATAGAGAGCCACACCCGTTATCATGAAACTTTTAATCATTTTTGTTTATTTATTTTGTATCTTACCATTTCCAGGCGTGTTGCGTGAAGGTTTCGGTGGTGGTAAATTTTCACCTGCACCCCAAGACATTGCTGCTACTCTACGATTTTCCCGTCGCATCGTTTCCGAATCACTTAGTTTTTCCTCTACCAAAATATCACTGCAAAGGATATGGGCGTTTTGAATAGAAAATTCTCACCTAGATTATTTCAAATACTTACTATAATATCTCTTTAATAATTTTAAAGTTTGGCCTCTTAAGTGGTTCATATGACCAACATTGTGACATGAGTGAATACAATCGAGGAGGACAGTTATTGGGTAACGGCAAACGCTCTCCATTGTCTAATTTTGTTATCACATCATTGTTTTTTATCCCTTGGAATGGTTTAACTCCCAACATAAGAATCTCCCATACGCAAACACCTTAAAGATATTTTGAACTGTAACAGGAGATGCACTTCCAAAGAAAAATCATAAATTTACCAAACATCCAAACATCACTGGCTGTAGTAAATCGTCTGAAATTGATAGATTCCGGTGCCATCCATTTAATAGGCAATAGGGACTTGCTCGAGTGGTAATACGATTGATCCGAAACCCAACGTGATAGTCCAAAATCTGCAAGCTACAAAATTTTAATGAATAAATAGGTATCAGGTTGTTTTTGTTTCAATAAGTTTCAAACCTTTATGCATGTTGGTGTGCTGACTAGTACATTTCTTGCTGCGATATCCCTGTGGACAAATTTCTTTGATTCTAAGTAGCTTAAAGCCGTTGAAAGTTGATAACAATACAAAAGAAGGTATCCCCTTTTTAATCTGAAAAATGAAATAAAGGAAACAAAATTTTACTTGTTTGAGCAAGATACAAGGAATACAGGTTCTTCGTAACAGCGAAGGAAATCTTGTGCTTAGGTAACATTTCCAGAAGCTACTTAATGGGCCTCATATAGAGACCAACTTAAAAGCAGTACTCCCTTCCCAGTTTAAAATAAATCACAGCTGCTTTAAAAAACAACAAAGCAACCGGCTCTGTTGGTTTTTCAGTGAGGTCCAAGAAGAGTCGAAACTCAAAAAAAGCTTTTTATGGGTCGGGAGCCCGATAAGTAAGTAATGCGTTACACAGATCATGGAGACGATAGACAAGCTGTACTTGTGAACCGCGTAGTAGCATGAACGGACGGTTGGACACACTCGCGGCCACGTTTCTACCAAAGATTCTAAGAACAAGATGAAAAGGCATGTCTAATGCATTCAAAAGATGGTTCTGAGTACAACAGTTATGCAGAAGTACGATGAACAGCTTCCAAGTGAAATATATATCTCAGAATCAAACTTACTTCTCGCTGTTTGCTTTGAGGAATGCTCGCAATTCCCCATGCCTCGCTAACTCCATGACTATCCATATGGGCGCACTGCTGCATATGCCAATCAATCGAATGATGTGAGGATGATCAAATTTTTGCATTATATCTGTTGTAAAATAAAGAAGAATAATTTAAAAAAATTATTTAGATAAGAAAACACTTAAAACTGACAAGCTTCCTGAAGGAATTTCTCTGTTTTAGCTGGATCATCATCCGCCTTGCACGTCTTCACCGCAACTTGAATAACTCCAGTCTTGTTATCATTACTGGCATTGTTACCAGTAGATGACTTATTTTCACCCTCTGGCCCATTTGTATTAGTAAAATTGTTTTTTTCTGCAGGCTTGTCTTTTATAAAATACGTTCCAATGTGTACATCTCCAAATTGTCCAACTCCAAGTATTTCGTTAAGGATTATCTGCGATCTGTCTAATTCATAATTTCGAACTGAAAAAAAAAACAACAACAAAATTACATTAATGATTTCGTTTAAGATAAATTAAAAGTAAAAAGTATACCTGCAGGCGTGGAATAATCTCCCTCTTCATCGACCAAACCAATTTCGGCATAATCATCGCTTAGTTTCGGAGTATTCTTTTGTTGATCATTTTGTTTTGTGACTGTTTTATTGGCTTTAAAATTAGTTACTAGTGACGATAGATTTGAATTGTCATTCTTTTCCTTTGACTTTGTGTTGCTGTCTTGTTTTAATGGATTGTTTGATTTATCCAATGAATTTGTCTTACTACTACTTCCAGGTGTGTTTGATCGATCCCAAAGAGATATTTCACTATTATTTACTAAACTGCAATAGCCATCAACTAAATCAGCAATACTGTCGGCAGTCTGAAAAAAAATTGGTAGAAAGTTACACTTAAGAGAATTCAAACTCTAGAATCAGTGGCGAGATTATGTGATGGAAGCCTTGGTTAATTGGTTTTCTGTGTGCCCTAGGACTTGCTAAGATCTGTGGGTGGGTCAAGTGTACGCAATAAAAGAAAAGCTAGAAGACACACTTGACGAAGATACAAAGACGAATCGTTTTGAATGTACAGCGACATCGACTTGATCAGAGGAGTCCAAATACAACGACTAAGATGGCTAGGACATGTAGAGTAGATGAACACCAGCGTTCCGGCTCGTAACTGCTAGCTATCCCCGAAAGAATTATTTTAATAAATGTATTTTTGTATCTAGCAGTCTCTCCAGGGTAGTTGGAAGATTGAATGAAACACTCAACTGGAAAACATACCAAATTGTGGAGAAATTGACGACACAAGACGCCAGGCAATAAGATAATAATAATTTTCGCAAAAGGGCCTTTAATTCGCTGTTTAGATTTAGCAATAAAATCTAGCTTCATTCTAGTCTTAGCAAAATTTAAAACACGCCTCACACGCATAGCTCTAGTCATTGGCCATGTAATTGTAGAGAATTTGACATTGTATAGAGAAATGAAATGAAATTCCATTAGGATTTTGTACTTACATTCAGTCCGATGCAGTTAATTACCAAATCTTCATCGTTGCTACTGGTTTTCATTTTAAGTTGTGTCTTAATATCTCTACAGTGGCAATTCTCCT
Source organism: Criorhina ranunculi (assembly GCA_951813785.1). Classification (NCBI taxonomy): domain Eukaryota; kingdom Metazoa; phylum Arthropoda; class Insecta; order Diptera; family Syrphidae; genus Criorhina; species Criorhina ranunculi. Next base: position 38,625,114 of record OX638383.1, on the reverse strand, counting down.
TCTTTTCTACTAAAAATTTGTCATTATTTGAAAGTGAATAGCTATTATTAGAAAGCTTTTGCGTACCTTTTATTCGATCAGTTGACAAACTTTGTTGCTGTAATGCATCATCGATTTGATTGTTGTCTTTTGGTAGAATACAAGTTGAAATATTTTCAATATTATGAAAATCGGCAACTTTAGTTAGCTTGGCTTGCGGATGAGTTAAGTAGGAGATTCCTGAAAAATAAAAGTTAACTTAAACTTGCATGTATAGGAAAAAATATATTTTGCCACTCTCACCAATATGTGGTCCAATATATAATATTCCTGAAATATTCCAAGCAGAGCTGAGTGTTACCGAAAACTGTTCTTGATCGAATGTGTACTGAGTTTGCAACAATTCAAAAAATCTAAAATTATAACAATTGTACAAGGGGAAATAGAAAAAATAAAAAAAAGATCAATTCCTACTTGAGGGTGTACTCGATTTCAGTATAATTATACACTTTCTTGTAAGCAGTTTGTATCAACTTCTTAAGATTCTTTTGTTTAGTGGTATGTATCACAGCTTTTGGTAAATAAGATTTGAATCCAACCTCTTTTTCAATATGATCTACATGGTGTTTTTTGTCTTCTGTTTTTATTACATCCCTGAAGTAGTGTCTTATTGCTAAACTGCACAATTGTATCGCTATATCGAGGTCAATTGTTGTAATGTTAGAATTAATGTAGTCTTGTTTAACCTGCAAAATAAAAATATTGAATATTAGACGTTTAACAATCTAAGATTCAAGTTACTTGATCGAAATAAAAATGGCAGGTTATTCTATCCTTTTCGTAGAGTTCTTTTATACTCTTGGGAATATAACGAACTCGGAGTTCGGCTCTCCAAACGCTATTAATATGAGTATCAACGTGTTCTGGCTTCTGTTGTTCCTTCTTTCGAGTGACCACGGTTTTTTGACTGTAAGGACATTCTGTATTCGAACACGATGGATTCGAGATACGTGCTGCAACTTGAGTCATCGGTGTGTCTCTGGATATCCAGACAACTTCTTTGGTAATAACATTACGCAAACGTAATGCGTAATATTGTGAATTTGCTTTTTGTCCTGATATAATTTTTTGTACAACTCGTTCAATGATTTGACGTGCATCGTCAGCGGTTTCATTGTACTTAATTGTACGATAGCCATTGTTAGGAAAATAAACAAACAACGTATCTGGTTGGTCTGGAAAAATTTAATTAAATAAATCTTTAACATTTTCTATACAATAGAATACTCACTACTGTTGTGTTGCATCGGACTAAAGTGAGACGAATGACATCGGTTGATACCTGAATCTGTCATTTCGATGTTCTATGGATTTACTGCTTATAACCGAGTTGTTTCAATGCCAGTTCGACAATAGACTCTTGAAAAGAAATCAATGAACCATAAATTTGTATATTAAGTATGGAAAAACAAAGTCATAAAAACATCAATGCAAAAGGAAGACAATGAAGCGCTCAGTCGTGTTTTCGAAAAAACATGTCCCCGACAAGGAGCTGATATTAGAATAGAAAGAGATCACAACATTATGGCAGCTTACATGTGCTGGTTACGGACATACTAAAAAATCCCAAGGTTTATCAACGATGTAAGGAATATTTTGCGCCAGGAGCAGAATAGAAGAGAACTGAGATGCTGTGAAAAATGTGATTGTTTCCCGAGCAGAACAATGTGATTGTTTCCCGGGAGATTGCATATATGTATCTGGAAGAGATTCGACGAGCGGTGGCAGGTTAAAGTTTGTCCAGAGAACTAAAATTCCAGCATACAGTATCGCATGAAGATAAGAGAAGAATAGGCCTTGACAGAAAAAGTAAATTTATGTTTTGTTTGACCAAGTCTAAGGAGCAGCAAGTACATTGCAAACAATTTGTAGTCATCAAAGAGATGATGAATAATTGAAGGTGACATGTCAACACCCGGTAAAAGTTACCAACTTTACATTATGGATGGAGATTTACTTCAAAGTCAAGAAGAGTGGTCCGGAACAGTAGTTTCGTTGCCACAATTAAAATGAACAAAGCGAAAAGGCGTGGGGCATTTAAAAGCTCTACAGAGCATCACGAACAACGAGACTAACCTTCTAAGACTCACTTAAACTTCTGGCAGATCCATAGGAAGCCACCTAAAAAGGAATACGTATCTTTTTACTGAAGTCAACGATTTAAGGGCTTTCGCCTTTCTAAGCTACTATCTAGAGTACTCAATTCTCGTCACTTTTTGTGTTTTTTGTTTTCACTTCTACCGTGCATCTTCGACAGTAGTTATTGTGGATAGTCCAAGTCGTTCTGTGTGAACTCTTATTGTGATAAAGATGGACTGATTTGGAGAAATGTTTTTACTTCTTCCTAGCGAAGACATTGGAATAAGACACACTTAAACTGCATATGCTTGAGCTAGAAACAAAATTTATACATATCTCACCAAGAAAATTATTAGATAGTCACTAGAAAGTAGGCTTGTTTCACGCTATTTATTAGAATTTATTAAAACCTTGCCATTGCTAATAGAAGTTCAGTTATCAACCTTTGAAAAAACATTCCTATATTGTTACAGTCTGGTTGTAAACAGATGGATAGAGTGCCTTTGAATTCTCATTAAAGAAAAAAGATAACAAAAAAGTACAACTTACTGCACAAACACTTAATCTACAACTGATAAGCGCCTTGAAGAAGTGAAAAAGCCTGGACAACAAGAGTACATCGCCCGCTGTAGACGGGAAAATCCGATTATATGCAAATCGACTATATATGTACGAATGTACGTACATTGTGTTCTTAGCGTGAAGAGAAATGATAGCAAATTTTTTTCCCACAAATTAGACATTCATAATGCTGGAGTTGACACCCATATTAAACAGGTTCTACCAGTAAATGCAAAAATCGTCCTGTAAAGTTAAAAATTAAGTTCGCAATAGTTTGTGACAAGAAAAATTTACTTATAGACTTGTAGTCCGCAAAGTGTTTTGAAATTTGAGTCTTTTTAACAGAGACAACCCACTGTTGTATTAATCCTCTTATATACACAAAACCGCATTGCATTTAAGAAACGACTTCAGTTTCATCATTCTAATTACATTAAAACTCCCACAAATAAAATATTTTGCACTCGCGCACCTGTACACACCAGAAATTAGGGATTGGCTTATACACAATCGGTAAATGGCATATTGATGGTTATAGTTTTGGCACAATTCAAGAAACTCTCTAATAGTTTGTTCACATGCAATAGAGCTCCGAGTCTAACAAGATTTTCTTTGCCTATTCAATTCCGAAAAAAATTAATTAGTTCATCAACACTAGAGTTCAAGTCTTTCTGGCAAAAAAAAAAAAAAAAACTACAAAACCCCACTTACCTCAGTAAGAATACACTACAAGTTCCCTCTCTTTACACCCTGAATATCAAATTTCTTCTCTTTTTGGAATTCCTTTTAATTTTGTACAACTATACTGTTTTTATTTTCACTTTCAGAAATTTGAATCGATAACATCATGTTGCACTTGATAAAAAAAAAAGGAAAAATATGTATGAAATTTGAAGCTGACACTTGCAAATGAATTGCATGCGATTGGGAGTCGATGAAACAGTTTTTCGTTTTAGAAATCACATCTTGCTCGCATTCGGTAGATGAATAGTTTTTTTTTTAAGTTAATTAAAATTGTAGGCGGAAACCGCTGCCATAATGTGGATTAAATAAAACTATTAGATTCGTATAAATAAATGTATTTTAAATGCGATCTGGGAGAATACAATATTCAGAGAATATAAAAAATGGGATGACAGACTATACGTGAAATGTCAATTTTTTACCCACACCCACCAACGATATGCTTTATGACGTCAGATTATGTGTCTCTACAGGAACGAGAGAAAAGAAGACGGAAAGTGGTTTTTTCCGTGCATGAAAAATATTGTTGTCTGTTCCTGTTGTGTTGTGATGTGGTAATGGAATTGAAACACGTTTGACATTTGTGGCGGTTTACCAGCGCCTCCTTTAAGTGAAACTAAGATTTTAAAAAGTAACTTTTCATTCATAAAACATGATATTAATAAATCCGAAAATCGCCTCAGCTTCCGCCACCGGTTTGTTTACATTTTACGTAACCCATCTCGTGCACATTTGAATTTTTGCCGAACATTACGGCCTGTTTCACTTATTGGAGGCACTGCACCAACGAATAAAATGAAATGCACCACGACTGCATCCGGCAGTGCTATTAGAATCAATTTGGCGTTGGCGATAGCGGAATTAAAACATTTGTGTTCTGGGTAATGGATACTAAACGTGACGTTTAGACTGTGAGTCTGTATACCACGTTCAGAAATTTACAATTACAAAAATATGACCATCTTATTCTACTTGTCAAAATATTTCAAGTCATCATCTCTTTATTTTTTAACTTCAAATTTCCTACTTGCCGAAATATACCCCACTAGGGATGTTCATACAAAAAATACATCGATGTTTTATTCGATGCAATGCATCGAAACGTCCCATCGATGCATAACGATGCATCGTTGAAAAACATCGATGATTTCGATGCATCGAATAAAAACATCGACGTAGTTGTTAAAAATATAGATTAGGCAATAAGAAAATGAGATACCATCCAAGGTTCTAAGTTAAAATAAGATTTATTAAAATTTCATTAAAATTAATTTATCATGGGTTTTAGTAAGCTTGTTATTTTGAAATTAGACATCCCATACTTCTACTACAAAGTTTTCGACAATGGCCTAGTACAATTTCATCCAAATATTCACTTTTGACAAGCAAATTAAGGGGTCAGGTTCGTAAAATTTGGATTTTTTTTTTGGATTTTGTAGGGTCTTGAGAGTCTGTAACTCAAATTTTATCATGGTCGGTCCCTTAGAACCGAAGTTACACGGCTTTTACGAGCGCACGCCGAGCCGTGCCAGAGTTGATTTTTAAGAAAAATCTGCTGCATCGCTAGGACTTGGTTTTGAGAGAAGCTCGGTTTTCTAGCTTATATCGCGCACCAATCGAATTCTGATCGATAGATTTTCAAACATTTTTTTTCCTGACTTTCCTAAAGCATGAAAGAATAGAAAAACAGAAGGGTCGAGTCATTTATTTGATTTCTGTTATGAGAAAACCGTTCCTGAAACTTTAAACGCGTTTTTCTCGAAACGTGTTTTTTTGAACTTGTGGGAATAGCCGACACCGGAGTTTTTGACCAATTTTGAAAATTGTTTGTTTGTTTTATTCTGTACGCTATCGAATGACACATGCTTTTGTGGAAATTCGAATTTTTCACAACGCTGCACACGTTTTTCGCCGATTTTTTTTTTACCGTTTTCGGACCTCAATTTTCAATACTGCACCATTTTTTCCTCGATCGGTTTTTCTCAAAAGCACATGTCATTCGATACTTCAAAACTCAATTGGAATTTTTCCTCTAGGATGTTTTTGCACCGACCTACAATTCCCATCAGTCGAGGATAATTTTTTTTCATGTGTGCAAGGATCGAGGAGGGACAGAAAAAATACACATGAAACTACATAAAATTTGTAAAACAAAAAAAAAAATAAAAATAAAATAAATAAATAGCTGCAATTGTGCCTTTGTGGCATCGAATTGAAATCATCCTTTCTTCACTGGTTTTTTACGAACCTGACCCCTTAAAAGGTCTGAATCGGTTTCTTGATTCAAATCTACCCTTACATGCGTTTATTCTTCTTATTCGTGTACAGAACTTGCTTTCATTCGATGCATCATATGAAAAAAAATCGATACATCGTTAAACATCGAAAGTATCCGATGCATCGGATTGATTCGATACATCGAATAGTAAACATCGATGTTTTCGATGTATCGATATATAATGAGCAACCCTATACCCCACCTCATCCATTTACACCACATTCTGTCTTTCTCAACAGATATGCGAGCGAACAGCTAGGTCCTCCCCACGGACGGTGGGTGAGAAATGGTTGTATAGCATTAGGAATAGTTTGAGCTAGGTCCTCCCCATGTACGGTGAGTGAGTGAAGTCAACGTAGATATCTTTGAGCTAGGTACGAGTTGTCTGCAACTGAATTTACCAACGAAAGTGGCAACGACTTCGAACGCAACACCCTCTGGCTGATTGGAAAACGTAATTCCATTTTCTCACATTACCATCAGCTAGTGACTAACAAACATAGGTAGTAGAGCAGGAGCGAAATAAAACGGGTTTCATTCCCGTGAATACTACTGAATGCCATTCCTTGTAAACACAATTCAATATCCCTCAGAGGCATTTCAGTTATTAAAGCTCTCGCACTTTTGCTCACAATTATGTTCCAGGGTAAGCTCTGTGTTCATAGTTCCCTGCGTACTCTCGTAAAAACTGCCCGGTTGACCTCACTGGGTGCACAAGTGATGCTGGCAAATGGTTAGAGGCTCATATCTCCCTGAAATAGTCTTTCCCTGCGTTACAGATCTGCTTGAGCACTTGCGAGTAGCTATCAGACAAAATTCCTATGAAGATTCGCTAGAAGGCTAACTCTTTCTAGAATTTAGCTCCAGCTCTTCCATGGCTGCCACACACATACGTACCTACTAACAAACTTGACTTACCTAACGATATGTATCTCAAGGTCTTTACGATCTGCGATGCACTTGGTCGAGTGTTTATTGTCGAGTGTTTATTTCTAAACTCAAACTGATGGGTGGGAATAAGCCTTCTTTGCTCTATAATTCTGTCTAGCTTTTTAGGAAGCAGTTTCTCGAAAAGTTTTGACAATACTGGCAAAAGTGATATTGGCCTGAATGAGGTAACTTCTAATAAAGGGTTACCTTGTTTAGGTATAACAATAATTTCTGCTATCTTCCAGTAATATGGATTATATCTTTGTGTAAAACAGACAGTATATTATAAGCTTGAGTTTTAACAGAGAAAGAAATTGAGAAGGAAGAAAGAAAAGGACAGGAAAGAAAGTTAGGGAAGAAAGTAACGACAAGAAGAAGAGATTAGATGAGAGAAGGAAGAGTTAAGGGTTGAAGAGAGAAGTGTAGTAGGACTGCATTTTTAAAGCTTGTGGCATTTTGAGATACCCCTGATGGACTGAGGCAAAGAATTCCATGGCCTTATAGCGTGAACGAAAAACAAACGTGACGAGTTTAAATAGTTAAATTGAGATATAATTTCAATTAGTGATGTTTGTGATCTTACAAAGAGGTATGGTGGAGATTAAGTTTTGATTATACGGTGAAGGTAGATACAGTTGCGCGCATTCATATATTGTTTGAGGGTACAGCCTAACAAACTTCTGGAATAAGTGGAAATGTGGTCATGTCTACGGAGCCCGTGAACGTACCGAATTACATCCTTGAAGGCTACTTGGAGTTTTCGCTGGGAGAGCAAATCAAGATCACTGTACTCAACCTCGGTATATATAATTATGGGTACGACAAGAGTTCTTACAAGTTTCCTTCAAGTCTCAATAGGGGTAAAGCTTGCAGTAAGCCAAAGCTTCCGCAGGCATCCGTAGATACGACCTATGAAAACATTGGTATGGCTGTACCCAGAAATGTTTCTGTTGATGACAGAACCGAGGCTTGTTAAGGATTCTACAAACTTCAATTGTTGGTCCGTCAAAGCCATAAATCAGGTACAAGAGAAGAATTAAATGTCTTATTAGAGAAAGGTATTAGTTGTGACTTAGCTGGGTTAAGTAACAGTCCATTTAACACCGACCAGTTTTGTATTGCCGACAAGTCTTCATTAAGCTAAAAAGTCAGTTCAGCAATAGAGTTCATAGGACGGGACATATACAGCTGGACGTCGTCAGCGTATAGGCGGACTGAAACATGTTGGCATGTTGGTCGTGTTTGAATACACAAAAGAGAATAGGACCTAGAATTGATCCCTGCTTTACACTTTGCATGATAGATCTCAGAGGTGATGATTTGTCACCAATCATAACTTTTTGTGATCTGTAGGAGAGATAGCTTGTTAAAAGCTGAACTGTCACTAAAACAAAATAAATTCTTAAGCTTCCAACATAGAATTTCATGGTTAACACTGTCAAATATGTTTGAGAAGTCAAGCAGGCAAAGCAGTGTTACGTTACCTACATAAGTTACGCCTAATATCGTCTACGATATTAATCATGGCCGAGGAGCAGCTATGATCAGATCTAAATCCAGACTGCAGACGATTTAAGAACAGATGACTGATTACTTGTTTAGCTATGAGTTTCTCAAAGACCTTGGTTAAATATGGTAAGATGCTGATGGGCCAAAAATCGCTTTTTTGGCAATCGGTATGACTTTAACCATTTTCTAGGACTGAGGGAAAGTAAATGTAATAATGGAGTGATTAATAATGTGGGTAAGGTGGCTTATGATTTCGGGTGGTATTAGCCTAATGAAGTGAATGGGCACCCCATCCACACCAGCAGAAATGGACCTAATGCCTAACACACAGTTGCCGATCCATTTCCCATCAGATGTTTTTAACGGGGGATCCTTTTTAGATGTTTGGCAGCCTTCCAAAGGGAGTAGTCTGTGACTTTGTCAGCACTTAAGTTACAAAGATATTTAGTTAAAGGACTATTTTTAAATTCACTGATACTTTTTTTTAAAGGTTTATTACCAAGTGGGTAGACAACTTTTTCCAATCACTGTACCTATAAAAATAATATTTTCTTATCAGCTAATCTCTTTACAGATTCCTAAACAAGTAACAATACCCATCATTAAAACGTTTCTCTATAAGCTTATCATGACCATGAGAAATTTAACATAATGTTCTTACAAGTTTAGCTGGCGAGAGCAAATGGTTGCCTTCATTTCAATTCACTTCAGTTGATACAAATACGTCCTATGCGTATGACGTACTCGCTGTGTTCTTAGTAACGAGTATTTTTTCCATAAAATTTAAATAATAATTTTTTATAATTTAATTTGTGTTAAATACGAGCCATTTATTAAAAAACAGAAAACGATTAATGACAATATGTCGCAACAAGATGGTGTAACTCATTTACAAAAGACTTCAACTTTAGTGTTTTATGTAAACGGCAAGAAGGTACATATAACATACCAATATTGGGTTTTCTTAAAAAATAAATGGTTTAAGTAAAAGTGAATTGACATACTCAAAACATTGCGGACTAGACCCTTTAGCCACCCCCTTGTAGAGCCAATTAAAGTGTAAAGATAAAATTTTAATTCAAAAATGTGTACCTAAAGTTTGAATTCATGTTTGTCTTAAAATAAATATTTTTTTTTAGAAAAATAAAGGGCATGCACTTACAATACCCCAGGGAGATAACAAGACAAAAATAAACTGATAACTGTAGAACAAATATTTTTAGTTAATTTGTTTTCATTATCAACGTCATCCCGTAGCCATACTTAAAATCAACAACAATAATTTGCGTTATATACATAATGTACAAGTAGTATGTGTAATTTAAATGATACAAACCGGTATTGTACAACTTTTATTGTCACTCTTTCCATGTAATGCATTCAAATCAGTCATGAATAGCATTCACTTGTTGGTGGATCGTGTTAAATAGAGCCTGACCACTATCACTCTATTGTCTATTAGAAGTCCCACATAGAGAGATAAATTGAAGTTATGCGTGCATTGCATTCCATAATGTTTGTTATGACAAAGTTTGCCACTATCAGGCGGCTTCGAAAGGGGATTTACCATTCTTAATTATCAATCCATTTTGAAAAGTTATGAGATAGAGTTTATTTTTTTTAACAGTTAATGCAAGTCATTCGTCAATGCGTTTATTTCTTGTGACTAATTAGCCTATTGTGACACTCTCATTATCACCCATGTGACCAGAAGTGGCAGTAAACCTTGGTAGATGTGCAAATTCTACTCTCCGAACCTCTCCGCAGTTCCTTCATGGCCTCGATTCCTTGCTTCACGTGTGTACAGTGTTGTGCAAATTAATTGGGACGAGATGATTTTTAAAAACACTTTGGAATAGTAATTAATATGTCCACCATTAAAAATATATTTTAACTCTGTTTTACTTGTTGAAGATATTACTTACTTACTTATCAGGCCAGCGACCCTTGGAAGGTCTGAGCCTGAACTTTCCATCCTTTACGGTCCCGGGCACGCTGCTTTATCTTTACTAGACCAAGGTTCCTGGCATCTACAAATATCACGCATTCTATCCGAGATCTGGCCTAATGCGCTCAACAAAGAAAAAAAAAAACGGGTCGAACAGTGTCAGAACCAGCCGTTCTCGTGGTCGCGGAAGTAATCCCCATCAACCTTCTGGCGACTGAGAAAAAAATGTCTGCACGGAATGGGAAAACAACGAGTCTAGCGTGTCAGTATGGCCATTCGACTCAAGACATCGGTGAACACAGATTTTTCGCATGCAACAGCTCTCGAAACTGAATCTTTCATAGTTGGACTTAAAAGTCCAGCTCATAAAGGTAGTATTGCCAAAATGATTTATAAAATGTCCACCTTGGTGAATGACTGTAATTTACCAACGGAGTTTGTATGCCAAAAGTTAAAACAACTGATAAAGCTCGTCTGAATATTTGATGTTAGTCTTTTCCTTGGGGTAAAAGTTCGTATGCCTTCAATTTAAGCCAAATATTCTTCTGTTCTCAGCGTCCAAAATTAGTGCTTAGCAATTTATTTCAGTTCTATCGGACAGACGTTCGCCAGGTCGAACTTACAAAGAGTAAAGAGACCGGCTGGGTATTGATATACCGGATTGTGCTGCATTTTTGTCGCTTATTTATTGGAAGTTCGGATCTCGTAGAATAAGTTAGGCATTCAGATGCCAATTGACTTTCAATGGTACAAAGCGAGAAGGATGTGAAATTATAAAATATCTGCCGATGCAAAGCTTTTTTAATCTTGTTGACGTATACCATTGAAAAATTCCTGATTTCAGAAAGCGAACTACTCTACATAGTCTCCTACAGGTCACGACTTAATGGGCTTTAAAAAGCATAGGGCTTATTTACAATTTCTTTAAAAAAAAAAAAACATAAAATATTGTTCCCTCTTTGTTTTATAGGTCTGCGATTCCAATCCCGATCCGGAATGCACACTGTTAAGCTATCTAAGGGAAAAACTCCATCTTTGCGGAACCAAATTAGGTTGTGGAGAAGGAGGATGTGGCGCTTGCACGGTTATGATTTCCAAATACGATCGCACTACCAAGAAAATTATAAATATCGCAGCAAATGCATGCCTCACACCTGTATGCTCCATGCATGGTCAAGCTGTGACCACAATTGAAGGAATTGGAAGTACTCAAACTCGTCTCCATCCTGTGCAGGAACGTATAGCTAAATCTCATGGATCACAATGTGGTTTTTGTACACCGGGAATCGTCATGTCAATGTATGCACTACTCAGAACGTCATCGGAGCTATCAATGCACGACTTAGAGGTGGCATTTCAAGGTAACTTGTGTCGTTGCACAGGGTATCGACCAATCCTTGAGGGATATAAAACGTTTACCAAAGAATTCAGCTGTGCCATGGGTGATAAGTGTTGCAAAGTTAATGGAGGCAAAACAAATGGAAACAAAGATAATGGACACATAGGAAATGGGAACACCAATGGAAATATCGAATCGACTCTCATTCAGAAGTCCGAATTCATGCCCTATGATCCAAGTCAAGAACCGATTTTTCCACCCGAACTCCAAATGTCTGATGAGCTTGATCAGCAAAACTTGTTATTTGTTAGCGATAGAGTTCAATGGTATCGACCAACTAGTCTACATGAGTTACTTAGTCTTAAAGACAAGTATCCTGAAGCCAAGATAGTTGTGGGCAACACTGAGATTGGAATTGAGATTAAAATAAAAAATTTACTATATTCAGTTATGATTAACCCTCTTAGGGTCGATGAGATGACCAAGATTAAAGTGAACTCGGGAGGAATATATTTTGGTGCGGCTGTGAGTCTGACCGAGATTGAAGATGTTCTGAGACAGCAAATTGCTGTGAAAAGTAAGTCTGAGACTAGATTTTTCAAATGTGCATTGGAAATGTTTCACTACTTCGCCGGAAAGCAAATACGTAATGTGGCGTCACTGGGCGGCAATATAATGACTTCGAGTCCCATATCCGACATGAATCCAGTATTGGCGGCTGGTGGAGTTGAACTCATTGTGGGATCGTTGAAAGAAAAGTATACGCGAAAAATTTGTATGGAACATGGTTTTTTCACGACTTACCGAAAGAATAAGATTGAACCTTATGAAGTTCTGCTGGGCGTCCAGTTTCCAAAAACTAGTGAAAATCAGTTCGTAAAGGCCTACAAACAAGCCAGGAGGAGGGAAGATGATATAGCGATCGTTACTGCGGCAATTAATGTTACTTTTAAGCGAAAGACTAATGTTATTGAAAAGATAAGCATGGCGTTTGGAGGCATGGCTCCAACAACTGTTCTAGCTCCAGAAACATCCGCTCTTATGGTCAATCAGAAGTGGGACCAGTCTTTGATCGACAAAGTCACTGAAAGTCTGTGCAAGGAACTACCATTGTCCGCCAGTGCTCCTGGTGGTATGATTTCGTACAGACGCTCACTGGTCATAAGTCTCTTTTACAAAGTTTTCCTAGCTATAAGTGACGAACTTGTGAAAAAAAAAATAACAACTGACGTCATTGCAGCCGAAGAAAAGAGTGGCGCAAGCATTTTTCAATCGCAACCGTTGAAAAGTACTCAACTGTTTGAAAAAGTCTCTTCTGCTCAATCTAAAACCGATCCAATTGGCCGTCCTAAAATTCATGTGGCTAGTCTAAAACAAGCAACAGGAGAAGCAATGTATTGCGATGACATTCCAAGAATGGATAACGAATTATATTTAGCCTTGGTGTTGAGTACTAAAGCTCATGCGGAGATCGTCAGCATAGATGCCTCAGATGCATTAAATCTAAAAGGAGTCCATGCATTCTTTTCCAGCAAAGATCTTACAGAGGACGAAAACTTAATCGGCCCAGTATTTCATGATGAACAAGTATTTGCATCGAAAATTTACTGTCAAGGTCAAGTTGTAGGAGCTGTTGTAGCCGATAACCAAACCATAGCCCAAAGAGCAGCAAAACTAGTCAAAATCGAGTACAAGGACATCTCACCGATCATAATTACAATTGAGGATGCTATCAAGAACAAATCATATTTCCCAAATTATCCAAAAATTATCACAGAGGGTGATGTAGATGAAGCTTTTAGAACGGCAGATCATGTTATAGAAGGTACCTGTCGGATGGGTGGACAAGAACACTTTTATTTGGAGACTCATGCTGCATTGGCAGTGCCACGTGATAGTGATGAGCTAGAGCTTTTCAGTTCAACTCAACATCCAACGGAGATACAGAAAATTGTTGCTCATGTGCTCTCAATACCGATGTCACATGTATTGTGCAGAGCGAAAAGGTTAGGTGGTGGATTTGGTGGCAAGGAATCGAGGGCACTTTCAACTGCTGTGCCAGTTGCATTGGCTGCTTATAAACTTCGAAGACCGGTTCGAATAATGTTAAACAGGGACGAGGACATGATGATTACTGGTACGAGGCATCCGTTTTTATTCAAATACAAAGTTGCCTGCACCAAAGATGGCCGACTTACAGGATGTGACATTCAGTGCTACAACAATGGTGGACACTCCATGGATCTGTCATTTTCTGTAAGTAAATTAATTAAGTTTTTTGTTTAAACATTTTTTTAACATAAGCACGAAAACATTTTATACTGCTATAAGTCGAGGACATTTGATACTGAGGTTCCTATAATTATCAGTCGTGTTTCCGGTGCGGGACATGTCAGAAGAATATACAGAGATCTCTCAGCATTCTGTAGGTGTAGTCAAGAGAGATGTGGGGCTCGCCGTTGGAGGCGAAAGTTATTCGAAAGTTTTTTTTACCAGAAACTTGGTTCTTCTTAAGTACCAATCTTAAGAAGAACCAAGTTTCTGGTAGGGATAGAAAGAGAGAACAATAAGTATAAATTTGATGCCATTCTATTCTTGAGTAGTCAAACAAATTTATGGCCCTCTATGGTTGGATTAGGTTAAAGTGGCAGCCAGCTGTTACCAGGACACTTAGACCAGTGATAGGTCTATTGTGATTCCACATAGGTCCGGAAAGATCTCCTTACCTACTCGTTGAACCAATTGGAGCTTCTTATGAAGCGAAGAAAGTTTCTGCCATCAGTATTTATCAGATCGCCGTCATTAAAGTAGAATTCTCCTAAATTGAGCCTTCTTTTGCGGGAGAGAGCTGAGCAGCTACAAAGAAGGTGAATAGTTTCCTTCTTCTCTTCGTCCATTCGGCCTTTTTCTACAAAAATCGTTTGAATGTAGGTACGCCAAGAATTGTTGTATGATTGCCTATTAGACGGTGTCTCGGGATGATTACGGATCTGAAATACGATCTGTTGAGGGAAATTAAATTCTTATAGCGTTTCGGATTCAACCGTGATATACCGAGTTATACAACTCGATAGCATCCAGCTTCACAAAGGTGAATATTGAATTGTTCCGCCATCTCTACGAGAGATGATCGGCAATCTAGAACTACTTGCGAATTTGAAGAGAATGATGCCAGGGACCTGATTAACTATCCGAAAAGATACGTATATCTGTGGAAGACATCACGTTTTTCTTTAGCCAGGATAAGACTTCTTTAATCGTCAGTATTTCCGCCTGGAACATGCTGCAATGATTTGGGAGACGAAAAGAGAGGCTGAGATAGCCCTCTAAGCTAGTAGCTTTTACTGATTCTACACAAAGTCTCTTAATCATTAAAGCAGTTAACAGCGTCAGTTAACGAAAGCTGTTTAATTTTATATGTCTTCTATGGGTTGAAATCTAGTGCTGAAAGACCCAGCTAGATTTGAGAGCATCATAATAGTTCTGATTTCATTGTAACAAAACCAAGCGATTTGTGGGCGAGTTTTCCTCGTTTGTTTGCCTTAAGTTAGGTTAGGTTAGGTGGCTGCTCCCACTAAGCAGGAGCATACATAGATCAGAGTGTAGGTCCATTGCGATACCACGAAAAGTACCGGATTATCGGCAACAGGAAGCTTGCATAATATATTTCCTTGTTCCAAGGAAGAAGCTATGGGTAACTGTATGCTGCAGGCACTTTCCTGTACCGCACTATTGGCAGAACCATTTAGACCCACAGACAAAGCTCTTTATTCTGAGAATATCGAGCTTGGCTAGATCGCTCAGGTCGTCGTTGTAAAATTCTTCTAGAGTCTGCCTTCTTGGTCTTGAAAAGGCAGAGCTGGTACAAAGAAGGTGGGCGATCGTTTCCTCCTCCTCGTCGTTTCTACAGCTACAGCTACAGAAATCATTGGAAGGGGCACCCAGTCCAGCGGCGCATCTGCCTATCAAACCCTGTGAGGTGTCTCACAGGTATAATACCTATAGATCTCCGATTTATAGACAAAAGTCCTGTTCACTTCAGATCGAGGTTAGGCCAGATATTATTCCACCTCCTATGAGCCATTCTTCTAGCTTCGTTATCGAGGCGTGATTTTACCGATGACTTGCTTTAAATGAATTCAAGAAGCGATCTTTGTTTGGGGACGCTATGAAGTAAAGAAGAATATGAACAGAATGAATTTAAGTGATTGCATTGACATTGTATTACATACTTCCTTTGCAGCTTTCGAGTCTCCTCTACATGTCATCTTGAAAAGGAGCTTGTAAATACAATGTATAGGTACTAATGGCGCATATTATTTTTTTTTAGGTATTAGACCGAGCTATGTACCATTTTGAGAACTGTTACAATATTCCCAATGTAAGAGTTTCGGGCTGGGTTTGTAAAACAAATTTGCCATCCAACACAGCATTTAGAGGATTTGGCGGACCACAAGGAATGTTTGCCGGCGAGCAAATCATTCGTGACGTAGCAAGAGCTACTGGAAAGGATTACACGGAAGTTATGGAGTTGAATTTCTATAAAGACGGTGACAAGACGTTTTACAAACAAAAAATTGAGATCTGTCCCATCAAAAGGTATTTATCATTGTTGAACTTTTTAATAAGCTTACGATACAAAACTACTCTTATTACAAAAGGTGTTTCACGGAGTGCATGTCCCAGTCGAACTTCTTTAAACAACGTGCTGAAGTTGAGAAATTCAATCGAGAGCATCGGTGGCGAAAACGTGGTATATCAGTGGTGCCCACAAAATATGGCATAGCTTTTGGTGTGCCACATCTTAACCAAGCCGGTGCTTTAGTCAACATATACATAGATGGTTCTGTTCTTCTTTCCCATGGTGGCATCGAAATTGGTCAAGGCTTGCATACAAAAATGATACAAGTCGCTTCACGAGCCTTAGGCATACCATCGGAATTGATACACATTTCAGAAACAGCAACTGACAAAGTACCAAATACATCACCCACGGCAGCAAGTGTTGGTTCCGATCTGAACGGAATGGCTGTCTTGGAGGCTTGTGAGAAACTCAATGCACGTTTAGAACCATATAAAAAAGAATTTCCGGAACTTACATGGAAGGAATTGATCAATAAACTTTATTTCGATCGTGTGAGTTTATCTGCAAACGGGTATTATAAAACTCCCGGTCTAGGGCTGGATCCTACTACAGGAGAAATGAAAATATTTAATTACTTCACCAATGGCGTTGGTGTATCGGTAGTAGAAATCGATTGTTTGACTGGTGACCATCAAGTTATTAAAACTGACATCGTAATGGATATTGGCTCGAGCTTGAACCCAGCTATAGATATTGGACAAATTGAAGGAGCTTTTATGCAAGGCTATGGACTTTTTGTTTTAGAAGAATTGGTATATTCTCCAACTGGGACGCTGTACTCAAGAGGTCCTGGGATGTATAAATTACCTGGTTTTGGTGATATTCCTGGAGAATTGAATGTCAGTTTGCTGACCGGTGCACCTAATCCAAGAGCGGTATATTCATCAAAGGTTAGTATAGACTAGTATTTTTATTGACTTTTTATCACTAGTTGGCTGACTATTTGGTGTTTAGTTTCTGATCCATGTTTCAGCATAAAACCCAAAACACTTTAGAAAAAATCAAAAGACTAGGGTTTCTTTAGAACTATTGGTGCCATTGACTCTTGTTCAACTACTGCTCTGGAAGCGATTCTTCTTCTGTAAGGAAATCTTCCGTGTAATGTGACCTTTCGTATAACTTCAAATTTGGTCACTACTTCCTAGCTCGGCGCTGCTTATCACGAATATATACACAACACAACGTTTAAGAAGTAGTCAGTCAGTTATGTGAAAACACAAAAGATGAGCACTGACTTCACCTAGAAGACCAAGAGACTGTGCGATTGTGCCATCGTTTGCACCAGACTTTTAAATTTTTGCCAAAGCAAATCAGAGTTTGCATCAAGTTTAGTAGAGCCCAATTGATGGTTCAAATATTTTTTAGTTTTTCGTTACTAAATACCTACTCTTTTTCTAAAATCCTTTGTATGCCTATAATACCTGCTTAATTCCAGGCCGTTGGTGAACCACCGTTATTTATTGGATGCAGCGTTTTCTTTGCAATTAAAGAAGCTATATCAGCTGCTCGACAACAATATGGAATTGATCCTAACTTTGAACTTATATCACCAGCTACTTCGGCTCGTATAAGAATGGCCTGCCAAGACAGGTTTACAAAACTTGTAAGTTCAATGATGAATTTCACAATTAATAAGGGTTCTACTATGTTTTTGGTTTTTTTGTTTTGTCAGATTGATGAGCCTAAAGCTGGGACGTACACCGCTTGGAATGTGATGCCGTAAATGACTAAAGTATCGTGGAGAAAAACATGTACACAAATCACTTATGCATATAAGAAAAAAACATAGAGAATTAAATGTTTTGATTTTGTTGTATAAACTGTTAACTAACATTTTTTGTTCTCACTAAAACCGAGTTTTATCTTTCCGCGTATAGCTTATAGTTGTACTTTTATGAATAGGACTTACTTTTGTGAAGAATTCCCAAATCCAGAGTATATAGAGAACACTTGAGAAAGAGATCTACGTTTGGACGTCACAAATGCAAGTATCTGTGTCGCATCTGTGCAGCCGATACCGTCATAGGCCGTCACTGTCAAAAACAAACAAAAGTTGTTTTGTAATGAGTGCACATGACAGAAAAGTAACTGAGAGACAGGGTTAGGTTGTAGGGGTGGTTGCATTTGTGTACAACCTCATTCGGATCTTAATGGATCCATTGTGTTCCCCGATGAATTGAGGGACAACATCAACCCCACCTTCTCAGACTGAGTAGAGTGCCTGCTCAAAACGAGACACAAGCTCAGACATGGGAGACTGCCATGTTCACGCTTTGGCCTCAAGGAGAACCCCGCAAGGAGGGGTCCTATCATCCTTCTATGGATTCTAGTTCCTAATGACATTTAAATAAAACTAATGCATAACGAGGTCCAAGTCGTCGCTTACGCCGACGATGTTGTCATCCTTGCAAACGAAAAATTCATGTACACCATCACCGAACTATTACAGTCAGCCCTGAATACCTTGAACAATTGGGCTAAAGAATGTGGACTGAACCCCCCAAAAAACAGAGGTAGTTATCTTCATGAACAAAAGAACAATTCTTATGTTTGGGCCATTAAGACTCGAGAGGACCTCCCTCTAAGTCTCAGAAAGGGCGAGATACCTGAGATCCTAAACCCGCGATCGGCCACTGTCAGGTCCATCCCGACGTATGGGTGCTTAATCTGGTGGCCAGCATCAGAGAAAACAACAAATCTCAAGAAGCTTTATAAAAAAACCACGAATAGCATATAAAGACACCACTGACGTTATCAGAACCACTCCAATTGCAGTCCTGGAAACTTTTCTCGCCCTGATTTGATTAGACCTCTATCTAAAGGAAACCGCTACGAAAAGTACTCTACGTTTAAGATAATCCAATCTTTGAAAAGCGGGCGATATGGGCCATCGAAAGATAGCAAGTTGGGCAAAACTAAAAATTGACTCGGACTACCTCACACCATCTTCTAATGTCAACCTTTAGCATTAAAACAATCATCCCCTCAAGAGATAATTTGGCTAGAGGAAAGGCCATCAACATTAATAAAATTTCGATTTTCACGGACAGGTCAAAAGCCGAAGAAGGAGTAGACTTCCGAACCATGACAATGTGTTCCAAGAGGAAGTCCTAGCCATCGCTGACGTAGCCCAAGAACTATAAATGAACCTAGTCTCTAGGAAAACCATTGACATTCAAGCTGCTTTAAAGCTTTTTCATCCGCAGTAGTAAAGTCAAAACCCTCACCGCGAACTAATATGTAACACTCTGGTGGGTCCTGGGACACAAAGGTATCCACGGGAATGAAATGGCGCATGAGTTAGCCGGGAAGGGCTTGGAACAGGACCTATCACTGTTCGACCACTCCGTAATGCCCTCCTAGCACTCGCCAAATCTAGCATTGCACATGACTTCCAAAGACAAGCTGACGAGTGATGGAGCACACTCTCATTATGCCACATATCCAGAAAAACGGGACACATTCTAGAGCTAAACAGATCAAACGATCGTAATCACACTCACTCAGACCTTTCTTTTCTTTTCGTCTTTTCACCTGGATATTCCACGTCAAAGGAACACAAGGGATCCAGCCACCTCTTGAACCTAGGTAGGTAGGTAGGTAGAAGTGGCTGAAACTGGTAAGGCTGCCAGAGACACAAGTAGCGCGGATGCGCCATTTTGATATCACAACTCACGTGACCTGGGTGTTAATGGGCGTAGCTATGAGTGTAGTTTTTCAGATCCATTCTGTGGAGTTAAGAAAATTGATAATAGGCGTTTTTCTTTTTTAGTTCAGAGCCTGAGTTGTCAAAAAAAAAATCGTATTTCTTTTTTAGCTCAGACACATCAGAGCTCCGAATTCGTTTTTCTTTTTTCGTTCAGATCATGCTCAGAGCGCACTCTATGAGCTCAGAATAATTTGACTGAGCATTCAGAGTAAAAAGCTGTGCGCAGCCATTTTTCGCATTTGACAGGAGGGAAAACAAAGGAAAGAAAATAAATGACGGCTAAGTGCTCAAGTGTGTTTCATAAACAAATCAGAGCGCTCTGAGCATGCTCAGTTCAGAGCACGCTCGATGTGATCGAGCTCTGTTCAGAGCTCTGCTCTGAACTAAAAAAGAAAAACACTTAATGTTGCAAAATTTGATGTTAGAAATCTCAGATAGTTCCTTAAAAAAGGGTTTTCCGAGAGTGCGCTGCCTGGCTCTGGCAAGTGCCGGGCAGACACAGAGAAAGTGGAATAGCGTTTCCTTTTCTTGTGAACTGTCGCAACTACGGCAGAGGGGGTTGAACGGGATGCCTTACTTGGCAGCCTACCTTGAACCTACCTACCCTTCTTCTATATCCAACAAATGGAAAACGCAAAGATACATTAAGATTTAAGAATCTCAATCAAACACCCCTTTTCAGCAATACATAGTTGTAAATAAATAGACGCACTGAACCTCGTGTAAACGTCGTTAGAACACTATCGATTCATAAGCTGGCAGTGCATACATCGCCGTGTATGGCCCGCCTAAGAAAACGCACCTATGAATTTTTGACATTTCCTCTGATTTCTACATTGTTTTGTGCTCTTCCATATCTTCTATTTTATGTGTCAGTTTACAGAAATTTATTGAAAATTTTATTGAAAATTTCAAGAAAACAAAAATCTAGTTTGTATCGACAAACTCCTGTTTGTGTCAAAGGTGTGTACAATTTATGTTCATTAACTTTTAAAGTTAAAATTGTATGTTTACAATGAATAAATCAAGTAATTCGTTTTGTACGTGTACTTTCTTTCGGCCAAATAAACAATTTGTACACATTATTTCGGGTGTCCAATAATGTTTTGTATATTTGTCGTGTAAATTATTAAATGTTTCTTTTGGAGTTTGTAAAATTGAAACTTATAAAAATGACTAGATTAAGTTTTTTTCTTTTTTTTTTTTTCGTTTGCTCATGTGTACAGTGTACAGTGTACCCTTCCATTTTATCCACATAATATTGATTTTGTATATAACCGCTGGGGCATTTCCTAGTGCTATGCCACTTATGCCGTCTGCTAGGCGCATACACCATTTACGTTTTTTTTTTTTTGTTTTATTCTTTTTTTTTAATGTACATATGTATTTATGTAGCCACTAGAGCTTTAAAATTTTCTAAAGATGTGTACATATTCCGGTATCAATAAAAAAGAAAATTGTTGGATTTTGATTTAAGTTACGGGTGCATTTGTGATGAGAAAAAGCATACAAAATGGCGTTTGCATCTTATTTACTCTTTGCATACTTTATGTGATGCTTTTCCCTGAGCATCTCTTGCTCCTTTTCATTGCGCATTGAGGATTCCTGATTTTTTATTTATTTCAACAGGATGTGCAATGCGGCTTTCGTACAACCGGACCGGCCAGTTATTCACTCGCACAATGTTGTTTGAGAGGACATGCGATCCTGTCTACACAGTTGTTTTTGGTTTTTCAAGAAGGCATAAGATCGAGTTCCTTTGAGGGGAACTTAGTATGAGATTCATGTTTCCCTGTTAAGTGCCATTCGGTCTTTATATGAAAACTGTGTTCGGCTAAATGGCGTTAAAACAATGCTCGTCATTGTGGGCGTTAGACTGCATCAGTAGTGCGTTTTGTTAGCTCTCCTTTTCATCGGGATCAGTTCCTTCGCGAATGATTTGGTCATCGTTGGGTCCTCCCAAACCGAATGAAGGTAATCGTAAACAAATCGGATATGATGGTTGTGTCCAGAGTGCTGAGTGCACTCTGAATGTCGAAAACAGAAAGAGAAGGTACAGAATCTCTGGATCCTAGTTACCAGTAATAGAAGGCGCAGTAATCAATTTTGAGAGGGCTTAGTCGACTTGTTATTGGGAAGGCCGTCGTTCCAACTGCCGAAATGAAATTATTTCGTATCTCGTAGGGATCGAGTGGAAAATACCAGAATACGCAAGGAAATCAGCGACCAGCTTCTTCTGGTCCGATGGTTTGACCACGTAGGGCGTATGCCGCCAAAACGGCTTTCAGGACATGCTATGCCATGATAGATATAGAATGAAAAAATTGGCGTTGCCCATATCAATACCTCTGCCACGTTTTGGTATGTCTTCAATAGTGTACGTGGACAGGAAATGTACCTAAGGTTGGATGAAAGCGCTTGCGTTTATTACATGTCACTTACTACTGAGTCACGACCAACAAAGGCTACACCACTGATATCTGCGCCAGTGCCATCATGTGAAACATAGGTAGACAAAGTCCAGCTCTTAAAAACTGAAATCCCAAAGTTGAAACCACTACAGACTTTCACATTCCTTATAGCAATAGAATTGGAAGAGGTGTCATAACTCAAGAATCTCATGAAATAACACGAGATCGAGGGAGCACAATAATAACTCTCTAAAAGTGGAAGTACATTCACACCCTCTTGTAGACAATGGTGGTCGGATCTCTGCAATGCATTACAACTCTCCTCAACTCATTCCTGAATTCTGGTAGACTAAACGTAAAAGCACGTCCGAATTTTCCTTGAGTTGTTGGATCGAGTACAAGACGTGCATCATTTTTCTCAGCCTGGAGACCTCAAAGGTATTATTCTCCAGCAAATTGCTTATCTATTCGAAGGTTTGTAACAAGGGGGGACTACACCATTCAGGTTTCGCTCTTAAATTCATAGTCCTCCACTTGAAATCAAACTTTAAATGCTATTGCTAGCTCCGTCGACGTTCATGCTTTTTACTTGTCCCTTGAAGGTGTACTAACTGTAGAAGTAATCTTTCTCGTTCAATCATTTAACCTTGACACTTACGCATTTTATTTGTTTCTTTATCTTTTATTCTAGGATTATAACCGTTGACAACGCAGAAGGCGCGGCACAATTCTAACCCAGTTCAGCAAGGGCTTGAGTATTAACGAAGTACAATAGACATGATTGGTATAAATCGAAGGGGTGTTGGTTCTGGTCCACCAATTAATACATCCTCAGCAATGGATGATGCTCCCGGCAATTGGAAAACGGGTACTCCAAGCGATAACCAAAACATGATTGGAAATGCAGGCGGTTCTGGAGGAAATCCAGATGGACAGGGGGGTGTCAATACTGGGGGATTTTCTCAAGGAGGACCGTATGGTGGTGGTGGTGGTCCAATATTTCCACAAACTGGGCAATCATCTCCGGCAGGAAATCAATCTATGAGCGCGTATCAAGGTGGACCTCAACCCGGTTCCAATACACCACAATATACAGCTTCACCGGCTCCATCTGGTTCGTCAACGCCTGGTCCTGGTCCACCTCAGAATATTGGAGCTGTTAACTTTTCACAGCCTCCAAATGCAGGAGGTGCTTCTTTCAATGGTCCAGCTGGTGGCGGTGGAGCCTTTGGCTCACCATCTTCTGGAGGTGCGCCACAATTTGGCAGACCAGGAAGTTCTGGCCCGTCGTTCAGTGGAGGACCTAATGCCCCTGGTGGACATTTTGGTTCACCTGGAGTTTCCGTGGGCTTTGGAGGACAATTTGGTGCTATGCCTGCGGGTTCGCCCTTTGGACACGGCCCGGGACACCCAATGCTTGGTGGCTCACAGCAAATGGAACGAATGGATGCTGGTCTGCGAAGGCACAATTCATATTTTAGTCATACGGAACACAGGGTGTTTGAGTTAAATAAACGTCTTCAACAAAGGACAGAAGAAAGTGACAATTGCTGGTGGGATTCATTCACCACGGAATTCTTTGAGGACGATGCCAAACTGACCATTTTGTTTTGTCTTGAGGATGGCCCCAAGCGATACACAATTGGCCGAACGCTTATTCCGCGATTTTTCCGCAGCATATTCGAAGGCGGTGTATCCGATCTCTATTTTCAATTGAAACACGCAAAGGAATCCTTTCACAACACCTCGATTACCCTGGACTGTGATCAATGTACAGTTACTACGCAGCATGGGAAACCCTTCTACACAAAAGTGTGTGCCGATGCCAGACTTATCCTCGAGTTTATATACGACGATTATATGCGTATCAAATCGTGGCATATGACTATTAAAGGACATCGAGAGTTGATTCCTCGTACAGTAATTGGTACGTCGCTACCACCAGATCCAATGGTCTTAGATCAAATAACAAAAAACATTACAAGAATGGGTATAACGAATTCTACGTTAAACTACCTCCGGCTGTGTGTTATTCTGGAGCCAATGCAAGAGCTTATGTCACGACACAAAGCTTATGCTTTGAGTCCTCGTGACTGTCTAAAGACTACTTTATTTCAAAAATGGCAACGAATGGTCGCGCCACCTGGGAAAAAAGACCCCCAACGACCAGCAAATAAACGACGCAAACGTAAGGGTTCCAATTCTGGAGGTGCAACCGGCAGCAATACACCGCCCGTTACAAGTCAAAAACGATCTCCATCGGGGCCAAACTTCTCATTAGCGTCACAAGACGTTATGGTCGTGGGTGAGCCAACTCTCATGGGTGGCGAATTCGGCGAAGAAGACGAACGCTTAATAACTCGTTTAGAGAACACGCAATACGATGCGACTGTCGCATTGGATCATGAGAATCATCCTGCATTTGGGCATGCAGATTCACCGATGGCCGGAAACAATCCATGGAATCTCGAGCGATCAGGTGGGGTGCCTCCAAGTCCCAGCGGTGTTCCAGTTGTTCAACAAGGCACCTCTTCCAACAACGATGTGGACAAGAAAAGCCCCGTGGTATCGCAGTGACGAATAGAAAACCGATAACTTACAAATCAACTTCGGGTCTTTGACTTTGTGTAAGATTACTTTTACTCGTAAATAGAATACACCTATAAAACTTTTAATATTTCCCTAAAAACCAGTTTATATTATAGGTAGGGAATTATTTATTTTCATAATGGCATATGTACAAACTTCTGTGTAATAATTTTTTTTTTAAATGTCTTACAATATATTGCAAAATAATCACTGTTAATAGTTACTTAGGAATTATATTTTTAATTTAACTGTAATTAAATGTGTTAAATTAAAGTTTTGTAATGTTTTACTGATGCTCGAATAAAAGTTTTATGGCGGGCAGTCGAGAAATCAAAGTAGTAAGGATTTCAAACACACCGATCATGCCGCAACAGCCTCTAGTCAGCGGTTTGACACACATTCTTCACAGATTCATACTAGGGGAAAGGGCTAAGAGTGGTCTTTATTTGGAAAGCAGGAGAACAAAGTCACAATAAGTCCATCTTCGTATATGTACTCATGAAGCTCTAGGCAAGGGAACGAAAAAATGTGAGAATTCACATTCTTGACTGATGGCTTACAAATTGAGTTAGGTACAACCAAAGGTATCTGCACAAATGTTAGTGTTTTTTTGAACTACTGAATGCTTGCAATGTTCGCCAAGCAGAAATAAGAATTTGGCAAGGAGTAGAGAGATAAACAAATTCCCCTCATCAGAAGTAACCATCTGCTGGCGTGCGCAGACGATATCGACATCGCCCGTTTCCAGGATGCCATTATTGACTCCTTTACGGTGATTTAAGAGCAAGCCCAAGTTGGTGAGTTGGTCCCACGATGAATGAGGATAAAACAAAGTGTATGCTGTCGACCAAAAACCGATCCGTTGAACACCGCCTAGGACAGATCCTAACAATTGCTAGCTATTATTTTGACGTAGTGAAGGAGTTTATCTACCTCGAGGCAAGTATATACTCCACAAACGACACCCTTGTGGAGATTCGACGAAGGATAACCTTAGGCAACCGCTGTTACTTCGGTTTGTCCAAATAACTAGGATCCAAAATATTAATTCGGATACCCAAATTCATACTCTACAAAACCCTGATCTTGCCAGTCTTGCTTTTTGGAGCTGAATGCTGGACGATAAGTAAGACAGGGAAACAGATCTTGGAATCCTTCGAAAGAAAAATGATGCGTCGTATATTTGGTCCTGGGGTTGGGGTATGTGAAATTTGAAACGCAATTCATAAAATCCATACAAAATTTCCGCTTTCGAACGACTCGAACTTTATAATCGAGTAGGGGCCCTGTCTGCGAGGAGGGCGAATGAAGGCGTAGAACTGTATAAAGATGTGGATGTAGTGCAGAAAGCAAAGGTCCTACGACTTCACTGGCTCAGCCATATCGAGCGAATGAACGAGCATGCTCCAGCTAAGAGAATCTTCGAATCCCAGCCATCTGGTTCACGAAGAAAAGGAAGACATAACTTCTGGTTTAAAAATCAGGCAATCGCGGACGCCAGAAACCTTGGTCTAGTAGACTGGAAGCAGCGTGTCCGGTATCTTGAAGGATGGAAAGCGGCATGAGTTCAGGCTTAGACCCTTCAAGGGTCATTGGCTTTGCTTACAAATGCAAGCAGATCTGTGGAAGTTCTCTGATCGCACAGTCGACATAAACTACTTTATTTACTAACATTTAACAAGCGACTTTAGTAAAACGATGTAGCAATGCTTACCGTGGACAGACCGGTTTGATGTAATAATCATCCCCCTACCACATTTCTCCTTACAAAAATCTTACATGAGAACCACTTACACCACACAAGGACTTTAAGTAACGAAGCTAGAAGAAGGTAATTGCATCATAGATCCACTATTCAGAACTTAGAAATATGCAAGTAGGTTAGTCAACCACTTCATGCTGAATACATATCAAACTAGTATAGATTGTAATGCAGTGTAAACTTTGTGAGCATTCCGGGTCATCCATCACCATAGATTGCGAGCTGCACTCCACCAAATCATGCACTGGCGCTTGAAGGCTTCTACGCATTCCTGATCCCCCTTTGCTCCTGGAACATAAATGAGCGGAAAATCTATAAAAATTGCATCTAAAAAAAAATAAATAAAATTTGTATGGACATTTAACACCACAGTTTTTTTTCTGAAGGTTTGATGTTTATTCAGCGTACTGAGGTTCATGTTTCAAAATTGTTGAATAAAGCTAATAAAGCACGCGACTGCGTACGAATTTTTCCTCTGCCGTCAACCCTAAACCCCCATACAAAGAGTACAAAAAACAAAAAAGGGGCGTCAAAATCTGGGAGCCGTTTGTCGCAATCTTTTATACGTTTCGACATTTCAGAATCTAACAGTACATGTTACAACATTTTTGAGTAGACCATGTAGTAGATCATCTTTAAGAGCACACGTCTGCATACAAATTATTCCCCTCTCGACAGTTCTTACTCTCTTTACAGAGGCTACACAAAAATATTGCATCAAAAAACTGAAAAGGATACCTACTAACATTTCTGGGCGACTAGTATTTCAGAAAATGTTCGTATCGGAAATCGGCCGAAACTGACTTAGGTCCTGTCATACTTTCGTCGTGAATTCGATCATGTTTTAATATTTCAGTACAGAACGCTGCTTGTTACAGAACTTTGAAGGACGTCATCGTGTAGAGCAACCTTCAGAGCACACGATTATATAAATGTTTTCCCTCACCTGGCTACCCTTACCCCCTTAGAAAGGACATAAAAAGAAATATAGTACAAACAATTTGAGAGTCGTTCATCGTTATCTTTTTTTATGTTTTGAGTTGTCAGTACCTAACGGTATATGCTACCGAATTTTGAAGGACATCATATTGTAGAGCAACCTTTAGAGCATACTCCTGGATAAACATTTTTCCACTCTCCGCATCATTTACCCCCTTTAAAGAGGTTACCAAAAAATATGGAGCCAAATATCTGGGAGGAATACCTACTAAAATTTCTGGGCGACTAGTATTCTTGAAACAATTTTCGTGTGGGAAATCAAGAATTTGTCAACGAACTATGTACGTCATGGATGGGCTATTTCAAAGCTTGATATCTTGGCTTCTAGAGTATGTATGGACCTGATATAAAGATTAAAAGAGGGGACAGAGTGCTCAGTTCATAGATTAATCGCAAGGAGTGGTGCGATTGAAGTCAAAAACGGTAAGGTTTGAGTTAATCTTTCGTAGCAGCGTACGGGAGATCGGTTCACTCGTTTTGGTAGATAGAAGAGACGAGGGGAATGCACATTCAAAGTGATCTGAAAGGAAAGGAATGCCGGCTGCATCTCGGCGTTCCTCAAGCGTGTTAAAGTTTATGAGGTTGAGGCGGGAGACCACACTTGACCGACGTACTCTAGAAGGGTGCAAACAAAGGTAACGCAATTGGAGCTGGTAACGTATGGATTGGTGAATTCTTTGGACCACAGCTTTACAAAACCTAGTTGACCTTAAAGATTATCTCATCCATATGTAAGCGGAAACCGTGCTTCCTATCACACAAAATGCCGAGGTCGCGAAGAGATTGAACGGAGGAGATAGGTTGGTTGTGCAGAAAGTAAAGTCGGGGAGGAGAATGGTGGCACTTGTGTGTTAAGAAATTAATTTCAAAAAGGTAGCAGGAACTTTATGATAAAAATGTGAGAAAACGTAGTTTAGTGGTGAGAAGTGGCATGTTGTTTTCAACTGCTGGTTTTGTTGATTCTGAAAGTAGATAGGTGTTAGGAGTTTTCTACTGATATTTCTTTTTCTCCCATTGTGTACAGAAAATGAAGGAAAAACCGAAAAACAATAAAAACGCAGCTGGAGTGTATCCGAAGGATCGAAAATGTCTCCACGCCCCAATGAGTTATTCAGTTGTTTAGTTGAAGTTATCGGATCAGATCCCAATCCGTGTGATGGATGATTTGTGCTGTTCATCTTAATTAGGCATGATACCAACTAAAGACCAATATCTGTCATCTTTAATCAGCAATAGACCACCATAGTGACTCTTGGAAAATACAGAAATCAATACATATCAATGGGAGTCCACGAAATTCTTATTTATGCAAAGCTTCCAGGGATGTTCCCTTTTTGCAGTATCGATTGGAGCAGATGCAACAGGTAATCGCCGTCTCTCTCCATGGAACTCTGAACTCCCTTCTTACTGTTTTTCAAATGCAAAGCTAGCAAGTGTGCCATCTCCGTAACTTTTTTGTGGTGCGGCCACTTTATGATATCACTGTGGTAACTTCAGTTATCTCTTTGATAATTGTGCGGCAATATTAGGCAGCTGATGATCGCTAAGGCTCTCTTTGCACACTCTTCTTGCTCCAACGTTGAGTTGGAATGTGTGCAAATCCGGAATGCTTAACCCATGCCTTAACTGACTATTTTGTTTGGCACTGACTTTGTCCAAGATATCATATATGTTTCTCCCTCGTGATATTTTGGTTTAGATTCATCGATAAGTGCATGAGCACATACAATGTACATAGGCATGGATTATTTAGAATCAAACTTTGACACGGACTACAGCTACATAATTACTTACCAGATTCCAATGATAAATCAGCATTCTACTTCGAACAGTTCTTATAGGGTTTTGAACAATGATTTCCCTATCGTGCATAGTGTAGTTCAAGATTAATTGCTGCAAATAAAGTGTGAGAGTTCCCAATTTCCTTGCGCCTTCCCCAATTAGCCACTAACCTGTACTTACTGCTGTGAGTCTGTTTTTCAAAATACTACTATAACACATAAGTTTAATTTGCCTCTAATAACAAGTTCGTAGGAATACCATTCTTATTGACAAGATTCCACAAGCGATTCATTAAGGTAGGTAGAGGTGGCGGTTCAGCATGAACCCAAGTAGCACTAGGTGTGCCTTTTTGTTACCACGACCTGGTTGATGATGTGTGTTTATGTGTGTGGGACAGTTGGTGCCTTGATCCAGCCTGTGGAGTTAAGAAAGAGGATTAGATCCCTTATTCTTTTTCCCGAGATGTCATTAAGGTCATCGAAGAATGGTTGATTTAATGCTTGCAGTTTGGCTCTTGCAGGCGCCAGACATTTGCAGAGGAAATGGGAGAGAGTTTCTTTCTCATTTTCGCTTCCGCAACTCCGGCAGTGCTTGTTTCATTAAAAGTGGAGTTGTCAAGTTGTTTTGATCGTCGCTTGGCTGTCGGCGAAAATCGCCAGATTCCTTCTAAGTGTCCGATAACTGTTCATCACACAGCATGCATCGCAAATTTCATACTAGAAATACTAGATTTAGGAATATTTTAATCTGTTTGAATAAATACCCTCACCGACCATACAGTCTAATTTGGCTCCAGTCGCGACCAGGTTCCTTGTTATCGTATTCAGATACATAGACTTTATCAGTGCTTCCGTGAGACATGGTCGTATGATCCCTCTTGTACAGGTACAGGTTATGTGGAAGTCATTCCTTCCGGGATAACCACTACCCTGGGGGGCGACAATATTTGTTTTGTACATTAGATTTGTTTGTACGTGGCTGTAATGGGTACATCATTCTCATTCTCTATCACTAAAATTGTTATACTTCTGCAAATAACCATCTTCTTTCAGAAATAGTTATCATAATTGAACAATTTTCAAATTAAGTTACTAATTTACAAATAATTGTACACTTCACTCTTATACCTTTGTCTGTGTCATAGAAATGACGCCCATTATAACTTAAGTAATTTGTAAAAGATTCATCAAAAGCCAATGCCCTACAAAACATCCAATAATTTTCTCATCAACATGTAGAAACACCACGGGCGTTCTTTATCTCAGAAGTTTTCTGGTTAAGTAGGTAATAAAACAAATTCGCTAAAAATAAAATAAAAAAAAAAGCTCGAAGGGTTAAACATGAAATTTGATCTTATCCTTTTATCCAGACTTAATTTGTTTTGGGGGCCTGCAATCAATACTGTTGGACAGAAAGTCTAAGCCGACTTATGCTTTACCACTCACTTTGATGTTTACGATTACGAAGATAAATGGAATCTAATTAGTTTTTATTGTTTTATTGGTTCATTTATATACATAGATTCAAGTAGAAAATAAGTACTTGAATGTTAATAGGCTTACTTTAGGTTATTAGGTGAATAGATTACGATTTAAAGGCTTAAGGGTGCCTTAGTAATTAATGTCTGGAATTCTAACTGTATAAGGCACCACAAACCTTTCGGTTTAGTAACATGTTTACCCTATACGAATGAAGTAATTATACCTATTACATATCACAAAAGGTAGAGTACCAAGAAATGAGCCTTGAGAAACTCTTTGAGTAATAAGCCCTATTCATGTATTCATGATAAGATTCGTTGGACAGATAGTAAAGCCCGTCTAACTGATTTGATCGTGTATGTATTGTCACTATTAATTTATGGCAGATTTAGGTTGACGTGTGGCGGTATCTATTCATCCGTCGTAGGTTAGATTAGGTTAGATTGTAGGGGTGGTTGCAATTATGTACAGCCTCACTCGGATCTCAATGGATTCATTGTGTTACCCGTTGTGGTGTGGGGTGCCTAAAATAGATGGAACAAATTATTGTTTTTATCAGTTGACCTCCCTGAACTAAGCCGAGTTCCGAAGGGATTGCAGGATGATTCTCGGTGGCTTGCTTGACAGTTTGCTCAGATCACTGAAGAAATGTTCTCCGAGGGTGGTCTTCCTATTTCTGCTAAGGCTTTGACATTCGCATAGGAGGTGGAATGTGTCCTCCTCAGCATTTGCGTCGCCACATTCCCTGCATAGTTCCGTTGTACTCAAACGCAATCTCTTTAGGTGGGCCGCTAGCAGGTTATGACCTTCCATAATACCTTTAAGAGGTGGTTACTTCTGTTGAGTGCGATGTTTTCCCTTGTTTTTCTCTTATTAAGTTCTGTCCAGAGTATTCTTGAGGCGCGGCACGTTGTGAAGTCTCTCATTCGTAAGTTTTATGGATTTCGTGGTGATGCTGGACTTTTGAAGTTCTAATGGAGGTTGGATTGAGTCATTGGCCATAATCAGAGCCAATTCTTGCGAGCTCGTCCGCCTTTTCGCAGATCAGTGTAACATCATGATAAGCGTTGAGTGCCTTAAGCTCGTCGTGGCAACGTTTCACGGTTCTCGTTCTGATTGTTGTGGATGTGATGGCTTTGATGGCTGTTTGACAGTCTACGTAGATGTCGTTGTGGCTTCTTGGGAGTGATTGTTGCGATAGTTCTCGCGAGGCTTCGGTGATTGCTGGAATTTCCACCTGGAACACGCTGCTGTGATTCGGAAATCATATTGATCGTGCAATGCTTGGTTCTGATGCAAAGATCCCGGAGCCTACGCTCTCATCCATTTTTGACCCATCCGTTAAAATTGATATATGGTTGGGGTTAATTACCTCTCTGTCTGTCCAGCTTTCTCTGGAGGGAATTTTCAGTTCGAGGTTTAGACTTAATTCAAAAATTGTCAGTTTTGGTCTCAGTGTTCACCCACTTGGTGATAGCTTAGTATCAGACCTTTTTTCCACAGATCCGTCGTCATTGTGCCAAAAATAGAGAGGACAGTCGGACAGACTTGATTGAACAGAAAAATCACTGTGAAACTGTTCGAAGTACAATGTTCAAAATATATTTGGAGACGTCATTCAGTGCGAAAATCTTTAAAGACCACCATTAGGTCGGTGGTTTATTGCCGCCTCTGGTAATAAACGATAATGACCGGTCAGAAAGCAAATGATTGGCATAATCGGTCCGGTTGGGGAAAGGCACACTTTGCATAGATTTCTCATATATCGCCGCATACATCGTTTACCGGATTCGCTTCCTCAGTATAAACGTAAGCGAAGACCAACCACGAGAGCTGAAGTAAAACTATGTTTTTTTTTTTAAATGCGATCGACCTTTTAACCACATTGTGGTTCGAACAGGCCAGCTTTTACTAACGATATCTGGCATGTCTCGAGTTCTTGACAAACCTTATCCCGGAGAGATGCTGCAAAAGAGAGTGCGTGTAGGGTTAAATATAGTATAGTTTTAAGATAGTATAGGTCTAGGGTTTGTAGGAGTGGGATATGTGCAGAGGATTTTTCTTCTTCATCCTCGCTTGCTGGTCTCTTTTTAGTCGAATTAACTTTCTGTTGATTAAGTCATTCGTCGTGTTTTTATTGTGGGCGCACTATGTCTGTCTGGATATGGTACAGGTTTCTAAACTTTTCCACCTTGTGTTGGCAATAGAGAAAAAGTGTTAGAGAATTCTACACCTGATGAGTTTCACCTGGGAGCAGACTGACTCCGCAAGAGGGGCATAAAGGGAGAAGCTCTCTCATTTCCCTCTATCTTACAATGGCCGGGAGCCCAGAGGAGAGTGATATTAAACCGAGCGTTTGCCTGCGTGATAATATCCTTGCACTGTTCTGCTAATTCTGAGGGCGAAGTAAGTTAGTGAAGCGCTTTGATGGCAGCTTGGCTGTCAATAAAGATTTATATGTTGTTTATGGTAGTGGGGCTAACCCTCGGTCTAAATTATGTATTTAACAATCGACAAAGGCCCTTTGACATGGTCGAACTTCCCACTATCTGTACCTTGTTTGAACAATCGTTAATACATCTTACCTGCATATATTTTAAGCTTAAAGACAATGGGATAACTTTTCAAAATTGTATCCTTCTTCAGAGCAATTTCTTCATAACATAAGATGCCCTATAGCTTCAGTGGTATACATGTTAATAACTTACACCACTCTACTTAGTGTCTTAAGGAATGCCTTTAAAAGTGTAAGACTAGATACTTATCTTATATGAATTGTTGCCTAGCCACGTTTATTATTATAAAGTAATTTATTGCATGTACTCTAATTCATACTCCTTAGCCTGCTCTTAATTTTCATGGTCGACTTTTTTATTTTATTTTTTCATATACTGAGCTTAGCTGCTATTTATAAAAAAGGATCCTCAAGTTACCTCTTTGCTTATTTCTTGTTCTCTCTACCAATACCATTTCGCTTACGAAAATATCTTAAGATCGTTCTAAAAGTACACCCACAAGAAAAAAAAAGAAGATATTTACCACTATCAGGAGGAAGCAATAGCAAAAAGAACAACAAAAAAAAGAAGAAATTTGCGAAGAAAAAAAAAATGAAGAAAATAACAAACGGACAAAGAAACGACAACACACAAAGAAATCCACAAAATGCTAAGAGCAAAAACCTACGGTATGTAGACTTGCTACATATAAGAAATTTTTCAAATGCTTATACATACGAAACGGAAACTTGATGAAAATAATATAAGAAAAAAACCTAAGAAGACTAGTGGTAAAGTGGTGGAACGTGTCTGCCGATCCCTCACGTTCATCATAAAGGCTTATTCGGCAAAAGAGAGATACTCGTCGTACCTTGTGTGTGCCTATGTACTATCAATTTGGAAACTATGGTGGGGGATTTCCTTTGGATTCTTAAGTTGGAGAGCTGATGGAGGCTAAAATCCAGAATAAGGCTTAAGCAGTTTTGCTAGTGAACTTGACTTTATACCTTTTTTTATTATATACATATACTCTTACATATACGTATGTATAACCGGTGTTCCTGTACTCATAATATATAATAAACTAATAGATATACTCATGTACATGTAGTTATATACCCACCTTCTGAGCAATGGTTACATTTAAGAATAAGATACAGGTATACATGTTTGTTGCCCCTGTTGTTGTCGGATTGTTGGTTGTTTTGTTTGTTGCTTAAGGGCAAAAGTACACTGATTCGGATTATACTGGTCAGTACAGTCTATGAACCCATTGGTGAAGAAAGTGCCATCGAGATCTTTGCCTAGGAAATTGATTTTGTTTGTCGTTTCAATGAATTTAAGTTTCTCAGTGACATTGTCCTTTTAAGCCGGTTTTATAAAAGAATAAAAAATAAAAAAATAAAAAGATACAGATATACCAAGTATCCAGTACTTAGTACCCAGTGAGTTTAAGGAACTTTTGAATCTTTTTTCTTTTTTAATAAAAAAAAAAGAAGTGCATACAATAGAACACAATAATGATGATTAAAATTCCATTATTCTGCTTTCTGAGCATTTGGGCATGTGTTTCAGGTAATTATCTCATAATTTTTATATAATTAAATTAAAAAAAAAATTACTAAAGGTTATATATATATACTTATAATTTGAATTGTTAAAGCGCGCTTTTTTTTATCGTTTATAAATTATTTATATTGTGTAAATCTTTATGAACAAAACAAAAACAAATTGGATGAATTAGAATACCAATTGCACAAACTGGAAGTGTTTGTGTTTGAGAAACTTCCTTAAAAATGGTGTACTAGACTTCTAAGTCGCCCACCGACAACACAAATTTTTCAAGTTCAAAATGTACCTACTTACTTAATTAGATGGAGCTGTAATTCGGGCCGAACCAGGGCTTCAGCCAACTGTAACTGCCTCCAGTTACATACGCCAAGTTGGTTCAAGTCTCCTTCTAATAGTACGCTCCACGTTAGGCGAGGTCTTCTTTTACTGCGTTGTCTTCATCCATCTCTATCTCAAACGACCAATGTTAGGTTTGGCCTTGAATCTCCTCCTCCAGAGTCCATCAATGCAAATGGTACCGAATATCTTACGATGAATTTTTCATTCGAAGCGACCAAGAGTATTTTTATCCGCATTCGATAGAGTCCATGCTTCAGCTCGATAGAATAGGACTGAGATGATTAAGGTCTTGTATAGGAACTTCCTAGTTCTTTAGGATATGACCTTACTACTCAAATAAACAGCGATTGGCAAGAGTAATTTTTCGTTCGGATTTGATAGCAAAACCAAGGTAGACAAAGTCCCTTACTATTTCGAAGTTATAGGTGTCTACTCTGACGTTCTGCCGGATTGGTTGATGTTGAGCGTCGCTTCCTGCTGACAGCAAATTCTAAGTTTTGCCTTAGTTAATCGCTTAATCCATTTTGGTCGTTTCTGCCTCAATACCTGCGAATGGTGAATTCTGACCAAAGAAAGAATTCTGTCGATTTGACCAATACCGTCAGCATACGCAAGTAGTTGAACTGACTTTTGAAAGAGATGGCAAAACTGTATATAGCTGGTTTCTATAAATACTGTTTAAGGCGGCCTTCAAATCAACAAAGAGATGATGTGTATCGATTTGGACTTCTTGGACTTTTCCAGGATCTGCCGAAGGGTGAACATTTCAAAATTTGTGTACCACAAGGCTCAGTTCTGTCTCCGACTATCATTTCATTTCTAACACATGATCTTTCTTCTGCTACTTTGAATGGAATGTATTTTTTTTGGTAAGGACATTTCTCTTAGTCATAGAGCAAAACGCCTTAACAGATTCCCAATCCGTCTCTTGTAGAGATATTGCCGGACTTTCATTCATTTTAAACTCAGCAAACCAGCCACCAATGTTGGATAAACCTGTCCTCCTGGTTTGATCTTAAAAACGAAGATTTGGTGTTTCTTATCATTTTGAACTTGATTGCTGGAACTCGAAAACTCTTTTAACTACAGTGTTGTCTATATGCCCGATATAAACCAATGTAGCGTCATGATTTAGCTTTTCGGAGAATACACACATCTTGAAACCACTTATAGAGTTACTTTTTCCTTTATTCGCCTTACACCCGGATTAGCAGAATCAGTCCTTTGTAAAGCATCACTTCCGCCTTGCAAGTTTTAAGAAGTTTTCAAAAAAAAATCGTTTTCATAAACGAAAATAAGCACCGTTTATCTAGTGTCAGTCTTTATTTCATCTTCCCCTTTGTAGAGTTTATGACTACTTCGAGGTAGGCAAACTCTTCAAGTTCTTCGAAGTTACAGCTATTGAAATTGTTTCCTAGACCATGGACAAATGATTCTTTGTTTGTTCAAAGCATGAAATTATCCTCATTTCCTGTAAAGCTAATGACATTCGCTGAGAACGCGTGACGATTTCCTCGTCGTCTGGGTAACTTAGCTTCTGGACTTGTTGAAAACAGTACCTTTCGCGTTAAGGGTGATTGTTTTCATATTCAGCTTTAAAGTTGATGAAGTGGTGTGTCTTGAACTTCGGTTGCTTAGTGCGAAAACTAAGTCTTCTGTCGACTTGTCGAGTCAGATATCACGCTGGTAAGGTAGGAAAAACACCTCTAAAGGTTCTTAAGACTCAACAGAAAACTTTCTGAAAATATCTTTTATTTAATTTTAAGGTCACGAGTAATAGTCAATTCTTAAAAAAGAAAATGGTAATCAAGGTGATCCTCCGAATCGGTAATTGTTGGTCTATTTCGCAAAAATTGGATCGACTCACTTAGGAATTTTTATAGATTCCACAAGTGTATTGTAAAATGACCTGATTTTGTATGGAACTTCTTATAAATTTTCACTTGAAGAGCTACACAGCTTGAAGTTCTCACAAAAAAACACAAGCGCTACAGCAATAACTACGCCAATTAACGCAACGCCATTGAACTTTATTTCAAAAATCATGTGAAAAATACTAGGCTAGACTGTCAGAGTCTCGCCTAGAATCCGAATTCTGGTATCAGCTGGTATAGGATACTTGTTAAGTAAATGCAAAGAAGTTTTTCTTCTCTTATGACCTTCCAGTTGCGACAGTAACTGATAATGGGAATGTTCAAATATCTTGGAGAACTCCTTCAGCATTCTTTTTTGACTTCCAAAAGATCAAGATTTCACGCTTTTGACATAAATAAAATTTATCATCCTCTCTGTTTTACTACCTTCGATAGAGAGTAGAGCTATGGTGGGATTAAAACATTGTCTCTTTAAGACGTTAGTACAGTAAAATATGTCTTAAGATGGATAAAATGGCCAAGAAG
The DNA here is from genome assembly GCA_951813785.1 of Criorhina ranunculi. Lineage (NCBI taxonomy): Eukaryota > Metazoa > Arthropoda > Insecta > Diptera > Syrphidae > Criorhina > Criorhina ranunculi. The sequence goes on along the minus strand of OX638383.1, from coordinate 38,587,504 downwards.
TTTATACCTGTTTGCGTTTCTTTCGACTCAAAAGAATGTTCCTTCGGATAATTTTATTCCTCGCATTGAGAAGCTGATGAGCATCAAATACACTTATATTCTCTGCAGAATAAGGGCAGTAAAACAGACATGAAACATTCGACAAATCTCAGATAAACCATCATTTGCAGTATTGTAAAATGGCACTTCATTTTCTTCCCGTCTGTCCAACTAACGGCACGTATCTCACAAGACAATCAACCATTAATAGTCTGCAAGAGTTAGACAACATATTTTGTGACTAGCAGTCCTCACTCATTGATAAGCATCAATCAGCATTACAATGGACAGAAGTACGTCCATCTTAAACAGTCTGTCCTGTGATTAACGATTGAAGTTTAATAGACTCTTACTCCAAGTGTATACTGCCAATGCAAACGACCTTAAATTTAACAATGCAAATAATTGCAACTATCTTTAACCCAGACATATGAAAAGTATCTGCTGTTAAAAACTTTTAATGAACTCTAAAAACATCGACCGACATTCCCACTTCTAAACATTGAAGCATAAAACCAACTTAATTTTGACTGTAAAGCCAACAAATGTATACGCCCAAGGCAACAGGTTAAAAAAAATCCATATTCCTTGTATTGCCAGCTTCAAGACACATAACTCATTTAAAATTATAAGTATTGCATTCTTCATAATTGTATATCCGCAGCGTATTTTATTTGTAAAAATGTATTAAAGGCAAAAAAAAAAAATGAAATCAGTATGCGTGCCCTGCAATACTAAAAATAATTTATAGGCCCTCTATACTGACTAAAGCCTTTACCAAATGACTATTTATATTCGTATCATCCCGCTTCTAAAAGGACGAACCACCATAAAGCCTGTAAGCCCCAGTTATATACGCACATTCGTTCCTACATCCATCCATATAATTGTGTTATATATGGCCATAAAAAAGAAAAAAAAAAAAAGCCAACATTCCCTAAGACGGTCTTAAAATATCCCAGATCATTTCTACACAGTTTTGTAATTGATTGCTATTATGGCTGTATATACGCACAGACTATGGCTCTGATGATTGGGTTAGTTGGTGAGGGCGAAGGATAAACCTCTTGATTGGGTGAGCAAAGATCAGATTTAAGATAGAAGAAAAATCATGAAATTGCAATTTTAAAATATTCCACGTAGCGAAAAAAAAAAAAAAAAAAAAAACCGAAAGGGAAGGAAAGGAAGGAAGGAATCTTGGCGCATCACATTCATTTGGTATCTTGTCTGGGCTCAACTCAAACAAGTTTTTCATAACTTGATTTACAATGCCGATATATTTTTATTTATTGTTGAACTTGATATAACCAACTGAATACAAGTTGAAGCAATTATTAATTTATTATCATTTTGCGTGCTCACCGTTATTATACATCAGAGTGCTGGAGTCCAACTATTCCAAAGAATTCTTCTATTTCAAGAACACAAAGTCATTGCCCGCCTTTTTCAGTGAAATGGTTCGAGGAACTCAAATTTTGTTTGATTTTCTTTATATTTTCGGTGGCTGTTCCTGTTCCCCAACTGGACTCGAACCTTCACAGGTCGGATCACGAGCACCGCCACCGGAAGTGTGTGTGATGCATAGTAAAAAACATAATTTCCACTTAGAAACGGGGAAGTTTTTGAGAGTATTTTTCTAGCTCTGAACTAACAAGTTTTTACAGACAGCTCGATCCTTAGCTAGGTTAGGTTAGGTTGGAGTTGCTGGCTAGAATAGCAAAAACACTTAGACCTTTGTGTTACCACATGGATCTGTACTTCACTAGAGTATAGCCGGACTTTGCTATGAAACATTGGAGACTACCTATGCTGATGTCGACCAATTCGTTAAGACTGTACAGGAAGCTGGTTACTAGGAATGTTCTCCTACAAACTGAGAGGGCCAGGCATGTACGAAGAAGATGGAGAATTGTCTCCTCCTCCTCCTCGTCCATACATCTTCTGCAGAAGTCTTTGTAGAGGAGGTTCAGTCTATTGACATGCTTGCCGATGATGCAGTTGCTCGTTATGACGCAGTCTTTTCTGTCTGATGAGACAGTGAAAGCGTTTGAGAACCAGCTTGGTGATTGGCGATGTCGATCGCGTTTCTTTTGAGTAGCAATTTTCGAGTGACGAGAGGCATGCTTAACGAGGCGTGGTAACGAAGTTTGTATCGAATAAAAGTCGTTGAAGGGTGTAATAGGTGTTTTGCGGAAGGAATTCTAAATGGTAGAGTTTCCAACCTGCAGTTTGGACCAATGGTGAAGTTCTTTGGTGCGTATGGCTACTTGTTTATTGTAAATATCTAAAGGTAGCAGATAAAACAGTGTATCTAGAGCCGCCGGTGGGGTGTTTCTGAGTGCTCAACTGATACATATACAGGCCGATCTCTGCACCGTATGCTAAGACTGGTCTGAAGACAGAAACGTAAAGACAGTGAATTATAAGTGGTTGTAGGTCCCACCTGCTTTCTATTTTTTTTTCCAGCAGTACAGAGCTGTGGTAGCTTTCTTTACTCGCACGAGGATATTAAGCTTCCAACTGAGCTTTTTATCGTGAATGAGACTTTGTCTGAAGGAACATGGCTTGTATAATATAGGTGGGTCGACTATACTTCCAAATGTGTCTTTCTTTCTTAGTTTCTCGAATGGCAGTGATATCTCCTATATTTCAGTTCCAGTTGCAAGAACTTTAAGTCAAGCAGTTAAGATTGATGATCTAACTCTTTAGCTTTTCCCTTAAGAGGTATCCACCAAAATTCCCTTCGCGAATAAGTTCCAGATGTGCCTATAGTTCCATGCCTCTGTTAAACTGATGACTAATTACGACATCAACTGCACGTGCGTTACTAGATAAACCTCGTCGAAGCAAATGTTTCAACAGCCGGAGGTGCTCTTCTTCAGCTCTGACACTGCGGTTTAAATGTTAAATCTATTGCGGAAGTACATACCTATACATCATTCCTTAAGTCATCAGGAATCACGCCTCACTGCCATGAGTCACTATTTTGATAGTTGCGGGCGCAAATTTGTTCTTCAAATTGCTTAGAATGCCATTTGTGGTGGATGGACTAACATTGTTTTGTTTGTCTTTCAATACATTACGTCACTTATTATGTAAAAGAGTTGTTATGTTCTTCACTTTGACTTAGGACAGGCAGTTCCGTCCGTTTTCCATTCATTGGTCTTCCGTTAGCAGCTTAACTTGTAGTCATGGGTGTTTCTAGAATGATGATGAGTTGATTGCTGTCATCGACTTTGTTCACGTCCAGCCTGTGCTGTGCTGTGCTGTGCCGTTTCACTAGTTTGGCTCTTCTCCGGTCCAATTTCCGATTTGGAATAATTCTTATAAGGTTTGCTTGCTCATTTGTATACAGAACATACTTATCGTTGTCCATATTTGTAGTTAAATCAACGTGTTACGTTATTGATTGTATATCGTATCGGTTTGATACGTTGTCGTGTATGACAACAATTAGATAAGTATCTCATTTCGTAACTGCTTTATCCAATAATTCTTCGGTTTGATGACATTGCTTGACACTATGATGAGTGTACTTTGGAAGTGTAAATAATCGTTTGCCATTTTCTCATTTCTTGTTTGAGGCATGTTTGTCGAAAGAGGAAAATCGATGTCAATGTATTTTGCTGTTAGTTTCATTTAATCTATAACAGTTAAATGATTGAGGATGTACATATGTACACACGTTAGGATTTTAGTTTTGAAGCGAAGATTCGGGAACTTAATTGATGCTATTATAAAAGTTTCTTAACCTTTATGTATGTTTGTTATGCAAGGATTCAAAAACGGCTTAAGTTATTTAATTAAAATTTTGTGCTCATGAAGAGATCTTCTAACTTATGATGGCGCAAGGCAACAATCCGGGATTGATCAAGACAGATCGATCGTTTTGCACCCCAAATTATTTGAGGTCCATTTTCTCTTGTGCGCGCCACCAGAGTTACCGTATTCATCTACTGCGGTCCACTGATTTTCGGGCCGAAGCACTAGTGCTCATCCACTGTGCATGTCCCAGTCACCCTAGTCGTTTTATTTGGACTCTTCTGATTAGGTCGATGACGCCCATACAGTTTGTCATTGTATCTTCTCCTTCACTCACCGACCATGGATTACCCGAAGGACTTTTCGCTCAAAACCATAGGTTGGCAACTTCATCCATATTTGACTTAGCCCATGGTTCTGTGCCATAGAGCAAGACTGGAATGATAACTTAAGGTGACGCTACAATCCGGGGTGCCTCCAGTTTCGCACGCTAAGTTGGTCTTACTAAGGTCTTATATGGAGTCACTTTAGTTATTCGAGAAAGGGCTTTGCTACTCAATTTTGCCTCTTTAGTCAAAAAATCTCAACACTGGTGTCATTGCCTGAGTTCATAGCGGAGCAGAACCTAGGTAGACTACGTTATAGTTATATCCATCGAGGGTGACGTTCTGGCCGAGACGTCGATGATGGCTGTCCTTCTTTGCGAACAGCATATACTTTGTTTTGCCCTTATTGACCGTTAAACCCATTTTCGCCGCTTCCGTCTCAATACTCACGAACGTGCTGCTGACATCACGCTGCGTTCTTCCAATAATGTTTATATCGTCGGTATAATGCGAGCAATTGCACCGACTTTTGAAGAATTGGGTATCGATTTGGAATTCCAGGGTTTTCTCCTAGATCTGCCGTAGTGTACGAATTTGGTTGGTCATGGACATTCAGGTTATTGACAAAGGGCTTAAAGCACTCACATAATATGGCAAATACCTGAGATCTTATATGCGGTGTTGAGGAGACTATAATTTGCACAGTTTCAAGAATTTGTTTTCTTGAGGATCGTACAAATAAATAATTCTAAGTTTCCATTCATCGGGCATGCTCTCGTCTTGGTGCATGTTTCTTACCAAATCATCTCCCGGTGGTTTAAATAGCTCGGTAGCTAGGCCTTTAGCTCCAGCAGCGTGTTGGAATAAATACACGCTACTTTGCGTCTGATTAAGATCTTAACCTTGTTGTTTCTATTGATAATGGAATCATTCTGTTTCTTGCAATAGTTTTAAGATTCTGATAATATCTGAACCGGCAATATCTAAGAGTTTTGCCGTAAATATAAAGGAATCCTTCATATCAAAGGCTTTTTTTACTTTACCGAATTTTTAAATGAACAAGACAATAAGTCACGTCGAAGAAGGTGTAAGAAATACGAGTTTTTTTTTCTGATAGATAGTATATCTTTCAATCCTAGCACATTTTTTATAAAAAAAAACAATCAAACTTATCATTATTTTCTCTTTTTTTATCAACAGGCCAACGCATAACCACAATCCATTTAGATGGAGTACAATATTTTATTAGCCGAATGAATCCATATTCACCAGAGTTAAATTACTTCCTCGCCTATCAGTATTGTCGTTCATTGGGTCTACAGTTGGCTTCTTTTGAGACCAAAGAAAAGGCACAATCCATGACATCGTACCTTAGAAATGCCGGCTACGGGAACTATGATTTTTGGACATCTGGCAATAGATTAGGTACCGGAATGTTCTTATGGATGAGCACCGGTTTGCCATTCAATGCAACATTCGACTTTTTCGAAAATTCAGCAGATGGTATTCAAGCCGGTCTATTAGATCCAGTCGACCATAACAGTAATACATCACCGCAGAGGACAGCACGCGATAGGTAAAATTTTACAATGTTATGTGTTTATAATTTAAATTTAAATTCTCTTGCAGTAGTAGCGGTTCTGAGAAAGGTTGTGTCATTTTGAAGCAACCCACTCTAAAATGGATGCCAGAAGACTGTTCAACCGTTAAAGATTTTATTTGCGAACAAACCAGATGTTATTACTATAACTACGGAAGTATTCCAGTTTCATCTGCACAGGGGTAAGGCATCGCTAAGTGCCTACATAAAATTAATTCACCAATCGAGATTTAAAAATAAAAATAAAACAGTTAAATAAACCATTTCTACTACTATCACTACTACTATTGATCAAAAGCTACTGCTACCGCGCACAAAACAAATAAATACACAAAAAAGAAAAAAAAAACAAATAATAAAAATAATAAATCAACGAGTTATAAGAAAAAAAAAATGCACAAGATTGTGTGTTAGTTGTTAAAAACATAAAATTGTTAAAAAAAAAAAATCAAACAAAGTAACCAGAATTAAGTGAGCTAAACCCCAACAAAAAAAAATAAATAAGAACGAGAAATTGTATTCTCTTCTTAGGTCTCCACCATTAATGCAAAATAAATAATTTACACGTATGTATTTAGTCCTTAACCTCATACTTAACTTAACCTCTTATGTTATGCTACAATTTCCTTTAACGTTAAAATAAACTAAAAATCGTAATGAAAATTATGCTAAATAACCAAATTTTTTCAAAATATAATTTTAAAAAACAAATTTGTTTGTTAGTGCTTGGTGGTTGGGGGTTAGCTTTTTGTGTTAATTTGTTTTGTTGGGTTAAGCATTAATTGATTTATTTTAAATATCTTTACACCATAAAATTTGATAGTAGCATTACGAACTGTAAAAACGTTAAATGAGAAGTTAAACACTTTACAGATCCATTCGTTTCAAAAATTGACAAACGTGAAGTTAAGGTCAGGTCATGGAAGACCTGACATAACTTAAAGAAATCCGTCAACAAACAGATTCATACAAAGACTCTCAAACCAATGATGGTGTGGGCTGCGGTATACACTCATAAGAACTAAATATAAACTAGACAATCCACCTCCCTTATCACTGTGGCTTTTACCAATATTTGGCGCGCTCATAGAGAGTCAAGTCCTAGTTTCTCACAACCATTCATGTTGTGCTTGTTATATTTTTCGCATGAATGGAAGGGACCTACATTCTTATTGCCGACTCTGAACGGCGGATTGCTAAGCTTTTTCATGACAGAATATACTCTTGCAGGTTTGTCATGCCAACGAAGAGGAGGTGCCGCGGTCCTATGTGCCGAAAGTAAATGACCAAAAGTCAAGGGAGCTTATTAGTCGCAACAAAACACAAATACACCCTGTCACTGGTGTCATTACAGGCTACTGCCCAATAAAACAACACGTTAGGAAACTATTGGCTCTCTTCAATGATTTCTGAATGCTTATCTGTCAAATAACAGGCTCTTGATCAACCAGACCGTTCTGTTTATCTTAAATTTCTAAAAATCGGAACGCGTTCACTTACTTTACTAAACGTACTCGCTTGAATCACTATAGTTTCAAAACACAGTTAAGTTTGAAATCACTATTATCTTACAAAGTAAAGGACAGACACCTCAAGTGTAACCTCTATCTTAGAGCATTAAGCACCCTCTTGTTAGTGTGTCAGTCATAATGTTACTATCAACTTAAATATGTTAGTCCCGGATATAATTAAGTAAATATTAAAACATAAACAGAGAGAGATAGCTTTTAGAAATCGTATATTTGTAATAATATTTTTTAAATCTATTCATTAATAACAATTTAAGAAAGATTACATACATTTAAGCATTAACATATTAAGTACAAACGAATGCTTCTTAACGTCCTTCAAAAATCATCCCAATTTTCGCCATCCCTTAGTAGGAAATACTGTAGACTTCTTGATGACGAAGTTTATCTCAAGTCATACTCATGGCCTTGTACTCTTTATGAAATGTACAAGTTCGACTAGGGATACAATAGGTTGCATAATCCATCTAAACAGATACGACCAGTGGTAGCAAGTTAAGCAAAGCATTTAGAGCGCTGCCATGTTCACATAACTCCAGAAGATCCAAGACAGATGAATCCATGAACTCTGGTGTACATGTAGATTTAATTGCCATCCATTAACTACTGAAGTAATACGAAACCAAGCGGTAAACTTCGAACAGACTTTTTCACTGGTCATTGCTCACTTAACTATCATCTCAACAAGCTGATCATAAGTCCCACCGATATGTGTCGACTTTGTTTGGAAAATTAAGAAATTGTTGAGCACATCGAATGTCCCACCATAACTTAAAACAGATAAAATCGGTCGTATAAACGTCCACAGAAAAAGTCAACCTCTAGACTATCATGCCTCTCTCGAGAGGACAACATTTTCCAGTTGTAGAAAACTTAGCTTGCACAAATCATTTCAATCAGCTTCTCACAACCTCAACTGTCACAGGTTTTGGCACAGCATGTTATAGACTTCTCTGACGATGGTTTTATCCTCCCCGAGTCTTCTGGCAAAATTGCACACGGAATCAAAGACAGCATTGTCAAAGGCCCAAACCCCAAAGACGAAGAACTAAATCGAATCGTCTCTTCGACTACTACCTAGTAGAATCTTGTGCCTTGAGGCTAGAGCCAATATTTTCCGCTGATGTGACACTATATTTCAATTGTGAAAGGACATCAAATGAGGTTATTGTGGAAGTCGTCTCAGTTTCGAATTGAATCCGGCTTAGCTATGTTATCTTTTTAAACACTGTACAGTTGGAAAGATTCCTTGATTTGTTTCAATATATGGAGGAGACCAGCTTAGTCTTTTTCACTTTAAGCTTATATTCTTCCTTTAGAAACTGATGAAAGTTAAGCCATCTTCTTTCGAATGTCTTGGACTTTCCATGAGGTATCTACGATTCTTGAATTGTGACTACTTCATGGAATGTATGCAACTAAGCATGACTACTGTAACAAACAGAAAACACCTCACAGAACCTTTACACTAAAACTCTCTTCCAAGGGTCGTTATGCAACGCCAGACAATTATTCTCCCCGTTGACTTCAGTAAAGTAAAGTACCATCCGATGACAGATTATTATTAGTAAGCTTTCAACAAAATCATTGCTAGCCATCCCAGTCATTGTAGCATGCCCCTATCGAGCCACGAATATACGAATATGCTGTTAAAAGTTGTCTCTCCTTTATAGCCATCTAACAGAAACCAAAATTTACTAAAATTGATTAAGTATTCCTATAATAATTGACTACTAATGAAGTTTTTAAATACATTTATTTTATTTAATTTTTAAAATTTTTAATAATTTAGACGCCCTATAAGATTCACAACACCTCGACCTGCACCGGAAGAGTTCACATCAACCACACCAATTCCAAATATTATTTCTACATACGTTTCAGTTAGAAAGACTCAAAAGGAACTATCTGAACCATCACTGGCATCGTTGAAGTTAGACCATGAGCGCGTTTTGGATTCCGACGAATCATACGAACACGACGAGGAGGAAGATCAAGCTCGCAGTTTGGGTGGTGATAGCGATTTAAACGAAAAACCTTCTGAAACTATGTCGTCTAGTGATAAAGTTGAAGTAGCTGAATATGCCTCGAATGAAGAAGAAGACGACAATGCAGCAAGCAAGGAGGACGATGGAGATGATAATTCACAATCGCCTATAACTGAATCTAAACAATTGGAAAACTTAACTAAGGTATCTGCATCCACAGATACTGTCAGTCCATCAGTTGAACTTCATTTAGCACAGTTTTCCGATGAGGTCGAAAAGAACCCAAGTGTCGAAAGCAATAGCCACTACAGTGACGACAACGATGGCATCGAACGTCAAAGTTTCCTCTCCTTAACCGATTTGATTCGTACACTTCATCCAAATGAGAAACAAGTTCCACAAATCGATTCGGATTATTCGAATGCAATGCGAGTTCTGGGCGAAACTTCTTCTTTAGTTGCTAGTGGTGGCGAGGACTCCCATAACTCAATGGATTCGTCTATGGAGTCTATACATCGTCAATTGAAAACCGATATGTATTAAATAGAAACACACATACAAACACATACACACAGTGGCTTCCTAAATTTTATTTAAAATGGAATTAAATTAAATTTTGTTTTCTATCGATCTTAGACCTTAGCTATGTAAAAGTTCTATTCTAAGTCTTATCATTATTTGAGGAAATCTACGTAAGGGTACAAAATTTAAATACCACAAGACTAAATAGTTTTTTTTTTCGAATGTCATACTCAACAATTACTTAATATATCCTTAGTCCTTATTTATTTTTAAAAAAAACTGTATTAAATATACGAAAATGAAAAGACATATCTTTAATTTAGAATTTTAGAAAGTATTTTGTAAAATAAAAAAATAAAATAAACCTTGACTTATATATTTTTAAACATTTTAAGTTAAAAAAAAAAATGATTTACTTATAAATAAATGATTTTACTGAAAATAAATGCGAAAAATATAGCTTGTGTTGTACAAAACTTGAATTACTACTCCAACAGAGGTACCAATGCATCTCTTGTTGGTCTGATTCGTTAAAAGATGCGTATCAGAAGTCTAGCATGAAGCCTTAAAAAGTATGCCTCTTCCTCTGACGGAAGAATGGCTCTTAAAAGTCGGACCAGCGGGCACTTTACATTAACAACATTGACATATTCAGAGTTTAGATACTTAAAAATTTCCTGTCTCAGCCATGGAAGAGAGGGATAACGCGAGAGAAAAATACCATCAGCGACGGCGGCTGAATGGAGAAGAAGACTAAACAGTGAACATTCGTGAACTAAATCAAGATGTTCATCGATTAGAAGACCAACTTTCTACGGCGTCGACGCCCGCCTCTTCTTTTTTTAATCTAAATTCGCCGACATCGGTCTAGGTAGGTAGGTAGGGGTGGCGGTTCAACAGAAACCAAGTAGCACTGGGATGTGCCTTTTTCTTACCACTACTCGTGTGACCTTCTTCTCTTCTCAATTCGCCGTTCGGAGTCGCCATTCAAACTGTAGGTCCCTTCCATTCGTGCGAAAAATATAACACGCACAACATGAATGGCTGTGAGAGGCTAGGCCTTGGCTCTCTATGAGCTTCCATTTACATACTCGTGTGACCTGGTTGATACTGTGTGTTATTGAAAATGTGAGACGATAAATTGGTGCCTAGACCCAGCCTGTGGAGTTTAGAAAACGGATAAGATCTCGTATCCCTTTACCCGAGATGTCGTTGAAAAATTGTTGGTTTAGTGCACGCAGTTTGGCTCTTGCTGGTGCCGCACAGAGGAAATGGAAGAGAGTTTCCTTCTCTTTTTTGTTCCCGCAACTGCAGCAGTGGGAGTTGTAAGGAATTCCTAGTTTGACCGCATGGACAATGCCCCAATGGATTATTGTCGATATCTCTGCGGGTTCTATTTAGTATGTTGGTTTAAGTATCGTATCTTTTTTTTAAGATCTAGATTTATTTATTGAGTACATGCTAACACTGTAAAAGTACACTTATAATTCTGTGCTAGTTAAACAGTATAATTACACTGTTTTAGTATGCAATATCAAGAACATTGCTGATGTCTTGTCGAGAAATTTGTAGATGCAATCCTTGGTCTATCATAGTTCATCCCTAAAAGAGCGAGAGCGCAAGAGGATGCAGATTTTGTCAGTTTGAGAGTTCTTTCCTAAGTCTGCCACTGGCAACGAATTCGTACTTTAACGAAATCTATTTGTTCACTCCTTTGCACCACGTTAAGGGATTTTGTTAACGTCCCCTGTAAAGCATATTAGAATCTCCTTAAGCTGTCCGACTGCTCATGGTCTGTTCTACAAGCTTAAAGAAATGTTTTTTTTTTTAAGTGTGAGTGGACAGCGCAAGTAAGTTGTGGTGTATATTGAAAACAATTTTCGCCGTGATATAACGCAATTCGAAGTGGAAAATATAGGACTGGCTTCCCAGTCAAATTTCTTTTTTTATAATGAGTGGTGAGCCCATATATTTATGGCGTACGAACTGATACATACTTCTGGTTGTTTATCCTTATTCTGAGCATTACTTGTTAAGACATCTCAGACGGATTAAAACTGATCAGACCAACAAGACACGTCTTCCCACTTTATGGTAAGTTTTCGTTCCAAATATTCCACTTTACTTGTATTGTCAGATTTAATGTACGCTTATTGTTAGTGGTCGCCGTGGCTTAGTACTTACTGCATTGGACTTCTAAGCAAGGGGTCACAGGTTCAGAACCACTAAACGTTTTGTGGCGGCAACACCTCTTCGCAAGCATGGCAAACCAAGAGTATAATGTCATGAAAAACCTTTTCAATTCAACGTTCGGAATCAGCAATAAAACTGTAAGTCCCTTTCATTTCTGCGAAAAATGTAACACGCACAAAATGAAGGTTACGAGTACCTAAGCCCTGGCTCTTTGAGTTGTCGCACCAAATATTTGTATTTATTATCGTTACTGAATACCTAAGGGAGGGATCTGCTCACATACGATTAAATGGGGTCCCCGTTTAGCCGTTGCCTTCCCTCAATTAAATGAAACTCAATGAATTTGTTTAAATACGTTTTTATTTAGCCTATCATTATAAAATGTACAGACTATACGATACCTGGTGAGCGTTTCAAAAGCTTCGTGTTTATATTTTACTTTGGAAACGCAACTTATAAGATAAATATTTATATAAATTAATTTTTATTTTGTATTTCTTTTTCTTGTCCACTAGTAATAACTTTTGATTCGTGATAGTAATTTGGCGGTTGTAACAACTCCGTATACTGTAATAAAGCTTCTCGTAATGATCTTGAGACTTCGGGGGAAGTTGTCGTTGTACAATCCACAAGATAAGGATACAGACCTATTAATTGGTCCCATGCTGACTTATTCACTAAAGATGAGCAAAACCATAAGCAGATCAGAATGACACAATTGCAAATGTTATAACTTTACCTTTACTTGGTGGCGCCTTTTTCATCGAAACAATTAAAGTAGCTATTGCTTTCAAAACAAACGACACTTCAGAAAGTCTAAATCTACAAAAATATACAAGAATTAAAGATTCGTACAAGGTATAATTGTAACCATACCTTGATAGCGGACACTTTCCACTTTGTCTTTCGTCATCACTAAAGCGTTTCAAGACTTCTTGAAATCTATGCAGCAGTGCTGTAACTGCTAATCGACCTGCGAATTCTTTTCCACCAGCCGGAGCCGGTACGGTTCGATTATTATTACACGAACCATCCAAGAGGGAGAATTGCAAAAGTGTCTCGAAACAAGTCTTAGCAAAGATTTCCCTTATTTTCCAATCTGCCTCGTAACAAATATTCGAGTCTGAAGCGGAATGAATGGATCCTTTATTTAAGAGGACCACAATTTTCATTATGAATTGATGAGGAATCACATGAGAATATGGCAACACTTCATCGCGTAGCAATTCAATAACTTGACAATCAATTGTTTCGTCTACAACAATTTCCTCGAGACCTCGATCCTCAATTGTGCACACACTTAAAAGACATAAAATGTTAACTGATAGAGTACATCACAGTGGCTGAGGAGCTTAAGATCGTTATAAAATCTAAGGACGCCTGACTTTAAGTCAGGGAATAAATTCCCTTTTAGCTAGCCCATCATAGAACACCTGCTATGTCTATAAAAATGTCCCACTTACCTTCTTGGAAATAAAAATTCATCTAGGGTGTCCGCCAAATCATCCCACATTCGGATAAAGTGATTCGGTTTTAAGATTGCCACTTTTAGACCAGTGTGCAACACGGAGATCAAACTAGAAATTGCTAGTTTCCATGTACTCGACGCTAGGCATTTATATTTCATGGCAAGTGGCGTTCGTAGTGCCTGTGACAAATTAAAAAAAAAAATTCAACAAAATTCCAAACCAAAACTAGTTAAGCTAAGCCTACCTTTATAATTTCATGTAGAATATTCTCTTTGATAACACACTCTTCTGTAGCTGTTGACTGATATAACTTTACTGATATACTTATGGCCTTCTCGCCAAATGGAATGAAATTCATGCTGACTAATTCCACCGAAGTAGTATTAGAGTACGAGTTTTGTGACTTTGTGCTCTTTTCCTCGTAGCCTTGACAAACTGGCGGAGCACAAGCAAACTTACTAAGCAATAGTAATTGCTTGAAAATCGCTGGAATCATGTTTCGAATCGTTGTATTTTGAGATGTTGCTTCCTGCAATAGAGGAGACATTCATTTTCAAAGCTAATGTAGACGTCACATCGTGTGATACAGACCTTTTGCACAAGTTCAATGCATTCTAAGATACCATCATGCAATAGAGTCTGAAGGGAATCGCACATGGGCGACATGATATAGGGAACTGAATCGGTTTGAACTGGGATTGTAACAGTATTATTAATAACGGCGCATAGCTTTTCAAAGTCCGATTCCGTGAACCTTGTGTAAATATGTTGGAAAATTGCTGGAAATATTTGTATCAAAGCGGTTAGGAAAGCCTGATTTGGAATGTATAGCTCTTCAGTTGAGTCGCTAGATTTCACAGGAAGTTTTGTACTTTCCAAACCAATGTTTACCCATACTTTCCAAGCAATCTAATCCGAAAAAAAAAATAAACATGAATTAGAGGTTTGAGAACTTTCAAGCTAACTTACGTTCCATAAATCTTCATTTAATTGACCAGTATTTTCATTTGGTTTTGTATGCCTCTCCGAGTTGTGATACATAATTTCTTGAAGCGATTTTAATGCTGCAAGTGATACTTCTCCATTCTTGCTTAGAGCTGTGTTTTGAATGAATTCCAATATAAGCGACCAAGCTCGATCGAAGTCACCTAACATTTGAAGAAGCTCACGTTTGCTATTGAAAACCTGTAAATTATATAATAGACTATTATGTTGATTAAAAAAATTGCGTTTGTATTCTGATTCAACAGTTAAACCATTCAGGAAAACGTATTAGAAACTTGTTACAATAAGATGTACATGTTGTACAGAAGAATTGGTATTTAACAAAGCAGAACGTCACAATAGACAGCATCCTTGGAGTTGTTGAAAATGTATCGCCAGTTGCATACCGCTGTACGGCTGATCAACTTTTTGAAAAGAATTACCATATAACGACTATTATGACTGCGGCATATGACCCAAACAAGTGGAAACGGACAGCAAAATGTTCCTCATGTCTTTTGCTCAAGCATTAACTACTCCGTAATCGAGTTCTTGCTGACTTAGGGACACTGGCGTAACTAAAAGCAGCACCAAGTGATAACCAAAGTCAGTACTAGCATTTTTACGAGTTCGCTTGCAAACTTTTCAGTCAAAAACATTTTCAGTGTTCAAATACCTACAAAAATACAATTCCAAAAACTTTTATCTTACCCTGCAAACACCGGAAAGCGTTAACACTTGAGTTTCAGCCCATTGCTTCTGAGCTGTGTTCCTTGAATGATGAATTAAAATGTTACTACTCAAGTCGACTTTTTCATTACTCGCCGAGCTAGACAGAGTACGAACATTATCCAACAAAGGAAAGAGAACTTGCCACACGAGGGCTTGCCATGTTGGACCATTAATCAGACTTCCGTGTGCCGATATCGTAGAGAATAACGTCTGTCCAGCTGATTTTCGTACTGCTGGTCTTAAATCAACACAAAGTTCACCTACAATTACACATGACTACAGTAGATTGTTTTTTAAACAATTATTTATTTTATATTACCCAATTTAGCATACAAGCACATCCACAGCTTATCACATTGTGGCATTTTAAAGGCTCCAGGAAAGTCTGGCAATATAAATGCTTTATCCATTTCAATGGACATAAGCTTTTCTTGATTCTGATTGAAAAAGTCCGAAATATTCCACTAAAACATGGAAAAAACAATCAATTAGCTTCCAAACAAAATTTTGAAAAAAAAAACTGACTTACCATTAACCCGATAGCAGTTAGAGAAATATTCAGCTCTTGTGTCTGGGAGCCGAATTTTGATGCTGTGCTTATACAGAGCGGTAGGCACCTCCATGGTATTATGGGCAAGAAATCTGTTATGACTAATTGCAAGCACTGAAAAGCTGTTCGAATCAATTGTTCCCTGAAAGATAATAAACACTTATTTTAAAAAGTCAACGCTTAGAAGACGATTCTCACCCATGACGGTCGTTGACAGCGCCAATGATTTGAATAATTGTCGGCCAACCAAAGGAGAGGATATCACCTGAACCATTGAGAATTTGCAACACACAATCTAGTTGTCTTTGACGGACATCTGCATGCGGCACCGTAGACAATTCTGAGAGTGGATTCAGAAGCATCGTTTGAAGAACCTAGACAAATATCATTTAAAATCATTCATTGCAAACCTAAACTGTATATTTACTTTATTCTCTTTCAATGGAACACTATGCTTGTATTGTAGTGCAGCTTTAACTAAATACGTAATTGCTTCGACACCCCATTCTCTCATTCGAATGTGCCTGTGTTGGCAAACTTCCAAAAGATGATTGCTCAATGGTCGCCAAAGCACTTCTATGCGACCCAT
This sequence comes from Criorhina ranunculi, assembly GCA_951813785.1. Classification (NCBI taxonomy): domain Eukaryota; kingdom Metazoa; phylum Arthropoda; class Insecta; order Diptera; family Syrphidae; genus Criorhina; species Criorhina ranunculi. The sequence goes on along the minus strand of OX638383.1, from coordinate 38,571,221 downwards.
ATTGACTAAGCCAGTTTCCAGAAGTTTTGCTACAGCAAACAATGATGGCTCCTAAAAACAAATGCATGCCTTTTTTAGCGTTTCTATTTAAAACAAAATCACAACTAACCCTATTTGTATAGGCAAGTTCCATTGCCTCCTGTGATAGCTTACACAACGCGTCTATTAAGTGGTGTAAAGCAACATCATCCAAGTTCTGACTGGACTCAAAGAGATCACTTAGCATTTGTGATAGAACAGGTAGATCAGCCATGACAGCAGTCTGAATGCCAACGTTCTCGACAGCGGGTTTTGGGAATGCCTATTGATAGTAACAAGTTGCATCGAATTTGTAAAAAAAAAAAAAATGCACAACATACCTGTAAACTACCTCCGGTGGATGGCTTCAATCCAAGTATCCACACCAAATGCTGCAAAGTAGCAAGAATAATCTGCCAAGATGTTCCCAAGATTCCACCGTGATTGTGTGCAAGAAATAGTATAGCTCGCATACATTGAAGATTTTTTGAGGTCAACATAACAGGAGCTTGCATAATACTCTGTGGCAACGAAGCACTTGGTAATGGCGTACCGACAGCAACAATTTGCTGTCTAAAATCATTCTCATTGCATGATCCAAGAATGTGATTATTTAAATCTTGACTTTTACTCCTTGAATGGCCTGGTTGAAGAGAAAATCTTAACAAATCTCTTGTCCAATAGTTAATTGTACTTACATCTCAAATCAACATCCAATTGTCCTCCGTTGAATATTGACAAAGCATAGTGTGGGGGAAATGATGATCGACAAATAGACATAATGAATGCATCACGAGCAATTAATAAATTCAACATCCCACAGAGCGCAGCGTAGTCTTGCATTGATTTCAGAATATTATGGGTGGTAGATTCATCGACCGCAGCGTCTACAAGGGGAACAAATGCTGACAACAATCCTGACCAGCTGGAGTTGACGAGTTGTACATAAAGGGAATTGTCATTGTCCTTGCATTCTACGTCACGGTTAGCAGAATCCTTTTGAAGCTGCAATTTAGAGATCAAATCAGAAAATTAGAGGAAAAAACGAAACACAACTGGCTTTTTCGCTGGAGTAGGTACTGTTTGTGGAGTTATAAATCAGCTTAGGATGCAGCCTAATTTTTGTAAACGCGTGGTCCTAGTGCGAGTAAGAAGTATTGTCGTCGCATACTATAACTTCTGAGCATGTCTTCCAACGATACAATGCACGGTGATTTAATTCGTACGCTATCTTTGTTACTTTTTACTTACTTCGGAATGGCTATAGAAGCCAAACAGTGTTACAATGACCTAGATGTCTAAAGTATGGATTACCCCTCGCAATAATAATTAGTAAAAACCCTTGCTTCCCCCATCTTTGTAAAGCAAACAATCATTGTAGCAGCTTGCTTCAAACTTACCTCTGGACATTCCTTAATTATGACAGTAATGGATCTAGAAACATCTAAAAGAATAGCATATGCTATAGATATTCCGTATCCATCACGTATATTTGGTGGTTCAACCTTGTCCAACATTTCCAAGCTGAAAAAAAAAGAAACCAATTCCAACTTAGATCATATTCACCTTTTACGACCCAACAAAAACTTACTAAACAGATTTTGGTGTATTTGGTTCGAATTTGGCAGCCAAAGGCAAGAAATATCCTCTAAACATGAATCCGGATTGTTGCAAGACATTACCACTAGTGGTGGCATTCTGTCCATTACCAACACTTATTGCATGACCATTGAACACTAAAACAAGGACATTTTGTATTGACCCTTAAGCACTGTTTCAGACTCCGTTCAAGCACAGAGCATGAGAGCAAGTTACTTTTCTCTTGACTTTAAAAGAAAACGCGTACATATCGGTCACAGCCAGAGCAGAGTGATCTCTTGCAGCAGTTCTGACAATATGATTGGATTTTGCTTTTCAATCCAAAAACCAAGAATTCCTTGGAACTGAAATAGGTCGAGAAGAAGATGCAATAGCAGTATACGAACATCTGGTGAGACCTATCGTGCGATTGCATGCTTTTTACTTAAGCTATAGTTTTTATTCAACGCGAGACCCGATACTAGCACCCAGAATGTACGATTTTGAAGCGGACTTAAAGTCAGCTTTGATTGGAATAGCGATTTTTAACTTAGGCCCTTATTGTGAGTGTCGATCAGCAATCGCCACGAAAATTGTCGATTGCGTCGATTGATTTGAACTATGGCATTGTGTAACTCAATCGATAAAATTTTAATTCATATATTTTTATTTTCCTTAATATAAATATTTTATTTTTACTAAAATTACTTACATTTCATACGCACAAAACTCTTCCATTTTTCTCGAAAACAAACCATCGACCAGAAATTTCTGATCGACAACAAGCGACTGTTAAATCGACAAATGTCGATCACAATCAAAATACACAATACCAAAATCTACAATCGACGATCGATGATCGATCAGCTATCGACACTCACAATAAGGGCCTTAAGCTACTGCTGCAATCGCTTTCACTCTTTGCAAACAAATCATTCGCCCCCCTTTTGTGCATGAACGCAGCCTTTGTATACATATGAATATTCAAAATATATTTACCTGATGAAACGTGTATAAACGAATGACGTACATAAGTTCCCAATGCTGTTATCATATCCTTCACGATATTTGTTGCATGATTCTTCAAGTCATACGACATACAAAAGAATGAAATCAAATTCGGTTTCGTAACCATTTTATGAATAACTTCAAGGGCTAAGGCACGTTGCCAATTCGGTTTGTCGGGATCCAAAAATTTTATAATTAACGAGAGAAATATTTCACATTCGGTTACCTAAAGTAAAATCAATTAAATATCAATTATTTTATGTGGTTACAGTCTTGTTTTACTAGAACAGTATGATATTTGTCTATGAGAATTGTAACAAGTCGTAGTAAACGCATGCTTATTGGAAAATATGGCCTGTCTTGAGGTACATTCGAAGTAGTAGTTGTTTGAGCTTGCCGATGTTTAACATTTGGTGAGAAGAGTTTAATAACAAGCGCACAAACACGTTCCTTTAAAAGTACCGTGAACTCGATATACTGAAAGATAAGCGAAAGAAAAAAACTCAATTAGTATGTTTAATTTATGTTTGTATGAGAATTTGTTTGTTACTTCATGAAATACTGTACTAAAATTTGTGAGAATAGTTTCTAAAAGTTCTAAGCCAAATGCTCTGCTCATTTCCGTTATTCCAAAAAGCCAATAAGGTTGATCAGAGTTGACAAGCTGTACGAGATCCTAGTAAGAAAGAAAAAAAAGTTAATTAATGCATAAATTGTACTTGAAACAAAAATCACGATTGGACTCTATTTGATACAAATTTATGCAGCGAGCTCCATGAGCAAGGTGGTACTTCACAAATTACAAAAAATTAAATCTAGGACCCTAGCTTTTGCCAAAGATTGAAAAATGCACGTTGATGGCGACATCATCCAAGAAATGTTGCCATTACAACGATGCAACGGCACGAATCTTGGGCGTTTTTATTTCAGCTCTTTTTCGAATAAGTCGCCATCAACAGAACCGGAAAAACGTCTTGAATGCCACCCTAAATATAGCGAAACTGGAGTACTACAACTGTTGTTGTTCCGGCTCCGGCCTTTCAGATGAATTTTGATTAAGATAGCCTGCTCTATGTCAAAATGTATCTTTGGGTAGATGATGAGTGTAGTACGGTATAGATTTGTAAGAGTTTCCATCAACCGAGGACGACACTGCTCCATATACCAAATAGGAGTGAACATCATCTGATGATCAGCAGAACTGCCTCCCGAAAAATACGAAGATTTTTCATTTGTAACCAATCTTCGAGACCTTAGGGGTTTAGTTGGAACGTTTTTGTTGTCGTTTAAAAAATAACGCTGTCTCGTCTCATGTTACAAGGTACGCATTGAAATATTTTTTTTGATTTTAAGATTTTAAGTCGGTGTTAACGACATCCTTACCCCTACCAGAGAAGGAGTCAGGATTCAAAAGGCACAACCATCTGACAACAAAAGTGGATTAATCATATATTTCGCAAGCCCTACAATTTAATTGCTAACTGCCGAAGCCAGCCGAAGAGCAGGTTGACCAAGAAATAAATAAACCAAAACAGTGAATGAAGAGTAACGACGACTGGGGTAGAATAAGAGAGAGAGAGAGAGAGAGAGCGTTTAAGTACACCACAAGGCAAATCGGCGTAATAGAAGTCGCAAACAAAATTAAGTATTTCTTACTTACTTTCGGAGGTCACTGCATAAGCAAATAAACACTTTTTTAAAAGAAAACAAATAAAACGAAATATATCAGATAAATAAAGAAAATAAAACATATTTACTTGAAACAGCATAAAAGCATCGGACGCCAACGGATACATTTCACTATTCGCTATTGATATCTTGCCTGACGTTACACTTTCATCGTTTCCGTCACCTGCATTGGCATGAGACTGATGTTGCTCGAATTGCTGCTGCTGTTGACCAACACCTTTTTCTAAGAACACTCGTTCAAACACCAAAGCAACCAATTGACGAACAGTAGCTCCAGCCGTATTAACAATTGTAGCATTCTTTGAATTGTGCAAACGAAAACACAATACAATCGATTTTGCCAATGTATCACCATAGACAATGGTATTCGTTGTTAGAAGTAAAGTTATTGTTTGAAGAACTTTAACCTCATCAATGTTATTCTCCATAAGCATCCATAAAGCATCGGTAATGTAACGAGCACCTTTCTGATCGACAACCTGTTGTGTTATTAATCGCTGCATCATTCCAAGACAATACTAATTGGTAAAAGTAAAATCAAAATTAATTTTCTTAACAAAGTAGACTTGTTATGCATGTAAATTACCTTAATGATCTTTTGATCCTTTGTTTCGCATCCTTGAACAAGGGGATATAGTATTTGGTTGATGGTGTAATAAACAGAATTATGTTCATCGTTGCCTACGGCATTTAGTTTAGTAACAGCTTCGTCACATGACTTTTCAAAGAAATGGAGAAAATATTAACACATTTAAGGTGAAAAAATAGAGATAAGAGATCAAGAGTATTAATATTAAGCAGAGGAATAATTAGCTAGCTTTGATCTGCATTGAATTGGGTAAACGTCGCAATGAAAGCCGCTGCTACGGAGAAAACCTAGGCGAAAGACTCTACAGTAAATCATCCACCATCAATGCTGGGCTTACAACGACCGGCAAAAAAGGCATCACCAGTACGAACAAAGCTTTCAATGCGAAAGAAACTAGGCAAAATCAGTACATCGTTTTCTTCCTAATGACTGAATCCATTTCTCTGCATTATTTAGAAGTGGGTACAGTACAGCGACTTTGATACATCGTTCACCGGAAGACATACTACCATCCCAGAAACCTTCACGGGAGTATACCTTGACCAACATGAACAATTTTGAATGCATACGCCACCGGGTGGAGAAAAAAATGACTTGCTTCAGAATGGTGCAATGAGTCTGCACCATTAATACAACTCAGAGCTACAGTAAACAAGTTCGCAAGGAAGAAGTGAACTACCGTGCTGTAGAAAGCCTATGTGTTGACACTGGTCAATAGTTGGCGCATTACGACTTCGGTAGAACCTGCTGAGATAGTGTACTTCAGACACGACACATTTGTCATCGGCAGGTGCAAATTTAGGTCGTCTTGCAAAGCTACCTCTCACAGATAAGCGCTTATATCTGTTCCGATTTCCTCTCTTTCCACAGCTGCATAGACCGGATTCGCTTTTCGATAAGAGTGTACTGATTATTTCTTCAACTAATTCCGGCTACTGTCAGAAAGTTATTGTTTATCGATAAGAAAATGTAAACTAGTAATGAGTAAGTTTGTCGACTCATTAGCACAGCGGTTATCTATTGGGACACAGAACGTTTATTAATAAGACAAAGTGCTAGGATTTGAAATTTCGATATTTCACCCCCTGCCATTTAATGACAAGCCTATTTTTTAAGCTACATGCTACAAAAACCAACGTAAGGACTAATGCCGACCTTAAGTGCACCTATTTACTTACACCCAAGTACATCATACAAATGATGTGTCATTACACGATGTATGAACACTTCATTGAAAACCTTCATCCCATCTTCTTTGATACTTATCAAATTAATTGCGAAATATTTTCGCTCATATTCTACACCCTTGCTTGAGTCCTTCAACGTAAATCGAAGGAAAAACTTGAAAATAATTACCTCCTTGATGTGGGGATATTTTTTCTTCGTTTCGGCAGATAAACTCCGAAAATCAGTCCGCAGAGCCTCCAAGAACTTATGGACGGATTCCGCTTGTGCTGCATTTATTTGTACAAACGACATTCCCGATTTATTTCCGAAAAGATTTATTTGCAAGACATTAAATAACTCCCTATGGTCAGCTCCCTTATTTATTTGTCAAGAAAAAAAAAACAAACTAATTCTTCGCCGCACACAATCCTTCAACTAGACATCATGTGGAATGTGGCAACTTTCCAATTTTTTGTTTGGAAATGCCAACTAAATACTTTCCAGTCAGACAAAATTAAACTGGGTCGAAAAATGTGTGCTGACTTTATTACTTTAGCAATGAGCGCTAAACTACAGTCTTTGACGGCTCCATCTGGTGGCGAGAATATGGAAAATGTACAAAAACAAGATTTAAAAGTTTTTCATAGGTATTCATACATAATGTACATAAAAGAAGTCCTAAGGTTTTACCAAAAGGCAAAAGTAATGTATAAAGTCAGACAGTGGTCGTTACGCGTCGTGGCGTTAGAGTTAGTACGTTGAACTATGAAGCGGGCTGACACAGCTTATAATCTTAGCAAACCACCTACTCCTAGCACGGAAAAACTTGCATTAGTTTAATTTACAACGAAAAAGCTTCTCAATTCGAGGTTCGAAATCTGCAATGAAAACTGTTGGCGGCCCCTTCCATTTGTACGAAAAATATACGACGATTAAGCAAAACATGGATGATTACGCGAAGTCAAGCATAGGACCTCTAAGGGCTGTGGGGACAAATATTTATTTAGAAAATAGAAATTCACCCTCAGTGTGATTTATCTAGCGCGGTCGAAGACAACTTGTCCAATAAGGATGCTGCAGCTGACGACTTAAGTGAATAGTTTTCAAAAGTGATTGGAATTTCGGAGTCTTTAACCCAGTTCTCACGAAGGACAATCCTTTGAACTGCGTCAAATATAGAGACTTCATTGCATATTGCCTTACATATTTTGTCCGCATACTGATAGGTGAGCAAAGTCCATAGACCAAACATGCTTCCTACACTTTCTTTAACTTTTAGGTGGCTTAAGACATCATTTATAAAGGCTATGTATAAAAGGCCATGTTTATTAATAACTTCCCTAATAAACTCATACAATTAAAGATTTAAGGAATACATACATGCTGCCTCTCACGAATTAACGATAATTAATTTTGAAGGAGAATAATTTTCAAGTGACATCGACCTTATCGGAAAACTGCAAATTTATGGGCTTAGATAGCTAGTTGCCAGAGCTAATTCGAACCTATATTAAAGAGTTATCTAAAAGTAAGACTGATTAAAAAGCCTTGTTGATTAAGACCAAGTCTACCGCGAGCTGTAGCGCAATCATGGAAACGCAGTAAGATTTGATGCATAAGGTTCCATAATGTACATAGAACTGAAAACTCATGAAAAGCTTGGTTCTTACCACCTACTGTAGGTTATTTATTACCACGAAGAGTCTATACCTGAAACACTGCAACATTCTATCCTTGCCGATACAAGGCACGTGCTTTTTCATACTCCAGACCCAAGCTTTCCATCATCCGCGATCACTTGATCTCTGTTCTGTCTTCTTTATCGTCGCGAACCTATTGGACTAAGATTCAAACACCCTCCTGGTTGAAGTATTTTTATCCATTCGCTTTATCCTACTCACACGGAACCTAAAATCAGACGAAATTTTTTTTTTCTGTTTCTTCATTGAATAGATTTGTGCTCTCCTCCTGTCCTATCACTCTCTATGTCTGATGCCCACGTAACAGCCTGCCTCGATATTCTCAAGCTGGATGACAGCGTTGATCCTCTATTCCCTTTTATCCCAATCGGGTTTTCACTTGTTGTTTGTGATTTATGCTACCAGCTTCATGACAGCGATATAATCGTAGTCGTCATTTGTAGTTGGTGATGTAGTACCAGAGAGTTCATTGCTCAGATAATCTATGTAGTGTCTATCTATTCTCGGTATGATTGGGCAGAGTAAGTTGCAGTTTTATTCCTTTTCACTACAAAGTCAAGATCTGAAAAGAGCCACAAACAAAAGATTCCAACCTAAGATTCCATATTGTGTGAATGTATGAACATTCAAAATGCTTGATGGAAAAAGCTTCGAGTTCGCACGCCAAGTTAATTGTAACCAACTTGGCGAGCGAAACTAGATGCACATAGCCAAGATCGATCTAAACCGCAGAAGATGTTTACTCTACCAATTTTGACATAATATTTTAGACAGGTTCCATAGGCTTCTTACAGATAGAACTATTTACTCTGCTGATATTTGTAGCCGACGTCAGTCTTGAAAACTCTTTTCTAAATTGTCATCATCAAATCCCCGCCAGAGTTTGACTCAGTGTACTACTAAGCGAGCTGACACCGGTTCGAATTTCGGCAAAAAGAATCAAACGGTTTTTCGCGACAGCACATTACTTCTCAATCCGCCGTAAGGAGGGGAAAAAAAGATCGGAGTATCTATGAGAGAGTCTAAAGAGGTATTAGTACAGAGCGATGTTGTTGAAGTGACTCATGACCCGTACCGCTTCTAAAGTTATCATGTGTCCATAAGTGATTTACTTTCAGGTTGAATTCCTCTTATCTTAAACGACATCAAAGAATTCGGTGGCCTTCTTGTCAACTTTGATGCAACAGCGAGATTCCTACATTGTCATCCTGCATAGATGGATGAGTATGGCAGTTATGCCAAGATTTGGTATGGCTCGTTATAGCTTTTCTCTATAACGAGAGTCGCTATCACAGGCGACTTTAAAATCTATGAAGGATGGTGGGTATCGACATGAAATTCCTGGGTTTTTTCTAGGTAAGTAGGTAGGTAGGTAGAAGTGACTGAATCTGGTAAGGTCCTACCAGAAACACAAGTAGTGCGTTTGGTAAAACGACTCACGTAACCTGGATATTGATGGGTGTGGCCAAGAGCGTAGTTTTCAAATCCATCCTTTGGAATTCAGAAAGTTGATGAGTTACCTGATAAGTAAGTTGATAAGAAAGTAGAGTTAGCAATAAAGAGAAAGTGTTGGAGAATTGAAAGATCTGGATGGCGGTGCGATTTGGATACGTTTAGTTCTGCTGAGAAGACACCAGCTCCAACACCGCACTCCATCTTGGAGCCGTCGGTGACGATCCATATTTGGTGTTTCGATAGGGGTGAGTGATTGTTCCATTCCATCCTTTACGGAAAATTAACTTGAATGTTATTATTGAATTTGAGTTTGGGTATCGTGTAATTAGTTATGGTCGCGGACAGATCCTTAGGCAACAGATCAAGAGCTTTATTAAGACCATAGAGTTTCGGAGACCAAACTCCGGTTTTTTTTTCTAAGATGTGCCGGAGTAGAATATCTGGGGTCGAATTACGGCATCAGTGATCGAGTCATACGTGACTGATAAATGTTGATTTGGTATGACCGCATACGTGATCGAGCAGCGAAGTATCGAAATTTGGCATTCTGTCATCAGTGATCGAGTATTTTTTCATTCGATAGGGTTGTTGGTGACGAGTGGGTGTATTTTCGAAAGAAAAAAATGTAAGAATTGTTTGATTTGTTGTTATTTTTGTGTTCTTTTTAATTTATTATTTTAAATTTATTGCAGGACGAACCTAAACAAAATAAATCCGGTGCAAAAGGAGATTTTGGAAAATTTCACGAGTCGCCACCAGGACCTAACTAAAAATATTTTCTCACTTTTGAATCCGATGATGACAAATATAAAAAAATATTCCATTTCAATTGCACGAATTAATAAAATAAACCAATTTCATTTTTAAAAACTTCCCAAATAAACAAAAAACTCCGCATTTGACAGTAAATCAAATGAATGTAGTAGTTTGCACTAGTACAATTAGTACATTTTTAAATGTGTACTCGATACGTGACTATTCGTATGCCATCATCCCAAAAGAGTTACTCGATCATACGATCACGTATGGATTTCACTCACTCGATCACTGATGCCGTTGTTCGACCCCTGGTCTTCTCTGGCATAAAACTATACTGATAAGGTTTCAATCAGGTTGCTGCCAAAGGTTTTTAACTGTTCATAGAGTACGTCCGACATGATCTGATATGCGATGTTTAGAAGACTGATTCGCCTGTTGTCGGCGCTGTTCAGAGTATCTCCTTTCTTGGGGCAAACAATGCATATTTGTCGGGCATACGTTTACTTACTTACTTAAGGTGGCGCTACAGTCCAGGACGGACCTGGGTCTCAACCAACAAGCATCTCTAGCCAGCTTGATCTTTAGCTAACTGCCTCCAGTTTCCCATGCTAATGTAGTTGAGGTCCCCTTCAACTTTCGTGCACCACTTGAGTCGCTGTCTTCCTTTACTGCGCTGTCCCTCGGGGGCGAATTCGAGGATTTTTCGGACAGGAGCCAGGCATACTTTTATCTGATCAAATTTTATAGATGAGTTAGTACATGCCCTAGCCATCTCAAGTCCAATAAGCGATTTCGTTTAACTACCTAGGTCGACGTCGGAATATAAGTAGCTCGTCTAATTTGTCGTTCTGTCTCCTCCTCCGAAGCTCGTCAGCGCAAACGGAATCATATATCTTACGAAGAATTTTTCTTGGATGTTAAGGATCTTATATAGAATCTCTTTAGTTGTTTCAGTTGTTGCTTTCTCAGTTGAAAGAAAAAGCAGTTGGCAAGAGTTATTCTTCCTTTTGATGGAAAGTCCTTGTTAGAAGTGTAAGTAGAGCCAACGTAGACAAAGTCCTTTACTACAAAAATAGCGAACATAACTACCTATGAATAAAATATGTAATTTTCTTTGATTTAATCCGTTTTAATGCAAGCAAAAAAAAAAATAATAATAAAAATATATATCCTTTCGTTTTGTTCGCTTTCTCTTGATATTTGGCAAACGAATTAAAAAAAAAACTAAATTTTGTTTTTCAATTTATAGTAATTATAAGTATTTATTACGATTATATACATATATGTGTACATATATGCACAGGGTTTCTCGAATATTTTCCGATCAATCTTTGGAAGGTGACGTATTAACGCTGTCAAAGCGTTCAAGTCAATCTCTTACCGTTTATGAGCTATGAAACATCAAAGTAAAATCACACAATTATTCATAGAGACTTTTGCATTATTTTTGTCTTTTTTTTTGTTTGTTTTTCTCTTTAGTTTTTTTTTTTTTTTTGTTCATATTCACATATTCTATGCCGTATTTTTCATTTATTTTATTTTTGTTTGTTTTTCTTTTATTTAGTTTAGTTTAAGTTTTTAAATAAATTGTACCCACCAAAAATATGACCACAGATTTTGTAACCGTCTATTACAAGTTTTACCATTTCTATGACGTATGAATAAAAAATAAATAAAAATAAAAGTACTGCTGGTTGGGGGGTTGAGGGGTAGTTATAGAATAAAAACAAAACAAAATCACACTTAGAGGGAGGTGTGGAAATAGATTAACAGAATTAATTAATTTTCGTACTTATCACCTCCCAAAAATTTGATCGGATAGATCTGAAAATACAATGTATATATACGTAATATATATACATTGTATATTTATTAATTTTTTTTTTGTATAAAATATTTATTCATATAATCTGCTGGCTTAAAACCAGCAAACTAAGAGATAAAGATAGAAAGTGAAAAATAGAGAGAGAGAGAGAGAAAGAGAGATTTATACCTTTCCAACGTGGCAGTTACATTGACGTTACCTCGGATTGCGATAATTTTTAAAACGGATTTTCAGTTTCAGAATAATAATTAAAAGTTGAAATAATAATATAACCTGTTGTTTACAGAAAGAATGTTAGAAAAACAATTAACACGTTTCATTTTAAGGTTACCCTAATTTATAGCGGAAAGCTTTACATCTTTTTATGTTTTTTATGTTTTTTCTTTTTTCAATTTATCTTATGTAGTATAAACAGTTTTTTTTTTTTTGTATATTATATTTATATAATTTGTATGATATTCACATTTTTTTCTAAAGTTACAATAATTGTCCTATGATTCAATGGTTGAATATTATGAGTTAGTTTCAATAAATAATTAATATTTTTTTTTGTTTTTTTGTTTTTTTTTTTTTAATATTTTTATGGCGTGTTCAAATGGTAGTAATACGCAACATAGCAATATTGTACCATCGATATCTAGTTTTGTGATGATCATCTGCAACATTGTATTACATTGTGTTACCTTTCTCTATTATTTTTTCAGTTTTTTTTATCTTTATGTTTTGTTTTTTGTTTTGTTTATTAACCTATAAAAGTTCATACTGACGCAGATGCATTCTTTGTATTATATCCCGACAATCGTTGAACACCCTTTTTATGTTTTCAGTATCAACTGCACATGTAAAGTGTGGATAACAGTAGTGTTTGCCGTCTCCGCTTGCAGTGGAAATGCGCTGAAATAGTTAAATAAAATTATATATATATATAAAAAAAATATAAAATATAATATTTGTCTGGCAGAACTAGCTTAGTTTTATTTAGATACAAACCTACTTAAATACAATGGGAGAAAGTTCTAAAAGGCGATTATAATTATAAGAAATGTATGTTTATATTTTAAATTGAATACTTTAGTCCCGGGTTTTCCAAACTGTGCTCCACGCTAAGCATCTCCGAGTAATCCACGAAAAATTATTTCTGCTTTTATAACTACGATCAAATGTCGCGACAAACAATCGAGTTGCACATAACAGGTACCGTGCCTTTTGCAACAAAGTACTCAGCGACTGGCAAGTGGAGGTGCCAGGAGCAAAGCCTCTGCATTAATGCGAACAAAACAGATTTAATCGTCTTCATAATCGAAGAAGGAAGAATCCGATCATTAGGGAGAGTGTCCAAAAGAAAGTTACAAAAAAACTCATCTCGGGGATTGATGGTTCCATGATAAATAGTAAAGTGGAAATAGGTATCTTATCGAAGAATCTTGATCTAGCCTCAGTCTGAGGACAATAGCCTCAGTATACTAAGATAAAATATTGGCACTGCTGCACGTACTAGAGCTCTTGCGTGAATTTCAGGTGCAAGGTAGAAATGTGGCAATAGAATGGGTTCAAAAACTCAAGCACTATGCAATTCAAAATTACTTGATACTGGCTCGGAAAAGAGGGCATGGAGGTATTGAAGGAAATAAAAAGGCAAACAACCGGGCGAAGCAAGTGTCAGTCTTTGAGTTTCTGGATTTTGAACCATTCGCTGCCCTAGGTATAAGAAAGGTGAAGGATGTGATCGATAACTTGGCTAACTAATGAACATCTGAGGTGGAAAAACATGGCACAATGCAGACAAGTCAAAATAGAAATTAAAACGTCAAATGAATAGTAGCGCTGTCTACAGGGTTAGGAAACATATAAAAAAGATGGCTCTTCTACCTGCAGGTTGTATCTAGTGGATGAGTAGAGAACGAGTATATATGTCTAGTGTTCATGTCCGGCACTGGCAAGCAAAAGAAATGATATTTTGGGCTGCCAATGGATTCAAACCCACAGGTTTAGCCAAATGTCAAGCATTGACACAAGGAATCACGATCAGGGAAGACATCCTGGGGGCACCTCTGACTGAAATTACTTGTGGAAGAGAGACGAAAAGGACCTACTAGAGTGCTTTGTCTCGATTTATCTCTTTATGTAAAAAAAGAAAAAAAAACTGCTGCCTTAGCTAAGTTTTTTTCTGTTGAAATATTCTTGTATCATTGTATCAGTTACGATAGATTACTAATGAAATTAGATGGCGAAGGTGAATGAATATAAACTTCTCGTTATACTAAATAAAAAGACAATGGACTACGGGTCCAATCCCAGACGTTTTAATTTACCACAACACACCAAACCTTCATCTCAAAATAAACTGGCGCCCAACGTCGGCACACCAAATGGGTTTGAATAAAACTTCATGTGGATAATTCTACGTCAAGTACAAGCCATACAAGTCGTAATCGTGCATCATTCCAATGCTGTCTCTGAAAGAGATCACTAAAAAGCTTACCGTCAACCTTTGATGATAAGGATCTCAAGTTACAGACACGAGACAATAGAAAGCTCAATCGTAGCGAATACAGCGACAGAAGAGGAATGATGGGTTTAGCGATGTGCAATTATCAAAAGCGACTTTTTATAATCGTCATAAAAGACAGCTACAATTTTGACTTAGATAAAGACTTTGTCTATCTCAACTATGAAAACGACCACCGAAGCAAGCAAACGAAAAATAGGATATCCAAAGACACTTTATACAAGACCCTCAACTGTCCAGTTTTCCTATAAGCCTCGGTTGTCTAAAGCAGATTCAACTTATTTTTGGTCGAGTTTATATTGGCGAAGTATTGAGATATGAATTCATCGACTAAGAAGAAAACGACATATAGAGCTGTAGAACAATTGAACAACGGTCGGGCCCGGGAAATATCAATAATAAGGTTTTTTAAATAACTAAGTACGAGAATGGAATCAATGTCACAACTAAGCTTTAATGTACGTAAGTCATAGGGTAATAAACATTTTACTAGCACTACCATCTGCGTACTTTGAAATGGATAAGTAAATAATTTAAACATGACCTGAAGTGCTATAAAATCCATTCTTTAGGCTAGTATTTTAAAACGAAACATTGATCAAATTTTGAAAACAGAAAAACTATATCTTATACATTTAATTGAACAAAGTGCCAAAGGCGATTGGAAAAAAAAATGGATGAGAGTTTTAATCGTGGGACCATTAGAATCATCTGGCATGAGCTGCAGACTTACTTACACCCAACACTATATACCGGGCGCTAATTTTTGATTAGGCGATTTATGCAAGTCAGACGTCAAAAATTTTAAGCGGTAAGGTCGACTGTGCATTGACCTATACAATGACCAATGACTGCGCTACATGCCAATAGACGCCAATAATACCGTGTTGGTCCACCACTTAAGTTATTCAAATTTGAAAACTAAATTAGTACATTCCATCACCTTCTTCCATTACCTCCCAATCACCTTTATTCGTTTGCTCTACCCCTTAATAGATTTATTGTACATAATGTAAAATTAAAACATACCAGGAATTCATCTCGGATAAAATATTTTGCTCTTACAACTTCAGGGTTTTCACCAGCATCTAATATTGCGTCACCTGTAAAAAAAAATTTCATATTTTATTTCTTGTTCTGAATATTTTAAAATAAAATATATTTACTTGGCGTTTCATATCTGAGAAATTCTGCAAAATAATCAGATAGTCTACTTTTACCAGCCTTGATTTTCTCTGCCAACAAATCCTGCTTGTTTAAGAAAAGAATAACAGAAATTGTGCGTAGCCACCTGAAAACCGAAGTTCAAGATGTAATGTATCAAAGTCCTTATTTTCTTGTAGTTTTATCAATTTTATTTGTAATATATTCAGGTTAAATTGTATGTTTCTAGCTGCACACATAAAATATAACTCTACAATGCCTGATACACGACCACACCTCTATTCTGTTTAAGACCGATTATTTTATAACAACATTCAAAAGAAATTTACAATAAGGATTATTGGCAAGAACAACTAAACAAATCCATAAAAATAGACACAAGAAAACAGATCTCAGGATTGGCAATTGGATCAAGTATCTTTGACCAAGCCCCAACAATCAATTGTCCTCTAGGGCTTAAAGACAATTTTCAAGCCGAAACTATCCATCATTTAGTCGAAAGAATACTCTCTCTCTACTGTGTAAGTAAGCAAGGCGGACGCTGGTCACTGGTGCTGGAACAATTCAAATGGTACCCTCTTAAAATAGCGACCCCGCAAAATGCCACACTGCCAATTGCATGCGATTTGAGGATCTGATTGTACAATTGATCTAGAAACTCCTGACTGCCTGTTCTTAAGTTAGATGAAGCCAATAGCTCAACGACAGTGTTTGCTCTGTTACAATTGTTCTATAAACTCCTGACTGACTGTTCTTAAGATAGATTGACTGGCTGAAGAAGCATTTATCTACGGTTTTGTGCCCCAAAACTCAAACTGAGCTGCTCCATGAATCAACTGCCAGCAACGATGAGACAATAATCACGACCAATGTACTCAAAAGAACAACAAAACAGTAGAACTTATTTGTAATCCTTCAACAACATCGGCTGAGCTTTTGCATTCACTTATGAAAGAGAATTTAGGGGGACGAGAATTTTTCCAAAAAGTGGAAAAGGGAAAGATAAATCTGTGTGCGAAAACTAAGACTAAAACTGAACCAGCAAGTTTTTACTCTGAATGCTGTTGTGTCCACCAAGCATACTTTTCATATTACTATTAAGGAAAGACATTACTAATTGAAGAAGGGGACGAATGTTGCAGAAGTTAAAGGAAAGTAAGACACGAAGGAAACAAAATATGTCAGCCTTGACAGCTTATCAACTTCGTCCAACTAAGCATTTTTGGACAGCCGGTTAATAGAGTAGATAGCTTTCGATATCAAGGTAATGGTGAAATCGAACAAAACGTGATCAGTAGGAACGGAAAAAGCAACGTCTGGCTCAGCAATGCACCACAAAGCTATTACTGTTTCCTTCAAATTGGCAACCGTTGCTGTTATATGGATGAAGCATATAGCAAGTAATTCACAACAATCACAGGAAAGCTACAATCTTCTCTGTATCGGCATCTACTGAATATTTGTAAGATTTCCTAGCCTTATCGTATCTTTATTGAACTGATGCACACTTTAAAAGATTGACAGCTGTAAAAAGCAAACCACCTAAAAATATATGGCGCAGGATATTTAAAGAAGAATCACTGTGACACGTAAAAATAAATTTGTAATTAAAAATATAATACCTGTTGTTCCAAATGCTTTTAAATAGATCAAGCGACTCCCTAAGGCGGTTTTGTGTAGGATCTTCACGTAAAACCATATTATAACTGGAGCAGGCAGTAACAAATATAATTGCAGTGACATCGTTAAAGCACTGGATCCACTTACGCCGCTCATCTCGTTGCCCTCCTACATCAAACATACTAAAATAAAATTTTAAATTAATAAATTTATTTATATTTAACAATAAAATGATTAAATTATCTTACTGAAAATTAACTTTATCAACTTGAAATCGTGTTTCAAATATTCCTGATGTTAATACTCGACATCTTAGAATGTCTTGTTCACTTGGTGTATAATTTGGTTGTTTTATCTTTCCAACGCGGTCTAAAAAACTTTAAAAGCAAAAATATTGTGTTAAAGTTATACGTTAAATAAAATGGCTTTTATATATCATTAAATAGTAGTAAAAATTGCAGAACTACGATTAAAAATAAGCTAAAGAGTTTCATACTAAAATATGCTGTTAAACGTCATTTCATACAGCAAGGTTAGAAGTAACAAAGTTCTCTTAAGCGCCTCCAAATACTAAGGGTTTCACCAATAGACTTGTACAGACAAGTCGTAGACGAGTGCTCGCAACCAAAAAGGCGTTGGTGTCGCGCAAACTATTTTATTGAGTGACTTCCCTCAACGGCGCGCAAGCCATAGAGCGTCTATATTAATATGCACACACGAGCTTCCAAATGGTCGCGCGTCCCTTAAAATTTAAAACCCAATATATACAAATTAAACGTTATTCTAAATTGTATCCACATTGAACAATCAAAGTAAACTGTCATCAAGCATGCTGAGCATGATATTCCATTCAACGGACAAAAAGCAGCTCGTATGACAAGACAACAACGAAGTTTTTACCAAAGTGTGCGGCCAATTGTGCGCGCCACCATTTTGAAGCTCGTATGGCATTGGCCTTAAAAGTCAAGTTGGAAACTTAAGTCTAAAATAAAAGATAACTAAATAATTATTGTACTTACTATTTCGCACAATCGATTAATTGGTATTCATTAGACCTTTCAAAAGTTTGCTGCACACCACGATCTTTCCAAAGTTCTTCAGTGGATTCATAGAATTCTAGTGGATAGTTGAAGTCAGGACCTAAAAATAAAATAAAGAAAACATTGTTGTTGTTATTAGAGAAAACAGATAGAAGCTGTTGGTCTTCTGATCGACTATCACAAAATGTAGGTAAACGACTAACGAACGAGCATTAGAACCAGAATTCCAAAGGAGAATTCCATAAAGAGAAAATTTGATCTCTTAACTTGTGTACGGTTTTCAAATAGGTATGTACTTAGTGGGCTTTCAAACGTTTGGATTGATAAGCTTCCAGTATCACTGGAACAAACACACCAACTGTCCAAGACGTCACTTAAAAAAGAAAGGACATTCATCATGCAAGATTCCTGGTTGTGGTATTCTGGTACTCTACGTGAAATTATAAATAGAAATTCTCATAGGTCCTTAGACAAATTTCTTTCCTCGTTTTTTCTCTTCTTCTGTCCATCTGCAGTCTATTATTTTGAAGCAGGCAAATATATATAAACTCCACGAATGACACTCTGGTGAAGATTCAACGAAGGATAACAAAACTCTGATCTTGCCAGTCTTGCTTTATGGAGCTAATGCTGGATGATAAGTAAGACAGCGGGGCTGAACTTGAGATCCTTTAAAAGAAAAATTTAACGTACCATATTTGGTGCTATCTGCAATGGAGGAGAAGATACAACCGCGAACTACGAGCTGTATATAGATGTGGATGTAGTTCGGAAAGCAAAAATTCGTCGACTGCATTGGCTCGGCTAAATCGAGCTAATGGACGAAAAAGGTCCAGCTAACAGAGTCCTGCGAGACCGAACCTCCGGTTCGGAGATCAAGCGATCGCGGACACTAGAAACTTTGATTTAGTAAACTGGAAGCGGCGTGTCCAGGACCGTGAAGGATGTGAAGTTCAGGTTCTGACTAAGAAAAAATTGGGCTCCCTTTGGTTGTGCCTTGTGCGAATTGCGAAAAAAAATACCACGTTCACTATGTGAAAGTAGAGCAACTACGATTCCATTGGTTCGAGCGCAGGGAACGACTGCACAAGAACGCAACGGCGAATAAAGTCAGAAAACTTAAGATTAAGACACCAAACATTATCAAGCTCCAAGTTAGAAAGCGAGTAAAAATGCAGTGGCATCTTGAGCTTAAGTCTCTAAATTAATCATTTATTCTCTTTCAATTAACGTTTACACAAAATCACACCATCTCATGCGCATTTCCCATTGAGGAAGAGTATGACAAGGTACACGTAAACTACTGGGTTTTGTATCAATTCTAAGTACAAAATAAGGACTAAAAGTTTTCTAGGTGAACAATTCGTATAGAAATCCAAAAAAAAAAATAGATTAATAATTAAAACTCTTAAGTGGTAGAACATACTTGAAGCACAATCTTGGAGATATTCAACTCTAGACTCGTTTTCCTTCTTTTCCAAAGCTACAGGCGGATTCAAAGTGCTCATAGCCCCGGTTATAGTCTGAAAATTAAAAAGAAAAGAAACATGCGATTATTATGTTAAAAGAAATTGTTGCATTTGCTGAAAATACTTAATAGTAATATACATACATACATACAGTCAAATAATAGTGTTATATATTGATAAGCAAGGACTCTTAATAAAGAAAGTTGCCATCTTTGTCTACCTAGGCTCCATTAGCTCAGAAATTAACAGAAGAATCACTCTTGCCAATTGTTGATTTATTAGCTTCCAGGCGATAAGGACGAACTATAGAAAGACATACCCAGCTTTGTCAGCCCCACCAGACTCATCTGTCTGTGCAGGATAACGATAGAGAATACTCCCTGCATCATCAAGGTTGGTAACGATCTCGCCGAGATTTTAAATGTTAAAAACGGATTTTGAAAAGGTGACGCGTTGTCATGCGACTTCTTCGACGAATGTGCAAGACTCTCAAGCCAACACCAGAGGCACAATCTTTCAAACGTCCGTTCAACTACTCATGTACGCTGACGGTATTGATATAATCAGCAGAACTCAAGGAGCTGTCACCTGTACATTCGCGAGTACTGAGACAGAAATGGCCAAAATGAGTAATG
The DNA here is from genome assembly GCA_951813785.1 of Criorhina ranunculi. NCBI lineage: Eukaryota > Metazoa > Arthropoda > Insecta > Diptera > Syrphidae > Criorhina > Criorhina ranunculi. The sequence continues at coordinate 38,550,996 of OX638383.1, read as the reverse complement.
CGATTAACAAGGGAGGAAAACTAAGTTGCTTACAACAAGAAATGACACTCAACGTCGACGAATTGGACAAAATGTCGCAGTAGATAGCTGTAACTTCGAGGTAGTAAGGGGCTTTGCCTACCTTGGCTCTGCTATCACTTCTGTAATCGACATCTCATCAGAAATTAAATGAAGAATAATTTCTCTGCCCAATCATTATTTCTTTGGGCTGAGAAGGAAATTGAGTAGCAAGGCCTTATCCCGAAGAACTAAGCAGGCTCTATGCACGACCTTAATCATCGCAGTACTACTTTAGCCTACTGAAGCATAGACTCTATCGAAGGCGGATGAAGATACCCTTCGTCGCTGCGAGCGAAAAATTCTTCGTAAGATATTCGGTTTGCGTTTGCGTTGACCGGCTTCGGACGAGGAACTATGCGAGCTGTACAGCTGTACAGGTCAAAAAACTACGCATTAGTCCTTTGAGATGGCTAAGACATGTAGAGCGAATGGACACCAACGCTCCAGCCCGCAAAGTCTTCGAATCCAATCCGGAAGGACAACGGAGTAGAAGTAGAAGGCCTCAATCAACTCGGAGTGCATAACACTAGGCAGTCAGCTAAGAACCGAACTAACTGGAGAGGTTGAAATCCAGGTTCGACCAGAACGATTCTGCGTTCAGGTACGATAATTGAAGTAGCTTGTGTAATGAGGCATGGCAACATTTTCGTTGGCACACTATTCAGGAACTACAGAAAACAATTGCTTACAAATTTGAATGTTGCTTTACTAAAACATCATCACTGGGAGCATTCACTTCTTTTCTGTAGGAAGAACTGCCACAACGAGTGCGTTATGTCGACATTTCTATACATATACATAAATCTATAGCAATAAATAAATAAATTAAACAAAAGTTATATAGGTACATACCAAAATCGCATCTCGTATGTTCTTCTTAATATCATCGACTTTTTGTTTTTTTTCTTGTTCGGAGAATCCATCTACGTGTAGTATACGCATTTGTTTTACTATTGTTGATTTGCCAGATTCACCAGCTCCCAATAACAGCAATCTATGGGTTGCTCTATATAACTGTTTATCTTTTTGTAATTGCTTAGAAATTGCGTCGCTGCGGCGTTTTTGACTTTTTGAATCATCAGGATTGGCATCCGCTTGCTTTGAGCCTGGAGAACCAAAACAACCCATAGTATTCCAGGGAGTCCACCAACAAATACCTCCACTGTCTCGTACACTTTCGGGAGACTCCGCTCCTCTGGTGTCACTATACCGAGCCAGTCTAAACAATAAGAAAAAAAAAAACAATAATATACAAATTAGATTAAACTTATTAAATGTTGATGAACTTTTCTATTGTGTATTCAATGGCGTGTGGTAATAGTCGAAAAAAAAGAAACAAAGTCACAACAATAACTATCCTACCCTTAGCCAATTGTGTAGTTAGTTATAACAGTTTTGAAGTCGTAGATCAAGAATTCAGAAGCAGTTTACCTGATTTCTTACTAATCAAGCTTTGAACCTTATATAAATAGACTATCATCCATGCGGAGCACAGGAAAATTGCTCCAGATGACAACAGATTGACCCGTGAATCGTTTGTCTTTAAAGCCGAGTGTGCGTCGTGTCCTGAAGACTAAGATTTAAAAACATCTTGGCTAAAGCGTTGTTAAGAATTTGCCCCATGAAGCACAGTCAATGTACATAGTTTTTGAGTGTAAAGCTGGGCGTCCACGATCACTCATAAAAGGCATTCCCGGCGTGAGCGCACTTATGAATGCCCGTGGATGGGGCTGCGTGAAAACACCATCACGCCGGGAATGTCTTTCATGAGTGATCGTGAATGCCCAGCTTAAGGCCTTTGGATTTCTTGGACAAATATTCTTTTGAACGAGTTTTTCTGTGTTAAATTGTGGCTTCATATTGGATAATGTAGATTACGTAGGCGTCAGAAGCTGTGGTTTCTACACTAACTTTCCGCCACTCAAATTGGGAAGCTGTTAAATATTTATAATTGCTACGGTTTAATATCGACCTGGGCCTTACCCAGCAAACCTCTTCAGGCAGCTGCCGTTAAGTGATTTCAACTCACCAAGTTCGTTTATATTTCTGCGCCTCATGTTAAGTAAGACTTTAATCTGTGCCTTCGTTTCCACTCTACATGCTTTAGTAGTAACATTTTAACTATTCTGACTAGTTGCATGAAAACTCATACAGTGCTTTAATGCTCTCTTACACACACTATGCCGAAGGACAGAAAGATCACTCAAAGAATTGTTCTTAAAAATTCCAAGGGAATTCTTATTCATTCTGACACAGAATTTCCTCAGTTCCTCGAGAGTTTTGTGCCTTCTTAGCGTGAGCTTATGAGGGTCTTATACAGACCCTTGCCTTCTAAGTCCATGAATCCCTGTCAATGGACGAATTCATTAACCCACCAGAAGTCGTAATTATCTTCAACGTTTGATAAAGTCTGGTACTTCGTTTTTTTAACAAGGCCTTTGATGCCATTCTATTAGGTAAATGAGAGCAATGACTCACTGCATAGCGCGACAGCTCGTACAGGGCCAAGGATTAGCTTTCGGCAATCTTCCATATTGATCGTGTTATATTTTTCGCACGAATGGAAGAGACTCTGAACGGCAGATTGAGGAGCTTGTTCATGATAGATTTATCATAATATACTCTTAAGTTTTTCGTTGCCTATCGAGAGCTAGTCCCGTGACAAACTTTTGGTTGTTTTACTGACTCGAGCCTGTGTCAGCTCGCTTAGCAGTCCAACGCGAGAACCACTAAGCCACGGCTGTACAAATTTACGAAGAGGTCACATTTCTCTCTATTTAGAAGACAAACACCACTTATTACTCGGTTTAAGTTCATCAGAAAGTTTGATCTCATGCGACACCACAGAGAGTATTTGTTTGAGGCAATTCTATCCTGAAATAGCTAATTAGACTTTCAAAAGGTTAAATGTCTTGTGATGACCAGAATCAGTGAAGAAATTGCCTACACCAGTCGATCAAATCAGCCGTGTTATTTTCGATGTATCCTTTGTGGACTGAAATTCAGGGCAGAACAAACCGACTTTTCATCACTAGATCTAGAAAAGCCACTAGATGCAACATAAAAATCTTGAGAACTGACTTTAGTTTCAACATACTTGAGCCAACTTCTTTAAAAATAGCTTCACTGTCAAAGAAAAATATTACTTTGCGACTTGTATATGGGTGAAACCCAACCATCCATTGAAGGCTTAACCAAAGATATGGATAAAGTTAACGTAGGTTGAGGGCCGGAGAAGTTTTCTTCTGAACCTTGCCTAACAAACTCATCGAAAAACTCACTTCCGGTAATCCCCCGATTTCCAGTAACCCAGATAAGGTTAAGCAGATCCAGTCTTCTAATCGAACTCAATCTAGTCACGTATTCTCAAACTATTTTGGATCTAGTAAGAGGATTGAGCAAGGCCTTAAACGCAGCTTGACTCTCGCTACAAACGCAGATACTCCGTCTAATCCACTTGTTTTTCGCAGTTTAGTTCGCTTAAGGGAAAAGGCAGTTTAATGTTGTCGCTTTCCACAGACTGAATCTGTAAAATTTCCTTACCCGGCTCCGAATGTGAAGAAAACCAGTAGTCTTAATTCCGGAACCATTGCGTAAGATGACATATCCAAAAGATTTGCGTCAAAGGATGTTCCTCCAGAAACCACATATTTTTTAACGGAAGATAGCTCTGATAGTTTCCCATGATGTAAACGTTAAGGAGTGGTAAATTAAGCATTGCATCAAGAGCAGAACCAGGCGTATTGCGAAAAGCCCTGTTGCAGCCGAGGCAAACCGTTCTTGGGAGTTTAGTGAAAAAAGCAGTCACGTTTTTGCATGAAAGCTTATTCCACCAAACAACCGACGCATGTGTGTAAGGATAGTCTTTCAATCGCTTTATAGAGCCACAAAACTCTTCTCGGTGATAGGCTCAATGTATATCCTTACACTGCCAGAAAGCTGATAATGCACGAGCCGCTTTAGACCCAACAAGTTTCGACGAAACAACTCCTAAATATTTCACTTAGCTGGCGAATGACATTCTGATGCCCTTGTGCACTACTCGTCAGTCTAGCCAACTTACTCTTTCTAGTGAAGCGAACAACTTCAGTTTTAAGAGGGTAACCTGAAAGCCCATTGCTAATAAATGAAACATATTAACTTATTCAACTTAAAACAACATTTATACAGTTGCTTAAAAGCGTGCTAAATTCATTTTCTTCGGACACGAAGTCAAGCATACTTAAATTCTTAATAAAAATGCTTATTAAAAAAAAATGCTCTGTCTGTTATAAATCTAGTTTGTCTTTAACTCTGTGCTCGTCAGTTTATTATTACTGGAAGCTGCTTCAAAAAAATTATTTCTATTCCGACCTACAAAACTGGAAGACACAAATTATACATCGGATCTATGGTTGGAAATGCGCTATCTTCGGATTTATTCAATCTCGCTCACGGAAAGTTAAGGAGCTTAAGTAAATGTTCTTAAGGATGTTAGTACGGATGAGGTGATCCACGAATGTTATCATATTTTTTAGTTAGACTTGTGAGTTGGAGGAACTTTGAGAATTTGTCATTCTTAACTGCATTTTATAGGATTTCATATGAAAACTAAAATTTTATTTAAACAGCTTACTGGTCTAAAGTTCTTACATATGTTACTTTACTTATGATACCACTACTTTTGTATTTGATTTATTTAATTGATTTACATAAAAAGGGGCATCCAACAAGAGTTGTCATTTTAAATTTCGCACTATTGTTGAACTGTCAACATTCAATTATGATTGTGATGACTTTTAATAAGTAAAAACAAGGAGATTATTAAATACGGATGGGTACACACTCGCACAACGTGTTGAAATAGTGAAAGTTCACTACAAAAACGGTGAAAATATCACTGAAGCGCTTCTAACGTTCGTACTGCTTTTGGTCATCAAGTGCCTTTTCGCGCAGCTAAAGTGAATTTAATCGAACGTCTCGGACAGGTTAGTGATGTGAAGACTCCAAGTCGTGTTCGTTCAGCAAGGTCAGTTGAAAATATAATTTCCGTAGCTGAGAGTGTGACTGAAAAGCCAGATATGATCACAGGAATCGGGCCTATCAACAACCACTTTGCACCGCATTTTGCATACAGTTTTTAACCTTCATGTTTATAATGTCCAGTCGTCACAAGAACTAAGGCCAGCAGACCACGCACAATGGGTGATGGAAATGAATAAACAAGATCATAATTTTGTACACAAAATTATTCCAATTTTCATTTTCTCATTTTCATTTGTCTGGGAACGTAAACAAAGTTAGGATAGGTTTGTGGGCTGATGAGAATGGCTACATCCTCATCACACTTAGGTCCATATGAACCTATTGTGATACCCATAATGTGTTTCCTACCGTGGTATTAGCGTCTTGGTTCCAGCCATTCATACGTCCTAGCAGATTTGAGCAGGTCTGACGGTGATCCATCCGATAGCTCGTCGTTTTGATCGAAGAATATGCAATGGTTCTATTTTTCAGTCGGCAGAGTTTTGGGCAGTGATAGAGGAAATAGGCCATGTCCTCATGAGCCTCTTCATCACCGCATCCCCTGCAGAAGTCATCACCATTCAGGTGTAGTTTTTCATGTGATATCTTAACATGTTGTGACCAGTTAGCATTGACAGTGATTTCTTGCCTTTTTGCAGGAGTTTTCTGGTTTTTGTTTTGGCATATTCTGGTCATCACTGGTGCTTCATTGCCTGGTATCCCGCTGTGACCAGGGATCCAGCAGAGTTTAACATTGTGCTGCTTGCCAAGAACCTTAAACTCTTCGCGGCAACACTTTTCGTAAACAAACAAAACTGTCGCATCTGGGGCTCCGAAAACCCAAGGGAAATAGTAGAACAACCTCTTCATCCACGAGTGACAGTTTGGTGCGGTTTTTATGCTGGCGGTGTCATTGGGCCATGTTTTTTTCGAAAATGATGCTGGTGCGATCGTTGCAGTGAATGGAATGCGTTACTGAACGATGTTGACTAACTGAAATTGATGTTATGGACGTGGACGTTTATTTTCAGTAGGACGGCGCCACGTGACAGACACAGCTGATGATGGCTCTATTGCGCGACAAATCTCCTGGACGTGTGATTTCTCGAAACAGAGACTTCAATTGGCCGCAAAGATCGTGCGATTTAACACCATGATACTTTTTCCTTTGGGACTATGTTCATGATAAAGACTACGCCAGAGCTCCACTAACGATTTATGCACTAAAAGAAAATATCGGAGCTGTTATTCGCAAAATAGAACCGCAATTATGCGAAAACGTGATGAAAAATTTCATCAAAAGTCTGACTATTTGTAGGGAGAGTCGATGCGATGATTAAAATACAAATATCACTTTTCCTTTTGATTTAAAATGACCTCTTCTTGGATGACCCTATATAATATACCTATTTACATGCGTGAGTATATGGGTACTTACTTACTAGTTACTCATTCATTTATTAAAAGTGAAATTTTAATTGAAACTATTTATTATTTACAAACTTTTACATACAAACTTATTTATTTATTAAATATTTAAAATGTACAATATGATTTTTCTTCTTTATATTGAAATCCAGATCTTCTTAAAACTAAAAATGTTTTTCGTTTTCTTTTTATTAAAACTTGTTATTTCTGAAATGATACGTAATAGCGATAGACCGGTTTTATTAATTATGAAAAGAAATGAAAATTAAATGAATATGAATATGAAATGAAAATTAAATTAAAATAAAGAAAAGGAAAACAAAGAAAAATGGTTAATAGAAAGAATATTTGCACGTTTTATGGAGACCTGTAAAAAAACCAAATCAACGTAAAACAATGTCTGGTATATGGAAGGATACTTAGGCAGCTGGGAAAAACGGAACTCGAAACAAACAAAAAACATCCTCAATCACAAAAGGAACGACATAAGAAAGCTTGGCGGCTCCTTCACCGGCCATTGCAGCCTCAGATGTCTCTTACACAAACCCAATATAGTTCAGGAATCTGATTGTCGTCTCTGCTTGAAGGAAGACGAATCAGCGAAACACATTCACTGTGAATGCAAGACTGTCTGCAGAGTCAGGAAATTCTTTCTCCATAAGAATTTCCTAACACCGGAGGACATTCGAAATGCCTCGACTGGAGATATCCCCATCCACATTAGGAAGATCGAGAATCTCCTAGTCTTACTAGCTCCAGGTATAATAGATCTTTTAGGTCTCAGTGCCACATACGTCAGTCGCAGAGCCAAACCATAATAATTTAAAATGGAAGGATACTTCGTTAAAGACTTATGACTCTCGAAGACTATAGCAATATTCTGAAATTTAAGACCTGCCCTAAACTATCGAAAAGATTCAGCGATTATGATCCCAGAGACTTGGCTGACATTCATTCATCGGAAGCTCTGACTAGTCTTATTAGCCCGCAAGTAAGTAAAACAGCGACAGAGTCAGTGGTATCACAATAAACTACAGTGTAGAATAGCAGTATCCCAGTTTTCTTTAAGGCAAGGTTGGGGAGTTATAACGAAAGTATATAATTGTTTCTTCCACTTTTTCATCTCTGTAGCTCCTGTAGAAATCATTGGATAAGAGAAAGACTAGCCTTTGAACATGTAGACCTATACGGAGCATGTCACTAGTTACGGAGCTAATTTGCGGTCGTTTAAGCATTACCAATCCATAGGAACACTTTTGATCTAGCTTAGGCCCAATTGAGCTGGACACGAAACATGTGGTGTCATGCTTTTTGTTGGATCTACCGATACCATCGAGCTTGCGTAAATGTTTGCATGTTGGGATAGTTTAGGTTAGTTCAGTTAGTGGCTAGTTCAATGCCTATGCTCTGAGGCTTTAAGGCGAGTTGCTTGCCAGCGAGTTATTTGTTTGACGAAAATATGTAGAGGGAGTGGTTCTTGGTGTACACGCATTTGTACTTTCTTAAAAAGGTAAATCCCTTCTTTCTTGATCTTTTTAATCGGTTGCTAACAGGTGATGGGAAATTGTCGTTTACAACAATATTGTAAGAAATAGCCAAGGTTATGGCAGAATGTTCATCTCGCACCGTCACCCATGGTCAATCTACTGGAATTTATTGAAGACTGGTGGAACCGTGCAACCTGGGACACGATTAGATGAACAACCACACCAGTTTTGCCCACAATTTCATTTCACACCAAGGACGAAGCTGAAACTCTAGACATACTCAACAGATCAAACACCATACGACTACCGAAATACTAAAATTTAGTTCAGTTCTCTAAAATATATGCGGGTGTTTTCCCGTCCTCTAGACACAGCATGTACGTATTATCTCCTAGAAGACTCATTTTCTCCAAATCATATCTGAATTTTTCGTACCCTGTGCACAACGCTACTATCTATTTGAAGTTACTTCCCGTCATGCTTAGAACCTCTTTCTTGGTTTAGCTAGCAAACATTTTAATTGTCTTGTTTGCAGGTATTCCTGATATTTGAAACTCTGCTGATAGAATCAGGTTTTGCTCTGATGGTGATGGTGGTGGTCCCAGTATTTATTTCTAGCTTCTTGGTGTTGTTATCATTACTCAGTACGATCAACTCTTCAAGCCATATGACCACTCAATTGCCTATGCAGAGTTGATGTCATCTTCTCGCAGTATTTACTGTTGAAATTCATCCAAAACTATTAAGAACATGCTTCTTTTCCAGCATTTACTTACATTTTCTGCATATGAAAACCAAGTATTTACATAAAAATTGTCTAGAAAAAGCATTTACTATGACAAACTTCACAGAGTTTAATTTTGCCATGAAAAAGCGGACAATGAAACTTTAAGTCCCTTCCATTCGTGTGAAAAATACAACACGCACATTAATGATTGTGAGAAGCTAGACCTTGGTTCTCTATACTTATTTATATTTTGACACAGTGTTACTCATATTACACACTCTGAACATCAACCACCTAAGGTGTTCCGAAGATATTCTATGCAAAACTTCATTTCAAGATCATGATCATTGACGACCTACTATAGGTATCAATGTACACTTTTACTTTCGTCCTTCACTTTCTTCATCGCTCAAACTAGGGCCGAGGGCATATTGGGAGGAATATGGACACTATTCAAACATAAAAACTCAAGTGAAAGGATACAATAGCACCATCAAAGTTCGCTTTTCACATCAAGGTGTCAATATTATTTTAAAAAAAAATTAAACTTCTTCTGACTCGACTCATCTCCTACTTTTAACTCACTAATCCAGACCCAATTTTGTACACACTTTCACTGTTTTGTCCCGAACCTAAACAAACCCCCGAGGTTTCCCCATCAAACCCCTGTTTCGCCAAATTTAATAACAAATTTGTCACGCATGTGCCCAAGTGACCCATCTCGCTGTTCACATGACAAATTCATCAAAAGATTTCTATAGAAACAAGTTACTAGCCGGTATGCGCCGAAAGCAAATTCATCCGTCCGATGCGCAACAGAATACCCGACAAAATCGGTACAAGACCAAAAATAGGTGTGTACTTAAATAAAGTATGAAAACACCAACGAAGTAGGGTTCATTACTTCAAAAAATCGATTACTTCCCATAACCTGCTCCATTTTTTTTGGTAAAAAAAAAAAAGAATAAGAAAAAAAAAATATACATATACTATATACATATCTCTCACAATTTCACAGAAGCACTACCATTGTGCTCCAGCATATTTTGGCATATATGGCAAAATTGAAAAAAAAAAAAAAAAAAAATATTTTTTCTCACTGCGGTACGCAATCGTAAGCTAGGAGCTCTATAATAATTTTTTTTTTCGCAAAACTAGGAAAAAATTGAAACCGGCTTCCAGAACCCGATAAATAAACAAATTCAATTGTGCACTTAGTATTTTTTTTACTTATTTTTTTTTCGTAATTAATTTTCCCCAAAAAAAAAAACCGATCGTTTTAATGGCACATGTTTACAGCACTCTACTTACTTTTGTTTTGCCTAAATAAAATGAAAATTATCACTTCTAAATATACCAATGGTTAATATATTTGAAGATATAATCTATTAATGCATATCTGTTGATATCATGTGTGTATTAATCGTAACTTTTAGGCCAGCTGACGACAATTCTGTATATATTCGAGTTAGAGAAAATTTTTCATAGCAAAAGATGCACGTATACTTCGGATCAAATATAAAAAAATAAAAAATTAAATTTATATATTTGGCGAAACCATGAAAGGTTCTCTCCCAATCGGTCAATACTTCAGATATGTTTACTTTGTGACTTTGTTTCTTTTTACCACAGTGGGAGAGCCACATACACGGGTGGGAAATTTATTTTTTTTTTCTACAACTTAAATTAAATTGATTAATCCGCACAAAATAATTACTTTTTTTTCAACCGTCACTTCTGTTTTAGTATTTATTTTTGTTCAACACAAACTTTTTAATTCCCGAATGCCAATACTAAGCACTAAAACGGCTCCCAAGGAGAAAAATTTAAGCCCAATATGGCTGATTATTTTTATACTGATTAAAGGATCTGGTTACTTGTACTAGATTTGTATGGTTGGTGTAAGAATCGTTCAGGTAAATATGTCACTGGGGAAGAAAACGAAAATGTTTTTTATTCGTGTCATAAATACAAAGTAGGTGGAAAATTTAAAATTTTAATAAATAAGTTTGTGTTTATTACTGATAAATAATAAATAAAAACATTTTAAAATTGTTTTCTATTTGAATCTTCTCTATATGGAAATTAGTCGCTGAACGTTTTTCCAGAGTTAGCGAGAAATTAGTTGAATAGCGGTCGCATTTTCTTGGTAACATTTGTGCCTGGCTACATTTACCTGCAAAATGAAATTCATGTCCATGATGAAGTGGCTACACGCAAAAAAGGTATCATGAGGTGAGCAATACATTTTCCTCCAAGTCTCCAAGAGCAAATTTCATAGAATGCTATAAAGTGACAGATGGTAAGTTTTGAAATATTGCTCGTGGTGACACGGGTAACATATCGTTGCAGTAGTATATTCTTACCGACAACATTTCTGTTTTATAAATCATAAATTAAAATTTCTGTCAACAACGGAACGGGTTGAAGAAGAAACATTCATGACCACACCGAGAATTATTTTAAAAATGGATTTTCAGTTTAAACTACCCCTCCACTTCTGACTCACATTAAATCTATCTGTCTCGTACGACATAACGTTCATTTAAAGGCAAAAATTCTATAGATAGTTTGAAATGAATTCAATTTTACTCAAAGACTGAATTGTATTATTGGACGTAACTTGCTATTCATTGTAAACAAACGAAAAACTGCATCTGAATACATTCGAAAAGCTTAGCGAAATTGAGAGGAAAGCAATTGTTCCTTGACGCGACCGGTCGTAGTTTCTTGGGATTATTTTGTTTTGTTTTTTTTCGCTGAGTTTCCAGCATGTGGCAGCTCACATTTCTATAAATTTCTTTTCAAAGAACGACAACGATGAAAAAAGTTATCAAATGATTGGGAACTTTAAGATTGGACGAATTTAAGGTTGGTTAAGGCAATATCTAAGACGAAATGACAACGATGTTAAGCTTGTAATGATAGCTCTCGACAGTCATTGAGCTCACAAAGTATTTTTTGTAGCCATTAGAAAAATTAAATTTTTTCGCGCGACAGCTCAGAGATAGCCAAGGCCTAACTTCTCGCAAGCCATCGTTCCTACGGGTGACAAATTACAGGTACACACGGAAGTTTGTTACCTGCCGAGGGTGGTGCCTTGAATAAACCCTTAGGTGTTTTGCTGAGATTCGAACCTTTATCAGTTTGCATAGCCGTCCAAGGCAATGATCGCAGACCTGCACCGACTTCTTATTTAGAACATTTATTGTTTTAAACTACCCGGGGCGCTATTATTATAATTGTTTTCAACACGTTCAGTTCAAGGTGCACATTTGACGCTGGAAACTCCTTAAATTAATATTGGTTGGCAAATGTTTGTGGTCGTCCTGCTGATCTGCGTGTTGGATTGAGGAACATTCTGGTAAAAGTTCCAATTGAAGCTGAATTACGAAGGCGATAAATATTCTCACGCGACGATGATTACATGTATTATTTCAATGACCCGTGAGTACGTAAGCTGGATTTATACCGTGCCTGCTTGTTTCAATGTAAGCATATTTGGTAAGCTTGACGCTTGACATTGGATAACAGAGAAAGGTGGATCGGAAATGAAATAGAAAAGTGAAACGGTCCACAGCTTGAGGCTGTGAGTCGTTGATAGTTGAATTGCTTGGCGAGATTATAAGAAAGATATTCACCCTTAACAAGTTGTCATCGAAGCCTTGTGGTTAGTGCATTGGACTGCTAGGTGCCCTAGTAAAACAACCAAACGTTGTTCGTAGCACCATCTCTTGGCAGGTAATGACAAACCTCCCAGGCTATAATTTGTCATGAAAAAGCATCTCAATACGCCATTCGGAGTCGATGAATATTGTCGAAGACAGATCTCCACAATCTACAATGTTTAATTCAAGCCGGAGAAGGACATCTGCAAAGGAATAAGTCTATGTTGGAAGGAATTCCAAGTGTAGCTGCATGAGTTCCAACGACCCAGATAGTTGTGCTTATCGCAATGAGCCAGTAAACGACGCTTGCGGGGTATCTATTGAGAAATTAGTTTCCTTTTTTAAGGGTGTGGCATGTACATTATTTTTTTCTGTGGCTTAACATCAGCAAAACTGCCACTGACCAAATATTTACACTACAGCAGATTAAGTCGAAAATCCAATGTCCACGAATTTGGAAACGGAACGGAAAATTCATGAATGCTTGTCAGCATGACATTTATGGGAAGATCGATGTAACCAAGTACTTATTGCGTCGAGTTTAAAATATTGGTATGGTCATAGTGCCTAGTGACATTTGCAATTTAGTAAACATCATGCCCATGAATGTTGTGGCTACACAGAAATAAGGCGAAATTGGAGTGAAAGGATCTTTGGCAGTGGTGGAGCGCTGAAATTGAAAACATAACAATCGTTGAAGTTTGGAAGGAGACAATTTTCTCTAGTAATAATCATTGTGTACTGTCAAAAACGAAACAATGTGAAAATGAAACATTTTCGTCCACGCTGATAAATATTTTTAAAATGCACTTTTGCCGTAATCTACTCTTCTCTTGCTGACTCACATAAAACCTTGTAGATAGCCACTTATGACGACACTCCTGGAAAATTCCCTCCACCTTCACAAGCTGTCAAACTAAATGTGACATAACGTCTATGGGAATGCTAATTTGGCTCTAGTGAAAACGACGTTCTCGAAATGAGCTTATCGTTTTCGACGTCAATATATTCATTTGTCACTCATTTGACAGTCTTAATTATTTCATGACCCGAAATTTCTCCATGAAAATTGGAATTTTATTTCTATAGTATGCTGAAGTCTCTTAGACGCTAGCAATTTTTAGTTTTTTTCAGGATAACGTTTACAAACGTTCTTTTGCGCATGTCGCCTACCCACCTGGAACAAAATTTAATTCACACACATTCTCAAAAAAATCCTAAAATTCATGTAAATCAACCCTATAAAACGCCCTCCTCTTTTCTTTGCATGTGTTGAAGGTCAAAAAGAAACAAAATTCAAGTCACATTCTAAATTTTGACATGTGTACCCAATCCTCTACAAATATTTTCTGTCACACTTCGATTCCGCTTTCAGCATTTTTATTTGTGTTATTTGTTTCACCAAATAAATAAAAAAGGAAAAAAACGTTGCGATCGCCGTGTGTGAATAGAAAATATAATTTTATTTCTTCAAAATTATATTAACGATTGTAAAAGGCGGTTTAACAAAAAGTGTTCTATTATTGTGCAGTTATTTTATGAGCAGAGGAGATCCACTGAAATAACACTTAAAATGGCTGATGACTTCGATATAGAAGCCATGTTGGAAGAACCGTATCAAAAAGGCGTAAGTCGAGTCGAATTATTTTTTAATATTTTACTATTGACGTTACAATGTACTGATGTTTTTTGAGCGTCAGATAAAGTGCAATGACCAGAATTGGACGGACTGCACTTGATCGCCAGGATGGAATATCTATTAATTATATAAAACACATATTTTTTCCGAAATTGTTGTGTGTTTAGATATTATTAGGAAATGTGACTTAAGCTAGATAAGCTATATAATTCTCTTTAGATTGATCTAGAGTGAGAATTAAATTATTCGCGGGTATTTCTTGAATTTCAGCGAAACTTCTGTATCCAAGCAGGGTTATCTGGAAGAGATGTTTGTAAATGTGACATGTGGCTCCGAATCGGATGTAAGAAATCTTGAATTCAGAATAAGTAAAAGTATGCCTACGCTACCGCACCTCATGAACGAAGAAGTTTTGTTATAACACAGTAGTATTTTCCATGATTTTTATGTTTTGTTGCGGACGAATTTACTCTCAATTCTCAAATGATGAAATATTGGACGAAAATTTCTCTTCCGATTTGAGGGAGACCCAGCACTTTGATTTGCTCCATCATGTGTCGAATCTGTTGACTAATGTTCTAGAGGTAGCTAGATTTCCCTTAGGACGCAAAATTGTCTTTTTGAGCTTGTATTGCCACGCGCATAACCCCGATTAGGCGGGGAAACTGCAGAATGTAGAATTCAAATTCCCAAGAGCAACAGTCTCACGTGCGTAAATGCATTGAGGACCACAATGATCGCCTTCATCAGTCAAAATCGAGAACGATACCATGTGGTCTGAATTGGCCCTCTTGGTCTAAGCAAGTAGGAAGTCATTTATGAAATCTCAAATAAACAAGTACTGATACGGACGAATTTTAAACATGCTGATTGTTCTTGCACGTAAAATTCATAGATCTTATGTTTAATTACACTTCCGCTTATTCATTTGCTGACACCAAACTGAACTTGATTATTTGTTTTCGTGGATCAACTAACATGTACACATGCAATGACAACATTCTGATTTACATGAAAGATGGGAACACTCCTATTTGTCACTTTTTACCTACCACTTCTCCAGGACTCTGACTTTATTATGCCGTCGCTACAGTCCGGGTGGTCCTGGGCCTCAACCAAGCCAAGTTTATGGAGGTCACTTTTCATTTGCATGGGTTACATGAGTTGCAATCTTCCTCTACTGTGCCGTTCCTCCCCGGTTGATATGATTATTCTTCGGGCAAGAGCTCTGTCATCTAGTCATCCTTACCAAAGGTTACCCGAAGTTTCTTTTCTCTCAAAACAACCGATGACTACCGCATCTTAGTTCATGTGTCTGCACGACTGGGATGATTTGAAATAGAGTTTCCTTAGTTGTTTGGGATATAGCCTTACTACTCAGTTGGGTGTCAGAACTTTCTTTCAAACGTTAACTTATGTTCAAATGGATTCATACCGTAAATTAGTTTTAATACTTGAGCTTGATCCAACGATCTTGGAAGTTCTACGTACTTTGATCGCTTTTCGATGTGCGTACTGTAACACTAAGAAATATACATATATACTTACCCAGCTTCCAACCCGAGTGTCTTTGTGACGTTGCAGCCTTCCATTCGGCCTTTTGCTGCCGGTATGTCAGGCTAAACATCGTCGCACCTGCCATAGCTTGGTCCTTATAATGGAGATTTGCTTTGGTTGTCTCGTACCTGAGGGCTGCGATTCAAAGATTCTCTTGGTTAAAGGATTCATTGTTGTCTATTTGCTCAATTTGTCCGTGCTGGTATATTATAGTCTTTCGAACAACATCAGTGTTCCGTAGAGCGTCGCTTCAGCGTGGGTTAGGATTAAGCAAGACAATTTTAGTGGAACGTCCTGTACCGCACTCATAAGCAGAATTCCTGCAGTTATTAATTCTTATTTAGGTTTATTTATAATCAGCGATGATATGAACGTCTTTGGTTCCTTTTTTTCCTCTCTACTCTTTGATTCTTTTTGCAGATGCCGCTTTTTTGCCTACGAGTTCAGCACAGTGAGCTCTTATCCCTGGACTCTGAGTCTTGTTCTTTAATACCAAATCTCTACTTTGACGATCACTAACATTCTCGTTCTCCTATCTTTCTTTTTTGTTTTGTGATTTATTAAATTAATTTGTCTTCTAGTGATTACCTCTTATTTGTAGGCATTGCGTTCTGAACTAATGTACATCGGAAGAGTTTACTGAAAGGAAACCTTAATTTCACCGGCGTAGCTTCAGTAAGAAGCAGTATCTTACTTAAGTCCCCGCCACCAGGTAAAGGTGGGTAATATCCAGCGGAAGGAGTTTGTCATTTTGAAATCTGAAATCTAAAATCCATCAAAGCAACTACAGTGGTGTTAAAAACTTTAAAATACAAAGGAAATGAAAAAAGATGTCGACGATTTTGTTAATTGTATTTTTGCACTATTATAGTTCTTCGCTCCGCAATAGTGAGCATCGAATTTAATTAAGAAACCAACCAATAGAAAAGTGCCACAAGTGTAAATTTATCTACTTTACATATTTCAACAAAAAAATAATTCGAAAATGTGAAGCAAAAGGTCTTAGGAGTATTTGTGAAGTTAGATCTGGAACATGTTACCTTTTTGTCGCCGTTGGCAGAATTATAAACGCTTATTACCTACTGTGAAGCAAGCAAAACAAAATACTTGATAGATACACAGTGCTAATTGAAGTTTATATGTTTTGTCATTCTTATGTGCAGTTGCAATGTTAAGAATAACGACGTGGCAAGCTCCATATAAACTCAGATTATGCTATAAAACGCTTACTTACATGCTCCGGATCTTAACCTTCGTTCGCAATTAGCTAAATATGACCTAACGCTTGTACATTTTTTCAATTGAAAAAACATTTAACTGCACTTTATTCCAAGAGCAATTTCCACTCGTTTTACTTTTCTATTGGTTTAGGTCACATTTGTTTCTCGAAAGTGTATTTTATTATATAGAGTCGTTTATGGTAACAAATACTAGGCAGTGTCATTATTAAGAAACCTATTTTAATAGAGAGTGAGCTATGTAGCTCAATTTTTTCGAATTTATTTTGTATTGGGTGCTGCATGCACTTCTACTTTATCTTTAACTAATTCTATGATATGTTAATGACTATAACTTTCTCAAATTAATATTTATAACTTTTAAATTTGTACGGTCACATACTACTGATATGACGCGTGATCTATTGTCCGAGCTAATGCAGCGGATTACGACATTCATTTGCATCTTCGCAATACTTTTTACTAAACGCGCTTGAAGAAGATCTGCCTGAAACACTGCAGTGTTCTCACTTTTCGATTCCGGACATGTTGCTGGCAGTTTGTCAGGTCAAGCAACCTGGACCTGATGATGTGGAGGTTCGGTCTTTTAGATCATTCGAAAAGGCTCTAGTCAGCTACTTATATCCACATTCTGGTACAGCTCATAGTGCTCGCAATTTGTATTTCAGCCTTCATTCGTCCTTGAAAATAGAACCGAACATTTATTCTTTATTGAAAGACGTCTGTTCGTTACTAACTCTCTTGAAAGACTGGCGTTAATAGTCATTTTCATATCTATCATTCTTTCAAGCAACCGTGGTGCCATATTGGCGTGAGCCTCTACAGGTCAACTCCTTTATGGTGACGGTGGACAGATAGATCTTTATTTGTTGACAGCATGCTATATTCGATTTTGTGCTTGTTGATTTCAAAACCAACATGTTCTTTTGTCGTAATTGCCAGCGTTACGCGTTTAAGCTGGATCATATCGTCATAAGCGATTAAATTCGATTTGAAATTTGTTGGTCTTCCCAAGGATTTGTCTTAGTTGTACAGGATCTTATAAATAATATTGAGAAGGGCTATGCTACTGTGGTTCTTGTGACACATAGGATCATCATGAATCTGGTGCTAATATACCAGTCGTCGTTCACCCAAACTTGGTTGATGGCTTGGTAGGTGCTCCATACCGAAGCATTGCCTTCATAATTTCAATAACTCCGATTGAAAGTCGGCAGGATCGACGGATTTATTGTTATTTAGCTTTATAATAGCTGCACCATCTTTTCCTCTGTGGTCAATTCAGCGGCTGATGGAAATCTGGAAATGCTCCTTAAAGATGCTTCCAATTACCTGCAAGCCGATGGCTAGGTTTCATTTAGTATTTCAAAGAACCAGGCTTTAGTTGCTTTGCATTCATATAAAATTTCCGAAACTGATTGCGATTGCGATATGCTTTGATATCCTTGAGCCCAAAAACCGTGTAAGAGCTTTTTCTACGCAGAGTTATGCCCGTCGTATACTACACTATTGATACATCCAATTTCACTCAATAAATTTCAAAGCTCCGTACACTAGTGCACAAATTTGCTTTTACCAACGCAATTCGACTAAAAATTTAACGTGTTCGTGTTAAACGCGTTGCGAACCCTGTACACCTAGTGGATCAATTCATTCAATTATTGAATGCCTTCGTACACCTAGTTGATTAACTTGTGTGGTTTTGGCAAACAAATCTTTTGCTCGAGTTCAAGAACTTCGTTTTCATTGTAGATGGTGGAAGAGTTAATACCCTCGTACACTAGATGAAGCATCCGACGTTGAGCAATGAGTTAAATATTCTCGGCTAACTGTCGAATTGATTTTCCTCCGAAATCAAATCCATTACTCTCTCATTTGTGCATTTTTGTCTTTCATTCCTGAAATACAATGCACAATGAATGAAAACAAATGTTCAAACACTCATGTAGCAATGAGATCCAGCACAAAATATATTCGCACTCCACACAACTCACAAAATTAAGCAACGAGTTTAAGAGATAATGTGCAGCACATTATCTTGAAATCATTGCTCAATGCGATGCAAAACCATGTCGTAAGTGCAACGTGAGCCCGTACACTTGTTGAGCAGCGCCGTGAAGAACGATCTTTAACGTGTTGGTCGGACAAATTTGAAAGCCTCGTCCACTTGATTTGAATGCATTGAACTCGAAATTGATGAATTGCGCACGTAGTGTACGACGGGCATTAATCTATTTTTTTTCTCCCAATCTTATGGCTCGATACACCTCTATCGCGCCTCTTGTTTTGTTCCGTCGTGCTGACTTTTTTTTCGAAGGTTGCATTCATCATCATACCGTAGGTCTATCGCAGGAAGAAGCTCAAAGTGGTCTCTGCTTCCTCCTTTGCAATAGGCACTTTTTAAGACCCACTACGCATTCAAATGCTTTCAAGAGTTATCAATTCGAATACGAAGAGCAACGAAAAGATTTCAAAGATCGGTGGGGAAACCTTAGCTCTGTAAACAAATAAACAAACAATAGACGACTTTTCTCGTTGATGCTTATTAATATTTTAAATTCTCACGTGTAATTTTTATTTTCACATTTCTATGCATTGACGTTTATCTAAATTTGCTGCTCTGACTTTCTTAAAAAAAAAAAACAAAAAAAAAGTGTATGCCTAGTCTGATCTATTCTCGAACAAGAATAACATCAAACAAACTATGAACATTTCTCAAGGGTACAAATATTTTTTACAGAAATCCTTTAAGCTCAATTTGCTATTGATTGTATTGGTCATTCTAAATACTTACACATGAGCCGGAATTTTCGGTAAGTTTTGAATACTTGTGAATGTTCGATAACGAATAAAAAAAAAAAATAAAAAATAAATAAAAATAAAAAAAACATATTTAATTAAACTTAGAAAATACACTTTCGGAAACAGTTCAATATTTCCTTTTATGCAAAAATGTTGAATCCTTTGTACCCATCATTTTTCAAAATGCAACTGATTTTCAGATACCTGACAAATTTCGTCCGGGCAGCATACAAAAGGGAGGATAAAAAATGCAAACACTTAGAAAACTCCAAAGAGTATACATATATTTTTTTTTTACCATAGCGTCTGAAAATTCCGCTATAAGAGTCGATAGTGAGAGACACTAATTCAAAAAAAAAAAAAAAAGTATTTTGTGTTATTTGTATTAACGAACAGTACTTCATATAAAACAAAAAACAAAAAAACAAAACAAAAATCATTATGATCTTTTTACTAATTTAAACTCTTCGATTTGCTTCATCCTTCAAAACAAAAAAAAAAAAAAAACAAAAAAAATACAAAAAAATTGACGTATTTTTGAACGTCATTGGTGTACCTTTACTGAGTATTAACAGATAAAAACTGGACAACCCTCTCACTACAATCAAAGTAATGGCCGCAAGGATGACAACAATTCAAAAGCCAGACATTCATCTAGGTGAGTTTTTTATTTTTTGTAATCATCATCCAAGTGAAATGTTTAAATGGGGTTTTTTTTTTTTTTTAAAGGAGCCCGTCGAGAAGTTTTACGACTGATGACAAAAATAAAAGCAATTACTCAAGGGAAACAGAAAAAGAACGCTATCGCTCAGTGGATCGATCTCGGGATAGAGAAAGACGTCGTTCCAGGGAGAAGAAACGTAGCAAATCGCGTGAACGTCGGCGAAGTCGTTCAATCGATCGAAAGACAAATCGGCCACGTGAGCGAAGGAAGAGTAAGTCTGTGGAGCGACGCACCCGTTCTAGAGAGAGGAGAGTGAGTCCAGTAAGAGAAAAACCGAGACGTAGTAGCTCAAAACGACTTTCCAGTTCCAGGGATAAAAGGTAAGTGGATGCTATTTTTGTTTTTATATGCTTAGGCGCCCGACTTTTAGTATTTTCTTCTGGGTAGGTCGCAACGTCGTACACTACGTGCGCAACTTATCAATTTTTAGTTTAATGCATTCAGATCTACTGGAGGAGGCTTTTAACTTTGTTCAACCAACACATTGGAGATTATTGCTCACGGCGCTGCTCAGCAAGTGTACGAGCTCGCGCAGCTTTTTGGACATAGTTTTGCATCGCATTGAGCAACAATTTCAAGATAATGTGCTGCACATTTGCTATTGACTTCGCATTTATAAGTCACTTGCTAAAGTACGATGAGATCTCGTGTAAGAATACGGAGTGTAATCATTATCAATGCTTCGAGAGCAGTTCCTTTTAAGGATTTCATTGAAAACGAATGCTGTTTAGCAACATCTATTTAGGCGTAGCCGGTGTGTTTACATAGCCATCTTTCCGTGCATTTTAGCTTTGAATTTCCAATTAAGAAAAGTTCTGGAGTCATATAGTTTAGTTGTGGCATTTTCTGCTTATTATTTCGAAAATTATCCTACGTACTCCATGCATTTTTCTTTTTCCAATATTTCTCACAATTATTTTTTTCATTCTCTAATAGACGCCGCAGTTATTCACCAAAGCCATTCAAAAGAGGTAGAACACCTCCAAATGGTCTCGGTGAACAGTCACCGAGAGCCGACTTAAGTCCCGAGGAAAGAGATGCACGCACAGTTTTTTGTATGCAACTATCACAACGCATTCGCGCAAGAGATCTGGAAGAGTTTTTCTCCAGTGTTGGAAAAGTGCGTGACGTAAGACTTATTACATGCAACAAGACGAAAAGATTCAAAGGAATTGCCTACATTGAATTTAAAGACCCCGAATCGGTGGCATTAGCATTAGGTCTATCTGGACAAAAGCTATTGGGTATACCAATATGTGTGCAGCATACCCAGGCAGAGAAAAATCGTATAGCAAGTGCTATACCAACGTTTACACCTAAAAATCACACCGGGCCAATGCGTTTGTATGTTGGCTCCTTGCATTTTAATATTACCGAAGACATGTTGCGGGGAATTTTTGAGCCATTTGGAAAAATTGATTCGATTCAGTTGATTTCGGATACGGAGACAGGACGGTCAAAGGGATATGGATTTATTACGGTAGATATTTTCTTATTGCTAGTTTTTTGTCTCCTGTGGTAAGAAATTTGGTTTGATAAATTGTTTTGTTTTTTTGTTTAGTATCACAACGCAGACGATGCAAAGAAGGCGCTAGAACAGTTGAATGGATTTGAGTTAGCTGGCCGTCCAATGAAAGTAGGAAATGTTACTGAGCGATTGGATATGAATACAACTTCTCTTGATACAGATGAAATGGATCGCAGTGGAATTGATCTAGGAGCCACTGGAAGATTGCAGTTGATGTTTAAGCTAGCAGAAGGGGCCGGGCTAGCTGTACCACAAGCCGCTGCAAATGCTCTACTTGCGACTGCCCCTCAACCGGCTTCAGTTCAACAGCAGACACTAAGTCCAACAATAGCTACACAGTGCTTTATGCTAGCAAATATGTTCGATCCGAAAAAGGAGACAAATCCATTTTGGGATTTCGAAATACGGGACGATGTAATTGATGAGTGCAAAAAGCATGGTGGAACTTTGCATATTTATGTTGATAAAGAATCGCCAACTGGTAATGTTTATGTCAAATGTCCTAGCATAACAACAGCTGTTTTGGCTGTTAACGCTTTGCATGGAAGGTGGTTTGCTGGCCGAGTTATCACTGCAGCATATGTACCGCTTATCAACTATCATACGTTGTTCCCTGATGCTCTCACAGCAATTAACTTACTAACTACCATAAGAAAAACGGCTGACTAGAAAAAGGAATATATTAGTTTTGAACTTGATTTTATGTTACGAGAACTCTTCAATAAAACACAGTTAGTTGAATGTATGGTTTTTATTTTATTTTATTATGAGACATGTAAATTTCAGTTATCGTGGTGGATGAGGTGAAAGCTGATGCATTTTGTAAGTATTTTCCCTTTTCAGTTGATCGTTTATTTTTAGGTTGGCACAATTTATCGGTCATCGTCACGTCGCCGTCACATTTCATCTATGTCAAGTGCAATAGACCTTGTCACGTTTCATCTGTCGTAACGAAAAGATAAACGAAACATGACCCAGTTAAACGTAAAGTGCACTGGAAAAGTGAAGTTAATTCCAAGAAGCCATCGTCACTTGTTAAAATAGCACTGATTATTATCGCCGGTGAGCTCGGGGGTTCCTGATAAATTGGACCGCGCGAAGCTTTTAATGTACAATAAGTTTTCTTGGCTTGTACGACTGACGATAAAAGTAAGTAGAAATGCAGTCAAGTCGGTTGGTGTAATAGTAAATTTAAAGTTAATTTGGGCTCAATCCTACTTAAACAAAAAATGTGATAAAGTTCTCGCTGGAATTATAAATGCATTAGGTTAAAAGTACTTTATTGTGTAAAGATAAATTGGATTAGAAATTATTACGATCATGTCAGTACGATAACATTGACACCAGAGCGGCGGTATCGTTTGCCACAAAACGGTAAGTTTAATTACTAAATTGAATTCTCAAACCTTACAAGAAAGTAACTAATAGGGCTAAGGAATCTTCTTCTAAAGTTAGTGAAAAGTTCTTAAGAATAAATCGTCCGTTTTCTTAAATTGATACCAAAATACCTCAATAGTGAACTAAAGAACTATTCGTATTAAGGAAAAAGAAATAAAGGCGATCACGGCATATCCCTGCTAAATATCGTATATAAGATCCTTTCCAAATATTGTTTGAAAGTTTCAAGCTTTCAAAACGTGGCCACAGCTGCAGACCGGGAAAGATAGAAGAGATTTGTTGCCGCTCTATGCCCCGCCCGGGGTTTCAAGTCTTTCTGCAGCACATTAATTTGTATATACTAGTGCGGCTTCCTATGTTTAATAAATCCATCCTGCTCCTGGGGTACGCAGATGATATCGACATCATCGCTCGTTCCCAGCGTGCCATTATTAAGGCTTTTACGGCAATAGAAGAACAAGCCAAATGAGTTGGTCTCATGATGAATGAGGATAAAATAAAGTGTATGCTATCGACCATAAACCGATCCGTTGAACACCGCCTAGGACAGAACCTAACAATTGATAGCTATAATTTTGACGTAGAGAAGGAGTTTATCTACCTCGAGACAAGTATAAACTCCACAAACGACAACTTTGTGAAGATTCGACGAAGGATAACCTAAGACAACCGCAGCTATTCCGGTTTGTCCAAACAGGTTCCAAACTCCTAACTCGAAGGCCCAAAATCATGCTCTACAAAACCCTGATCTTGCCAGTCTTGCTTTATGGAGCTGGATGCTGGACGATAAGTAAGGCAACGAAGCAGATCTTGGATCGAAAGAAAAATTCTGCGTCGAATATTTGGTCCTGTCTGTGAGGAGGGCGAACGGAGGAGAAGATATAATCGAGAACTCTACGAGCTGTATAAAGATGAGGAAGTAGTCTGGAAGGCAAAAATCCGTCGACTGCAAGAGAGGGCTCTAGCCAAGAGAATCGTCGAATCTCAGCCACCTGGATCACGAAGAAAAGGAAGCCCGAACCTTCAGTTTAAAGATCAGGAAATCGCGGACGTCAGGAACCTTGGCCCAGTAAACTGGAAGCAGCAGCAGGATGGAAAGCGGCATTAGTTCAGGCTCAGACCTTGGCTTGATAAGTAAGTGCAGCTTCCGGGCTAAAAGATAGACCATAGACCAAATTCTCACACTACGACGAATCCTGACAATGATTTAATAAATTTCAGTTCCAAACTTATCATCTCTTCGTCGACTTTAAAGCTACATATCATAGCATTCATAGTCTTGAGTTATAGGAACCGATGATGCTTAAATTTGGGAACTCGACAAAACTGATCTAGGTGCACGTTGACTATATTGAGTCAGTAACGTCGAGCGAATAGGCAACAATGCTCTAGAGAATCTAAAGAATCATTAAGTCTCAGCTTCCAGGTTCGAAACGATAAGGAAGATTGAACCTCCGTTACCAAGGCCAAGTGATCGCGGATGCCAGAAGGTTTGGTCTAGAGAACTGGAAGCAGCGTGCTCGAAGTCGAAGGGAATAGAAGGCAAATATGTCTCAGACAAAGACTTTTCACCGGTCGTGAGCGCAGGAAGTCAGTAAAGATGAAGAAAGAAACCAGAAAATGAATCGATGCCGCAAGAAGAGCACAGACATATATGGCTCACGAACAATAAAAATAGGAAGCATGACCTTATTAACAGAACCTGCACGGCAACAGCAAGAATTGTAGTAACTACCACAGGCCACTGGCCAATAACCCTATTCTTCTTTCTCTGTCTTGACGGCTTCAGCTAAAACGAGCCATCTTACACTTGGCAAAGCCTTTTTAAAAAAAATTATTACTTTTTCAACTCAACACCCATCAACAGCTAGGTCATGTGAGTTGTACCAAAAAGGCTTACCAAGGCTACTTGTGTTTCTGTAGAGTGAGTCGAAAATGAAATGGGTCTTGTGCGGGAAAATTAGTTAAGTTTCTACAAGGAAGGAAGCTATATGATGGTGGTTAGTGATTTATGATGGGACCTTATCTAAATAGTCATGGGGCACCCAAGTCACAATGATTGTCTTCTTTTCTCGGCTGTCATGACTCTGCTCCGCTACATTCACTATTTGTAAATAAGAATACTACTTACTTATTAAGGTGGCGCTACAGTTCGGGGTGAACCAGGGTATCAACAAAAAAGCCTCTCGGTCCTTAGTAAACCGCCTCCAGCTTTTAAGTTGGCTAATTTCCTCTTCACTCTTTACTTGTGCGCGCATCTTAGGCGAGTTTTTCGTCTACTGCGTTGTCCTTTCGGGTTAGATTTGAAGACCCTCCGAGCCGGAGCGTTGGTTGGGTGTTGGAGAAATAAGGTAGGAACTGAGTGGCGTTAACTTGGCGTTGCCCAGTGTTGTAACTGTTATTGTGCTTATTTTAACTCCAAGTGGTAGCCATCGGGTACTGGTTGATATCAATTTCAGCTCCTCCGACATATTCGGAGTCCAGGCTGATAAGGATTTCCAGGACTACGTCAGGGTCATGGAAAAGAGATGGTGACTGATGAGCCCTTAAAGGACCAACGACAGCTCTTACGCCCCCGAAATGGAGTACTAATATCGCTGTAGGGGTTCCCTGCGTCCTAGGGTTTCTCCAATTGGAACTGGTTCTCCAGGTTGGGGGTTATGCAGTCGGTCCATTTAAAAACTATTTGCTACTTACCGTTCTAGATAGATCCTCATTCACATGACACTACTGTTAACGACCCATACATTCGAAAACAAAAAATAAAACTACAAAAATGATTTATTGTAAATTTCCCTTTATTTTTAAACCATTCAAAATTGACTACATTCAGTTAACCTAGCAAAAGTTAAGTTCGCCTTTTTTGTTTTTGTTACCCCTCATCGGTAGCACTTATAAACTAAATGTTAACAATTATGTGTGTGTATCGCCCGGCTTTTCATTAGTTTTAATGAACTAGTGACAAAATGAATGTTTTTATTCTCTTCTTAAGAATATATCGTTATAACTTCACGTCCTCCTCCACGAACCATTAGCACTTTCTCCAAGCCTTCCGTTAATACTTCCAAGAACTCCATATCTATTTATTTATTAAGGATTATACAGTAAATGAGTAAATTGTGATTTTTTACGGGAAAGGTTACAAGATTTTTGAGCACAATCAAACCCACACAGCAAAGTGTATCTAGATTCTAGCGTCCATCTTATTGTTTGTACTAACTTTCGGAAGGGCAATCGTCGACTTTAAGACGTAGAGGTTTATATTTCAGAAAAGAGGCTACTTAAGCAGATCGAACGACTACTGCACCATGGGTAGCAGGTACAAAATCTCGACTTCTATAGAAGCTACAGACAAGAACTTGTAAGATACTTGCTTTTCGACGGTCTTGCACTTCACAGATGATGCATTTGCCATCTGAGTACCAGATTCGAGTGAAGTGTTCTAGTAGGCTATGCGACTGTGATCTTTTCAAACTGAGGCTACTGAGCCGAACTGAGGTCTACCTGACGAGGACCAGAAAATTATTGCGACTCAATACATCGGTTGTGCCAAGCAAAACTCTCTTAGAACTAGAGAATGTTGTGGACCCAAGCGAGATTTATATCATAAAGAAACCTTCGGATCGAGCTTGCGAATGAATTAGTGACTGTTGCTGGGAAGATGAATCCTCTGCTGAAATTCATTAAGTCAAAACGAGCTCAAATGAGCTCAGAGCTTTTATCGCTTCTTGCCTGACACAAAAGAGGAAATCTGTTTTCTACATAAGTTTCGTCTAATGCATTCTCTAGCACATAGCTCGACCTCTGCTTGAAAGGTAGAAGTCGAGTAACCAAAGAAAAAATGCTGGCTTGAAGTTTGGGACAACAATACCTGCACTAGCTCCATTTTAGATTTTGAATCATCAGTGTACCACACTGACTGGAAATTGTTGTTGATTTGACCATCGTTGTTGTATGGACTGCTTTCAAGGCTGATCGAGTTCAAAGGCTCGTAAAGTTTCAAAATTGGCAGTGCTTTGAATATCTATAGATATCCAACCGGGTCACCCGGTTTTAGGTTGCACAAAAGGTGAAGTTTTAAGACACAAACTGTGCCGACATTTTGACTCTCATATTTAAGGGATAAAGTTCTAAGAGAGCTGCAGTCGGGCGAGTGAATATGACACCTGTGACATCAGTGTAGGCAATTCTTTACATTTTTTTAAGTGTTCTGTGCCAAGACTTGCTCAATTTCACCCCACTATACAAGGAAATTATAGGCGATAAGAGGAGCCATGATAGCAAGGTATGCCTTGAGATTAATTTTGAGTTTAGGAGCCACTTCTTCCCAAATAGTCTCGAACATACTGATGGAGCTTTGGTGATGACAATTTTTGATGTAGATTCCAAAGATCGCTACCTGTAAACTCAAATTCAAGCTGGATACTATCCAGAGATCAAATTCTAGGTGGACAAGTGGTACAACGCGTCTAGCGACAAAGCAGATTTGGCTTTGGATCTGAAACGCTCTAAGAATTTAATTTCCCTTAACAGATCGCAAATAAGATCCGTAAGAGGTGTCATCACGGGATATTGTCTAAGGCTTGGCGTACATTCAAACGATTTTTGTAGAAGCTGCATGGACGTAAGGAAGGAGGAAACTATTCCTCTCCTTCTTTATAGCTACCCAGTTCTCTGCCGCAAAAGAAGGCTCCTTTTAGGAGAATTCTACTTTAACGACTTAGGCGATCTGCTAAATACAGATGTCAGACACCTCCTTCGCTTCATAAGAAGCTCCAATTGTTTCAACGAGAAGGAGATCTCTTCAGATCCATGTGGTATTACAACGAACCTATCACTGGTCTAAGTGGCTACCTGCTGTTGTCAGAACACTAATTTAAGATTCCAAAGTGAGTCCTTGATCTAGAATTATTTCCGGATATTCGATTTCCTTGTAGAAGTGAGCGATTCAGTCATTTCTCTCTGATCAAGTGGATGATGATCCTTTTCGCAGAGTTAACGCTAAGTCGTTTAGATTGACACTTTTGCCGTACCTGCAATTTGCATGAGGTAAGTCTTAAATAACCGAAAGTCTTAGGTACAGACATCGCAAAAAGTAGGTGGCATAGTGAAGGTATTGGGATGTATGATCATCATGCTTTAAAAACTGGTGATCTTCACCGTGATCTGTGAATTCTGTTGTATACAAGTGTAAGCTAACATAACAATCAGCTTTCAGAATCTAAAATTGAATAGAAATTTGTAATTTTTTTAAAAAGGATACAGTTGCTCTCTCTCCCATGTTTTAAGTCCTTGGGTGGTCCTGGTAAATTCATTATTACCAATTGTGCATCTACTGACTTATTTACAATGACTTCGTTTAATTTCACAGCCGTGTGCATTCTCCGAACATTAAATTCATCCCTACATTACAATATGAAATAATAAAATTTAACAATTAAATTTAAATTTAAATCATAATTATACGTACGGTCTTGATTTCATTTCCGAATGTTTATCTTGGGGAGGTTTTTCAGGCTTCTCATCATCGAGTTGACTGCTCTTTGTTCTAAGAACAATTTCTTTTGAATCACCATCGGTATTACTTGAATTATTTTTTTCTACACATTTAAGTTTTTCATCGTCTTGATTTTCCTTATAATATTCTAAATGCTAAAGTAAACAAAAATAAATTAAAAATAAAAAGAGAAAACATTTATCCTAATCTTACATTTTTTTCACAATTTTCCTCAGAAGGATCAGCAAATCTGACTTTTGCACTTGTTTTGGTAGCATCATGGTGATGATCTACTATTGCTTGAACCTTAAATAAAATTATATTTGTTAAATTATTTTTTGAAATAAAAAAAATGTTAACGGAAATATTTCTTCGTCAAAAAAATCAGTAAAAACAAATTTATGACAAAAATAGGAAGGTGGGAGTTTTTTTTTATTTTATTTTATCCGACTTATAGCGTTTAGCGCATAAAATAAAAAATAAAAAAAACTATATTAATAGGTTGTTAAAGGATTTTTTTTTTGTAATTTTAATTTCACATTGCTGCTTTTGCTCTGCTGAGCCTTTTGCAGGACGATAGTTGAAAGATTATGTGGGATGTTTTCTAAAATGCAGGGCAAATAGTTATTCCCATTACCAAAGAATTATTTTACAAAAGAAATTATTTTTTACAAAAGATGGGGATCCAGACAAGGTATAAACTAATGAGTTGCCGACAATTTGAAGACACAATCAGAGGTATTGAGACCAATTCAGTGGAAGGCATCGAAGCAATAGTTCCATAAAAATCGTCTGACACATGCACAAAAGGAACAGTAGAAAACAGGGCTTATCGCTGCCAGCCAGCCAACTCCTGTCAATAGGTCCTAGTAAGTCACTGCATCGCTAGATGGATAAAAATTAAAACTGCAAGTGATTTTGGAGATTTAAAACCTGGCTTTAACTTAAATCTCCAAACTACTTATATTCCTCTGAAGAAGAAACTGGACTCAAGCAAGATTCATTAAGCCGAGCAATACAATTGTCTTCGCGGGCGGTTCAGGAATGTATGCTGGTCTAAACTTTGACTACCCGGCACTAGCCAGGCATTGCACACTTGGCAAACTATTTGTAAAGGAATTATCAGAGATTTCTGACATGAAATTCTGCAACAAAGGACCTTACCATGCAACCCTTCTACCTACCTACCGACCTAGACTTTGGAGTGCTTCTCGCGACTTGCTTTGAAGAAAAATCGCCATTTATTTACAAATTGAGATCAAAGCCTCCGATATAAAGCATTTCTTTCCTATAAAATCTCCGGTCAAATTGGCCTGTAATGAGAATGCCTGCGAACAAGCTAGAAGTGAGACTGCAATGAAAGCCATAATAACAGCCAGACAGCAATAAAAGCAATTTTTGCTTGTGAAGTGCTATCAAAAATGGCTCAAAGTTCTTAGAACACAGCACAAAGAAAAGCTCTGTTGGGTCCTTGGACATGGGAGCATACCAGAGAATGAGAATGCTGACGAACACGAGGTTTCTGGCACTAAGTCCAGAGCAAGCCGACCACTCGATAAACATTCCGCCTTACTCACATAAGCTCAGAGCAAGCTCTAAGAGATGCGAACGATAGGTGGACCTCTTTAGACATTTGTGAGATCACAAGGAAGTTATGGCTTTTTTTTGACAAAGATATTACCGAGAGACTACTCTTATGCATAGGTGTGATTATGAGGCATAATACTCTGATGTAGTCAATGAAATAACTTCGTATTTCAGAAGATGATTTGTGTAGGGCTGATGGGGAAGAATCAGTTCATGAGGATACAAATCCACTTTCTCCGTCACTGCCCTGACCTCTATCACCTTAGGAATACATTTCTCTGACGACACTTCTTCCACGGTCTAGAACAACTATCCGATAAACCGGTGAACAACATGATGGATTTTATTAAATCCATAGGATAGCTTGTATCACAAATGGGAATCGATTAAGGGCAAGTCTTTTTCCCCCTATGGGTTTCACAATGGGCCTATAGAGACCTGCGTTTGGCAAAGAGGCTGCTTTTATAGGCTGACAAGGGATCATAGTAGTACCTAAAGTTCTATTCCGAAGAACTAAGAAGACTTTATTTAGGACCCAAATTATCTCAGTCTTACCCTATGGAGCTGAAGAATGGAAATTTTTGAAGGCAGATTAAAAAAAATCCTTGCTTTATGCTGACGGGCTTTGGGGGAGCAGATGTATCGATGAACTGTTGAATTGAGCAAATTGATACCAACGCTTCTGAAGAGTCTTCCGGAGGGAGAACGTAGTAGAGGAAGACCTCATTATTTAATGTGGAGTGTAAAAGTTGAAAGAGACTTCCACCAACGTGGAGTGCAAAGCTAGAGGCAGTTCACTAATGACCGGGTAGAGTCCCAGGTTTACTCCGAAATTTCCAATGCCACTTAGGTAAGTAAGTGCAATGATGTCTTTTATCTCAATTCCATATTAAAAAGGCACTCAATGAAGGGAAAAATGTGGATCGTTGACAAATGAGCCGGTTGGCATATATCCTGGTTCTAAAGGACCTCTTACCTACCTGATGGAAAGTACCTATGTCAAAATCTAATCGGTACATTAAAGACAATCATTACATCGTCATATAACAATAATTCATGGTTTTTTCATTTTTATATTTTATTTTTTTGGTTTCGCTTATAACTCTACTTTAATTTATGCCTAAGCACTCACTTATGATTCCAAAATAATAGGAATGCGGTCAACCTGTTAAAGTGTGAGACATCGAACCGCCCCAATAATTCATGGTTTCAGCAAATGCCAGGCAATGTCGTACCCATGATTTTCCGACGTCGAAAAATTTAAATCAAATTAATAAAAAAAATAAAGAGTGTGTTATAGTTTAGACGTGCACTATGAGTTGAAGCATGCATTGCCTTTTGTCGTCAATAAAAAAAAAAAATGTTTACCTATATCAAAATGCTTGTCAAAAATAAACATTGATGTTGCAAACACGCAGAGCAAAAACAGCAATACCTTACTGTTCACTTCGCTGAAAGTATTCTTTAAAAATAAAAATCGTTAAAACAAAACGCGGTTTAGCTTGTCGGTCAAAATTGGATACACTCTCAAGCTAAGTTTATGTAGGTATGTTCATACTAAATAGCATATTTTGTCAAAAACGCTCGTTGATAATGCTTTCCATAATTAGTACATGTATCTTCAACCAAAAGGCACAAAAACACAATTTTTATATGGACGGGAGTTGTTGTTTTGTTTTTGATTACAAAAAATTTTGTTCAAAACCTACTACCAATTGTGTTGAGAATACTGGATGAACATCCGACAACCGCACCGGTCCATTCACAGTTTTAGTTGATTTCAAAATGAGAACACACAGGAATCACTGTAAGATTTTACTATAAACTATTGATAAAATGTCAACAAAAAAAAAAACTGCTTGTAACTTTAAACACATCACACCAGAATTTAAAAAAAAAACCACAATACCAAGTGACAAAGTGTCAGTATGGACGTTATGGCGATTAATTCCACAGCAATTGGTGCTGAATGTGCTTTTTTTTATTTTACATGTTAATGTCCGCTGTGTTGTATACAAAATTACTCATAAAACATGTCACTTTATCAGATTGACAGTTCTCTAATCATTGTCGTTTGGGGAGTCAAAAATTAAAGGAGAACACGTACAAAAGCAAAATATTTTTATTTTTATTTTAACGCTCATTACTACTATTGAGCGGATATCATAGTGCAAAAAAAATATATGTATATGTATATATATCAAAACAAAATATAATTGTTTTCATTGTTCGTAATCACATCAACAAGCAAACATTAGATCATAACTCAGACCACTAACATCGAATCAAGCCTTTTCTAACACACAGCTATTGTAAACTGAGAATAAATTATTATAATGTCAATGCTTGTAATTTTACAGACAATACCGCTGAATTTCAGAGAAAAAATATTCTACCAAGCAAAATTGTTGGCGCAATACTTAACACAGCACACTTGACGCTGTCACATTTTGACATTAAAATTTCCGCTGTATTGTATTGTAAATTTACAAAAAAAAAACATTGCTATAGATAATTTAAATGATAATAATGATGATGACCATGAAAAATGCTGAAAATAAAACAATTTATCTTTTTTTGCATCGCACTATCGTCTCAGTACTAGACAACATTTCTGCAGGTACCTACAACTAGATAGAACAGCTGGAAAGATAGTATATGTATTGTTCTTTTGACGTCACAAAGAATTTTTTTATTGTTTAACTCATGCATATGTATGCATTTAAAATAAAATAAATTATTAGTTATTCTGATTTGAAATTGAATGAATTAAATGAATTTTTTTATACAGGGTGGCGCAGGAAAACACAGAAGAACATTTTTTTCTTCTTTTTTTAAAAAGTTTTTGAGTGAACAGATTTTGTGAATTTTAGTAATGTGAAGTGGAAACTGTGACTGGGTTCTCGTCAGTGAAACTATATGGTCATGATCTGCTGCCAAATACTCTGGGTTCGACTATAAATGACTACACAATGCTTAAACTTTAATTTAATAATAAAGTTCACTTTCCGTACAGAACGGAATGGAACGATAACTCACTTCTATCGAAGTACTTAAAAGATCGAGATCGAGCTGGCTGGAGACGCTGGTTGGTTGAAGTCCAGGTCCACCCCGGACTGTAGCGCCACCATAAGAAGGTAACGAAATACCAAGTATCGATCTTTACCTACGGCTCCAAGATGGAATGAAGCGTTGAACCAAGTGATTTCTCAACAGAACAGCAAATTGTACTGCCATTCAGACTCTTCGAGTGTATTTCAGGCAGAAGTACCAGCAACGAGGGTTAATAAGCTTTTTCATGACAAATTAAACTGACAGAGGTTTGTTATTGCCCCGCGACAGTTAGCAGTCCAACATTAAACACTGAGCAAGGATCAAAACTAATGCTAGACAAAGTTTTTAAAAAAATTATATTCGAGGAATAGGTTAAGACCCAAGACAAGTCAACGTGACCACTAGTGATCAAAGGGCATTTAAAACAGAGACCAGAGCCAAAATCTACAATAGCTTTCAAGCTGCCTGAAGGATAACCAACCGCTCGGAGCAAAGTCAGAGGAGCTGAGCTATTCAATGCTGTAAGAGATGATCTGGTAGGATACATGCACCAACCAACCTGTCCAATGATTGCAAATTTAGCACCATTTGCCCGAATCATAATAATGGAGACCACCTCATCTCATCGTATACACAAGATTATCTCTTGTGTAATGCCAAAGAGCCTGATACTTGATCAACGAACTAGCAGAAAATTATCAGTGTCAGAGTCTTATGCAGGTTGATGATGGACGCAGCCCGCCGCTCCGTCAACGTTGAACAAACCAAAATCTTAAATACCACTAGAGGTTTAAGACAAACTGACACACTGTCATGCAGCTGCACCTTCAACCTGGTGATAGAGTAAATGCAGAAAACCCACACCAGGCCCTATTTATCACAAGTCAGTACACTGGTGCTTTCGCGAACATGCAACTCGATGCGGGGTCTGGGTCTGCTTGTAAACGTATTGACCAAAACATTAACGTATTTCGTTTACGTTTATCGAGCTTCAGAAGACAACTATGTAGTAAGGCCCTAACAAGGTTTGGTGGTGGCGATGGTGTAATGGGTTATGCGTTCGCTTGTGACGCGATCTATGTAGGTTCGATCCCGGTCGAGGAACAGCAATAGCGACCGAAAATAAAAAGAGAAACGAACAAAATCTGATTTTCTCAAACCACTACACTAAATAGGGGTTTCTGCCTGGGAGTACAATGGACTGAATCGACTTTGAGTGCTCCTGGGATTTGGTTATTTTCTTTAAAAAAAAAGGCCCTATCAAGAAGGATCACTATACGTATAAGCATGATTTTTCTTAAAATCGGTTGAAACTTGAGAGAAAAGTTCTCAGAAAATTTGAGAAACTAGACGACATCAACTTGTTGAAAAAAAAACCATGAAAGATTGATGTGTTTAGGTCATTTGGGCTGATGAACACCGATGCTGCAGCTCTTTGAATCTACCACTGAGAGAATACGTAGATGAGGACAATCTCACCTTCGATGACGTGCGTAAGTAAAGGGTGACCTAAACTAAGTTGACGTACGTAGCTACGAGTAAATGACTGAGGACCGTGACTGTAGGTCGAGGCCATGGTTCACCGCGACCTGCAGCTGGATAAAAAGTAGTTTGCTTTTAAGTCAAATGTTGTGTTTCAGGTGCCAACAACACTGTGTCATAAACAAATTTATGCAGTAATACGTAAACCAGAGGCTAAGTGGACGTTTGACAAGATCGGCAAACTAGCTCTGTTAATTTATTAAGTTTGATGTTTGGCAAGTTTTTGCATAATTGTGTTTCAAATTAAATTGTTCTCGTATGTGAAAATAAAGAAACAGTAAATAGAATGAAATGAAATGAGATGAAATGAAACGCGTTCTTCAGTTGAAAATCTTTTTCACGAGGTAAATATTGTGGGGTGTGGTGAATAACCTATTTTGTGAAGTGTCCTCAATTTCAACTATTTTCTATTCGTACAAATTATGACTTTGAAAAAGGCACCACAATATTGCCTTCATCCTACATGAATCCTTTTTTTGATATGTGTGGTGAAGTTAAATGTGGAAATGAAATGGAAGATTCGTTTGTTGTCACAATGACAAAACTAAAGAAAATGGTGAAAATCAAAACAGGCAAAGCTCAGAAGAAAAGGATGCATTGAAAAAGAAACAAAAAAAAGAGAGAATCTATTATTCACAAATCAAAAAACATGTTTGTTTTTTTTTTCTTTTTTGTTCTTTTTATTACCAGAGGGAATTTATCCTCCCCTGTGCTCTCGTTTATGTCCACCAATGTTTGTACCTTTTCAGTTAAAGGAAAGAAAGTTTATTTTGATAACAGATATTAGTTAAAAAGTCGGATGATAGTAAAATTTTGTTTATATAAGAATGCATGTAATAATTAGCTTTCATTTTTAACTTATTTATGGTGTTTGATTCATTTGATGTTTATTTAAAATGTGGTCAATTATTTATTGTATTGGAATAAAATAATAAAATAAATAAATTTAGAAACAAACTTACAACTTTGAAATTATCTTTCTTGTTGAGTCGAAGCTCACGTAACATCTGGTTGCGTTGTTCCATCATAAGTGTGCGCTCATAAGTATATGCAGATATATCACTGGTCATCTATAAATTAAATTTATTACAAATATATAGTCTTTTTTTAAGATTAAGCATTAAGTTTTTATGTATAGAGCAATCAAATCATATATGAAACAACAACGGACATTTTTCCCGAAAGAGTTTAGTCACACAATAGTTCAGGAACTCCAGAAGTCACCGCTTACATATACTCAAACTCTTTGAAAGTCTCTTGTATGAAGCTCTAAGCTTTCAGTGCAAGGCTTTTATTTCCCCTAGACAACATGGTTTCCCGAAAGGAAGGTCAACTACTATAAATCTGGTCGAATTCGTGTCCTTTTCCCTCTCAGCCCTCAACAATGTTAACGAAGTCGACGTTATTGCAACCGATTTTAGTAAGGCTTTAGATGAAATCTCCTATCAGTCACTACTTTTCTGCCATTGGCTTCGAGCCTATTTCTTCTAGCTAGAAAACCGTTTTTACAGTGTTCGCTTTAGGTCCACCCACTCTGCTCCTTTTTTACCCCCTCTGGCATCCATTTAGGTCCCTTTATTTTCACAATAACTATTAACAACCTCGATTGGATGATCAAATACTCGTCTGTCTCCCTTCACGCCGACGATAAAAAAATTTTCAAAACCATATTCTCATCTTGCTTCAACAGGACCTCGATAGTTCTTTGTTTTGGTGCCTCAAAAATGGTCAGAAATTAAATATTGCCAAATGCCATTCCATCACCTTTTCTCATAAGCGGCAGCAATCTCCTCCCCGACTTTACCTTCTGCACAATCAACCTATGTCTTCTGTTCAATCTCTTCGCGACCTCGGAATTTTGTGTGATAGGGAGATCAATTTTCGTTTACATATGGATGAAATAATTCTTAAGGCCAACTCTGTATAAGGCTTTGTAAAACGATGGTCCAAAGCTACCAACCGTATAAGTCTTAGGTACGAGGTCTTTCTACATTATCTTCGTTTGCCTCCTTCTAGAGTACGCTAGTCAAGTGTGGTCCCCGTATCATCGTGTGCATATCTCAAGAATCGAAAGCATCCAGCGCAGTTTTTTTCGATTCTGTCTTCAAGGTCTGCCCTGAAAAAACCCTTTTATTCTCCTTCCCTATCAAAACCGCCTCTTAAACTTAAACACCCTTGAGGAACGCAGAGATGCAGCCGACATTCTCCTTATTCATCGACTCCTTGAATGTGCGTCACTCCACAACTCTATTTTCCTCAACATTAACCCTCGTTATCTACGAACCCCTAGCCTCTTCTATCACCCAACCCACGACAGCTTCTATGGCTCGAACGAACCTATTTCCTGTGTGCTACGAAAGATGTACTCGAACCTTACTCTTTTTGACTTCAATCGCACCACTCCTTGCTTTTAAACCAACTTCAATTTCAACTTTGTTTAAAGTTTAAGTTAAAGTCGAACTTAAAGTGTGTTTAAGATTGTTAAGTCTGTGTTAAGCCAAATAAATGGAAACCAAATGCCGAAGCCTTGGAGGCGACAAAACGAACCGAAACGTCCATAAAGTATGATTTAAGAGCAAACTCGCTGTAAATCTCGATGGGTGTATAAAGAGGACCTAGACTTCGCTATAAACTCTGAAAATGGAGTAAAATTCTAGGGAAAAATTGCAAGGCCCCGTTTATCTCAGACCTGTTCTATGGATTGGATTTTATCAAAAGTGGATGATCACTGGCTGAACTTTCGCGTGGTCTGCAGTATCGTTTCGATCTGAACTTTAAGTTAATGAGAAGATACAACGAAGAACTCTATGAACTGTTAAAATCTTCGGAGTTAGAAGAGTCCAAAAAACGACTGAATAGAGCAGGCATTTTTTATATTACACCCTCAAATGGAAGTGGACTTTACCCAACTTATTGCTTGCGAAACTGGAGACAGCTGGCTAAAAATCTACCTTGTTGATTGAGGTCTGAGTCTAATCTGTTAATAACTGATTTATTACGCCAGCTGTGTAAAGAACTCTGTAGGGATAAGATTGAAATATAATTTTTAAACACGGTTGATTTCTCCATACATAAATTCACTAATTTAAATTGTTTCAATTACCATTTCAACAACTTCAACATCGGCTTCTATACGTAAATGATAAAGGAATGTCTTCAGATCCTTTTTCATTTGAATGGAATTATCCTCCATTTGCGCGACAGTGAAAATTCGTAATTTACAATTTTTCCATGTTCGATGCTGTTTCAATAAGAACGGCAGTAACATCAACAGTCCACCGTCATGGACAATCCACCAAATGTCAATGTTTCCGCAGATCTATATTCAATTTGTTTGTTTTAAATTTTAACACATCCATAAGATTTATCTAAAGACTTTACCTTATGAGTAGATTCAGGATAAAAGTTAATACCTTTCGGTACTAACAATGCCATATGGCATGCTGCGACCGTACGAACAGTCTGAATGAATGTTCTCCAACTTTGTTTATTTTCTTGACGCCAACTATATGGCCATCCGACTATTACAGTATTTGGTTTCATTCCACCTAATCCAATTGTTTGTACTCTATAAGAAAAAATTACAAAGTTTTTATATAAACCATCAAGAGAAAAAAAAATTGTTTTAGCATACACAGAACTAATGCCTTCTTCAA
This sequence comes from Criorhina ranunculi, assembly GCA_951813785.1. NCBI lineage: Eukaryota > Metazoa > Arthropoda > Insecta > Diptera > Syrphidae > Criorhina > Criorhina ranunculi. The sequence goes on along the minus strand of OX638383.1, from coordinate 38,512,400 downwards.
TCTCACGAGCTACTAGTATATCACAGAAGCCTTTAACTTTTTCATCGTCCATTAATTTTCGAAGCGATTGCTTACACTGCGAAGCTTGTGAACTTATTTTATTATGATCGCCAGGAATCACAGATACACATATAGTGAGACCTTTGCCCGCTTTAAGTTGTGTGGCAAATGAAAATATCTTTCTATATTTTGGCATAAGATTATCATTCAATTTGGCTAGAACCAAAATTTGTGGACGCCAATTTTTGGTATGCGGTGGACCTTCTTCTAATCGTAGAAGTGCATAACGTGCGGCAGTAAGGGCCATACCACGAATACCATCGCCCCATTCTTTCTCAGCTCTAGAAAGATCAAAATAACACGCACATTAAGGATGTTCTAAAAGACGAGTGTAAATGTATTCCTTACCCTCTGTACTCTATGTATTTGTAAATAATGATGGCCATACCCATAGCGATGAGAGCAAAGTACCACGATGTCATGAACATCACAGAAATGCAAAGTGTCAGGCCAATTAGTGACAGTGACCAATGATAGTATTTGAATCGTGGTCTCCAATTTGGTGTTCGTAAAAGTGTCTGGACAGCACAAGCGAGATTCACAAACCCATAGCACATCAGGAAAAACATTGACAGCAGAGGGGCTAGCAAATCGACATTACCTGTCAACAGAATCGTTTGTTAACGTCAGATGAATTTAGCTTTAGGTTGTAAAACTTACCCAGTAAGATGCCACATTGACAAATAACAATAGTTAAGAGAAGAGCTCTTGTTGGTTCACCTCTGGATGATGATTTGGCAAACGGTGCCAAAAATGGTATAATTTGATCCTTGGCTATGGCCTGTAATAGACGTGGAGCTCCGGTTAAACTTTGAAGACCTGCACCGAGGGTCGACAAAAACGATCCAATTAGAATAACCCATTGATTTGGCCAAGCTATATTAGCCACAACAAGTTTTCCACCGATTGACTGTCCAAATCTAAAAGAGTTGTCAAAGGTCCATAAGTAAAAGTTTTCGTAAACACTTTTGTGGAAACATACTTGTCGCGTAAGAGTAAATTATCTACGGTTCCTGCAAACAGCATCACACAGGATAGATACACAGTGCTGGTGGTCAAAATAGCGCAGATAGTTCCTATGGGGATGCTTTTTTGAGCATCGGCAAGATCACCGGATCGGTTTGATCCAGCCATAATACCTGAAAGTTTAAAATTTAAATAAAATTGTAAGTAAATCCCTTTATTTTTGTACAAACCAGTGACAGATGGGAAGAAGATTCCAATTAATAATGTGAATGATGTTGTAATGTCTGCCATAATCTGGTTGTATGACGGATCACCGGGAACACCGATATCGTATCCATTGTCTCCATAAGATATGAATTGACCTTTCTAAAATTAAATAGATATCTTTGAAGCAAACTCACTGCTCACTGAGAGAAATTTTGTTGACTTAAGAAAATTGGTTATTGTTGTCATGAAGGCCCGGTTTATTCTTGAAATGCTTGTGATGAGAAATGACTTACGCCAATGGTGACATTCACATTCACATTCACAGAGTTATGCACATTTCAGAGTAAATTGTGGGAGGTAAACTGGAGGGTCAGAACCTTCGACAAGGAACTATTTTCCTATCTGTTAGAGAACATGAAATTATTAGGAACGGCTTTTGAAAAAAGAGAAACGTTGCCCCCAAAACAGCGAAGACTTGATAGAAATTATATCCCGGATTGCCTGATCCAGCAAACGCTTCTGCCGGTTTTCATAAGTAAGCGTTATAAGCCGGAAACAATGTAGGAGATTCCACATTTGTGGAACTTCTAAGTAAAGAAGGCAAAAACTTTAAACTTCTTCCTTAAAAAATTAATTCCCTCATGGATCTCTTGGTCGTTCGTCTTTTATACGACAAACAAAATCCGAGAGCAGGCTACAGGTATCAGGTTTGAAAAAATAAGCAATAAATGACGCAAGCAGGCTTTATACACATCAATGTTGATTTAGAGAAGCACGATCACAAAAGGATGCTTTCTGCTCTGCTAATTGGGCCCAAATCCTTTAAGCCTTACAGAGCATATTTTTCACATAGATGTAAGATGGATAATGGTGTTATAAATAAATATTTGTCACGACAGCCCTTAGAGGGTTAAGATCTGTTAATGGTGTCAAGGAATATTGCAAAAGTACCACAAGGTTCAGCGAGTTGACCTCTTTTATACTGTTCTTCAACTTAACGCTTCAAAGAAGGTCTAGATGGTGGATTTACACTGATGAACATTAGATTGAATCTTGCGGTACAGAAGAACAGAAATTCTAAGAGAAACAATCAGTCTGATAGTGGATGGGCGTAGGATAGATCCAAAATCGTTCATAAAGTATTTGGGAATGAGGATTGATTTTAGTCTACACGGACACTTCGAATATAGATTCGATGCGATAAGGCTGCTAAGGGTAGCTTTACACTATTGATGATTATGCTTTACATAGGACTAAAATAGTTTAGTCTATTATCTTGTATGGGGACCACGATCCAATCCAGGCTCGACCTTCGAAGACGATTTCTTGGCTATGTGTCCTAAAAGTGTGTGGTGATGCTGCATTAGATGTGATGCCGACAGACATTTTGGCGTACGAAGCTCGGTAAAACTAAAAGAAAAAAGTAGCAAAACTCGTAGGGAGACGAAAATTGTCACCGAAAATACTAAGCGGACTGGTGGCTTAGAAAAATGAAGAAGCTTAGAAAAAGGTGTATGTATACTGGAGCTAGGGATTGAAACCTTGGCTGAACCAAAAGCATAGTGCGACCAACATCCATATAAAATATAATATAACTGGTGATCGAGCATGGGCGTTGCCATGCACATATTCAAGCATGGTAGTAACCCTAGGTGGAGACTTTGACTATCCCAGGAGGCAGTATTGAGTTTTGAAAGCATTAAACACCACTCTATTTGTAGAACCCTATTTGATGATGCTTATGGTGGAAATAAATGCGTTTAACATACGTTGCTGTTCTTTTTCTACGTCCAAAGAGCAGGGACGTGAGTTAGGGAACAAATATGAGAAACTGAGAGTACTGTTATCAGCGAATGAATGAATTGGATTAAAAATTGCAGACATGAGATCAAGAGGAGACAAAATTGGAGCCTTGTAGAACACGGAGCATTTATATCGCGAATTGCATATTTAAAACCGTCCAAATGACTTGAATTGATCGGTGAGAATTGACCCATTGAGGAAGAGATACGTCGATACCATATGCACGCATTTTTGACAAAAGACCTCGATTTCAAACTCTATCAAACACCATCGAAATATCAAGCGCAGCAATCGCCAAAGTAATGGAGAGATTCTTCCCATTTCTTCGTGAGATGAGCCATCAAATCACCAGTGGACCGGCTTCCATACTGCTGGTCATTGAGGAATTTTCCTGAGTTGAGATCTTCGATAAGCTGATGATTTATCAACGTGTCCATGGTTTTGGAGTTAGGGGAAGAAGACGAGTTGGACAAATGCAGTTTTCCATTTACTCGAAAAAGGACCAGAGGAGTAGGACAGATGGAAAAGCCAACGCAGTGGTATTGCTAGCATAGAACAACTCAAAATATTTCAGTCTGATACACAACTCTTAAGGAATACACTCAAGTATAATCAATACAAATTTAGATAAGCGAGACAGCCACTATTCCTATAGAGAGATATTTATAAACTTCAAATAGTCTGGCGCCCTAACAAAACGCAACCATTTAAGAATTCTCAGATCAAATAAAATCGGTCTATGACAACAAGTATCCAAAAATACAATAAATATAAGAAAATCATGTGCACAATCCTCTTTAATTAGTATTTAGTTTAATATTTTTGCTGTTGAACAATTTATTAAACAAATTTGACTTGGTTTTCTTTATTTGATTGTTGATTTGACTTAACCGCTTTCTTTATAAATGTTTTCTTGTGAAACTTTTTGTACTTACTTCCAAAAATGAAGGAAATACGTTGTCGTAGAACACTCCACTAGATAAACCTTTGATTCCGCGAACTTTCGTTACATTGTGAGCTTAAATGATTTGAAAAACATTAATAAAACCGTTGTTTAGATGTCAGTTTTAACTGCTTACCAGTAAAATATGAATCGCACTCTCCGTTAGGACAAAATATATTATACAACATTCCATTTTCTTCTTTTGTACAATTATCCAGTGGAATATCTTTAAGTAATCTCTTGCCAAGTACACACATGCTTTAAAAAATATTATACAAATATATGTTTCCAATGACATTAGTAAACACACACACATAGTCGTTGTCTTATTATACTTACAAAAGTTTTTCATTGCCATTTAAGTTATCAAATATTCCGATATAAACGGCTATAATCGAAAATATGACACAGGCCAATGCAACGGTTGCAAACTTATTCACAAACTTAACACCAAGAAATACAATGAGACCTGAAATTGTAAAAAATTACGATATTTAATCCGTTAAATAATTTTTAAAGTATTTTTGAACATACCCATTAAAACAAGAAGTCCCGATCCGTAGACTCGAAAATTATTGTACATTGCTTCGGCGTCTTTTGTAAAGTCTCCAAATATAGACAGCCAAGGCGCCATATACGTCTTTAAAAAAGAAAAAAAAAGTCATACAATAGTGCATTTAAAGTTTCAAAATAACAATCTTAATTGTCGGCAAGGTAGACTTTTGCTTTACAAAAAAATGTGAAAAAAGTTTTAGGGAAGAAGGAATAAAAAAGTCTGACATATTAGAATAGTTTTTATTGACCTCTGAAGTATATGCAAGGTTATAAACGTAATGGACGACACTTAGAAGTTTCGAAAATTGAAAACATGGGAAAATTGTTATTCTTGTGATATTGCAGTATTTTCCAACGACACACAAATAATCACCCTGTATTTTTGAATTCGGTACTTTTATTTTTTTTCATTGATTTTGGGTGACAATTAGTAAGTAGGTATGTGAATTTCATCTGCAAGTATAGGTTAGAGGGGTTTAGGCGACATCTCACTCGGATAGTATACCTTTACACTTGTGTATGTTATACAAGTCCTATACTGTTCGAAGGACACAGGGGAAAAAAGAGATATGGAACACACATTCATTTCAAATCACCTTTAAATTACTTAGATCAACAAGACCAATTGCTGGCATTTAATGGATGTACGAGTATATATATAGTTTTCTAAAAACAAAATAAAAAAAAGTATAAGAAGAATTCTGGTAAAGTCCTACACATTTTTTTTTTTAGAAAAACAGGTCAAATAAGTGTCCATCTCGGAAATAAGTTCTTCGAAGAACTTGCCAGGCAAGGTTCAGAGGAGAACTTCTCCGGCCCTGAACTTATCGTATCTTCGGTTAGAGCTAATATCGATGGCTGAGTTTCTAGTAAGAAGAACTGTAGGTGGCTGCATATACATAAATTGGGGCACGTAACGAGTTGAGGACACTTTACGACATGTTTCACGATCAACAGTATGCCTCCGAAATTATGAAGGCTTGCTTAGACGATGGCATTGAGTAAAAGAACATACCCCCCAGATCTCCGCAATTAGATGAAATATGGAAGGTGACCGTGAAATCCGCAAAGCATCTCATGAAATGAGGAATTCGACACACTAATTGTCCAGATAGAGGGTATCCATAATTCCCTTCCCTTTTCTCCTCTCTCTGAAGATCCTAATGGCTTTCAATGTCTAACCCCAGGCCACTTTTTAACAAGCACTTCACCTTTCGCGCTCCCAGAACTTGGATGTCAAACATGAAAATACCCCTCACTCCTCCGCTCAAATGGAAGCTCGCTGATGGGATCGTTCGAGTCGTCACCTTGAGAACAGCTGCCAATCTTTGTCAACTGCCAGTGGTTGAAGCACTTTCAGTCCTGTTGAGCATAGTTTGTACGATTGTCCCGTTATAGTTCGAATAGGGTATCAAAATCGCCTCTAAGTTCACAACCTAATTCTTAACGAGCTTCTGACTGTTGGAGAGTATCAGTTAGGTATAACACAGCCTTCGATCGCCGTTGATTCCGAACACGTTTCTTTTAGTCTCTTGCTGTGATTGCTTGATTCTTAAAATCGAAAATGGAATTTTGAATCTGGGAGAATCTGGAAGATCTTACTGGGTGGAGAGCTGTCACCCATGTGCTACGCATGCATTTAGAAGCCGTGTATCTGCCTTTTTGACAACATCCGCGACGAATAGTCTGAGTGGTGTTTATATCAATCACTGCGGGACGTTTAAGTCACGCTCTATCTTTCGTGGGATGAACAGAGATACAGACTGTAGACGACATATGATGGAAGGGGTAAGATCAATGCTCGGCTTGGAACGGTTCATAATCCGACTATACAATGAAACTAAGGATTTACGTAGGGGTCATCCTGGTTTTATGTTGTCAAAATTCACCCGACCTTTGTTAGTTTTGTATGACTTTTCCCTAAAAAATGATTCTACACACCAATTATCACATTGCTTGACAAAGTTTAGAGGAGGATCTCTTGAGTCTTCAACTTCTGTCAGGTGCATCCGCGTGCTTAACTTATAATTGGACTTCTTGTAGATCTCTACAATAGTAACAGACCAAACGCAGTGTTTCTGATACTTCTGATAGTAATTGGCTAACATTTTCTAAGTTTATCATTTGACTTCATTTAAACATCAATATACTTACAAGAACTATTTCCACAGCACCGACAATATACATAGCTGCTGCCAATGTTGTTCCAGTATAGAAGAGCATGCCAACAGCTCCTCCAAATTCTGGTCCCAAAGATCTAAATAAATAAAAATTGGAAAGAATTGTAAAAATGTGAAAAGTTATAATCATTATGTTAATTCCAACTACTGAGGTCACTTATCTTTGCTTGAAATTTTGGAGGACAACACAACCTTTAGCATGTTTTAAGGGAGGACTGGGGGCAACACAAATCCCAACCATTACGTTCTGACCTCGTCTGACATACCGACGGATCCAAAAGAGAAACCGAACCTGATTCTGGAATTTTTGAAGAATCACCATGGGCGAATTTCTCAAACAGTCTTCGTCAATAATCGTCTATATAGTGTATGATACTTAACCAAGTCTCCCACATCTTCTTCCCTGGGTTCCCGGCTACAGTAACATAGAAGGGAAAGAGAGACCCGACGCGCTAGCCAGATGTGGTTCAACCCTTGATGCGTCTCTTGCGGAATCAGTCTGCTCCCAAATGGGACTCATCAAGGATAAAACACTTTCTCTCTATTGCCAACTCCAGGTGGAAAAGTCTAGAAACCTGTGCCAAATCCAGACAGATATGGCCTGCCTACAATAAAAACAGGACGAATGACTTAATCAACAGAAACCGCATCGAGACAGCTAGAATCTCGGCAATTAGCACGGGCCACAGGACAATCGGTCCACACGCTGCCAAGTTAGGCATTCTGTTTAACCCCCACTGCCATAGTTGTGAAAATTCACACGAAAAGGAAACCCTCTCTGTGACTGCTTGGCCGGAGCCGGAGGCATCGCACACCCTTTTCAAAGGAATTATCTGCGTAATTTTTAAATTTCTGAACTCCACAGGATTGATTTGAAAAATTTCGCTCTTAGCCACACCCATCAACATCCAAGTCACGTTAGTTGTGGCAACAAAACGGCACACCCCTGCTACTTGTGTTTCTGGTAGAACCTTACCAGACATCCACTACTACCTACCTACCTCTCACTTCGTGAAGAAAACTATTTTTATCTTTCAGACAGTCAAGCTGCCCTAAAACTTACTTATCATCAAATCGAAGCTAGTCCTAGAAACCTACAAGGTCTTCTCTGACCTAGCAAGGAAAAATCTGGATCGTCCTTCACTGGATTTCTGCCCATACCCTTATTTTCGTAAGACATGCAAATAAACAAGAATCTGTAAGAATCCAGAGAAGCCTGGCTAGCACACCAGGACAAGCATGCTTAAAGCTGCTATTCTCGATACCTTTGCAAAGAAAATCTGGTTTCATTGTGAGTCCTGATAGGAACAACTTTTGAGTCCTAATTGGAATCTTCAACGGACAGCGTCGCCTGAACAAACATTTACATCGTATGAATCTTGCAACAGAGTTAAGCAGTAGACTCTGCTCCCTACACATCCTAAACATTCTAAAACGGAATATCCTACTTCAACTCAGAAAGGGACTCCTAAGTTTTGAAGTTGTACCAAGGGAACAGATTCCTGCCATCCACTCAGAGACACTCCTTAACTTCCTTACATCCTCTGGAGTGAAACAAGTCATGTAGACCACATTAGAGAAGCAACAACAGGATTCTGAAGAGAAACCGCAGTGCCAAAGACTGTAAGCAAAACATCCTGAACATATACTACACATCTCATAATAAAACTGATTCCATATATCAAAACTGATGGTCTATACTGCAAACTTCGTAGGCTGCACATAAATTTGTCGCTCCTTTCGATATTTCTATCAAAGAGCCCGATTATCTGACAGCCTAAGAACGCGTAAATATCCACCTTTTGACAGTTACACCTTAACTTATGTTCTACTTCATACGAAATAGTATCATTACTCGTGTCTTAAACACTGTTGCAGTAACAAATATCTATTAACGCTGATTCCTACTTCATTGTCCTTTCAAAATAAAGAACTTGCCTTCAGAAAAAACTGAGAAAGAAATAATAATATCTTACCTTGATATCATAAAGTAGCTTCCTCCCGCAGGCACCACGCCATTTGTTGCAATCGCTGACATTGATATAGCCGTAAGCATCGTCTGTAAATATAAAGTTATAAAATTGGAGTTCAACGTTGTGTCCATATCTGCTATCTAATTTGACATCTGTCAGTGCTCTCTTCTTTCCTCTGACATTCTTAGCATTCGCTTTAGCCATTTTTAAACATTTATATAATTTGTAACATATAAATTGAACTTACCACACAACAGCATGTAAGTACAATTAGAAATCCACAGACAGCTCCGGCTGTTCCAACAACCCATGTTAAGCGGATGAAGAGGATAACTCCGAAAATGTTTTGAATGCAAGGTAAGAACACGCCGATCAAAGTTCCTGAAAAGAAAAATTTATGGAAAGTTGGTGAATTTCGCACAATTAAAGATGGAACAGTTCAAAAAGGAGCTAGCATACAGGATCCTGCCGGAAATTGGTGGAAAGACTGAGCTACAGCAGCGACTCCCCGCGGAAGATGAAATCGATGCCGAAACGCCGACGTTGCGTCAGCATCAAAAATCGAGGAATCGCAGCACCGGCAGCTCCAAGTGACCTTGGCCACAATGAAAAATCTGTTTCCATCACTGAAGCAGACGATGAGACATTCAGTGGAGTAACAAAAACATGATATGGGGGTTGACTTCTAGAAGTACTTGTCCGAGCACAAAGAAATTAAGCAAGCTGTAGAGGAACAGCAGAAACGACAAGAAGCGGAAACTTCTCGAAGTGAAGAGCGAACTTAAAGAACTGGAAACTTCCGTGGGTGATGTGGATGCAAAAGTCCTGAAAAGGACGTGTGCGCCTTAAAGCTAAAAGAACCGATGATACAAGGGAAAACTTTCAGCAAATTCAAGTCACCAACATACGATAGAACGACAGCATATAACATCTTTAAGTTGCAGTTCGAGGCATCACTGACGAGGTCCTACCTTAGCAAAGAATATGGGGCTGCAGCTGGTGCAATGGTAGCACTAAGGGGTGGTGTTGCAGATTTGGTTTACATAATTCCAGAAGCAGAGCTTAGTATGGGACAGTGCATCAACAGGATGCTTACAGCCTTAGTGAGTAGGATTATTTGAAAAATTATCAAAAAGGCTTATAAAGAGCTCCCCTCGTCGCCCAGTGTTTGCTGGAGATCTGCCACATTTTCTCAAATTCGTAGAATAACTCTCAGCAATGCGTTGTAGTTTTAGAAATCGATCAACATCCCTACATATTAAAAAACATAACGTCTCTCTGTCTATCTGTCCGTTAGTGCGCTTATAACTCGAAAACCACTGATCAGATTTACATGCTTTTGGTTCTAGGGGGTCGATTGTACTCGTACGTGGAGATGGAGAGCTATGGTTGCAATGACTAGGTCTCAATAAAAGTTTTAGAAAACTACTTGACGTAAAAAAGGGATTTTCCAAAATCGAATCCAAGTGGCAGAAACGGGGCGAGCGAAGCCGACCCTGAAAATTAAAATGAATGAATTTTCAAATGGACTCATCACGAGCAGCGAGGTTTGTTTCCAACTCTCTGGGGGACTAAAAACCAACTTTGCATCCCCTAAGAGTCTCAATTGGATTTTCTTGTTCGATACTAAAGTCGGAATACATGACGTTCCAGTAGGACTTTGCAGCAATAAAATCCCGATGAAGATGAGCTACAACGAAGGAGGTCCATCTGCTTTACACAGATGGCTCCAAAAGAGAATCGAGAGTGGGTTAGATGTCTTCTCCAAGGATGTGAACGTTACCATCTCCTTTTGTTTGCCTGACCACTGAATGTCTTTCCAGCCGCACCATTGGCCAATAGGCTAGGCCTCGTCTATAACGATTTTTGTAGAAGCTGTATGGACAAGAAGAAGGAAGAGACGATTCTACACCTGTATGTGTATGTATGTGTCCAGCCCTCTCACCTCGAAGAAGAGCCTACTTTGGAGACAGCTTCTTTCGCAGTTTCAAAGAACTGACTGAAATCAGCATAAGCAGCCTCCAGCGCTTCGTAATATGTTCTGACTGATTTTAAGGGTAGTTTTCTGGAAAAAAAAACTTCAGATCCATGTGCTTTCACAAAGGAGATTCTCTGGTCCATGTGTGGTTGCATCAATGCAGTCTGCCACTCTCATCTAACCCTTATCTCTAATTAATAAAAAAAAAAACGCTAAAATGTCGTCTGATTTCTCAAAAGTGTCGATTATTGTCACTTACTACGACAAAAGGAATATCACGACGTGACAGTTGTCGTTAAAAACTAAAGCCTATAGTACACGACATGGAAATCGTTGCATGTACATGCGACATTGGCGTCATATTCGGTCCTAAGGGCTTAAGGGAATACAAATTTGTTTGTGATACCACTAATGTCGAGTCATGTGACTCAGGGAATATGGCTGATTAAAAATAAATCCGTAGATAGTTTTTGCACCACTTCATATGTCTACAACTTTTTTTTTCAAGTTATATATTTGTACAAAATCAAAATAATGTTTTTTTTTATAAAAATATAACTTACCCATGCGTGCCACAGGTGGAGCTTGTTTTGCATCAGGATCTGTTGCTGCAGGTATGGTATTTTCATAGTTCGCGAGTGATGAAATAAACGTTGAGACGTGTGGCCTGGTCTCCAATTCATCATCGTATAAGTACAAATTCGCATCTAACCTATCCTTATTCTCTTCCACGTTCGAGGTTTCCCTGTCCTCTGCAATTAAATAAATAAAAAGAAAATTTATTTTATTTAAGTTTTCATACAATGCATGGTATTAAAAATATTTAATTCTTTTAAAAGCTTTTAATAAACATTTTTGATAGACTTTTGATCACTTTATTTATTTTTAATCGTCACAAGATAGAAGTGATGAAAGGTATATAGTTGAATTTCCAAAGGTTCCTCCAAGGGACTAGCTAAAATTCTCCAGAGGGTAGAATTCGGAAAAGCCTACATATAGATGCTAATTTCGGTGCTTCTTAGACCTTAGACAACTTCTTAGAAATTAACTTCTACCTCGTCATTGGCAAACTAAAAGAACGAAAATTTCTTCTTGCTTCGTAGTAGTGGTTGTTATGGCTCAGTATTCCACGTAGTCGCAGAAGTGATTTCCATCGATCTCCTAATGACAGAGAAGAAGTTCCTCTACAAACATAAAGCTGAAATAGGAGTGGAAACGACGACGGTAGAGGCGAAGAAGCTAACCAAGCAACAGAAGCAAGTACAATCGAGTTCTGAAACTAAAGAAAGGTGGACAGCGAGACCGATTATGGACGTTGTTGAATGAATGGAGTGGAAAAATGGCAAAGTAAACTACTACATAATGCCATTTCTAACCGGACATGGAAACTTCAATGCGTTTCTCCATAATACGGGAAAAATAGGGAGCTCGGATTGCCGGTACGACGACTCTCCAATAGATAACGCAAACCACTTTTTTGTTCACCTATAGCAGATGGGAAGCAGAAAGAACCAGACTGGTATAAGAGACAGGCAACATCACTCCAGAAAATGTCGTGAGAATGATTTTGAGTAACGACAGATGCAATTAAATAGGCTCCTCTCTCGAGAGATGAACACGAAAACATACCCTCATAAGGACACAAAAAAAAAATCAGATCGGACCCCTATTGGGTATAAGGAAGACCCTCTGTTAAGTAATGCAAACAGTGGTTCCAAGGGGATTGCTGAAGATTTAGGGGGAGTTTACTCAGTAAGCGTCTGACAGTGTAACGACCTCCTGACGGTGCATAATGTATTCTCTGCCGTTTACACTTCTGAACACTAGAACGCCTACATATACCACACGAGTCTTTTAGTCATTTTATTGCCAACAAAGCGTTCAAAATGGCCATTTTGGCTAACTCTCGAAAAGGGGAGATCACCATCGAAAGGTCGTATGCATACTTATGGTATCCATGACATCCTCAATGATTACACCATTGATCATTAAAACTGCCGTAACTGGGCCTTTTTCGGGGAATGCCCAGCTCTAGCAAACGGAAGATTGAGGCTGAGTCAAGAAGGCTGGATGGTTTCAGCGAATCTTCCTTGAGATAAGAGAAACCTGCTTCCACACGCAAATCAAATATTCAACAGGCCTTAGTTTTTAGAAGAACAGATTTTGAAATGAAGTTGGTTATATAGAAGACCCAACACTCAGAGAAATTCTTAGATTTTCTGAAAACTTCTGGTTGTGGGTTTAGACTTTACGAATAATATTTTAAGTCATGTCTTGAATTTTTGTATGCAACCAAGTACTGTAGAGGGCCACTGTGTAATCTCCCTTGGTCAGGCCTAAGGAAATAAAGTCATACCAGAGGTAGTCAGAGAAAAGCTGTTAACAAACTGTAGAAAGGTGCAGTGGAAATATCTGTACAGGAATGTTAGGTATCTATGGCCCTAGAGGTATTAGAAAAAGGATTTAGACTACAAATGAACCTTCTATTGTATTGCCACTAAGCTGAATTATTCAAGTTAAGGATCAACGATTGTTTTGAAGATTATGACAACATGTTTGGAGAAATATACCCATCTAGCACTACCTTTTGTAAGATCTGTGATTCACTGGTTCAAAGGGAGATCTGTAAACTTTTTTTTGTACTCCAATTGATTAGTTGAGTTGAGTTCGATTGATATTCGTTGTCGCTGGGACTAACAGAATTTCGGGACGTTTTTAAAGAATAAATTAGGTCAAAAGGAGCAAGTAAGGGAGAAAAGAAAGAGCCTTGGGAGACATCATAAGCTTAAACCTTGTTGACAAAGATGATATCGACGGTTTTGAAAAAAAAAAATCTTCAAAAAGGGTTGGTGCCACTAGGTGCTTGATTTTCTGTAGCATGATCGGGAAAATCCCATCAGTGCTTGGTGATTTGAAGGGCTGAAATGATTCCCTTACCCATTAGATCCTTTCTTCAGTCACCATCCCTGCTGGTGCCTTCGACTCATTCTCCAGTCGATTGCTCGGCACAAATTTTCAGCCTGACTCGCCGTGCATCCTGAAAACTGCGTATCAAGCAGGAGAACCAGGGACTCAGAACAGGATTGTGTCAAATTACAATTGGTGTCCTTGAGATACCCTTGCACTGACGGCTCTTTCGCCAGGATCTTCCTAAGTCTCGTTGCTTCCGTGGTGTTCTCAATGTTGCTACAGAATGCACGCCAGGAGGTGGGCTTAGAACTGCTTACTGCACCTTTGGCTGGCTTTGTACCTTTCCCAGTCTCCATCTGTATTGAGTCTTTTTGCAGAATCATTGGTCGAACTGCTAAGTGAGCGGGCACAGATTCGAGCCTTAACAAAACAGCCAAAGAGGTTTGTGCGGCATCACCTCTTTGCAGGCAATGACAAACCTCAGAGAAAAAGCTTCTCAATCGGATTCGACAATGAAATTGTAGGACCTTTCCATTAGTGCGAAAAATATAACACGTACAGCATGAATGGTTGCGAGAAGCTCTCTATAAGCTGCCGCGACACATATTTTTGTACTTTGACTCTTAAATCACCTTAAATAAAATTAATCTTCTCATTCTTGATGAGGGTTACAGCTTAAAAGGAGTGTATTTTGGGTGGAGACGCAGTCACCACTAGTAATTACGAAAGTAATACTGATCCCGATCTCCTCAAAAATCCATTTGACGATAATTCACATGAAGCGGAATCAAAGAGAATGTAAATCAAATGATGAATTTAATTTAGGATCTCCTGCTCTCTAAGTGGGTAGTCAGCGCCAAAAGGATGCTGATGCAGGAGTATGACATTGATATGGCATGGGGGATGAGTAGATAGTATTGTATCTAAGAGTGAGAGACAATGCATAAAAGAGGTAGTGAAATTGTGTTAGGTAGTAAATTGTGTTAGGTCTTGCCACCCCTGGAAAGCGACGGGTCTAAGGGTGTATATAGAAAGAGGATATTTAGAGAACGAGTATTTTATGAGTGAGTATAGTACGTTTGAGTGAGAATAAAGAGAGAGAGAGAAATAGAAATTTCTCTTGGGCATTTTGCTTATACGAAAGGAGAAAAGGAAAATCACAAAAAAAGGATTCCTTTGAGTTGGGTGCATAGGAAAACTTTAAAAGTTTTTTTTTTTTTTAAAGTTTTCACATGGAAAAATATTAAAATAAAATTGATTATACAAAAATATTTTATAAGGTGTTCTATTTACAAAAAAAACTTACCTTCGGTCTTTTGAGGAGACTCGCTTTCTTTATTATTTTCATCCATACCGTTAGCTACTAATTCGGGACCGCCACTACTCATTTTGAAATGAGTTAATTAATTTCTTTTACCGTATTTCTATGCGTTTCTTATTTTAGGTTACAAAATATTATGTGTCATAATATTTTTTTATTTTTTTTTTAGTAATAATTCTTACTCAAAGTTTGATTGGCATTTCGGGAAATTACTATTGTCTGTTTTTTTATTTGATTTTTATTGCATAATTGTTATTGTTTATTGTAAATTTTGATAATCGACAATTACTTTTTTGTTTTTTTTTTTTTTTTTGTTAAAATGTTAGTGAGTGAGACTGTCCCGTAGTGACGACTAAAGTCGACTTTTGTTCATTTCTCTTGATGTTCTTTATAAATAAATTAAAGTACACATATTTATATATGTAGGTGAGTTAAAATCAAGGACAGCCATTTTGCGGATTTTACTGTGGTTTTGCTTATCCTACTAATCCTACTTCCTACTAATATTATAAAACTGAAACGTCCGTTTGTTTGTTTGTTCCTCTGTAACACGAAAACTACGGAATCAATCGACTTCAAATTTTGCACAAAGAGTGGCTGTACCTCGGGTCACAATAAAGGCTACTTTTGGTAATTTAAGTGTAACTTCGTAAATTATAGGTAGGCGAAGCCGGGGGTAAAAGCTAGTTACTAATAAAACAATAATCTACCGTGCCATTCTCCGAAGGTTAGATCTGGTTTTCTATGCGAATAGATACTCCAAGATGGAATGTGGCGTTGAAACAGATGTTTTTTCAGCCGAACTTAATGTATCCAAATCGTATTGCCTTGGAGTGTATTCCAGGCGGAAATACTAGCGATTAGAGGCAGGATTCTAAGTTTCAGTTTCACAACCAAAAACAACAAAGGTAGCTGTAGTGACAGCCAGGCTATGAAAGTGCTCCATTTATACACCGCGTCTTCTAGATTAATAGATTAAATTGGACATTCTACGTCAGAGGAACACAATGGATCCGTTAGAGATACGAGTGAAGGCTGCATCACGCGATGCACCCACCCCTTCAACCTGCCTAAATTAATAGAGCATTGTAAGGAAACTATTACCCGCGATAAAACAAGTTGTGTGTGAGATATCAGCGATTTTTTTTGTTTTATTTGAAAGCCCTATCAATAACATTACGTGTGGAATATGATATCTTTCAAATGACCGCCACGACTTCGCATCCGAAAGGTCTAAATAGACCCCGATTTCAAAAAAAAAAAAATCGTCTTCAGCCCCGAGGCTCATTTTTTGATGAGCAGGCAAAAATGCTGAATTTGGGACGATGCCACTAAGTGGCAATGCATCCGTAGAAAGTCACTGTTTGGTGTTGATTGTGGGCCGGCGGCATCATCGGTCTGTTCTTCTTCGAAAACGACCATGGCATTACCACCACCATCAACAGAGAGCGTTACCGATCGATGATAACCAATTTCTTTTGGCCCTTATTGGATGATATGGATACGAATGACATGTGGTTCCAACAGGATGGCGCTACGTGCCACACAGCTGATACCACAATGACATTCATGCACGAGCGATTCAAGGGCACGTGGAGATGATGTGAACTGGCCACCGAGATCGTGCGATTTGACCCCGTCAGACTTCAACATAACCCGTGCTATCGCTCAAATTCAGCCTGATCCCAGAATCACCCAGAAAAAACGGCGGCGGGCATTTGAACGATGTCATATTCCACACGTAATGTCATTGATAAGCCTTTCAAATCAAACAAAAAATTCGTTGATATCTCACACACAACAACATGGTTTATCTAATTTCAACATCAACACGCACGCGGTATCACAATGGGCCTTCGTTCTGGCCTAAATGGGTCTCTGCTCAGTGGGGACAGCCGCCCAATCTAACCTAACCTAACATCATTGGAAAACTCTTTAGAAGGTACGAGTTTCTAATGCAACTATAACGTTTAGGTACTCTGTCAATCTACTCACTTAGTGGACAACCTCATTTCTAATTTATATTTCGTACTAGCACCTAAAACACCTTATTTTGTGGTCTTCTTGCCTTGATTTAATTCGGCAGAGGACACTTTTTATTTGATTTTAAGCGGTTTCAGTCCCTTTTTTGATAATGGCGATTGACAAAACAAAGCTGTAGATGTTGGGGCGTACAACCTACAAGCTTGAACTTGTGGATTAGTTCCATAGATGCGGAAAAGAAGCCTATTTCTAGAGGTATAGTACGATGTATAAAGCCAACCGTTCTACACGTACTGGTTCATTTGGAGATGAGTTTGTTGATAGGGAAGAAAATCCTTGTAGCACTGGACAGCTAGATAGACGAATAAGCATCGGTAAAGGTAGAGGCAGAGGCAGATCTCAACAAATGGGGTGCTACTGTACACCAAAAAAAAAAGACCAAATGTGAAGAGATATATGAAGACAGTGAAGGGGAAAAAATATGGGTAGGTTGTACCAAAAGAAAAGTTCTAATACCCGAATGAGAAATAGTGATACTCACAGCATATGATAACTTTAGGTACAATCTGAAGAAGATAGTTCTTCTTTGGGTTGATAGCTGCGAACGTAACTCAATGCAAAAAGACAGGTAGGTAGATAGGTGTCTCTTGGGAATCACTTAGGCTCAGGGCCCATTGTGATGAGGAAGAAGACAAGTTGCACAACCATTTTCATAAAATTTGTCAAAATTGCGAATGTAAAGCCACCAGTCCATACTCGTAGTGCAAGGCACAATGAACACATTGTTACAAATACAAATAATTGGCGCCACAGTTTGTAGAGGGACAGGGTCTAGCTTCTTGCAACCATTCATGTTGTGTGTATTATATTATTCGCACAGATGGAAAGGACCTTGAGTTTTTATAGCCGACTCTGAACGGCGGATTGAGAAGCTGTTTCATTACAGATTTCACTTTCGGAGGTTTGTCATTACCTACCAGGAGTCCAACACTTTAATTACTAAGTCAAGGGACCAGATATTGTTACTGATATGTAGACTTTTGACATGAAACTCTTGTATGATAATTCGAAAAGGTAAACAGGCATGTTACAGATCAAATTAGATGCCGTCACGAAAAGTGTCACAGAAAACCAAGGATAATGCATTCCAAAATGTTCGAAACAATTGGGTTTCTTAAAGACTAGTCTTCATTGGCTTTTTATCCAGCTTAGGCTTAAAGAGTCCATTGTGATGCTTATAGAATTCCTTAAGAGGGAATATTCTACAAGTAGAACCATTTAGATTTATTAATGAAGGATAGAAGGTTACGTATGGGGTTTGGCTGAGCTGTAAAATACCACTGGGCAGTGGTGGAGTAGGTGAGTTTCAGTTTCCTGAAGAAATCATTGAAAAAAGCTCCTATTCTTCTAGCGTGTTGTCCTATAAGGCAGTGGCCTGTAATGACATCATTGATGGCGCAAATTTGTGTTTTGTTTAGAGTTTCCCTTGACCTTTGGTCATCTATTTTCGACCAGATAAGTCTGGTGGAATGACACGTATGACTGCTTTTCCACCTAGTTATGACCTGTTTGAGAATAGGAAAGCAATCCAGTGAAACTACTGGTATGAGAGGGAATAATAAGGGTGGTTACAGATTTGGTAAATTCATCAGCTTTACAGTTACCAAAAGGATTTTACGATGCCCAGGCACACATCAAATTCATCGTTTTAAAAGATGATAGGCAATCGAGGACTGTTGGGGAATTGTGAGTGACGTTTGATAAGGATTTCAAAGCTGCTTTGGATGTCGGTGAAGATATAGATATTTTTTTCAATGATATACTTTAGCCATGACAAAGCTTCCCTTATTTCCGCCTGGAAAACGCCACGGTGATTAAGAAGGCGATTACCGCAGCCCACACCATTATTGGTCTTAGAGCGGACAGTATATATGTGAATCTGATTGTTGACAGATTTCTGGAAGTTATGATAGTTCCTCCGGATGTGAATTGTGATTTTGAAATCCATTTTGAAGAGGTGTTTGGTCATGGAATTTGCATAAGATACGGGAGTAACATGCCTTTAGATGGGCTGCTGTATTTGGCACAACTTGTTTGGCTAGGGAATTCAAAGATCCGACATAACACCTGGCGCATTTATGAAGCCGAAGGACCATGGACAATGCTATAAGTTCGCTGATGGAACATAAGAAGTGTTGGCAAAATATCACATGTGCTGTCAGACAAATTCCCGCCTAGATTATGTGATATGTTTTCATTAAATTTTCCTTTTTTTCTTTTAAAGTTACGTTTGGGAAAAAGTCTATCTCAATGATCTTTAAACCATTTAAGCATTGAAGGGGTATGTTTGCAAAAGAAGCCGTAATAACCATTATTTTTAGAGAAAATATATATTTCTTTTAATAATTTAAACTTAAAGCTCTTAACTAACAATCCTATATATATATTTATAAATCGGCAATTCCATTTACATAATTTCTACAAACGCGTCACACACTTAAGTTACTTTTGGCGGAGCTAATATATATTTATTTCCTGTACACGTTTTTGCAATTATTGCCGTTTTTTCTTTATTTTTTCTTCTAAGGATCTATGTCTAAAAATATAACAGGGCGGGCTTCGTATTGCAATGGCTTCAATTTCTTCCCTTAAATTACACAAAATTAAATTTAGAAACAAGTGAGTTTTTCTTTATAACTACGTACGAGTATGTATCCCCCCCCCCCCCTCCACATCCACCTTGCAAATAAATTTCCAACGCTTCTCTATACATGTTACGTTTACTTTATGCCTCCACAATATTTTTTTTCTACACGGTTTGAGGCAAGAAAAAAATGAAGAAAAACCATTAAGAATGCGTTGTGCCTTCCTCACACCAATGGACGTTAATCTAAGGATCTCTATTTGATTTGAATAGCTGAAAAATTGTTTTCTATTTTACACAATGTTATCCTGTATATACTTGTACTCGTGTGTTTTGCACTTTCTTTTTTACTTGAAGATATTCTTCTTTTTTTTTTCCCCGTGTTAATAATCCTGTTTTGCAAAAGTATGTATACACACATCTATACTAGGTCAGCTGTATGATTTTGTTACACAGCCTTAATCCCATGGACCAATACCAAAACGGGAGAGTGAGAGACAATATTTTTGGGAACACGATATAAAATATTGAACTAACACAAATCATTACCTGGATCCTGATTTTTTTTTAATATGACCCATGAGAGGGTGCATATGATAAATAATCTTAAAAAGTGATAAAAAAAAAATACTTAAATACTCTGAAGCATCTGCTTATAATCGATTTTTCATACATGAAAACTTAAATTTTTAACAAGGCTATCCTTGCAACGTGTAATAACCACACACAAGAAAAATAAAAAAAATCTCAAAATCACCACACTGACAACTAAAAAAAAGTTAAGATCTCAGTGCACGAGTATTGTGAGATTAAAAAGAGAAAAAAAAAAAAAAAAACGGAATATGAATCTGAAAATCTTCTTAAGTTGCCCCATGCAAATAAAAATTGTTTCCAGAGGTATATACAGAAAATCTAGGTTCATTCTCCTAACCCACTTGACTTTAGAGAAAAAATATATTTTTTCCATCATTTATTATAAAAAAATTAAGAAACAACTATAGAGCATCCTGTTTTTTTTTTTTAGACACAGAATTAAAATAGAAAAGTTCCTCTAGGACAAATCATCACATCCTTTAATATCATCACCATTGGGACAGGTCGATTTCATAAGTAAATACATTTTCATTTCACATGTTTGAAATTATTATTAAATATGGCACGCTATAAGAGTTCTTTTTTCTTTTTTTCTAATTTAACACACAACAATTAATATTTTTATATTTTAATTTTTTTTTTGTAATTTATTTAAATAAATCCCACAGAATAATTTATTTATTTTTATTTTAAATATTTACAAACAGCAAAAGTACGACTATTTCTACCTTGCACAAAAAAATCACTAGCTCAACTAAAGAGTTTAAGGATAAAACCTTACGTGTGAACTACATAGCTCTCTTTAACCCATATATGAGCGAGCACAAGTTGAAGCTTGCGTAAAGGACCAAAAAGTTCTCTTTGATTTGTGAAATTGAGCTAAGGCATCACCTAAAGATAGAGAGAGGAGCTGTATTAGGGCTATGGTTTGCCACTCCCTGTTCGTAAAGCACACAGGCAAAGGAAAACACACATAGAAAAAAAGCTTTCCTGCAATAAATTTTGTCCTGAAAACAGCATTCGGGTTTGGTTACACATACTTTTAGTGGGGAAAGTTTTTTTTTTTTGAAATTTCAATCATGATGAGGTTGATTGTGGAGATGCTCTGAATCCTTTTGTTGATGATTTGCATAAGAAGGAGGAGGAGAAATGATTTAAGTCGTGGAACACACACTTGAAAACAATAAAGTTTTGAGTTATTTGAAACTACTTATGAGGTTAGGGGGGGAGGTGACAATGATGCCTACAAGGCATTCATGCCTAATTACCATCATTATTGAATATGTTTTTGTTTTATGGATGAAAGTTTTTAAAGCCGACTATTAAATGCATTAGGTTGTTTGCCTCATAAATAGGGTAGACATAGACATGGTGGCATAAGTTATATGGATGACATGGTAATCCTGGTTTTCGTCTGTGATAAATGAATTTGGGATAAGGAAGCCCATGGGTCATACGCAGTGGACTTGGACAAGGAAAACTAACGTGATGGTTAACATCACCATCAAACTCAGGGTATTTTAATTAAGTATCTGAAGTTTTGGACAACCAGCTGTGGTCTAAGTTTCAATTTTTGTATGATAGATGACTGGTAAATATATGTCCGCCCCCGAGGGACAACGCAGTAGAGGAGTACCGCGAATCAGGTGGCGCACGCAAGTGGAAGGGGACTTCAATCAACTAAGAATGTCAAACTGGAGGCAGTTAGCAAAAGATCGAGTTGGCTGGTGATGCTTTTTGGTTGAGGCCCAGGTCCACCCGGGGCTGTAGTGCCACCTTTTGTAAGAAAATATATGTAAGTCGTAACGCTTTTGGCTATGCAGATGAATAAATTCAAAGTGACCTTCAAGTAGTCTCAGACTGATTCGGGAAGCCGTACCACTTCAACCTAACCAAACCTACTTTGTTTGCCCTTTCTTCTTTTTCTGCTTCTGTTCTCAGATTATTTGGGGTTGGGTCGACTTGATCATGACCTCCAGGATATCCGATCCTACGTTGTCAAGTCATCCATTATGCTTTCTATCATATCCGATTTGATTGTGCTCAACCAAGGTGCTTCGTCTTTTGATTTTAAGGGCCTTCGTGTGACGTGAGAGTTTCCTTTTCGTAATGGATGGCCGTACCATTGTCGTAGCCGGAATTCTTGTAATTTGTCTCTAATAGGCTCTACTTTGAGCGACGCCACTGGACCAAGTCAGCATTCGCATTTCTACTGGGTGAAGTTTTTACTCATGGGCATTTTATTTAGTGCAGCCCAACAGTTAGAGCCATACTTTGTGGGGCATTTTACGGTCACACTTACCTTCTAACACTGACCGCCTGACACAGCCTGAGTTTATGCGATGGGTTTAAAGTTTATTTTTCTATCTCCTATCTCCTATGAGCCAAATTTCTTCAAGCTATTTGTTGAGGCGATATGATGTGTTAGTTCTACTTTTGACTAACAGATTTTAGAGTGTTCTATGAGTGCATCTACCATAGCTGACCCTTGTTTCATCTTTTTTGCCATCGGGTATCAAGAGAGCTACTGGTTATGTTGTAACCAAAACTCGGGCGGGGATTATATGAAATTGTCACTTCACTAGCAGTCCATATCGAATACGAATACGACGAAATACGAATACAATGATGTGGACTAACCGATACCACCCACAACACCCTGGCGAACAGTTAGAGTGGCTTTTATGCCAAAAATTTTAAAAGATGACTACTTACTGACCAAGAGCTTCAGACCCATGAGTCTGATTTCTTTTGCGCTGAAAAAACATGGAAGGCCTGGTTGAGTTGCATGTTCGCAAAGTTGCTCTGCGATGGCATGCCTTATGCAACATGCCTGTCAACGGGATAATCCTGTGAGACGGCGCTTCAAAATCTAGTTGGTAGAATTGAACGCGCGCTTGACAGGAAAGATGGGCATCTTCATTCACATAGAGGAAGCTTTTGAAAATGCAACTTTTGACAGCATGAGCAACTCTGTCAGAGAACACGGCGTAAATAAATCATTAGTGTTGTGGATTAGAGCAACAGAACTTTGATGATAGATGCAGATCGTGGTCGGCACGTGATGTCAGGGGTAAACAAGGGCTGCCCACAAGGCGGCGTTTTGTCTCCTCTACTATGGTGCATGTTGGTCTCAACAGTTCCCGCATTTACGCTCAGACATACTGTCTGTTGGTCCTTCCCTGCGAATTGTCTGCAATAAGGCGTAGATAACCCTGAATGTGATTGACGTATGGTGCACTCGGAATGGGCTTTCAGTTTATCCTTTGAAAAATGAATTGAAGGACTGACTCTACCAGATTGACTCAAGGGCGTCAGAATCCCATTCGTCAACGAAGCGAAATATCTAGGAGTAATCTTGGATAGGAAACACTTCTGTGGTCAAAACATGTCGAGTCTAAAGCGACTCGAGCATTATCAGCTTTCTGGCAGTGTAAGGACGCTGGACATGGAGCTCATCACCGAAAAGATTGTAAGAAAGATTGTAAGACCTATAGTCCCTTTTTCAATGCATTTACACCAATGTCATTTGGACTATCCTTGTGTTTGGATCTCTGGATTTAATCAGAGCTGGCGACTAGACCTTTACTTGTGACATTATCTTTAATAGGACCTCTTCGGTCTTTTATGAATTTACTTAAAACACACAACCACCTTAAATTGGGTATTTATCTTTTGCATCACCCTGTTCATACCGCAGAAAGATTCGTTCACTTTAATAATGAAGAAGCAATAAAAACTCGTTCGAATAAAACAAAAAAAAAAAATTAACCCGCGTTATGAATATGCAAATGGATCTTAAAATAATATTCACAATACAAATTTATTTATAATAACTTACCTTCCGTATACGATAAAAGTCCTCCGGTGACTGCTTCCTCCTCAATGTCGTTTCCATTCTGTGCTCTCAGATCTGTTTCCGTTTTAGTCACTTTAAATCTATCGGGCATTGTGTCCTTTTTAAGTTGCGGCCTAATTTAATAATGCTAGTGTACAGTCTGTTAATGCAAAGAAAAGATACATCAATGAAATATAGATATCACAACTTTTCGAACGTTGCTTCAGTGTCAAATCTTAATAGTTTTCTACAGAGTGAGCAGGCCAGAGACCGATTGGTGCGGTGCCAGGTGAAGCAGATCGGCATTAAAGGCTCGCACACTGATTTATGCTTCAACAGGTAAAAGAAGAAAGAAAAATATAAGGTTGGTCAAACGAAAGTGAACGATGTGTTTCGGTTGCCATTTATTTTTTCTTTTTTATATTCTTCTTCTTAGTCGACATTTGATATTTTTAGGTAGACAGTATCTACCTACATGTGTGGAATTTTGTTTAAACATATGGTAGGTACGTTTTGCGTATGGAAAAACGTGGATCATTCGAAGAAGGTAATGAACAAACCTGTGAGTCATACTTTTAAAGAATTGCGAATTCATAACGTAGACTCAGTGGGAGATTTGAAAGACGCTAGGATCAAAACATTTTCAAAAGTGCCTGTTACGACCTTAAAAGATGTATCTTTCTAAAATGATGAATAGAATCAGATTTAGAAACAAAAGACTAAAAGAAGAAACATCTCCAAATAGATGTTGGTGCGCTAAATAACAAGAGATTCTCGACCTTCTCTGTACATGTCCAGCTGTTTCAGTTCGAAGAAGAGTCTACCCTAGGAGGCAACTTCTTTCAGAGATTCCGGCTGACACAAGCATAGGCAGACACCAGCACTTCATAGTAAGCTCCGGCTGGTTCTGCGAGTAGTTTTCTAGAACAAACTATAGATCCATGTGGACAAAGGACCTACTCTGGTCTAAGTGTGGTTGCATCAATGCAGCCTGCCAATCTAACCCTACCTAACTTCATCATTATGAAGAGCTTAACATCTGGCAGTTCTGTTAGTAAAACACTTTCTAGGTGCTGGACTTCAAGGCCTTATCCAGGATTCGTTACCAAATGGCATGGTCACGATTCCAACCGACTACATTACACCCAAACTAAACTTCAAGAAGAACTTTCACGTAGGTTTTCCGACCTTACTTACTTAAGGTGGCGCCATAGTCCGGGGTGGACCTGGGCCTCAACCAACAAGCGTCTCCAGCCAGCTCGATCTTTAGCTAGCTGCTTCCTGGATTTCCTACCAAAGCCCAGTGAAAGAAAGACGAAGTAGTAAAGGACTTCGACACGGTCATCTACACCGACGGATCAAAGTGTGGGGGCCGGTGTCTACTCGGAAGCACTGAAAATATCAATATCATACTGCTTGCCAGCCTTTTCCAGGCAATCCGAGAGGCTTGCACGCAACTCAGGCGGTTGAAGGACAAATCCACTCACACTTCCTGCAAAAGTGTGCCATATCCAGGAAGATATGACTGACCTACGAAAAGAGTAGAACGAAAGACATACTTAACAAGTCGGGCCCAGATTTCGCCAATATCACGGCGATGATCACGGGGCATTGGCCAAACTGCAGCCAAACTAGGCATCCCATACAACCCCCACTGCTGCAGCAGCCAGAAGGAAAATGAGAAGGGAACCCTCTCCCATCTCCACTAGCAAGAGCCAGATTGCGTGCCAACCATTCTTCGACGACCTTAACGACATCTTGGGTAAAGGGATACGAGATCTAATCCGTTTTCTTAACTCCACAGGCTGGATCTAGGCACCGATTGTCTCACATTCTCAACAACACACATCATCAACCAGGTCACATGAGTCGTGGTAACAAAAAGGCACACTCTAGTGCTCCTTGGGTTCATACTGAAACCCCACCTGTACCTACCTACCCTAGCAAGGAACAGTATCGACAACCTCAGAGATCTCTTAGTTTGCCAACAATTTTGGGACCATCTAGCGCGTCATCATAAGAATTTAAAAGGAAGAACGTGTCAGGAGCTGAATAAATGTTGTCCTAAGGCGCAGAATCAAAGTCTTTAAAAGACAAACAACCGAACATGATAATGCGCAGTGATTTTTGATACCATATACTCCAAAAGGGGTGACAAGATCTAAGAAGTAAGTGGGCTAGGGTTTTCATTTAAGCTCAGGGTCCTTGCGGACTTATGTCTGGTTTCTCAAAGTTGCAGAGTCAGCAAACCTTGTCAAAAGACAAAAGGAAAAAAAAAAAAACACGGGAAGAACACTTAGCAGTGGTTCCTTACAACAGATGTCTTGTATCTACGACAAGGTGTACTGCACAAATTGTCAGTCGATTGGACATCCAGCCAACTATAAAGGATGTCCTAAATATAAACAAAAAGTAGCTGAGAGGGTGAAAATTGCTCTTAAGAAGAAGGAACAACATCAATTTGCAGTCAAATCCGCCACTCAAGGTATCAAGACCGGAATGAGTTTCGCCGATGTTGCTGCCTTGAACACCAAAACACAGTTGAAGACTTCATCAACGACCAAACCAGGCCCCAAACCATCCCCAACTCCAGCCAACAAGCCACGCAATACACCAGCGAAACCATCTGCTGCCCAGACCAAGGGGACTTACAACCTTTTTGATGACACAGAACGACTTTTTGGAACGGATCTCTTTACGATTCTTCAGACGGCCAAGAAGGTTATACCGGACAACTACGCCGCACTCGACGACAGATCGAAAACATTGATTTTAGGGAGATTTATTTTTGAAATATGCTCCCCACAATAAATCGGCTAAGTATAATTTCATATAATGTTAATTCAATTTTTTCCATAGCCAGACGTATTTCTTTGAGCTTATTTATTAAGTCAAAAAAACCCGACATTTTACTGTTGCAGGAAACAAATCTCTCTTCGAGAAATCCTTTCAAGCCTGACGGCTATGAAATTTTCAGGGTAAATAAATCCCCCGAAAGAAGGGGCACTGCGATCCTTGTTCGAAGCACCATGAAAAGTGATGAAATCATTTTTACTGGTTTGCTTGCAATGGAAGCCACTGGGGTAGTTATCACGGTCTCCGATACGGAGACTCTGCTGATCGTCTCAGTATACAACAGATGTAACTCTTCACGAGAAAACATCCAAAGAGACCTGACTACGATTAACGTCGTATCCAACCTCCATACGTATTGTGTGATTGGTGGTGACTTCAATGCCAGACACCCACTCTGGCGAGATGACGAGAGTTCGCCTCAGGGCTTAGCCATAGTTGACTGGCTGCATGGTAATGCTGATCAACATTCCTTCGTGGTTGTTTCGCAACCACTCAAAACATTTCCTAGAACTCCTTCCACTCTGGACTTCTTTTTGGCTTCGTCCAATTTTATTAGTATTCTGCCTGAATTTCAGAATTTTACTTGCTTTACGCACGTAAGCGATTCTGATCATCTAGCGGTCGAACTTAGGGTTTGGTTATACCGCAGAATGATGATACTTCGTGTTACGCCAGAACAGCATACCATTTTCAATAAAATTAATTGGAACCGATTTCGTTCGGAAATTGAGACTGACCTCTCACCACCTACTCCAGACCAGAATCTCAGCAATATTGAGATTGACGGTTTCATTACCCACTTCAATACCGTGGTTAACAATGCCATAGATAGGCAAAAGACTCCTAGAACCAGCAGAGATAGGTACGCTAATCTTCCCCAGTCTATTCAAGCAATTTATGCTCACAGACAACGACTCCGTAAGCGACTCCAAAGAATTTTCCATCGCACTTATAATACTGTTAATGAGGAATATCGCAGCGTGCACTCTCAACTTCAGTGCATTAACACGATGTTCCTTCAAGCAGTAAGGCACCACAATGAAGTAGAGTTCAAGAAACGTCTTGAAAACATCAAACCAGGCCCTGACGCATTCAAGAAAATTAATGCACTGGTTGGGAAATCAAATACCATACCAGATGCCATTAGTTATGGCCAGCATACGGCTTCTACTCCGGTCGAGAAGGCAGAAGCCTTCGCAGTCCACTTCGAAAGTAATTTCAATGACCGACCACCAGCGCACCTTCCCGACTTCCTTGAGCAAGTCAATTCCGAAGTAAGTGAAGCTCTCTCTATAGGCAATCCATTAGCGAACTTTAGCGAGGAAAACCCTTCAAATAACCCCACCGTTGACGCAGTCTTCACAAATGCAGCGGAAGTAAGGGAAATCATCCAGAACAGCAATTCCAAAAAATCTTCGGGAACTGACCATATTTCTAACTTTTTACTAAAAAAGTTACCCAACATTGCCATTCTCTTGCTTGCAATCATATTCAATAATTGCGTTAGCAATAGCTACTTTCCAGCTTCGTGGAAAATAGCAAAAATTGTCCCTGTGCCAAAGAAAACAAACCGCTCGAATGTGAACGGGTATCGTCCCATAGCCTTGCTTTGCTGTATCAGCAAGATTTTTGAATCTTTGATCCTGGTCAAAATCAACCAACTATGTTCGGAAAGAACAATTCTTCCTAACTTTCAATATGGTTTTCGAGCTAGGCACTCGACCATTCACCCACTCCTTAAGCTCCATAATGATGTCACCAGGGGACTTAATAAAAAAGAAACAACAGTGGCCTGTCTTTTAGATATAGAGAAGGCATTCGATAGTGTTTGGGGCAAAGGAATAATTTTTAAGCTCTTAGGATACGGTTTCCCCAATTATTTAGTAAAACTAATAATTAATTTTCTTACCAACAGAACTTTTTTTGTACAGGTGAACAATATCAAGTCGTCAACGAGGAGGATCAACGCCGGCGTGCCCCAGGGATCAAGACTTGGTCCGATCCTTTTCAACCTGTACACTGCGGACCAGCCACTGAATGTTCCACGGACCAGAACTTGTCTCTATGCGGACGATTCAGTGACATACGCTGTCTCCCTATCACCAGAGATTGCAGCGCGACGTGTTGAAGCCCACATTCGAAACCTCTGGGATTATTATCTCAAATGGGGACTTAAAATAAACAGCAGCAAGACGGAGCTGATCTGTTTCCGGACACCGACGACAGTAACTCGTCGTCGAGCATTTGCCACCCGTTGCAGCAATTTGAAGATTCGTCTTCCCGACAACACGGAGGTACCGGTTAAAACCTCAACTAAGTACTTGGGAATTAACTTCACGGAGAAGTTTAAGTTCAATAACCACGCTGAGAACATCCTAAGAAGGGCCAATTATGCGTTCTATCTGGTCCATCCGCTCCTCAAGAAGCGGAACGGACTCAGCAAGGACACCAAGCTGCTAATTTACAAGCAACTCATCAGACCGGTCATCACGTATGGCTGCCCAATTTGGTTCACCATTTCACCGTCCATAATGAAGAAAATTCAGATCTTCAAACGAAAAATCCTAAGAACCTGTACGGGACTTTGGAGGCATAAGGACACACGCAGATTCTTCAACAACCGAAAAATCTACGACAGCGCTGGACTGATCCCAATCGAGAAATACATGCTGCAACTCTCAACAAGACTTCTGCACAATCTTGCTGACCATCCAAATCTGGAGATACAGGAATTGTTCCAAGTAAATGTAGAACCCAATCATCGATACCTGAGCGCCCGAGCGATCAACGATCCCAGGTTTGACGACATCATACATAGCAACACATTCTACAAGACTGCCGACCATCGACATTACAGGGGATAGGTCCTTGTAATCATCCCGCACACCAAACAACATCCAACACTTATATTTTTTTTATATTCTTATTAATTATTTATAAAAAAAATTACTTACTTAACATGTAATAGATTAAGCTGTCAATAATACTGATTTTGTAAAAACAAAACCATTGTAAAGTAGTCAGTTGAAATACGTTGGGCCCCTTTTGTTGAGCCGACATTTTTATTTTAGTTATAGTCTAGTTTTAATCCAATTTGTACATAAAACACGGTAAATAAAATAATTACTTAATCTAAAAAAAAAAAAGATGTCTTGTATCTTATTTACCTTAGCTAAGAAACATGTATCAATAAAATGTTTCTTTTGTTCGTACTCGTGTCCTTGCAGTGTAAGGTTACCAGAGCCAGACGACTGAAATGTGAAACAAAATACCAATTGTTAATTTTAAATTAATTGATCAACAATAAAGAACATATGAGTATAAACAAGAATTGCAGAACAAGCCTTCGTGGAATTAAACTACTAAGGTTTGACTTATGTGGCGAAGACAGATGAACGCTAAACCGTTTCAGAAGTTGCACTACAAATTGTTTTCATCTTACACTTTTGGACATTTCTGGGAGTAGCTGTTGAGTAGCTGATTCGACACAAGGTCAACAAGATTCTCATCCATGCACAGCAAAAGTCGCTCCAGAAAATAACGACTACACCACACTCGTCTGATAATATCGGAACCATGTTGAACCGGAAAGGTGACGTGATCTTATTCAGAATGTATGGATAGTTATACACGAAAAACATAAAAAGTTGAGTGGACAGTCAAGCTGTAATGAAATTTTGTCAGCGACGTCTTAACGTTAGGTGCAAGGATTCTCATTTCATTTTTCGAATACAAAAGGCCTATAAAAAAGCTCCTTATGACAAATTATACTCTCGGAGGTTTGTGCTCTGAGGCACAGAGGCATGGACTTTATCAAAAATGAATAAGGGTGCTCTTGGCTACTTTGAGAGGAAAATTCTTCGGGGGATTTTCGGTCCCGTCTGCATAGACAGTGAATGGACCAGAAGATACAACGACGGACTGTATGGGCTCCACATCGACGTCGATATAACCAGAGGCATGAAGGTCTTACAAATGAAATACAACATGGATGGACACCAATGCTACGGTCCGAAAAATCTTCGAATCCACCCCTGAGGGATAGCGCAGTAGAGGAAGACCGCGACTCAGGTGGTGCACGCAAGTGAAAGGGGACCTCAACCAACTTAGCGTGCGAACATAGAGTCAGCTAGCTAAGGATCGAGCTGGCTGGTGAAGTTGGTTAAGGTCCAGGTTTACTCCGGACAGTAGCGTCACCTTAAGTCAGTAAGTAAGATTTGTAGGTAGGGTTTGTAGATGCCTGCCATTGGGTATCAACTAAGATTTAAACCTGAATTAGCTTGAAAGTGTTAGAGACGCACGTGCTATCGTTCGGCAATTGTCAGTGACTCTCCTCGTTGAGTA
This sequence comes from Criorhina ranunculi, assembly GCA_951813785.1. NCBI lineage: Eukaryota > Metazoa > Arthropoda > Insecta > Diptera > Syrphidae > Criorhina > Criorhina ranunculi. Next base: position 38,481,245 of record OX638383.1, on the reverse strand, counting down.
AAAATACAGATGATTCATAAGTTTATATCGCTTTCGACCAGGACACATAGGAACTCACCGAATTGAACATGATATACCTACACGGTTGAGGAAAAGTTCAACTTGGAAAAAACACTAGAAGACGACGTTGACCCGTATGAATAGCAGCGGAGAACCAGCAGCCTAAGCATTACGACTTATGAACTTCATCTCAAGTCTTCAGCCAAAGTAAAGTGATTAAAAGGTCTGGAGGTCTGAGCAAAAGCACTTTTTGAAAAAAACAAACTAAAAGACGTTGTAACCTTGGCCCACATGATCACTAGATTACCAGTGTAACCAATAGTTGCTTACTTACAAGAGAGGTGAGAGAAAACCAATTTGTGAGCAGCCATCAATGAGACCACGTGAACGTTGACCATTCCTCGAACCTACAAAGAAATCGAAACGTCTGCATCTCACGGCATTACCACTTAGGTTAAGTTGAAGTGGCTGCTAGCTGTTGCCAGCACACTTAGACCAGTGATAGGTCCATTGTGATACCACATGGATACCTACTCGTACAGTTGGAGCTTCTTATGAAGCGGAGGAGATTTCTGACATCTGTGATTATCAGGTCGTCTAAGTCGTTAAAGTAGAATTCTCCCAAATGGTGCCTTCTTCTGCAGGAGAGAGCTGGGCAGCTACAAAGAAGATGGGAAATAGATTCCTCCTCCTCTTCGTCGCTTTTACAAAAATCGTTTGAACGTATGTCAAGCCTTGTTACATGTTTGTCTATTAGGCAGACGACATTTGAAGAGCAGTAGGTTGCTCCTGTTTGTAGAATAAGATAAGGACGAGCGCCTCCTGTATCCATATTGGTGCAAATGTATAAAATTCTAAGGAAATCCTCTAATCTGTAAGTCTAGTAATCTTTCCATGGTTTCCAAGAAAAGCTATGTTAAGCTTATACGATGGTAAGGCTTGTGAAGCTCAGCTTTGGCATTACCACGGATTTACCCCCGGAAAGGGTGACAGTCTTTCACCAGTCACAGGGCTACCCATAGACGATGAAGTTCTAAAGATATTTGCGAGAAATAACTTCGATATGAGCCCGTTGGCTAACGACGGGGAATAGGTAATTTAGATCCCGCAAAAAGATCCCGCAGCATGTTCACAACCATCAACAGAATCTGCAATAATTATCCGAAAAAGACACATTAGCGAAAGGGTCATTACTGCTTAATTAGACACGTAGGCGGTTATAAAGGCCATTACCTAGGTCAGTGTTAATTTCCAAGTTAATTATCAAGTCTTAAGGACAGGATTCCCTTCCTATTGCTGTTGACAGCAAACACTAATTTCATGTTGAAATCTAGGAGCGGTAATTATGTCTTGAATTATCCATCCGAATAAGATCTCAATTTAACAAAATCAAGGATATTGTTAAGTTAAGCAGGAAACAACTCAAACTGATTATGGACATCCTGTTTAATCATAACTCGTGTAAACTCACAAACTCAAATGTGTGCCACAACGAGGACATCATACACATAATATGGGCTCTGTTTGCCAGAGATAACTGGACAATGTGTTCATTTTTCTTTATCTGTGTGCTCATTCCGGTGGTTTAAATGCTTTGTTCAAAAATAGACGTAAAAGCTTTTGTCGACACAGAAAACTTAAGGAGGGTGTCTTGAAGCAAGGTTTGAGGGTAGAATCACCGCCTTTTTAACACTCCCATTGCCGATTGAATTTAATTTTATAATTTCTCCAGAAGTCAGACGGCAGAGTATTCCAAAGAGCAGAGTGAAAAAGGACATTTCCAATTCTTCTTCGAAAAAGAGACATTTACCGGGGTTTGGGTTGTTGAAAAGCAACCCCCCAACAAAAAAAAGGGCTCTACGTGGTATACAAACAATTTATGAAAACGGGTCCAGATTTACCTATTTCTCTTTGTTAACTTGAATTTATGCTCAGCTCTTACCGTAGGTCAATTGCCAGGATACATCAGTTCCGGAACATAATCACTCTACTTAACACTGTGATATGTGCATTTGTGCTCTTAAATTACGTTGGTCGCGCTCTCATAATTTATTGTCCATCTGGAACCTTTCAAAGTAAATCCAACGGTATTCACTTTTTAAGAGAAACAATCCCAGAGTAAAAAATATCTTCACAGGAAAACCATGTTGTGGTGCTAATATCCTTCATAACTTCACATGATTTGAGCTTCCTGTGAGTTTGTATAAAAGTTAAACTTTTTCAGGGTTCTCAGCGCACGAAATTGCGGATAGCTTTTGGAAATAAGCTTACAGCACCCAAAACATTTGAGAAAGGCACGTGAGGAAAGAGAGAAATCTATACGTTTAGGATTTACTCATAAAAATAAACATGAAAAGGAGAGATGGTCGGATAGTTAAGTTTAGAAATTTGCCCAGTAAGCAATATTTCCATGTATTATCTGCAGCATCAGGGAGAGATGAAGAGAGAGAGAGAGAAAAAAAACATTGCAGGGCAAGAAAAACAACCCAAAAACAGATATAGAAGATGTTATTTCCCGGCCCAGCATCAAAGAGGTCGGCGCAGCTATTAAAAAGCTGTAAAGGAACGTTGCCCCGGTTCCGATTGCCTGCACGGTAGAGCTTTTTAGTTAGAAGGGTGATACTTTGGTACGAATTATTCACCAAATCAGAATCAAGTATGGGTCAACGAAAGCATCCCGGAAGACTAACATAACAGCTCTGTTTGTCTCATCTACAAAAGACTTGATTTGACATCATTTATCGTATCCCTGACAAATTTTTCTAGAATAATTATCATGGGCATAGGTCTAACCATAATAATAAACATCGCAGATGGTGCACATCAAATTAAGGACATAACTGCTAAAGAGTAAGTTAAAAGGTGTTAACAAAATAATGGAGAAGACCGTTCCATTAAATAGCGGCTGTGGACGCTGTTGAAAGGGGGCACCCACCATCAAACTTCAACATATTTAGAAAATGGTGGGTGGGAAATCTTCTTAAACTTCTGCAACTCATGCCTACGTGAGGGAGTATTCGTAAGCCGATGGCAGTGGGAAGTACTTCACAGACAGCCATTCATATTCCAAGCCAAAGTTTTTGCCATCAATCAGTGTATGAAGGCTTAAACAAACCTCCTACATCTTGATGAAAAGTATCTTTATCTCCTCAGACAGTCAAAAGCGCTTGATTCACTTATCATCAAATTCAAGCTAGTCCTAGAAACCTACTTTCTTTCACTGCCCAAGATTCCAGTCACAAAGAGAAGCACTACAAATTGTATTGGAGGAAACACCAACTCCTGAGAACGTTGTGCAGCACATGCTCGATTCGGAAAATAAGTGGAGCGCAGTGAGTTCCTACGCCAAAGATATATGCCAAGAGTTGAGACGACTTGAGCGACAAAGAAGAGAGAGCGAGGAAAATGCAAGAAACAGCGCACAGAACACGAGCAGACACATACCTGCAGAAACGCGCATCCCTACAGTAACGCACAGGCTTACAGAGACAGATATACGAACATATATGCGCACACAGCAACACGCAGACTTATAGACCTTTCGTGCAACGCACAAACATCCCCAGACGTACAGACTCATACAAATCTGTCGACAGGAGGCAGCTACGGCTGAAACCCCCCCCCCCCAGGATGAAATGCCAGGATGGCGGTACCATGGGGGAGCATGGGTTAGACGCAGAGGTGGTTTTAGTTTGGGTTAAAGTCCTTCACTCTGGCTTTCGATGCTTTCCACCTTCCTTACAAAAAAAAAAAAAAAACCTACAAGGTGATCTCTAACCTAGCTAAGAACAAACATGGTAATCCTTTACTGAATTCCCGCCCATTACGTTCTGTTGGGTAGCAAATGACTTTCATAAGACACGCAAAATAATCAAGAATCTTTACGAATCCTGATGGCTGGCTTAACACTCAAGGACAATCAAAGGCAATCTTATTTCTCTGTCTCGATAGGAACAATTATAGAGTCCTTAATGGAATTAAAAAAAAAAAAAACAACGTATGAAACTTGGAATAGATTCAAGCAGTAGACTCTGTCTTCAAAGCAAAGTGACATCACTGCGCATTCTAACGGAATGGCCAGCCCTCTTTCAACTCAGAAAGGGAAGCCTTGGTAGCGAAGTTGACCCAATGGAGCTTGTTGCTGTCTATTCAGAAAAATTCCTTCACTTCCTGACATCCTGTGGAGCAGGGTAAGCAAACAAACACTCATGTGCGCACATTACATAGTTCACAACTCATTTACGACTCACGTGAGTGTGGGGTTTTCAAAAACTCATATGTGCGTTGTGTTAGAAGCAGAAAATCATCATTCTGACATCTTAGCAACTCACGAGTTGTTATATAGGGTCTTCTAACAAGAGGTCAAAATGTTGATGCAAAATGCGGTGCAAAGTAGTTGCAGATAGGCCCAATTCCAATTCAACTACGGCGGCCATATTTTCAGCTGACCTTGCTCGCGACAAACACGACTTGAAATCTTAACATCACTGACCTGTCAGAGACGTTCAAATTGATCCATTAATTCACTATAGCCGTGCGAGAAGGCGCTTGATGATCACCAAAAGCAGGACGAACTTTGCGAAATGCTTCCGCGATATTTTCACCGATTTGGTAGTGAATTTTTACTATTTCACTTTGAAATTTAAAATGACAGCTCTTGTTGGATGACCCTATCCATTTGCGACTCACATACAGCAGTGTGCGTTCTCTTTAAAGGACATATATGGAGGGAGTGCGCAAACGGGGTAGACCGCTCGTGTGATATGTGTGATATATGTATATAGCTGAAGAAAATGGCAACATCATTGGAAAGCACCACGCAAGGATCGAGGGATGTATTAGCTCACGCCGTCTACTGAGGGAGTGGACACATCATTAGCCCGGAAATTGGTCTCCCACAAGACAAAGAAATGCCCGTGAACAAAAATCAGTAAAGGAGGTAGCAACAGTAGCAAACTGTTCCATGGGACATCTTCACTACCAAAGATTCTCTTTCTGAGTTGAAGGAGTTAGGATGTGTAGAGAGGTCACTTTACTTTGAAGACGGAGTCTACTGCTTGAATCTGTTTCAAATTTCATACGATGATTTTGTTCAAGCGAAAGTGTCCCCAGATTATTCCAATTGGGACTCTATGGTTATTCCTATCGAGATTCTGAAGCCAGTAACGCAAAAAAAAGACATACACGCTCAGTCTAACTAAATGACAAGTAACAAAAAATAAATAAAACCGATTTAATGTTTACCACGCTATAAAATAATTCTTCGTTACTCGCTTTGTTAAAGTTTAACTTTAGAACGACTAAACTGTCTACATACCTATAACACGATTTATTTGTTTCAGGTAAGGATTGTTAAATCCAAATAATCATCGTCCCTTTTGTCCCTTTGGTGGCACCCGAACAATTATTTAGAAAAGGATTAGGTATACACTTTCCTATTGATAACTTCAAGGCAACGCAATCGATTAATGTATTTCTGTTCACTTTATCTTAATCCATTTATTTCTGGACCAGTTAATCCAAATTGATGACTTTTTTTTGTATCTTATAAGGAGAAATCCAAACGTGAAATCATGCAAATCTTCGAAGTGTGAAAGCATTCCTTATATTCGGTTCTTTGAGATATTGAAAGCAACGATGGAAAAATTATTTGCAGAGTATAGAGGCAAAAATAATGAAATGCATTACTAACGCTGGACATTGAAAATGCCTTTAAGAGAGCCCTACCACACTACCTGGTGAAAATAGTCACGAATAACCTCACCGTCAGGAAGGAGGTACCAGACCGACGACGCGACGATAGTATTAAGTACTACAAAGTTACAACGGGAGTTCCACAAGGGTCGGTCCTTGGATCTCTCCTGCGAAATATAATGTCTGACGGAGTTCTAAGATACCCGCTGCCATTAGGAGTTTAGTTGATTGGCTTTGCTGACAATATCGCGTTGTCTGCCGACCTAGAATAAGCTTACCACTGGTCGAAAGACTGTGGAATGTGCAAATTTCCGGGTTGGAAACCAAACCATCAGGTCCAAGGAGGCACTAATACACTTACGAGTAATGCTCGACACCAGACTTAACTTCAAAATGCACGTTGAGTTCTCTAGCAAAAAAGCGTAACAGATGCAAAGCGCTGTTTCTCAGATGCTGCCTAATATGGGTAAGAATGGAAGCTCCTGCTTCCCAAAGTGGTCAGTTCAATCCTTGTATACTTTGCTCTGGTATGGGAGGAGGCACTTATAATGAAGGAAATAAGAAGGACGGCTCTGTACAATCAAAACAATAAGCATTTTTCGAACAACTTCGGATGAAGCAGCCTGTGTTAAAGACGGAATGGTGTCCATTGGCATTCTCGCCAACGAGATGCAAAGGGTTTACCTTAGGCTTAAGCGAACCAGCAAGAGGCCAAAGTTACCAGGAGAGTCAAACGAGAAGAAAAGGCAACATCTGTAGCCCAGATGGCTTGGATACAATAGCTCGTCCTTCTGCTTAGAATGTCCAGATGAAGAGGAAGACCCAGAGCCAAGCCCACAATTTCTAATAAAGTCAGAGGACGACTGCTTGAAGACCTATTTCTTCATAACGAGCGTGCAGGACGAACTGAAAAGAATCAAAAGATTAAGAAGAGCTGAAGCGGCAGATGTAGGTGACATAGCATAAGTTGCTAACCAGCTTCACGAGCAATACCTAACTGCAATCCCGCGGGTAGTGAAGTAGAAGTGTGTAAGGATGAGTTTATCGTCGTCTTACTCTGTGGTGCTGAAGTTCGGATTCTATGGAAAGGCCAAATTCTTCCAAAGATATTCTGTTCCATTTGTGTTGATAAGCTTTTGAAAAGGAAATTCAACGACGAACTATACAAGCTGTACAGATAAGACAAGGGGTAGTTTATCAGTGGAATTTGAAATCAACGTGGGGTCCCATTAGGCTTCATACTTTAACCAATATTTTGTTTACTGGTGACCAGCTACGTATTTTAACTCCTGAAGTTCGATAGACTTTTTTCTCTTACCTCTGAGCAACGCTGATGATGTCTGTTTGTATGTTCACCTAAGTGCCCAGAGGGATATCGAAAAAGACCACCTTGTTGCATATTATAAATGGTACTTGTTTGTTTTTTTCTGACACTCGAACTAAACTCAGTTTGCTTAGAGGACACCACTGAACCTCGGCGACTATACAACATCTGCTTACTCTCTTACAGAACCAGTAACCTCTTATAAATGACATTCGGTTCGAAGTTTGTAGACACAATTCTATCACGAGGAAACCCCTTATGTGTATAAATTTATGTCTACGGAATATTGACAGGACGTTCTGCTCTAAAGAATACCTCCATTACAGAAGGCTTCAGGAACAAATAGAACTCATCCATCAATGACAGAACTAGTCGTACCTTACAATGAGACAATTTCATAACTAATAATACGACGCAAAGGAAACTCGCACAAACATACAACAAATTGAAAATTAATTACAACATAGACACGTCATTAGAAACCGTTCAAGTTCGAAATGGTGAATGATGACATATGTAAGTAAACAAAATGTCTCCAATGTCTTCAAATAATATTCGTTGAGTCATCAAGACCTTAATTTGTACATCTTAACAGTGTACCGTCTTTGTGTCTAAAGATTTTGTTGATTGTGTTAATTTTCTTAAAAGTTGAACTAATAAGACAATTAACAGCTTATTACCTTGGGTCAGCACAAATTACCTTGGGTCTGATGACGAACCTGTGACTTAAATTTGTCAGCAATGTTGTTAAATATTATCTTATCTTAACAAATGTTTACAAGTTACAATCACTTTGCTATTGATTAGCATAACCCTTAAAGTGGATCTTGTTGAAGTGTTCCCTAAAAGGGAACGAATCTTAAGTGACAGGCTTTTTATATTTCAGGAAGAACTAGAAAAAAGTCGCAATGAGTTTGTGTATTAGCAGTGTTCTCATTCTTCCACTGTTCAAAACCTTTAAGAAAGTTCAACATCAATCTGACATAATGGAGACTACGTGACGGACATTCACTTTTACTGTGTGTTCCAATGAGAAGAGCTTCAAATGCCTACTTAGCTCACCTTGTACCTTTTTCTTTACTTTCCGTTGACCTGACCTCAAGAATAACTAAATTCTATTTCCATTTCGCCCCTATTTGAACTGTGTGAAGCTAAATTCGACAGGTACATTTCGCGAAGTAAAATGCATCTCTGCTCGTAGTAATCTAAGTTATCTATTCCAAAGGTCTATGTTTTTTTTTTTTTAATTCACTAGTGCTAAGGGGTTATGAATACCCCTGATGCTATTCACACAGCGCTAGTGTTGGTGTAGTGATTTTTTGAAGCTCAGGTAGTATTAAGTTTCAGTCTTTGCTCCAAGGGTGGTGTCCAGAATGACTGGAGAGAATTATTGGTATTGTTGCCATTGCTTATAATTCACAGTATTTCTTTCGAACATTTCGACGTCATTAGCACAACTCAGTACGACCAATACTTCAAGCCATGTTATGTCTACATAGTAGAGTTCACGTCAGCCATTTTCGCCGATGATCGACTTTGTTTTTCTTGGCACCAGGAGTTGAACCTGGCACCTTCAGCGTGACAAGCGATGATGCAATCATTATTTCACGGTCACCCCACGTAAATCCTCACAAGTCACTGATATTACAAACAGAATCACAATTTGAAGGTGTTTAAAAACGAAAAAGGGAGTAAATACCAATGCTGAATGTAATCCGGAGAAGGGGAAGCTGTCAGAAGACTGGACGCGTTACAGATTCAAATAGAAGAAAGGATATTGGTGATGTTCTATAGAACACTGGTCCTGCCAGTTCTGCTGTGGCACGCAGTGCTGGATCATGAGTAATATAGGGAATAAAAATTTGTAAAAATATGTGTACAACCGCGAAATCATGAGCTTGGTACATGCATAACATGAATGGTTGCGAGAAGATAGGTTTTGGTCCTTGGTGAACTGTCGTTTCAAAATCTTTGTATGTTTCTGATAAGAAGGATGGCACCTCAGACTGAGACAACTCGTGGAAGACACAAGAAAAGGTTCCGAATAAGGTGGTCTCTTTTGATATATCTCTCTAAATTCACAAATGTATATGCTAATGGAAACCAATATTAAACCACACCAGTACTTCAGAAAAAAAAGAAGGCTATTGAAAGATCCTAGAACTAAATGGGTGTGGAAATGTGTAGGAGTTTTGAAACGACTTAAATCAACAAATTACTGAATTACTTAAAACAGTTTTTAAAAAGAGTCTTTGATCTTCGAAAATTCAACTGTCTTTATACAACTTTCTGCCACTGTAAATAATTAGTGTTTGGTATCAGATAAAAGTATTCAAAACATAAAAACAAGATAACTTATGAAATCTCAAATTTAACATCAGTTTTCAAGATCTTGTCACTTCTAGATAACATTGTTTTTATACTTATCTATTTCACTTTGTAACAATTCAAAATAATGACGAAATATTTTAGAAGCACTAAGTTTAAATAAGCTTTTCAGCTTCTGTAGCAAATGAGTCACGGAAATAAAAAAAAAAGCTCGTAAAGTACAGTACCGTGCAAATTAATTGGGACAAACACTTTCCAGTATTGTTGCGTTGCACAAGGCTACAAGTTGCAATCTTAAGGAACTTGATGTCAGCTACGGTCATTTACACCGACGAATCAAAGATGAACTGTGGTGTGGGAGCCGGTGTCTACTCGGAATCACTGAAAAGATCAATATCAGACCGCTTGTCGGATTTAACCAGCGTTTTCCTGGTGGAATAATTGGCAATTCGAGAGGCTTGCACGCAACTCGGGCAAGGCACAAACAAAACATTGCTTTGGTAGCCGAGTCAACTGGTGCTGGAGTGCCGGAACGAGTTTGCCCGCTCTGGGTTCCAGGGCACAGTGACATAAAAGGAAACGAGAGGGTGGCTCTGCTCTATACGGCTTCAAAAAGAAGTGTTTGATGCTAAAGATGGGTATACTAAGTACTTATCCAACATCTCTAAAAATCTGCTTTTCTCAAATAATTTGCACAGCACTGTATAGTCTTGTGACACTTTAAGTGCACTAGTTCTACCAGTTGAACTACTGCGTGATGGTGGGTCATCCGTTGGTTTCTTTTATGTTATTTTGCCACTGACAGCTCTTATGCGGTCAAAAAATTTATAGAAACTCAGTATTATATGATCGCGGTACGAAATGGATCGATTTATGCTTGAACAGCGTTGGAAAATATTGCAAAGTTACTTCCAAAGTGGATGCTGTGTTGCTGAAACAGTTCAAATTTTGAAAAGAAATTTCGATCGAAATAATGCATTAAATGCAGCTGGTGTACGCAAGTTTGTGAAGAAAGTTCGTAAGACTTGTTTGCTGATTGACAACCGAACATATTCTCGTGTTCGTTCTGTGCACTTAACTGCAGCTGTTGCCGAAAGTGTGCGCCTTAAACCGAAAACGTTCCACTCAATGGAGAGCGCTACTCAGGCATGATAACTGTTTTTTTATGGCCAGAAATTGAGGATTTAGACTTAGGCGAGCTATTGTTCCAGCAAGATGGGGCTACGTGCTACAAACGCCGTTCAACAATCGATTTATTGCACATTAAGTTCAATAGCTAATCGTATAGGCAGTCGTTTTGGTGATGATGCTTAGCCACCACGGAGGTCAAGAGCCTTACTGTGGCCGTAGGGTTTCGTGGACCAAAACCCAGATTCTCTGAGTCGAATAGCCCTACACGAAATGATATATTTGATGTGCAAGTCCAGGGGCAGGATATTTAGGAGCACGTTGAGAGCTTCTGGCGGGCTCCATCGTATCGCTCCTGTGGTCCCAATGCCAGCTGTTCCTTGGACTCTGCTAAGTTTTGTGATGCTGTAGACTTTGCTTAAGCCATAAGCGAACCATAAGTAAGGATGGGACGAACTACGGCAGTGTACATCCATAGGACCATCTTAAGCTGGAGTCCCCACCTTTTGCCATAGGTCTTACTAAATCGGAAGGGCTACTCTTTTCAATAAAGTAACAATCGTTGAAAAATATAAAACAGTGTGTTTTCAAGAGCCTTTTTAAAACGAAACCAACAGATGTGGTCCACCTTCTAGTCTTGATTTTTTAAGCAAAAAAGTAGAACAATAAAAAGGTTGAAAAATGTAAAAAAAACTAAAGCGTCATCAAATGAAAATTGATTTTATACAAAAAAAAAGGTTCAAATATTTAAATAACTTTCTTATTTGCATACAATAAATTAACAAATGATATAATCTGCAATAAAAAAGAAATACTTATGCTACTTAACTTTGGAGCTTAGCAAAAAATGTATTATCTAATCTATTCCATTTATTAATCTGTTTTTTTAAGATAATTTGTTTATAACTTCCCTTACGTTCACCTGAATTTAATTTTTTTTCCAGCATATATAGCACACAGATATCTTCAAGTATTTTTGTTTACCTTTATTATTTAAACGTCTGTTTTTTTATTTTATTTAACTGCACACTAAATGATTTAATTCAAGGACTCCCCCCGGTCTTCGAATTAGAAGAACACAACTTTAATGCAAACGTATTGCAGATAATTTATTTTTAACAACCTGCATTCTATGCTCTACTAGAATCAAGAATAAAAATAACCCTCTGAACACAAAAGACTTGTCGACGCAGTACTAAATCTAATAGCTATACTAGGAATCGAATCACAAGGAGGGAAGTAGATACTTTTTTTTATTAAACAAATAATTAGAGGAGTAATAAATTTTACTGTGCTTTAGCTGAATAACGATGTTAATGTTGTTAATTTTCCAATAAATATAAAAACAACCTTTTAAAAATTATATCACTATAGGGGTAGATGAAAAGCATGAGAGTATCTAGATAGGAAGCATAATGTTTAAGAAAAATAATGGGATCGTTAAAATTATTAAGACGTAGGCATACGATACGTCACAAATTCATACGATCGCAGATGTTAATTACATATGGTCCACTGTGGTCACATGCAGTCATATGTTTGGAAGTTTATTTGCTTAATGTATGATGCTACTGAACCGATTTTAACGAAGCACGATTTCAAAGACCTGTCTGGACAGTAATAAACAACAAGATGATAACTCCAACAGTAATAGGTTGAGAAAAATTCCAGTTTTAAAGGACCAGTAAAGCCAGTGCCTCACAAGCTCCCATTTGGCCGTGCGGTATAAGTATACAGAAAAGCAATGGAGCTATTCATACGAGCATCCAGGGCCATAAAGGAGTCGATGTGGTTCCACTTCCAATTTAATCGACCGACTTCCCCCCAGGACGCGCGAACTGAGGGATAGTATTTTGTATCGTTGCTGCCACATAAGAGTCCAAATGGGAGCGCATTCATTTGGGAGCTCGTGTGGCACTGGCCTTAGAATCGGGATTCGACTTGAGCTTATTTTTATAAACTGCCTCAGACCGCTTCCTGATATATATCCATTTGTAGATGCGCATCTTGCCAAGGTTTAAGTCAGCACCGGTCGGGTGATTGAATTTGAAGTTTCGGTCGATTTTGTGGTGAATTGGCAGTGACATTGCGCATTGGCTGATGGTGATGCCATATTTCTTTTCGAAGAAATTCGAGATTCAGGACACATCACCGTTATGAGGGGCGCCTTTGGTGAGAAGGGTGGTGACTATCTCATTCTCTGATCGCAGTCTATCTAACCTCCGAAATTGTCCACGTTGTACTGAAATGTTTAATGAGTTTGATTGAGGGGGGGGGGCGATGGGAGGAGTTGATCCAGATGTTGCGGACTCAGACAATTAAGTTGGAGGGGCGGTTGATGAATTCCCAGGCTGGTGTGAATGACAGCAGATCAGAAGGTGAAGGTGAGAAAGAGTCAGCTTCGGATTTCAGAAGTTCAGCCAGAATGGATTTGTTGTGGTGGGCGTTAGAAAGGTGCTGATTATGTACTGGTAGGTCTAGGTTGTCCATTTTGCTGCATAGGGCTACGATACAGTTCACAAGATCGCAGAGTGTCCATCGCGCTGCAGTAAGATTAATGCTGTCATTGCTTCGAGGTATCTTCATAGGAGATGGTTGTCGGTAGGGAATTAAGACATTCACAGGATTTATTTACTTCGACGAAAAGTTGGCTTTGATTTCGTTTAATACTGAGTTCAGGTAACATACAAATATGACTGCCTACCGACACTCGAAAGCTGTAAAATTTGTCTTATTACTTGTCTCTTATAAACACGAGCGCATATGATCTTCACGGTCATCCATTCTTTAAAAGCCATCCACTCATTAGTCATAACTTCTTCTCTTTCCTAAACACAGTGTGAATAGACGTTAAATCCACACCTTTGCTTGTAGTGCTCTTTTTCACTCCACAATGCCTATAACAGGTGTTTCACTTTTCGTTACTCTTTAATATTTTTCAATGTTGGGAGCGAGCGAAGTATACGCAGCATTTGAATCTTCTGATTCTGTTTTCCGGTTAGGACAACCATTGCCGACCCAATTGACGCTGAAGAACCGTTTTGATCGCCGTAGCTTAGTGGTTAGTGCGTTGGAATCCTAAACGAGGTGACACCGGTTCGAGTCAACGTTTTTTGTGGCATCACCTTTCTGTAAAAAATGGCAAGTCATTACTCACAGAGTAAAGTTTCCATGAAAAATCCACTCAATCCGCCTTCGAAGTCGACACAAACAAATTATAGGTCGCTTCCATTTGTGTGCCAAGTTCTTCCACGGGACATGATCGTTTGGCCTCAGTTGTGCCGATACAGAAAGTTCTTAGTAGTCTCGTTCTTATGTTGAAGTTTCCTCGCAGCGCAGTTCACCGTACTAGCGTTCCGTGTGTAAGTATAGGATGTACCATTGGTGTGTTCATGTACAAGAAGATCCTTGGCTGGAGACTTTATGCTGTCAGAGAGCAATAAAGAATACTTCAATCAAAGTTGAGTTGAAGTAGACCTTAAATTTAGCACGCGGTAAGGCCCGATGACAGCTCTGAAATCATAATCGGTCACTACATTCTAAAAATATTGATAGATTTATCAGACCAATCGGTCTGTATACTATAAAGATTTCTAACAGAAATGAGAAAACAGCAAAGACTCTAGTCCAGTTCTCCTGCTCTATCTCTGGGGTGGCATTTGAAAGTTCGCATTTGGTGAATACTTCTTTGATAATCCTACTGACATTTGCCTAGTAACAATACAATGGACCTATTTTGGTCTCAATAAACCTCACCCCATTCTTAACTAAGGTAGATAAAATTATTTACGACTATATAAGACTTCTTTAAAAATAGAAAAAAAAAGTCGAAGTCATACTTTTTTTTATTTATCATCATGTACCTAGAAACTGGTTTTATCCGGTATCGAGTAGCTTAAACTCAACCACAAGATAGAATGCCTCCTTAAATGGTTCTGTAGACCAAGTTGCGAATAAGAAATCACCTTGTTCTTTAAGATCTGATTACGTGACAATGATCGAACATTCTACAGATAAGGCCTATGGGTTTAAATTTTTTATTAATATTTTTTAATTAGAAGTTTATGTTGTTATTATCTTTTGGCACTTTACTCCATAAAATGATACGAGTAAAGAAATTGTAAATTTTAGTTTGACATATGGAATGTAAGGCTAACGAACTTTTTATGCGTCACAGTGGTTCTAAAATGATAATCTGTGCATGATGGACAGGAAAGAAAACTGATTGATTTTTGGTCTTGCAAAAAAGATTATTCTAAGTTGTCTTAGGTATCCCAAGATATCGATCTTTAAAGTTGTTAACTTTATGGGTCATCTAGTTGATCCCGTGCTTTCGTTGGATTATTAATACTATCTACAGCAAACAAAATAAATTTAGTTCCCTGGAAACAACTTCAAGATAGTCATTTGATCGACAGATATGAAGAAGTAAGATTTTTTATAAAGATAAGCTTTACAACTTGAAATATCAATGAGTATCTTCTAGAATCTAGATGGAAGTGAAAGCTATTGAGATTTATGTCAGGGAATGCCTTTGAAGACGTCCTTAGGACGCTTGTATTTAGAACATTTCAGACAGCCAAACAGACAATAAATCTTATACTATAGGATCCAAGCGAACGAGCTTGAAGATTGCTCAGCGTGGAGAGTTGTTTACCGCAACATTTTTGCTTCCAAGCCCTACCGGGCTAGGGCAATGTATAATCAATAATTGCCAAAAACTCACAAGAAGTATAGAAAAAAATGTATCACACCAGGTCGAAGTTTGAGCTTAGCAGAGACATAGGGCTTACCTGCCCTTGAAACGGGGCACAACGAGCACACTCAGATGCAGATTCCACATCACTCAGACTAGATTCAGGTCCATTGGATTACCAAGCAGAAACCCTCTTTTGCTGTAGTGGTTGGAGAAATTTAGTGGTCGGTGCTGTTCCCTGATCGAGCTCGAACTTTCAAAGTTTGGGTCACAAGTCAACACCTAGCTTGAAACGGTACTAACATAGGTTTATCAAGAGCATCAATGATCAGATTAGTACAATAGACTTTACTTTCGTCGCAGCACCCATGTACGAAGTGTTAGAGTTGCTCAAAAACTCTTCAAGTAGAAGAAGAGGAAGCCGCTCTTCAAACTTTTTTCTAAAAAAAATTAAAAGGATGGGAAGCGTTCATAAATGGTGTCCAAAAATTCAAATAAATCGTTGTCAACAGAGGAAATGAGATACAGTCATCTGTACATCAAGAGGTGTCTTTAGCTATCTAGATTTTAAAATAGGAGGCCCATGAATACCGAATCAGATAACTAGAAAGATGGATGTTTGCCGACGTCCCTCGAATAAAAAACTGTAGCAACTAGAAATTGAACTTCAATTACATCTTCTAATCTGTCAGTATGCCATATGATCTTCAGTACATAAAGCTGATTTGGTAATCCGAAATTAAATTACATACTCTGACTGCACTACCTTGTTGGTTAGTATCGTGATTTAATTTAATGTCGTCTGATATCGTATCGATTTCGAACCACTGCTCACAATAGAAGATTTCAATTGAATTTCATGAATTCACAACGAATCGCATTTCTAATGAATAGCACGACCAAACGAAATCGATACGTCAAAAACGTCTAGAATCTGTGTCATGTAGCTTCAATTAATTTGTTGTGCGGAACTGAAGATAATTTGTTAAGCACATATGTTCAAAGAGAGATTTTAAAAAGAACAATAACGTCATCTAATGTCAGTAGTCACAAAATTGGAAAACTCATTGTACCATGACATAAAGGACGAGCTGGATATGTAACCTTACATTTCCTCGGGCAGGGACCACAAGAGTAGTTATGTAAGTGCCAGTGTGAAGGAAAACTTTTTTAGAACAATGCGACGATGAGATGCTGTTTGGATTAGCGAATTTGTCTAAATCTGTTAAAATCTTAGTATACTCTTGCAAAAGCATAACATTCGTGAGACGATTTCAATGTCACCAGCCAGTGTTGCCGTTAAAGCACCAGATAATCTGTCAAAAAACCTGTCCAAAGTCGTAAAAAGGATTCCATTCCTTTTGCTTCTTATAACATACTAGGGTCTTTTGACAAGAATGGCCAAAATTCCACAAAGAAGCAACGTGCGGTTCATGTTTTGGTTGATGATTGCAGAGAGCACTATAATACTGTAAGCAGTAGTTTTTATTAAAATGAAATAACCAGAGTTCTGCGCATTGAAGGCTATAAAAACTGATCGAACGTTGCATTGTAGATGAAGCTGGCTGGCTCTTGAAAGAATTTATGACATCATTATGGAAGATCGACAATTGAAAGTGCACGAGATTAATGAGACTATAGCCATCGAAATAGCAACGTCACATTTACCCATCACTACACACATGCCAGTCGAAGCAGCAGTTAAAGCTGTAGACAAAGATTTGTCAAAGTATGCAGAAGAAGAAAGCGGAGATCATTTTATCGACTGGAAAAGTGGTTGCAACTGGTTTCTAGATATTCTGCACGATTTCTTGTAGAAGAGAACAACATTAAGGTTGTTTCTAGATCGTTTAAAAGTAGAACTAATACAGCCAAGATTGATATACAAAAAAGTCCACTTTTACAAAGACAAAGTGACGTCTCACAAATCAAATGGTCTGACTAAGGCTTTGAATTGATTCCTCATTATTTTTCCTATACCCAAACTTTAAGCTAAGGGATCCACTGTCATTCATGAATGACATGACTCATTTATGAATGCGTACACGCAGCCCCATCTACCCGCATTATTCATGAGTGTGCTCACGCTGGGATTGACATTCATCAATGATCGTGGATGCTCAGCTTTAAGATTTGATGGATAGAAATGTTCATCACCGCCGCTTTCAATGCCTGCTTTTCTAGCTTAAACTGCCAAAATAGCCCTTAATATAGCGATACTCACACCAGGCCTCCACGACCTATCAATTCATAGTTTTTTACACAGCATTCTTGCACAATAGACAAATTTTTCTTTTAAGTATTTCATCAATAGCACAATAATAAATTCATTGCTCCAACCAATTACAATCCCAATGCAAGGGATTCAATTAATAATTCCAAGAATAACTGGATAAAGTAGTATAAATTGGTTTAATGTGGTTCCATCCTTCAAAAAAAGATAAAATCATCACTAAAGTGGTCCAATGGCAACGCTGTCAAACCATAAATGTTGCCTCAGCAGATGCTACAACTTAAAATGCACTCAGTGGAGACTAAAATGTCAACTTTTGTGACAGATCCAACAAACAAACAAATATTTGGCGCTTCTAGCTTCTCGCACTCAGTGGAGACTAAAATGTCAGTAATTGTGACAGATCCAACAAACAAACAAATATTTGATGCTTCTAGCTTCTGACAACCATTTATGTTGCGCATGTTTGCATTATTTTTCACGCTAGTGGAAGAAGAGTTTTATGGCTGAATCCGAATTCCGGATTGAGAAGCTTTTTCATGACAAATATTGTAATACTCTTAGGCGGTGCCACAAAAAAAAGTTTAGTTATTTTGCTAAGCAGTCCAACGCACTAAGGATAGATCCTTTGATCAAAATTCATCACAAAATGCTCACAATTTGTCCTAATTCATGAAAGGAGCCGAAAACAACATAAGGGAATAAATATTTTTCGAAATAAGCTGTGTGATTTAAAAGGATGCCTGTCCTTGTGAAACCCACAAATGGCCGACAAAGCGATAAATGTCAAAATGACAACTACAACGTTGTTACCAGATTTGAATTGTTCAATATGGTTGCGTAATACATCAATAAGCGTTGAAATTTCACTGCAAGACTTTCGGGCGCCACTCCCAAGCTACAGTGTGTCACATAAATTAAAAAACATTTCACATAATTTTTATTTTTTTCAGGGACTAGTTTGTTTATTTTTGTTTTTTGTCACAATGCGTAAGAAACTTGCCTCGATAAGTTCAAATTCAAGGTGAAGGCCATCATCAATGGGCAATTTTAAAAATAAAACAATTTTGGTACTTAAATTTAAAACGGAAACCACCCTGTCCCTGTCCCAAGCTATCTCAATATGGGGCTCAAATATAATTTACATTTTCAATAAATTATCTCCCTTTAGAGAAATGTATCAACAGGTATTCAATTCTTAAATGCTTACCTCAATTTTTTTTCCCTCTACTGCGGCAACGACATGTCCAATTAATATTTCATTATCTAAGTACATATATACTGAAGGCTTCCTAAAGGGACTCCACAAAATTTTTCTTTCAACAATAATTGTGTTTCACTTTAAATGTGTGTATAGAGAGGATTTGGATTTTCCTTCTTTTCTTTTTATTTTCTTTTTTTGTTATTATACCCCGCAATCGGAAACAAACCGAACCGAACCCGTCTCAAAAAAGGCCACAAACAAATGACTAAGTATCTACGAAATACGTTAACAATACCGCGGAAAGACCCAGTCCCGTATTACTTCAAAAAAGAATGAAAATTAATGGAAATCTGAAAAACAAAAAGTAAAGGAAAAAAAACAGAACACAACATTCTCATCGAAAAAATTGGCCTGAATATATTTCATTGCGACTTACACATGAAGAAAACGGTCAAAGTAATACGTTCACATAGATATAAAATCGTGTGCAAGATATGTTTTCACAAATATGTGTGCGCATACTTATTGGATTGCACGAAACTAGCTGAAATATCCAAACCATCAAACCCATGTACAATACGCGCTCTCGAACGACAAATTTTTATTGCATTCGAAATAAATGGCAGATAACGAGAGAAATACGGAATACGGAGCAATAATCTTGTTGGTCGGGGGTTTGGGGGAGGTTGACTCTTTTTTTTTTGGAATTAATTGCTTTTGGGGATAATTATTATTGTTTCGCGACAAAACGACAGTCAATTGTTCATGTCTTCGCAGTGATGGATCTATTTAAAGAAACAAAATATTATAATAATTGTCTAATGGATGAACATGGTTCCCTTGAGTTCGTCGGTATGCTCTATCCATCTTAATTCGTCTGTTTGGTTGAACTGCTCTTTGGTAGTTTTTATCTGACATTAAATACGCGCTCCCTTAACAGCGCATGCTCTAGATACAACACGAAATGTTTTGTGTGCGATACATGAAGGGTTGATACAAGAAATTCATTGTACAGGGTGTACTTCTATTGATAACAATTTACTTCTTTTTTTTTATCTTAAAATGTTGTCTTAGAAATATTGTAGACTAGCTTATACGCGCAGCTTCGCCCACCTATAATTTGCGAAGTTACATCTTAATAACCAAAAGTTGTCTATACTTTGACCCGAGGTAGAGCCACTCTGTGTGCAAAATTTGAACTTGATTGGTTCCGTAGTTTTCGTGTTACAGAGGAACAAACAAACAAACGGACAACGTTTCACTTTTATAATATTATAGTTGGATTGTGAGTATTTATTTTTACCATTTAAGACTTCCGAACCACGGCAGTTTGTTACAAGCGGAAGCCCTAGCCATTGCCGAGGCAGCTAGTCTCTAGGAAAACCATTGACATTAAAATTTACAGTCAAGCAGCTATTAAAGCTATTTTATTCACAGTAGTAAAGCCACAAATTGTGAAATGAGTTTAAAATCCTCACAACGAAACATAACGTAACACTCTGGTGGATTCCGGGGCATAATGGTATCCACGGGAATGAAAAGTAGGATAAGTTAGCCAGAAAGGACTCGAAACAGGACCTATCATTAGTCGACCACTCAGTACTACCCCCACTAGCACTCATCAAATCTAGCATTGCACTTGACTTCCAAAGACAATCTTCGATCTCATCATCTTCGCATCTCCAGGAAACTCAACAAGATAAAAACGGGGCACCTTCTTGCGCTCAACAGATCAAACTTAACACTCTCCATAGGGATTATCACAGCCCAAAATCTACTGGCGGGTCACCTTAGAAGGATGCGTTTAAGTACAGACGAGTTATGCAAAGGCTGTGAGAATACAGACGCGGAAGAGAACACAACTAGCTTCCTATGCGAATGCCCCAACCTAAACAGAACAAGAAAGACGGCCCTCGGTGAATACTATTTCAACGACCTGGGTGAGGTGTCCATTCGATTCCCCTTCTGCGAGAATTTTGAGAGTACCGTGTTGTAGATACATATCTACCATAGTGCTGTGCAAATAAATTGGGGCAAACGTTTTTTTTAAATGTTTTTTTTTTTTTTTGAGGATAAAACAAAGTACATGCTGTCGACCAAAAACCGATCCACTGAACACCGTCTAGGACAGAGCTTTACAATCAACAGCTAAAATTTTGAGGTAGTGAAGGAGTTCTTCTACCTTGGGGCAAAGATAAACTCCACAAACGACACCCTAGTGGAGATGCTACGAAATATAACCTCAAGCAACCGCTACTACTTCCATTTGTCCGAACAACTAGGTTCCAAAACCCTAACTCGAAGGTCTAAAATCATGCGCTACAATGCCCTGATCTTACCAGTCTTACTTTATGGAGCTGAATGCTGGACGATAAGTAAGACAGCGAAACAGATCTTGGGATCAAAAGTAAAATTCTATGTCAAATATTTGATCCTGTCTGCGAGGAGGGAGAATGGAAGAGAAGTTATAACAGCGTACTCCACAAGCTGTATAAAGATGTGGATGTAATCCGGAAGGCAAAAATACGACGAGAATGCTCCAGCTAAGTAAACCAGGTTCACGGAGAAAAGGAAGACCGAACCCCCGGTTTAAAGATCAGTCAATCGAGAACGCCAGAAACCTTGGTCTAGTGAACTGGAAGCATCCTGCTCGGGAGCGTGAAGGATGGAAAACGGCTTTAGTTCAGGTTCAAGGGTGGATGGCGTGTTTCTAGGATTATTGCATTGCACATAGCCACAAGTTCAATTGCAAAGACTCGTAAGTTCCATTGCGACCGAAAATGCAACACCACGGCTAATGATGATGATTTTGGTCCTTAACAGCGTGATGAAGAATAGGAAGACGAGTGGCGATCTTTAAAGCGAATTGGCGTCGGTTGATGTTTAAGCAGATTCATCTGGTGATCGACGGAGTCTTCTTGAACTGGGCTGTAAGACAAGAAGACTACTGAAGAAGCAATTTCTGAGTGATGAAACATGAATATTGGACTTTGGAGAGTTTCAAAAAGAAGTATTTTTTCAACCGAAACCATTTCGTCCAGGTCCAAGAAGAAGTGACAATGAAAAGCTCCAACCTGGTCATATTGTCCAAGTCTCTAGGCAGTTAGGCACCCACCTAAAAGTTATGTTTCTGGGGTTGTTTTTACCTCTGAGGGTCCTTGAAGTTTGAAGCCGATTAAAGGCTTCCAAGATTCTTAAAAAGGAGATCACAATTAAGAATAGTAATGAGAACGCTGTCTAGATACTGGCTCTTGAAAAAGTATGCCAAAGAAATAGCTTAGGAGATCGGTAACAATCAAAAGGTGGGCTTCATGAAGTTTTGCAATAAAATCTTTGCATTCTAATGGAGAGAACAATTGTTTTATGGAACCGAAAGTGCTTTTCAGACCGCAAACCGTAACAATAAAACCAAACCTTTGTATACTTGGTGTGCGGTGACACATATTTTAATATGTACTTACGTGTGTACAGATTTTTCGCCACAGGGGAAGGTTATTTGTAAACTTATTGAATGGAGAGAACTACAACGATCCCAGAATTTAAAAACGATTAATGTGTGCAGTGACACTCATCGGACAATAACCGAGAGTTTTGTTGATCAATTTCACTTGCTAATAGAAGTTGCGTGCAGCTCAGCCCGATTTCAATCTTTCACTCGTGAATGTCCAGAATTCCGCCTCTCAAAACTGGTTCCATCTATCAATTAAATTGCAATTTTGTTCGAACGAAAGTTCCCTGCACCTACACGTTATTGTTAACAGCTAAACTTTAGGCGGGTGAGTCAGACTCTGGCTTATTTTTCTCTAAAAATAGCAATTTTGAGCAAAATGCATACGTTGGTTGGTATTTAGGTCTAGAAAGCTGAATTCATTTGATGTTCTACAGAGTTTTCGAAAAAAATACCTTCACGAGTTCGAATACCGATTGTTAGTTCGAATGTTCGACTCGTATTTTTGAACACAAAAAGGAACCCATATGTATGAATTGAGGTGAAAACACGTGCCCGTAGCTCCATGTTTGGCAAAGACTGTAATACTCGTAGTAATACCTGCACTTATATAATTGACGGTCTATTGCTTAAAGGTCAGCGCTTGCTTAGGTCATGAAAGGCATTATTTTCCACTATCTCATGAAATATATGACACGTAATAATCTACTTAATGACCGCCTGTATGGTGTTATGACAAAATAGTACTAGTAGTGATTGAACGGTAGGCAGCTCTCCCAGAAAAGGCGGAACCAATTTAACCGCCAACTCGTGTATGTAAAGTCTTGGATTTAGATAGTTTGATTGAGTGTGGTACAGTGGCCTTCGATGTCGGTAGTGTATTCTTACGGTAGATTAAGAGGTTTAAGTAGTGGTCTGCGTCTGGTATAAGTTGCAGCAGACAGAAGTTTTACTCCATGGTGATGGTATACGGTCAATTATCTCTTAGCTCTTAGCTTAATGTTTTGTCAACCATAATCTGTTTATATGTGCAAAGTCGTGACTTTGTTTTTCAAATTTATCATGAGGCGATCAGTCAGTTGTTTAGAAATTTAATTTTGAGGATCCGAAATGAACAAGCAAACCAACTGATAAAAATTGAAATTCTACAGGATCTAGCAGTTCAGGGACCATCTTGGGGACAAAAGAGCAATGAGATGCTATGATGCTGCTTGTCTTCGGTGCAAATAGTATTTTCAGGAGATCACAAGGAAGACATTTGTGTTACATGAAAACAGGTCGAAGGTGGGAGCAACCTAAAGTTTGAATTGCAGCCAAAAACGTAGAAGGTAGAAGCGACCAGCAAAAAGCCCTGTATGCCCTCAAGCATCAACTTGACCTTGACTGGACCAAATTAAAGATTTTTTAACGATGCTAAACATTTATTTTCATGAGCATATCAAAAATGAATGAGAGAGCTTAGGCTTTGAAATCTACTCAAACGCACAAGGGACTTATTGGTTAAAACCCAGGTTCACTCTAGACTGCAGCGCCGCCGTCAGAAATAAGTAAGTTAAGTTTTAAAAACACACCATTTTTCTCTGTTGGATCCAAGCACATAGATGATCACAATTATCTCACTCTTACGAAGCATACTCCACTTCACTTCACACTTACTCTCAACAGTATAGTACTTAACTCAGTACCCTAGCTATTGTCATATCTAGCATTGCACTTGACTTCCAAATGCAAGCTGATAAGAGATGGAGCGTACTCTCATTATGCCGCATTTCCAGGAAACTCTGGACAAATATCAACAAGATAAAAACGAAGCACATTCTTGCGCCAAACAGATCAAGCTTAACACTCTTCGTAGGGACTATCACAGGCTAAAACCTACTGGCGGCTCACCTTAGAAGAATGCGTCTAAGCACAGACGACCTATGCAGAGGCTGTGTGAATACAGGCGTGGAAGAGAACACAACGCACTTTGTATGCGAATGCCCCAGCCTACACAGAACAAGAAAGACAGCCCTCGGTAATTTAACGACCTGGGTGACCTGTCTAAGAAGCCACCAAAAGCCATTTTAAAAATCTCAGCAAATTCGGGATGTTTTAGGGAGGCCGAACGATTGTAACTGCGCTCACCTAGACCTTTCCTTTCTTTTTGTCTATTCAGCCTGGACATTCCAAGTCAGAGGAATACAACGGATCAGTAGAGATCCGAGTGAAGCTTGCATCAAGATGCAGTCACCTCTTCAACCTACCTACCTTCTCTCAACAGACCATACCTGCCACTAATAATATGCATCCTAACAGACCACAACCTACTGGCGAGGTATCTAGAAAATATTGTCTCTAAGTTCAACTGATGAGGCCAGGAATGTCCAAGCAAAACCAACCGAATTGTCGAAACTCACACTAAACTCGTGATGGTTCAGGAAGGCTGTAATAACTTAACAACAGCACAGACTTTTCTCTTCTCCTTTTTTCCCTTTTATATGCAAGTGGTCATCAGAATCCAACAATTTCTCAAGACAGATGTATCGGGCGGCACAGTATACTGCAGGATCTCTCGTAAATGTATTCTACTATTAAAACACTCAAACCATACCATGTCGTTGGGAAGTGTAAGAATTGAATGGAGTCAATGAATCCAATGAGTTGCAACGTTTATCGCCGATGTGACGATGTAGAAAATTAGGCGCTTACAACTAAAGGCTGTCCACAAGGAGGAGTCCCCTTACCTTTTCTTTGGTCTCTGGTGGTCAACAGCTTCCTTCAATTTCTGAAATCTCAGGACATAGAGGCTGTGGGCTACGCTGATGATATAGCGATCGTTGTCAGAGGTGGTACATTTGATAGCACCGTTTCAGAAGTACTTCAATACGCACTTTATAGAAAGAAGTACCAGTTATAAAGCCAATCCTCGCCTGGACAAAGCATATAAGTACATAGGTGAACCAGACTGGCTTAATATGTGCAAAGTAGTGCAGTGGAACTGCTTGCACGTTCCGAACGACGTCTTGAAATCGAAATGGATTTAACCTTATCTTTGTTTAAAAGTACAAAAAAATGTGTTACTTGAGATGCCTGACGGCGTAATAGAGTAAAAAAGATGCTCGATAGGAGACGTGTGGAGCATGAAAGCTGACGCAGAAAATGTGTAGTGTTTGAAGCAAGTAAAGGATCAACAAGGAAAACTCAAGGCCTGAGGAACAAGTACATTGTTGAAGCATCGTTCGAAAGAATTGCTACGATGAAAACCATTGCATTGTGGTGACAATTTCAGTAAGTTGCCTGAACACCTGCCATTCCTAATCAGACTATGGTAAATCAGAGATTTGTTGAAAGTTTCAGTCTTAGCTTCGAGGAGAACTATGAGTTTCGCTACCATTTCCATTTAAAGTAAAACACAATCTGTTCTGGTAACTAACTTTTTTTCTGATAACTTACTAAGTTATACTTCTTTATTTGTCATTTCAACACACATAAGCCGACTATACAAAAATAGCATAGTATTCGTTCGTTTATTAATTTTTAATTTTTTAATTTTTTTTTATTTGAACATTTCAAGCTGATTCTAACATTGCAAATCCTTTTAATAACTCCTTAACCCGCCACTGCTTCGCTTGGCGAAGATGGCTTCTAGTTTTTGTAAAGCATTCCACTTTTGTTTGCCGTATCGACACTTATACAAGTTGGTATTGCATTCGACCATTTTCCATTTTTCAAACACTTGACCATCGTTGCACCTCTAAGCTCGAGTCCAACGTCACAGGAGAACGTTATACTCTCTCCGATGGTGTAGTAGAATTTTACAGAAGACATACGTCCACTGATCACAGTTCCTGGATATGAACATGCCTGCACGCATTTTGGTAAACCTCCAGACCATCGTCCACTGTCTTGACAAGCAATAATCGGTTGTCCTTGCATCATGAACTCGGGATTACAATTTAATTGTACAACATCTCCAGCTCTGTAAGGAGCTGAACCTTGAGCGTAACCATTTTCTGGTGCACCAGGATCATCACATTGAACTTCAATGCATGTTGGGAAGGGCAGAGCCCATTCCCCTGTTGGTAAACAAATCGATTCCATAGGACCTCTCAGTCCATAGCCGGACGAGCATGAAAACGAAGCTCTACCGCCGACTTCTCGTGACAGCACAGCAACTCGAGGAGAGCTTTGATTTTCTATGTGCATGTTAATGTCGCCACATTCAATACTTTCACACACCGGAAGAGGGGCACTCCAATTCCCACTAGGAAGACAAACAATTTCTGACGCTCCAATAAGAGAGTTCCCATTTGCACAGGACAGATTAACTCTCGAACCCATTTTAGTGTCATTTACACTTATGATCAATCCACGACGAACGGGAATGATGGGACAAGTTATAATTCGGACCAGAACTTCAATTGAATGCTCATGACGAGCAGGAGTTTGACATGTGAAAATTCCCGAGTCACGCTCTACTGCATTCAAAACGCTCAATCTGTACTCCAACTGAGCATCACGACCCTCGTCTGCATCTGTTACCCAGCCTTCTGGGTAGGTTCTACAGACACACAGAGAGATAGACAAACATTTAATTGAAAATACTGTCAAAACTTTTTGTGGTACCTGTAAGTATTGCTGACGTTCCATTTCGGGTTTCCAAAACGTCTCATCCAAAGGCACTCCATGTGTAGTGTAGTTCCCGGGTAAACAATAAGTTTGCCATCGTTACTTTGAGCAATAGGTCCGTTTTGATGTCGAAACAGTATGGTAGGTGGCTTCTCCACTGAAAAAGATTTTGAGTTCAAAATGTATAAATGAAGACATTAAAGGAACAATAAACTGAAGACAGAGGTTTTAAAACAGATGTACTCCTTAATCTTGGATTAAGCAGATGCATTCATATAAAAAAGCAGAGATATCCCAAAGGGAATAGGACTTTCACGGTATTTTAAAGGAGTTAGAGTAGTGTCATTGAATCAGCTCCTTTCGACTGTTAGGTAAGGCTAGATTGAAGTGGCTGCCAGCTATTGCAAGCACACTTAGACCAGTGATAGGTCCATTGTGATACTTAATGGATCTGAAGAGATCACCTAACCTACTCGTTGAACCAATTGGAGCTTCTAATGAAGGGAAGGAGACATCTACATTTATCAGATCGCTCCAGTGAGTCAGTGAGTTATTCGAGGATGTAAACCCTATTTATTCGCGACTTTTTTGGAAGAGAAAAGTACTACTGTAGCTTTGCTAACTCTTTC
This sequence comes from Criorhina ranunculi, assembly GCA_951813785.1. Lineage (NCBI taxonomy): Eukaryota > Metazoa > Arthropoda > Insecta > Diptera > Syrphidae > Criorhina > Criorhina ranunculi. Next base: position 38,453,950 of record OX638383.1, on the reverse strand, counting down.
TTGAATGTTTGGTGTCCAGCTTATTTTCTTATCTTAAATTCGACCGAAATATTTTAGGTTAGGTTAGCTTATACTATTAAGAGCCCTCTCAATGACTGGACTCCTTTATTTCCTGGAAATTGTGTCAGTTCAGTTTTGTGAGGGTTTACACCAAGACCACATCGAACGGTCTATCGAGTGTAAAGGTGCTTTCCTGAGTCTGCACATGCGATGACCATGCATCCCTGAACTTCTAAGGTTATCAGTATTTCATTGATCACCAAATTTCAAAGAGGAAGAGATGGGACATCTCGTGAGGTGCCTCTACTGATAGATCTTCTAGCAGATATCCTACCCAGTTTTGTGTTGATAATCCTACTACTGAGCAGAAGATTGATCAAATTAAATCTGATAGTGCATCTCTAATTGCTGATGTGTTGACATTGTTGAAGACTCCTACTATTTTAGCTTCTAGAAGAATTACAACTGAGACTACGAGTAATTGTTTATTAAAGGTTTTGTTCTCCTTATTCATTCATACTTGCATAATCGTTTTCCTGATTTAATCCAAAACAAGTAGGTTGAGAGTATGTCCATTCCGAGTGTATGCAAGTTCGTTCATTACTTCCAGCCATGGCATATTTACCAATATCTGCGCACCTTTAGGTAGAGGAGAAAAGAAAAAGAAAATATTTACTTATAAGATCAAAATAAACCCGTCTTCTGTAGCTTATTCTAAACTTTTTGCGAACAGTTAACATTAAACGAAAAAGTACTTTTTAAAAATGGTAACTGTACAATTTACAGGGACGTTAAACAAACCTTAAAACATTTCCTTAACTAATGTGGACCCTATAAGTTGTTAAAAATAAGCCTATCACCATAAAATCTTGTCTAGATACTCGTGATCATCAATACAGGTGAATTGAAAGAGTTGCTCTAGTTCAGTGTCTCATCAAGTAAGGTTTCAGAAAATGAAAACAAACTGCAATCCACCCCGAAAGAGACAAGAGAGAGCGGAAAACTCTCCACTATGTCATCACCAGCAACAAACGCCAACAATCAGTGAATCCAGTAGCCGCATCATCGTGAAAAAAGGAGTCGAAGCTAAACTAAGCCACTAGCCACCTCTTAAAAAGAAATTCCGTAAAAGGTGTCAAAAGGGACACAAATGTAGACAAGCGCTGGAGCGCAAAACATGCTTAAATTCCCCATTTCTGGGAGAGTTGTGCCCTCTCTGGCGAGTTCATCAGCCATGCACTTGCTTTGAATGTTTCTGTGTCGCGGCACCCATTTAAGGTGAATTATTAATTGCTCAGCCATCTCGTTAAGAAACAAGTGAAAATTTAGGGCTGTTTTTGAGTTAAAGGCGATAGATTCCAGGGATTTTATCGCGGTCCGACTATCAGTTAAAATTGTGATATCCCGGCTCCTTCTAAAGTTCCTATTTATGGGCAAAAGTCTTTCTTTTCTTTTGGGATATTCCGTTATAAGGACTAATCTATAGCGAGTGCGAGGATGATAAACTTTTAAACTGTACACAAAATATTACAAAAAAACAAAAATGTATACAAGTTCATATTCTAAAATTAAATCAAATACATAGTTAGTTTTTTTTATATTTATGCCTCAGATTTTAATTCTAATTATTAAAATTTGTTCAAAAGAAAAAAAAAAATTATTTTTAGCCTTTAAACCAAAAGTTAATGCCCGCTAATAAAGCTTCAGCTAAAAATAAATTCGCGACATTTCTTGTGAATATACATTTGGAATTTAATTATTGTATGAACAAGGTCCCTTGTATTTGTTTTTTTTACAAAACAAACCAATAAAGTTAAATAATGGACTTTCAAATCGTTTGATGATTGACACAGATGATTGGAAAAATTCGGTGTCTGTAAATTTTTAATGTTTTGAGTTTTGTATATGAACGCCATCTTTTTTACAATATTGTTTTGTATAAGCATTTTCAAAATTTATTAAAATATAAATGGAATAATATACAACCTTGATATTATAGTTGCACCAGGGGGAAACTCGACTACATCTTCCCGAATCTCTAGATCATTATAGAAGCTTACGACATTTTTTTCGTTGTTATGGAATAGGCATGTTCCATTTGCTAGAAGTAAAGGAGAATATGTAAAATTTATTATTTATGTGAATCCATAGATAAAATAACATCATCAGCCTCTTGTCCATGACCTAAAGCATCTATTGTATCAAGGGTACAATCAACTTAATAGACTTAACAACTTCCTTATTGCCAACTCTCGAAACCTGTGCCATATCTAAACCGATATAGCTCACCTACAATAAAAATTGCACGAACGACCTAATCAACAGAACCCGCACCGAGACAGCAAGAATCACAGCAATCAGCACGGGCCACTGGCCAATTGGTCCAAACGCTGCCAAGTTAGGCATTCCGTTCAACCCTCACTGCCGAAGTTGCGACGATTCACACGAAAAGGAAACCCTATTCCACTTTCTCTGTGACTGTCCGGGACTAGTCAAAGTCAGGCAGCGTACACTTGGTAAAACTAGAGATTTCTGACATAAAATTCTGCAACATTACTAACTTTCTGAACTCCACAGGATGGATCTGAAAACTATGCTCTTAGCCACTCCCATCCCACTCAAAAAAGTGGCAATACGCAGTGCAGTCAGCCTCCAATGCTCTACAGGAATCCAGCCAAGCAAACCAACCAGTCACATAGATATCCTCTCTGACTTTCCCGAGCTGAAAATGATCAGCACGATATCTGACTTTATGCCCAAATTACTCTGTTTTAACAGGAAGTTCGAGATTGACATCCCGAACCAGATCCGTTGCTGAACATAAAAGGACTAGTGTGGTATACTGATAGTTCAAAGATCGATTCCGGTGTTGGTGCCGGTGTCTATGGCCCTAATCACAAAATCTCAAAGGCGCTTGGAATGTGTCCTAGTGTCTTTCAAGCAGAATTATATGCCATCGACACCTGCGCCAATATCATTCTCGATTCCGGCATTAAGGAATCTTTGACAGTCAAGCAGCGCTAAAAGCATTGAGTTCCCATTACTGTAACTCGAAGGCCGTTTTAGGCTACTTCAATACCCACGAGGACCTCTCAAAGTGGAATAAAGTCAAGCTCTGCCTCTGTGTCTCTCTCCAGGACACTGTAAACCATACACACAGTATACACTTACACATAATATAACCATAATCGTGCTTTACAAAATCCTGATCTCCAGCTTAATGCTGGACGATAAGTAAGACAGCGACGCAGATCTTGGGATCCTTCGAAACAAAAATTCCACGTCGAATAGTCGGTCCTGTCTGCGAGGAGGGTAAATGGAGGAGAAGATATAACCGCGAACTATATAAAGATGTGGATGTGGTCCGGAAGGCAAAAATCCTTCGACTGCACTGGCTCGGCCACATCGAGCGAATGGACGAGAATGCTCCAGCTAGGAGAATCTTCAAATGCCAGCTACCTGGTTTACAAAGAAAAGGAAGGCCGAACCTCCGGTTTAAAGATCAAGCAATCGCGGACACCATTAACCTTGGTCTAGTAAATTGGAAGCAGCGCGCCCGGGATCGTGAAGGATGGGAAACGGCATTACTTCAGGATAAGCCCCTCCAAGGGTCTCTGGTCTGATAAGTAAGTAAGTAGGACTCTTGTTTACTGATCACCAAGGTCACAAAACCAAAAAAGGATTTACACTTACCGCAACTATAAGACCGTCCAATCCATTTTCCATTTTCGCAAATAATTTTCCAAGTATTACGCTCACTGGAAACACTAGCGATGCAATTAAAATAGATTTCAGTACCATTGGGATATCCTTCATCTTCCTCAACATTGTCACTATTCCTAGAAATAGATTTAAAACTAATCAATCCAAATTTATTTAGCACTTCCCATTGTCTTACTTATAAACAAGAGCCCCTTCGATTTTATTTGGTGGTCCACAGAACTGAGTACCGGTTGAATTTTCTCTCTTTCTGGTGCCGTTTTTGTGAGAATGATCGGCCAAATGATGAGACTTGTCACCACTGTGGTCCGATTTCGGTTTATTTAAATATAAATCGGGAGATTTTTTCAATCGATTTGAACAATTGAAAATGTTTGGTAAAATTGTACCCCTGTAGCATTTTACTTGGATAGATTTGGTCACTCTTAGGCTACAGTGTGCAGTGACCTCGCTATCATGAGCAATGGTAAAGCCTGCACGATACCCTCCCTATAGAAATACAATTTAATATAAAAAATATAGTAAATGTTTAAACAATAGTAGTCTTACCTCATAAACAATGATATCAGAGAACGGTAATACACAGGGTGACGGTATACATTGTGGAAATGTATTAACAGACCATTTGCCATGCCAGCAATTTAAATGTGAAGGACCCTGTTAAGTAAGGATATAAACTAATGCATTTAATTAGCGTAATTAATAGCATTGATGGTAAGTAATTATAACAATAATAGCTAATATAAAAAATAGGAGAAGTTGAACTCTACAGAGGAACAAGAAGAGCATCTTTAAGAAACTATACCGGGACAGGCGTCTTCTACCATGCACCTGAGGGTAGCAATATTGTGCTATACATATATAGTCAGGTAGCGATAAAAGCCTTGGAATCACCGATAATACGATCCAAGTTAAGTAAAGCAACACCGCAGGTCTCTAAATGAGATCACTTACAGATACGACGTTTTCCTATGCTGTGACACAGGGCATAGAGGCGTTCAGGAGGGAGCACGTCAGAACTTTTCGGAAAATAGAGTGGAACCACCTGCTTCTCTAGGCTCTATAAAACTTTGCCTTGATAGTGAAGTTGAAAGAATGGCAAATAGCAGTTCGAATAATAACAACACTTGTCTTTGTCGAGGCAGATCTGGCCTTATCTGGATCTGAAGAGAATGTCCATTAAATGCAAATGTACAAGAACTATAGTAGGAGATGATCCCTCACTGGGTCATGACTTGTAATGTAGGCATGCTACTAAGGGTGTTCCCTTAAACGATTTCTATAGAAGCTGTAGAGATGCACCTGTCCTGCCCTATCAAGGCTGAGAAGACAAACCTCAGGGGCGTATTTCTATGAAGACGACCTAGTCAAGCTCGATAATTAACAAATAAGGGTCTTACCTGCCGGTCTAAATGGTTCTGCACATAGTGCGGAACAGGAAAGGGTGTACACCGACATGGCAACTAGTAAAATCTTCCTAGATCAGGCAAGGTTCCTGGTGTTGGTAATCAAATGTTCTATCACAATTAACCTAAAGGGTTTTTCAATAAGGACATAATGATTTTGTATTTAAATAAAGCACAGAATAATTGAGATATCGGGCTGAAATTAATTCTAGGTGTATTACACATGTTAAATTTAAGTATCGATCTCTCGTGTGATGTGGCCATTCAATCGGACCATTTCTCGAGATTACACTACTTCTTCCCTTCAATAGATAAATTGTTTGAGCAGCTGTGTGGCATATGGCACCATCCTGTTGGAATCGCAAATAGTCTTTTAACATGGCACGATAGCGAACTCCCTAATCATGGCGATAATTTTCATTGAAGATGTACGGTTCAATCACACCTCCGGCATGAAATCCACACCACACGGCCATTTTTTGTAGTCTTTTGAAGCACATGTGCATTTTTTGCTGCCCAAGAACGCAGATTTTGCTTATTGAAAAAGCCGTTAAGCCAAAAGTGGTCTTCATCGCTTTTCTTCAAACTTTTACACAGCTCAATCGGAGAAGTTTCAGCGCTTCAAATGACCAAGAGGCTTCAGTTCTTGAGTTTATTTGATCTTGTAAGGGTGCAGGCCAAGATCTTTACGCCACAACGTGGACTGAGAGATTCCCAATTTCTGTGAATGGCGTGAAACTGACTGATTTGGTTCATTTTGAACTGAAGTACTTTTGGTACGTTGTCTCACTGGCACAGGAACATTCAAAAGTGAATATGTTGACTCGAATTTATCCACTATAGCACGCACAGCATGTCTGGTGAGACGATTATTACGACTGAGAACTGAAATAAGCGCTCTTAAGGTTGCGACCACTGACTCAGAATTTTGATAGCAAGTTTTAATAATTTTTGTTTGTAAACTTCACCATTAAAAAAATACAAACCTTGACTGACGTTTTGACATTGACAGATCATAAAAAAGGTTTAAGAGTGCCTGTTTATTAAAATACAAAATTGATATGTCCCTATTGAAAAACCCTCTACATTCTGATCTAAATGTGTTCCTGTCTAAGCTAACTGATAGCTTAGATTCTCCTTAACAAAATAAAATGAATTCAAAACACTAAATACTGTCTCTGTTCCGTGAGAATTAAACCACGGAGTATCTGCTAAGTTGCAAATCGTCTGTAAAAACGTGTCGTTGGTCCACCATACTTGCACAGGGAATATTCATTAGAAGGGTTGAATGTCTCTTCACCTTAAAGCTGGCTTATACTCACAACAATGTGCATGGCCAACTTTTAAAAAAACACTAATAATGAAATAAATACTTGTCCACGAAACTGTCCATTAAGGACATTTATTTTTAACATACCTGGAGACTGAATCCGGTGTCACATTCCACCATTATATATTCACTCGATTCAACTTCCATATTCGATGATAAGGTGAAAATACCGTCTCCATTTGAATTATTAACCAGAAGCCTTCCATATTCGAATTTCGGTATAGGACACGGTGCTACAGATTCAAGATAATTAAATTTATTTGTTTTATTATTAAATACAGTAAATAAGAATATAAAATAAAAATAGAACAAATTTAGTCCGAGCTTCAGTTTTTTTTAACCCCAAAATTACTTTAATTTGTTCGTAAATTCATTTTGATTTTCTTCAAATCTGTAATACAAAATATAATTATTATTAATGAAATATTTATGTACAGTATTAAGAACATTAAAAATACATACCAACGACAAGGAATGAGTATTTTCATGGATTGTAATAAAATATTCTAAAAAGATTGATTTTATTTAAATAAATCAGTTTTTTAGCGTTCAAAATTCTCCACAAGAAGTGCAATTGGATCTTCAACTGCTAACAAAAATGTCTCCCATTCGAATAAGAAAAGCAATATTTTAAAAGATTTAATAAGAAAGTTCATATATTTATTAACAGGTCTGTATCCTGATAGACTTAAATAAAGTAAAGACATCTTGATATATGTATGACAACATTTGAACTAGTTGTATATATTTTTAGTTTTATTTTAACATACCTGAACATTAAGTTTTCTTATGTGATAGCCATTCAGACAGACATCGTCATTTTGCTTACATGATTTCAATGTCAGCACACAGCATCCTGTGATATAAAAAAAATCAAATAACTTGTTTAAATATATTTGTTTTTCTTTAAATGATATAAACAAGGAAAATTGTATGAAATGTAGTTCTTGAACTGCCTCAAGGATTCAGTTTTATTGTCTCTATTCCTGTTCGACAGTGTATACGAATAAATTGTCTACTCAATTTAATTTAAAACACTCAAATTATTATTATTTTATATTATTTTGTTTCAATTTGTATTGCCATTTACTATTTATTCGTATTGAAAATAATTGCTACAAATGCAAAGTTTAGAAGACGTAACACTTTTTAAGCAAAAAAAATATTGTGATAGGACGATTTCAATTCAATTTGACATCCTGTGTATATCGCATTAGACATAAACATTTCCAACACATGCGCAAAATAGTAAAATTAAAATCAAAATAGTTTAACAAACCTTTACATGGTCAAGTTTCTAATACTCCTACGGTAGATAAATTGGAAGAATATTTGAATTTAAAAAAATAAAATAAATAAACAAATTTGATAAATTTTGATAAATTTGAAATTACCATTGTCTCCAGGCAAGTTCTGGAGGCAAAGTGACTTTTTTTAAAGGTGGATTCGCATCTTAAGCAGGAAGGACTGTAACCTATAAGATCCATTGTGCTGGCAACGAGTCAGTTCTGGTCCTCGACCTTCGTTCTTCAAACATCCTTTGCGTTTATGATAACTTCACCGCAATGTGTGAGACTCTTTACTCTGAATACTTTGCCCACATGCAGCATGACCTTATTTCAAAACCCTAAACGATTCTTTCAGTTCATTTATACTAAAAGGAACTCCGATGGTTACCCTTCTACATACTTTAAAATTTGTGAACTCTTCCCCTGCGGACCCTAAAACAATTACCAACCTTTTCGCTGATTTTTTCAGGCAGGCGTTCACAAATGACGACGTTAAACCTGGCCTTAACTACCTAAACTACATGAATGGCTGCGCTCAAACCGTAAGTATTAATTTATCATCAGTAGTTGATAAAACCAACCTCCTCAGGGATGACTATTCCTCTGGTCCTGATGGCCTCCCCGCCATAGTTTTAAAGAGATGTGTTTCCTAATTTACTCAGCCCCTTACTGCTCTCTTCCAGCTTTTAATCGCACATGGTTTTTTCCCTAAATTATGGAAGAACTCATTTATTATTCCCATCCACAAAAAGGACTGTAAGAGCGATATTTCCAACCACTAAACTCTCTTGCATACCAAAGTTTTTTTTAAACCAGTAAACCATAGCAACATGGATTTCTAAGGGGTAGATCTACAACCACAAAACTTATAAAATTTGTTTCCAATTCATTATGTGTCTTGGAAAATGATAAAGAAGTGGATGCTGTGACTACTAATTTCAGCAAAGCTTTTGACAAAATCTCTCAACAAGTCATACTCCTCAAACTAAAGGCACTCGGTTTCCCACCATGGTTTGCTTCATGAATTAAATTTTACTTAGAAGATTGTGTCCTTTTTACATCTCCTGTCTCTAACCCAATCACAGCGTCCTCAGGCGTTCCACAGGGGAGCCGTTTAGGACCTCTAATCTTTCATTTTACCATAAATGATGTTTAACATGTAATTTTACTATCGGACCTTGAGATTTACGCAGACGACGTGAGAATCTCTTGCGCTGCTGACTCCCTCTCACTGCAGGCTTGCTTAAACTACTTTCAGATCTGGTAGCATCAAAATCTTTTAGAGCTTAACGTGAAAAAATGGCAAGCTATTACTTTCTCCCGCCTCAAAGATGATATCACATGAACAATGAGGTAGTTCCCACTGATCTAACAACTGAGATGGTTGAGTCCTGTCAAGCAGATGGACACCAATGCTCCGGTCCGAAAAATCTAAGAATCCGCCCCCAAAGGACAGCGCAGTAGAAGAAGACCGCGACTCAGGTGGCGCCCGCAAGAGGAGGCAAAACTGGAGGCAAAAAGCTAAAGATCGAGCTGGCTGGAGACGCTTGTTGGTTGAGACCCAGGTCCACCCCGGACTGTAGCGCCACCTTCCCACTGATTCTTTAATTCGTGATCTTGGCATTATTTGCGACACTCAACTTCACTTTCGTCCTCATATCGACAAAATTGTCAGCAGAGCTAACTTCGCACTTGACTTTGTTAAGCGTTGGCCGAATGAGTCTTCTAACCCCTATATCAATAAATCCTTATATATGACATTCGTTAGACTACTTCTTGAATATGCCAGCCAAGTATGGTCACGTATTCAGAGAATTAAAGCCATCCTTTCTTACTTACTTATTAGGCCAGCGACCCTTGAAGGGTCTGAGCTAATGCCGCTTTCCATCCTTCACGGTCCTGGGAACGCTGCTTCCACTTTACTTTAAGTTATCCAACGAAGACTTATTCGATTTGCCTTACGCAGCCTAGATTGGGATGACCCACACCTCCTTACGAAAAGCGTCTAAAGCTGCTTAATTTATAGACTCTTAGAACTCGTCCCGATGTCGCTGATATTCTTTTTGTACATCAGTTATTAGCTCAAAAAATAGATTGCCCTTATCTGTTCCATGACACTTACTTCCTCGTTTAAGATCTTTTTCCTTATTCCGCCTTCTCCATCACCGTACTTCCTATGACATAAACGGACCCTTAACAAAAATGCTCCATAAAGCAAAAAAAGGTTTCTCAATACATTTGACCTTAACTGCACCAAATTAACCGTGAAACATGCGCTTCATAACTTACCTTAACCCTGAACCCATTCCTTTCCTATGACTTAGTAATAGAAAAATTGTTAAATTTATCTTTAAGCTCTTTTTAAGCTGGTTTCCTTGTTTTTCATTTATTTTTAGTCTTCTGTTTACTAGACTTAAGCTTTAGATTGTTTAAGTTGTAAACCCTTAGTTTATAGTTTAGACTTAAGTTGTTACCCTTAGATTTAAGTTTACAATTAGGTTTAACGTAATGTGCCAGGCTTGTATAAGGCAAACTACTAAATAAGTAAGAGACTTCTTCTATAACCCGGCACTGTATTTTAAAGATTATTTTGATACTAAATACAAAAAATTAAAAACATTGAGTCTCATAATACTTGATATCGTAATTCAATTCGATATACAAATGTACTTGCATATGTAGTTCAAGTACAATTAGACTTTTCTTCTCTTTCTGTAGGCTGTAAGTGTAAACAAAAACATCGACCCTATACCTCACGTAAACGTCAACTAACTAATACACAACAACTACAACACAATTGCTGATTGTAAACGCATGCGCTATAATCAGATAACAGTAAATAAGTGGTGGGCTTTGTACGAATTGCGCATGTGCACTTGGTGTTTGTGCGCACAGAAGGGGATGATTTTTTTGTTTAATACATAAGTACTTTAAACTTCCCCTCCCAGCTGACTTTAGTGTGATTCAGAGTGCATCAAACAAAGTTGTGCATATTTATAAGTTTAACTTTCAATATTTTCTTTCCAACAAAACAAGTCCTCGCAAGTGTTTTCCCCCAAAAACCCCAAAGTGTTATCGATTTTCCAAAAACGAATAAATCGCATTCGTCGCGTTTGTTTGATATTTTTGTTGTTGTTTACAATGAACTCATTACCTAGAAAATGTAAACGTGGTCCGCCATGGGTGTCAAATAATCGTTTTTTAATTGGATGGCTGCAATCGGAACCGGGACGTAATCGCAATTTCGACACCGAAGAGACAGAAATGCTTCTTTCGATTTGGGGAAATCCAGTGATTCAAAGAGATTTGGTGACTGCACATAGGAAAGACGTTGTTATCGCTAAGATAGCACAACAGATGCAAGAATATGGATATAGTAGGACGGTGACGGAAATCAAAGTGCGCATAAAGAATCTTAAATGTTTGTACAATCGTTTGAAGAGAGACATTGAATTGGGGGTAAACGATGCAACCTCGTGGGAGCATTTTCCAACAATGGATGCAATAATGACACGTTCAATATTTAGTGTACGTCCAAATGAGATACCGAAACCGTCACTGAGATATCAGCAAGAGTTAGATCGAACAGAACGAGAGGAGAGGATAAAAAACAAGTTATATGGGAGTGAATCGACTTTATTACAAACAGATCAAAATGTCGACATTGACAGCGACAACAGTGACAACTGTCAAGAACAAGTGATGGAGAGTGATGCGCCTGAGGACAGCCATTGTGATGAGAGTGTTACTACTGACTTAGACTCTATGGAATTCGATGACAATTTATTAGAGAAAAATGACGTTGAGAACTGTCGCGAAGAAATCGTGAGGACTCCCTTAAATATTCCTAAAGATGAACCTGTTGATGAGCAGGATCCGGATGTGGAATTTCAAGCAGTCGTCAATGAAGGGTGAGTCTCGTTTCTGATTTCTCTCCTATACTACTGATGTTCAAACGGATATATGTTCATCTCAAAAACTTCAGGGCCCCTACTCTGTATTGCGTTTCTAAAGTCCGGATCGTCCGAAAGTGGACATTTTGTATGAATTCGAACGATCCGAACTTAAGAATCGCAGTACAGAGTAGGGGCCCAGGTATAACTTTGACAGATTTGAGAGTGTTGACATTAAATTTATCACATTTGATTTGACAGTTCTACGCTTGTTTTGTGTAGTGTGGGACAAATGTCATATTTTACTTGTTTTTTTTTTGGCAACAAAATGATGTTTGACATTCCTTGCCTTGATTTCGAACTATATTGGCATTTACCTTGTCCTTTTCTTTTCTTTTACACCAGAGGAATGGGCTCTGAATTTAAGTGAATCCCTCGAGATCCCTATCTCCCTAACCTAACTTACTCAAGAGGAAAGAAAAACTTCGTCCAAAACTGTTGCAAGTAAATTTCGTTAATACAAATTTTAGCTTTTAAACCCACAGAGCTTCTATAATAGTCATAGTAGGTTTCCTCGAACTGCTGCGATCTCTCATCGGCAAGTTACCGGTAAGATTTCCGGAAATTTGCCGATGAGAAAAGGAGCACCGTCCCATCATTCATAATATATCGAAGAAGATGTGTTCACAACACAGGAAAAGTAAAACAAACCAAAAATACTAACGCCGAACAAATTGTTATTTACACTAGTGATCACTGATCAGCATCCTAACAAACTACAACTCACTGTCGGGGTGGCGGCCCATCTAAGAAGAACGCGACTAATTATGACTGACAACCAAACAATACAGTACCACCTCTCGATAGGTATTGACAAACTTCCAAGAGTATAACCTATTATGAGAAAATGTCTCAACCCGCCGCCGTTCGGAATCGGTATTAAAAACTTTAGGTCCCTTCCGTAACATGAATGATTTCGAGAAGCTAGGCCCTGGCTCTCTATGAGCTGCGCACCCTCTATTTGATTTGTACTCATGGCATGTTTGTTTAACCATCATTCCTGCTACAACACCGCTTAATTGCTTGCATCGCTTCTTTTTAAGAAGTTTGTGCTCTCATTACCCTTCCACTGTTTTCGTGTCTTGACAGCGGCAGTATAGGACTTCTTAAAAGATTAAGGGATACTCTATTGGCAAAGATTGTATGTCGGGTCGTGAAAGCGTGCTAAAAATAAAGAACGCACAACATCAATTGTTGCGATAGACTAGCCCTTGGCCCTCATATTTGTCGTGAAGACTGTTCTTTCCAATTATACTCCCCTATCTATGCATTAAAATCTCTATGAACATAAATAATCCTTTGTGTCCTCATCTTTTAGAGTGTATAAGCCTTGATGCGAAGTGTACTAGCGCAATACCTCGTGCCTAAATCTACTGCTGATGTTTTTTTATCTTCATTTTGCCCGACCAATGAGACAAGACTTGTCGAGTTTTGAGTCTCCGTATGCTAGCGTCGTCAACAGTAGGTAGGTTTTAGGTGTGGTTGCATTGTGTACAACCTCACTCGGATCTCAATGGATCCATTTTGTTCTCCGATGTGGTGTGGGATACCTTAAATTAAATAGAATAGTGTTATTATTTTCAGTTGGCCTCCCTGAACCATCCCGAGTTCCGAAGGAATTGCAAGATGGTTTTCGGTGGCTTGCTTGACAGTTCGCCCAGATCACTGAAGAATTGTTCTCCGAGGATTGTCTTTCGGTTTTTTCTGAGGCTAGGGCACTCGCATAGGAGGTGGAATGTGTCCTCCTCGGCATCTGTGTCGCCACATCCTTTGCATAGTTCTGTTGTGTTCAACCGCATTCTCTTTAGGTGGGCCGCTAACAGGTTGTGACCAACAATTTAATCACCCGAGGCTGTCACGAGCTTTTTCCTTTTAATAAGGGATTGTGAAACATGGCGGCTGTAAAATCCTACTTTCTGCCGTTGTTTTTGCACCACCACATTCTAAGGATACATTTAACTAAGGACCATCTGAGATGCACCAAAAAAATACAAATATAGTGCCACCATAGAATTGTTAGCTTCCATTGTTGTATTATACTATTCTGCTTGAGAGCAAATATTTTTCTTAGCCTCTCAACTTGAAAACGTACTTCTAAAATTATCATTATTGAAGTTGATTTCTATTGTACCACTCACACTTTGTCGCGTGGCAGATACGAGTATCTGAAGTGATTTAAGTCAAACAATCATACTCAGGTATCGTCCTCTGAAAAAAAAAACCCTTGTGGGGTGGGGAAGTATGCATACCCCATACTCCATGTGATAATGATAACTACTGTCTACTGTTCCAACATTTCAGATAGTCTTTAAGTGTATTTTTCATATCTTCGCCCAAGGGGGTGGTTAAGCTGTACTCGTATGTCTGCCTTTTTTTCTTTACTAATACAAAAGTATCTACTGCTACTGGCAGTGATTTGGTAAATCGCGTGGGATTTTCCCTCCCGAAAATCCTGTTGTATTACATATCCTTTGAATGATACAATACTCAGGAGTAAAAAAAAAAAAAAAAACCCACAAATTAATCAATTTTTGCGCTCCTGCTCGAATTTATTTATTCAGTCTCTATCTGTATGTGTTACTCAATTTAAGCATACTACGAACACATGAAAAGCCATGCGCCATAACGAGGTAAATAAGTAAGTCTCCTGAAGCAGAGGGCGCATGTGCATCCGAGAGGCATGCCCAGAAAAAGGGATGATTTTCCAATAATTCCACGTTTACGTTCTACCACAAGCCAGTTATGTTTTCAAAAGGAAACAGAGAACGCAGTTACGCAAGTTGCATTGACAGAGTAGCAAGTGATTAAAAACACAAACCAAAAGCATAAAGGGTGTGCCGTTACTAAGTAGACATCGATTTTCCAAAAAAAAATTGAAAGTTTATATACACCTCCCCGCCGCCGCCACCGCGTTGATTAAATTTTTTATTTTTTTAAAAATGAATCGGTTAAAACTTAAACGAAAATGTGAATTGTGGGTGTCAAATAATCGAGTGTTACACCAATCGACAAAAAAGGAACCAGGACGTAATCGTAATTTCGATACTGAGGAGACGAAATTGCTCATTACACTTTGGGGTGATCCAAGGATTCAAAAAACTCTCATAACCTCTCACAGGAAACATTTAGTTATTGGGAAATTGGCTGAGAAAATGCGCGAGTATGGTTATAATAGGTCTGCTGAGGAGATAAACACGCGCATTAAAAACTTAAAATGTATTTATAATCGTTTGAAAAAGGATCAGGATATTGGCGTCAATAGTAGCTGCAATTGGAAACACTTTACAGCAATGGATGAGATAATGACACGTGCAATATTTAGTGCACATCCGAATGAGGTACCCAAACCATCATTGAAATATCAATTAGAAATGGAACGAAACGAACGAGAGGAGAGAAATAATTTAATTGAGAGTGATGCGTCTAGTGTTCTCAACGAAATGGAACATTTTGACGAATCTGATAACGGCCTTAAGGACCAAACGAATGACAATGATGATGCGCATATGCAGTGCAATCAAGAGGATGTTGAATTTTTCGGAGACGACAGTGGGTGTACAATGAAAATTAAACAAGAGGAAGACCTGGATGAATTTGGAGAAACTCCATTGATTATTCCAAAGGAAGAACCTGTTGATGAGTATGAGAAATATCCGAGTACTGGCAAGGAAATGTAAGTTGAATTGAGATATTTAAAACAGTACAGTTGCATGTTATTAATGACATTGGGGGGGTTAACTTTGACCATACACTGGCGTGTCATAAAAGGAGTTATACTCTTTAGTTTCTAAATATCGCTATCGAGTTTGTTCTCAATGTAAATGTTGATGTTTTTCCTTTAGCTGTCTTAATTTTTTTTTTTCTTACGTTACAACGCTTTTTTGAATACTATCGCCCTCGAGTGCAGCAGCAAAGTCTGTGCGGCATATTGTTCGATGTCAGTTTTAGTGTTCTTCAGCCCAAAGATATAGATTCCTCTTGAACTGGCGTGCGCCATGTTTTCTTAACCTGTACTCTCACCCTTTTGCCTAAATGCCTGGGTGATTATTACTGCATAGAATATTTTGCAATAGAATACGTTTCATACTGTGGTTCTTGGCCAGTTCTCTGATACGACTTTCAAAAAATCCTAAAATGTGCGCAGACATTTATTCACAGTTTGTGAATGAAAATATTGGTCACCTCCATAAAGAAATACTTACTCGATGTAAGAGCAGATCAGTTGTAGTTTAGCATTGCTTTATCAACATTCAGTCTTCACCTTTCAGTACTTATCCTGCCTTCCTAAACACCCTGATCAATGATGCCATAGATTAGATTATCCTTCGCCACCACGCTGAAGGGCCTAGATTCCGGGATGGATTTCTTAGCCCTCTTTGGAGTTCTTGAAGGATCATTCTGTGACCTGAGTCTCTTAGAAGCATGATTAAATTCTGAACGTAGAGCTGGTTGAGGGCCTTCCCGATTCGAGCTGACGCCTCTGCCTGTTTTCTGCTTCCTAGAAACATAACTTTGTTGGCTCTCTTGACCTGGCTTCTCACAACCATTTGCACGAATGGAAGGGACCTACGGGACTTATTGCCGAAGCTTTTTTCATGACAGGTTATACTCATGCCCTATACGGACTGTCGATGCCATACTTGTATATCTGTAGCTTCTGCTATCCCAAATCTTAAGTACAATGCGCTCATTTATTTGTCTTCTGTTGTGCCTCTCGATAAACATTTGCTGTTGTTTTGCTGTCTTCTGCTAACTTAGGTACGTGTTCCCAAATTATAACATTCCAGTGGTCATCTACGCTATTCTACACAGAGCTTTTGTTTGTTTCTGCTTCTAGGGCAATGCGATATCTTATTTGTTCTTAGAGGCTGTCAGTGCTTGAAAAGGCACACAATCTTGCTTAAGAAAGTGCTCGAGTGCCATTTCGATATCGGCTCCACACTTATTTCGGACTCCTGAAGCGTCCCAATATATTCGACCTGGTTATATGTACCTACGCAACTATCAGGTGATATCAAACTGAGCTTGAAGCAAGCCTAGTGTTCAAATCAAATACAATAACTAAGCGGTTTACATTGACAATCTCCACGCTGGGTTATCGGTTCCTATCTAGGAAAGCAATTCGCCTGCTAAGCTACACATCAAAAGCAACTTATCCGATTTTGTAGATTAGTTAGCTCTTGCCCAGGACCGTAAGCGATGGAAAGCGATACGAATTCAGGCACAGACACAGGTCGCTGGCCCGATAAGTAAGTAAGTTAGTTAGCTCGCTAGAGTGGAGTGAACACTCTACGTATGAGGAGTCGTACAACAAGGCTTGCTAACACCTTAAATGTGTTCGACTTTAGGCCATTATTGCGAGTCTCGAAATGTGAAAAACTGTATAAGGCAATTAGAAAATTTGTTCCGAAGTTTTTCTTAATACAGCAGATGTGAGAGAAGTTCCTTAGAAAGCTAGACTTTCGTGGTTTCGTCCTCGTCTAAGTCGAAAATGAATATTTTAAACGTCCACTTAGTCAGATTTAGTTTTTACAACGTAGACGCATCTTTTGTGTCCATTTTCGTGTGGTTTGTAGCGATTCCTTATAATTCTTCACATTCCCTTGAAATTAAGTAGACTTTACATAACATATGTATGTGTACCGCTCCCATATTTTAGCAACGTCACCCCTAATTTTTACATGACAATCATACCTTGCTTTGCGCTGTTTGGTCATGCGCATAACTTTTCACTCCCCTAACACCAGCGCAAAGAAAGGGATGAAAGTTCTCATAATGCGCGTTAATTCGTGTTTGAAGAGAATGAATTAGAAAAAAAAAATATCCATAAAAGCAGTTTGGAAACAATCTTTGGTTATAAAAGGCTTTCAAAAAAAGTTTCTTATTTCAAGATACTTATATTTCCAATTGATCAATTAAACTTTGTACATTTTAAGGACATATTCATGACGTACCATTCCAATGTTTACCTTTTCTGTGTAAGTAACAACCTTGTTATCTTCTCACCCTTCTTACCAATCGAATACAATCCAATGGCTCTATATAAACTAGTAAAATGCTCAACGCAAACGATTTCTCAATTCAAAAGGGAAAAGCATGCGCTCTAACAACACTTTCACGAAGTAAATAAATAAATTTCAACGCATACACTGCACATATGCAATCAAAGATGATGCGCACAAAAAGGACGATTATGATTATTCAATATTTGACTACTTTAAATGTACATACACATATTGAAGATAGAATTTTCAACATTTACCAAAAAAAATCCTTAAAAGTTTGCAACTCAAAGGATACCTATTATCTGCCCTTAAAATCGTATCCATCTGTGAGTGAAAATACCAAGTGTCTAATGGTCTGATATCGATTTTTCTCGCTTTAAACTAAATAATGAAACGCAAATCAAAGAGGTGGGTATCAAAAAATCGCATCCTGTCACGTTCAACAAAGCAGAGACCGGGACGAAGTCCTAAATTTGATATCAATGAAAAGCAATTACTCATCAAATTTTGGGGTGATCCCATCATACAAAATCGTTACAAAAACTCTACTCATTCTACTAAACACATAATCATTAAAGAGTTAAGTGTAAAAATGTTAAATTACGGTTACAATAGATCTCCGGATGAGATTTACACACGGATACAAAATTTAAAACTTTCTTACAAACGTTTTAAGAAAAATATCGAATTGGGTGTAATTTCAGAACCAAAGTGGAAGTATTTCAATGTAATGGATAACATTATGTCTGAAACATCTAAATCATCAATTAAATGTGAAACAAAATTGACTAGGAGTCAATCCTCTATTTCTAGTGCACAGATTTCAGAGGAATGTATTAGTATTTCGTCTAATGATAGTTCTGAAAATAATTTCCAAAAGAATTTTGAAAAAAGTCTCGAATTTGAATTTATGGATAATGATGAGAATATTTTAAAAATTAAAGACAAGGGGAGAGAATCGGGAGACTCTTACCAGTACGAGCAGTACGATATCCGTACTATTGAGGAAGCTCCTTTGATTAGTCCAAAGGAAGAATCTCCAAACTATAATGATATAGAACTTCAGGAGACGTCTAATGAAATGTAAGTCTACACAAAAAAATTAAGTTTCCTAACACAATAAAATCGTTGCTAAATTTTAAATTTTTAATAAAGAAAATTATTCCTTATAGGTTGTTTCCTAAGTAGGCCTTGTATTTTCGTTCCATTCGAATGAGATGTGCTTTTTTTTTTTTATTTATGTGCGTCAGTTTTATTTTGTTTTCTGTAGCGGTTTGTTGAATTGCGCTGCGCAAGTGGAAAATGAAAGTTTCCTCAAAGTTTTCGTCCTTTTAAAGTTGTGGATAATTTTTTGTTTTGATTCAAAACGTGTTTTCTACATTCCTGGATACAAATTTATGATAACGTCTGCACATTTCAAAATCACGAATATCAATTGGCATTCAGAGATTTCATCGACAAAAATCAATCTACAAGGCGTTTTTTTTTTTTAATTCGTTGGTGAGGTTAGGTTACAGGGGTAGCTGCACTTATGTACACTCTCAGTTGGATCTCAAAGGATTCATTGTGTTTCCTGGTATGGGGTGGGGTATCTGAAAATAAATAGAACACGCCAATTGGAATTTTTATCAATTGGACTCCCTGAACAAACACGAGTTCCGAAGGATCATTAAAGAAATGTTCTCCGAGGGTTTTCTACCTGTTTCTGCTAAGACTTGGGCATTCGCATAGGATGCGGAATCTGCCCTTCTCTTCATCACATCATCTGCATAGGTCTGCAGTGCTCAAACGCATTCTCTTTACGTGTGCCCTTTAGCAGTGCGATGATTCCTTTTGCTTTTCCCTTATTTAGTTCTTGAGGTGCGGCATGTCGTAAGTTAAATCCATCTTACGTTCGCGAATTTTAGAATTTTGTTGTGATGCTGGACTTTTTAAATTGTAGTAGGGATAGGATTGAGTCATCAGCCCGTTCCTGCGAGCTCATCCGCCTTTTCATTTCCATGAATGTCCTTGTGTCCCAGCACCCAAATCAGTGTAAGCTATGATTGACGATGAGTACCTTGAGCTCACCGTGGCAGCGTTTCACTGTTTTGAATCTGATTGTTGTGGATGTAATGGCTTTGTTGGCTGCTTGACTATCTATGTATATGTCAATATAACTTCTTTGGAGTCTCTGTTATGATAGTTCTCGCGAGGCTTGGCAATTGCTAGAACTTCCATGCATGTTCCCTGCTTTGGTTTGGTAGTCTTATAGACCGTAAAATGCTTGGTTCCGATGTATAGATCCCGGAGCCTACAGTCGCATCCATTTTTGGCCCATTCATGAAAATGGATATGTGGTTGGGGTTAATGATCTCGCCTTCTGTCCAGCTCTCTCTGGAGGAAATTTTGAGATCGAAGTTTAGGCTGAATTCAGGGATCGGTATAAAATAGTCGCTTTTAGCTTCAATGTTTACCCACTTGGTGATTGCTTGGTGACCTATCAGACCCTTTTTCCAAAGGTTGAATTGTTGTAGGCGAAGGGCACTTTTCGCGGGCACTTCCTTTGTAAAAGTATTAGCCCCAGCATCATCTCGAGGGCTACAGTCGGTGTTGTCCTGATTGCACTTGTGATTCCTACGCAAGTCAGTCGGTGAATCTTCGTCAGGATGTTCAGAATGTTGAAGCAATTCTACATTCATTTGGAGAATGCCAAGTGCCTTAATCTTGATGCGATGGAACCTAGTGATGTTTATCACTGAATGACGATCTGCTGCAAAGTCGATCAGTCGGCAGCTGTTGTCTATTGGATCGTGCAGGCTGTACTTTTCAAACGACCAGTGCCAAAAGTGTTTTCGTTACCGATTCTATGCATCGATTCCAGCTATGTCTGCCTTAGTCCGTAGATGTCTCACTTCGTGTTGCCACATGTAGGAATCTTTCAAAGTGGATATTTTCTTACTCATTACAAGAATTTGTTTAAGACAAAGTGGGGTGATCAATATTGAACTACAACGTCTTTGCGTTCCATTCATTTTTAAACTTTTGGTTATGTGCTTGTTGGATTTTGTATTAAATGAATGTTAAAGTCAACAGCAGTCCGACGCCAATTCCGAAAGCCCTTTCCGTTGGTTCTTCTTAACTTTACAGGATATCTCGCTCAAATTCCATAAACCTGCCCTTTTTATGACCATTTTCGAGAAGAGTTGTATTTCAAAGAATGTATACATTGCCTGGTGCAAGATACAACTTGTAACTAGATTTGTAGAAAAAATATTCTAAAACTTAAATGTTCATACATATTTTACATGTTTTTTCGTTAATAGAAAACAATCTTCGGAATGTCTAACACCAAGACTATTAAATACATTAACGATACCTTCAAATTGTGGTAAACTTGTCAATGGTAATTCCTGTAACACAGTTCAAACGTCACCATCGCAAGCAGTAAATAAAGGAATGACTCAATCAATATTAATTGCCAATAAGTCAAATACAATGCCATCTACTGGGAAAATATCCTTAGTTCCAGCAAATTTTTTGCTTCAACCAAATTCTGGGCAACCTCAGCAAATACAAATCCGACAACAGCCACAACAAAGAATAATTTGCACTCAGCCAAATGGCCAGACAAACGCCGGCATTGTTACATCAGCAGGTGCTGGCAGAATGAAGGTCCTTCTTGTGAACACATTTCAAAATGGAAAAACCACAACAAGCGCAGTTGCAGCAAATCCAAATATCATCACAACTGCTAACATCCACAAAACGAGCATACCGGACCCTGGGGTTTCGAAAGCTCCTGCAGAACCATCTAAACCAGGAGAAGAACCAACTACCAGTAAAGATCCAGGTAAATAAATTTCTTATTGTATAATGTGCTTTCTCTCAAGGTTACAATGGGCTTGGGCTTGTAGACTTCTCGAACAATTAATTGTCTGAAGGCAGCATTGACATCCTGCTTAATCTAAGGAATAAACAAAAATTTGAAAAGGTCAAAGTTGCGAGAAAAAATCGAACAAGATATGTTCTTCTGTTTCTTGGTCTTTAGGAGTTTTACTAACTTATTAAAATGGGAATTCAGTAAGGCTTGGTGGGTGAAGAAGTCACAATATCAAGTTTATTCAACGCATACTCTGTTTTTGTTGCATAAGATAAGGAATTTGCTTTACTTAACGCACCCGGTGTGCTAAATCCCATCTTGAAAACATGTGACAAAACCACAGACGGAGACTGAGATCCTTGTTTGGCTAGTTTATCAGCGATGGCATAGGATTTTTCCATACCAATTAGTGAAGGGAACATGATTGCTGAAACCATTGTATGATAACAAGGTAATGCCAACAGATCATGTTTAGTTCTTCCTCTCAAATAGTTTTGAGCACATGAGGTTAGGGTCCTTTTAGGTTGTGGGTTTGCTTCTCAGGCTTTCCGAGAACGGAGATTTCGAACACCATAAGTATATCATTAAGGTGAAGAGCTCGGACTGGTTCACGGATAGAAATTGGTAAAAATAATTTATTTATTTTAGGTTAGAGCAGAGAACAAAATGGATTCATTGAGATCCGAGTGAGGCTGTACATAAGTGCAGCCACCCCTATAACCTAACCTTACCTAAGGAGAAGAGGTTGAGCACTCACTTTCCTATTTCTAGTGTTTTCTCTTAGTCCTTCCATTTGAAAGCAATCCCAAGTCCTGGTTAAGCGTAGTTAAACTTAACTCTACCCTAAAGCAAAGGGACGACGCTTAATTCGTAACATGTTTTATAGGTTGCAACTAAGAGGATTCAGTTGATCAATTGTATGCCTTACAAGAGTTGGAGTAGATCTTTTGTTGCTATTAAATGGTGTCGCTGTGAAGTCAATACTTTCTGGGTCAGGAAATAGGTCTAAAGAAGTTAACTTAAGTTTTCAGATTCTTCAAGAGCTGATGCCATTATTGTGCTGTTTGCAAAAGTCTTTTTCAACTCGTAATCGGGACATTCCGATAAACGAACCCACTTACTAACTTGGAAATCCGATAGGCCTCCCAGTTTTTGATACATTTTGCTAGGTTGAAACTCCTGAACTCCTTGTTTCACTTTTGTTTTCGACCTTGATACTGGATTCGTTAAGTTTAGCGGCTTCGAATATATTTGTGGATTCAATGTTGGTTGACAAATTGCATTGTGGAAGATCAGAACCCCACGAGTTTTCTGACCTTTTCCGGTAGGGCTAATGGAAAAGTAGTCTAAGATTATTGCATGCTTACTGGATGAGAACCAGATTCCGATTTTCGTGGACTAAACTGGACACAAATTAGACAACATTCACCGTGGGCCATTCACCCGTGAAGTGGTCAATATCCCTTGGCTTACATTTCCACTTGAGCTGCGGTTTCGGCGAAGGTTAAGGTGGAGCTCTAGAGTTTCT
This sequence comes from Criorhina ranunculi, assembly GCA_951813785.1. NCBI lineage: Eukaryota > Metazoa > Arthropoda > Insecta > Diptera > Syrphidae > Criorhina > Criorhina ranunculi. The sequence continues at coordinate 38,430,857 of OX638383.1, read as the reverse complement.
AAACGAACATTTCCACTTGAAAGAACCTGCCTAAGTCGTATAGTTAGGAGCAGTTATATCGTTATTTATCATTGACCCATTTGAAGTCTATTTATCTTTTTAAAATTTCAAAAATTATTCAGATTATTCCTAATAAATTATATTTACTCTTCTAGGCCTAGAAATGTTATTCAACAGACTAATACACACACAGAATGAGAATAATGAAATACAAAGGCAACGATTGGAAGTCGAGCGACAACGGTTAGAATTCGAAAAATCAATGGCGGACAAACTGTTGGCAGCCATAACCTCGTTGGCACAAGTACAAAGAACGGACAATGCAAAAAATGGAAATACAGTTAAGGATAAAGCATATCCTTCGGATTTAAACGATGAACACAATGGATTCCAATTGCTAACGCCAAAGATTGAAAAAGACGACTAAATTGAGGCTCTGTTGGCTTTTGCGACAACAGTCTTCAGCGATATAATAGCAAAGAATGTGATACATGGAAAAAGTTCTTTTTTTTTATATGCTACAAGAAATATGAATTCAAAAAATATTTAATAAATTCAATAAAAAGTTTGGATTTGATTTAATTTTTCTTTTACGTCGGGCGGGACATAGGGCGGCAACAAATTTCTTTCATCTTTCCCGGTCTGCAGCTAGGTATTTCAGCTGTGGTCACGTTTTCCTCTAGATCGCTGCTTCTGCTACGTTGTTCTTGGCCTTCCAACTTGCCGTGCTTCCTGAGGATTCCATTCCAAGGACTGCTTCGCGATATTGTCATTTAGCTTCCTCAGTGTGTAACCAATCTAGCGCCATTTTCGCTGTCTAATTTCGACATCCAACAACTTTTGACTCGTTTTTCGCCACAATTCCTGGTTGGATATAAATTGGGCCAAACGAATCTTTAGGATTTATCGCAGACAGCGATTAACGAAAGCCTGTAATTTTCTCATGATGTTTGTCGAGACTTTCCAGATTTGAATACCTATGAATCAAATACATCTAAGCTTTGGGTCGAGGATAATTCTTAAATACTTCGTGCCAGGGGAAAGGTAGAGTAAGTGGTCATTAAGCTGTGGAAGTCGAAATTTTGGTTTTAATGGCAAACAGCATACGAAGTTCACAACTTGTGATCGCCGTGTTTACCTTATCCAAGTCCTTTCCACTTATGTATCTCTTAACGAATCATCCCCGACAATATGACAGCCATGACATTTGCATACGCAGTGATCCTGTCACCGTCAAGCCGCGACAGACTGTTAAATAACTACTAGCCGTTGTTTAGGTGCGATAACGCCGCCCTGCACTGTTTCTCTACCAACTAGTTTGAATCAAGGTTGAGCTTCCAAAACCTTTTTGAAACCCCCTAAGAGTGTAAGAAATTTGGTCAAATCGTCATCGAATCAAGGAATTGAACAGAAAAATGTCGCTTCCATTTGCCGTCGCTCACAGTCTGGCGCATGTTCCTCTGATGCTTTGTCCTAGTGGAAGTAGAAGGCACTAAGTTTCATTCGACAAAAGTTTCATTGTAGCTTTAACAAGCGTGGTTCTCCAGCTTGGCCACCTGGTTTTCTTCCTGAACCGCATCAGTTGTCTAAGACTGAAATAACAAGTGAACTTACTATGACTGGTACTACCTACGTTGGACAACAATTTATGCCTACACTTCCGAAGGAATCATAACAATAATCATTGAAAAAACATAAAGATTTATTCGAAGAGTTCTCCCTTACGATCTGGTCGTGAACTTTATTTTCATATTTACCAAGTGAATATAGATTCCCAAGATGGGAATAGCCAAAGCTATCTTAACACATACATACTTATACATTAACGAAACAATTTATGCTTAGCCTACTTATAAGAACTCGAAGTTCTGATCATCAAACTGATTCGATCGGTTTTGTATATGTGGTGGAGCTCCCATATTCGGATTATTGATGGCGGTCAACTGCGGCCTGAAGTGATTAACTGGAGTCGACTGCTGTTGCAATAGGTGTCTCAATCCTGGATTATTACTGATCATGGGCCGAACCATCCTTTGTTGCTGCATCCCAAGTGCAACCTGTGAAGGAACACTCATACTAACGGACATACGGGGCTGCTGCTGTTGCTGCTGCTGAACTATTCCCATGTTGTGTTGTACGCCGCTTCCCAGATTGTCTTGCATTTGTACAGACATCTGAGCATATTGATTGTAATGTTGCTGTTGCTGGTGTTGATCTTGCATTTGCACCTCCATCGCTTTTTGTTGATTGGCTTGATGCTGCTGAACGACTTGTTGCTGCATTGAGTTAGACGCTTGTATGTTATTCGCGGCCATTGCTCCATTGTGAGGACTTTGCTGCTGTTGTGAATGACTTGGCTGTTGCTGCATGTTCACCGTAGGCCCCTGTTGACCCATGTTTTGCTTTTGTTGAATCACCTTACGCAGGCGATCGACAAACATTGTCTGGTTGTTGGGAATGAAGCCCAAGAAGGCATTTTTCTCGGCTGTGTAGAGCAGGATCAGGACTTTAATTTCACATGACGGCATTGATGAGGGAGTGGAGAAGTGGACACAGCCGGCGAATCCAGTTGTCATTACCTTTGAGAGCGTGTCGAGGGCCTCGCATGGATTAGGTCGAAAAACGACCATTTTCGAATCCTTTAAGTACTGTCCACCGATATTGCCGACAAGATGCTTAGGCATCAACTGCATAAGCAACTTTGGTGGCCAATTTTCGGCTCTTATCTCTGGTTCACCGTCTTTTATGTTTGTAGTCACGTGACATGGTACTTGACGTGATATTTTAGTTTGATCCGGTTTGGTCTTCTCGATCCATTCCAAGAGTCCTGACCAAATCTTCTCGCGATCACGAATACCGACACCATCGCTATTGGTGGGCTGCAAAGACGGTGCTTGTTGCTGCTGCTGCTGCTGCTGTGGCGCCGTCATTTGACCCAATTGCGATTGCGTTTGCTGTTGATTTATCATTTGCATTCGAAGAGCTTGTTGATGCTGTAGCATAGAATTGACTCCTTGATTGGGTGGCGTGGACAGTTGAGATATCAGTGCCGAATTCGGATTATGCGCAACTCCCATTCCTGTGTTCGATCCAGATATAAACGCTGGTCTTTGCTGTGAATTTGGAAAAAGCCAGCGATTCGCTTGAGTGACGTTGTTGTTGTACGACAGCTGTACAGGGTTTGATGCGTTATTAATGAACGGCTGACTCACGAGTGTTGTTGGCTGCTGCTGCTGCTGTTGCTGCTTCTGCACTTGTTGCTGTGACTGTAGAACTTGCTGCTGGTTCTCAGCCAAAATCGAGTTCTGAACATTATTCATTGGACTCTGGGCATTAACTGCATGATTTACATTAGGACTCACAGGTCTCTCTTTCAAATGGAAGCCTTTTAGAAGAATCAAGTGTCGAATGTCTCGGCAGTAATTCTTCGCCGCTAGAGGAAGATCAGTATCCGCTTTCGTGTAAAGTTTAAACAAAATTGGAATTTTCCGCGGCGCTATAATTGATAGATGAATTTTTTTCTCCACAAACATCGGAGTCAACTGTTCGATGGTTTTGTTGTCGTACTGGTAACACTCCTGAACTGGCAACGAATACGGAGCACTATTGCAAATCAATATGCAGTGCCTCTGAATGTTTGAATTTCCATCGCCGCGAATTGCTTTCATATCTTCGAAACATACTCGAGCGGTAGCGAAACCTTCGGCCAGATTAGCATTCGACTCGCTCTGGCCTCCTGTAAGATCCAGTCTTTCAATAGTTTCCAACACTTTCAGTGGGCTAGTTATGGGTCCAAAAGTTTCCACAGACTTATTAGGCATACATTGTGCTGTTTTATAAACCACAATTCCGTATAAAGCGGAGTTACGGTCGGAAATCAGATATTCTCGGTCGTCGAGAGGTCCCTGAGAGAAATACTCCAAGGTGGGCAGAATGTAATTGATTTTTAAATCATTTATGTAAGCCCCATTGATGGCCGTTCCTTCGATAACAAATACCACGTCTGCAACTTTATCTGACTCCATAACGAAGCACCAAACCCCTCACAAAACAATTTCTTCAAACGCTGCAACTTACAGCAGAATTTCTTGCAGCAGAAAACACCCGACCCGAAACAAAGAACTGTAGAATAAAAAGTGCACACATTCTGGTATACCTGTCAAACAATCAAAAACCTCTCTTGGAAACATATTCCAGATCGGTGGATAAACGAAAAACAAACTATTCCCATGAAGTTCCAGTGCAAAATAACAAACGAATTGAATTGAATTCAGGTCTCCATTCTTCTATGGCCACCCCTTCTCATCGACACAATGGGATAGGTCGAGCAGAAAAATAATGCAAACCGGTGACTACTACACAGAACACAAATAGAATTTATATGGACGGACTTGGGCAAGAGACAAATTGGAACAGTTGGGTCTCTTTTCGACAGCGGTTTCACGAAAATCGATGGTTTTCTGTAAGACGCGAATCTAGGCTTGCAGCTTGATCCGCATAACCATTGAGCAACGACGACAACTCAAAAGAAGTATTGTTTAAAAGTCGAACATCGAATTGGTGCATCAAATTGTGTTCTTGGGTCCATCAAAGTCAGAATTGATCCTTTTTGAGGTCTCTATCTCAAGCCTACGGCCAAAGCGGATTAATTGCATTACTCATCGACTGTCTACAGTATGAGTGATTGAGTTTTTGTAAGCAAATTTGAAACTTGCTAGGCCGATATTTTTTTTTTAATTTGTTCCGATAAGTCAGCTTAAATCTCAAACTGTGGAGCTTAATTAATCAGGTCCATCCATTGACATTCAATCTGAATGCGTTCACTTTCCTTGACATTTGTCGGATAATGTCTGTCACTTCGGTTCTGTGTCATTCGGGTCTTTTCTAAAGTTCAACCTGCTGTAGGTTATTAAAATATCATTTAAAATTCTCCAAAATGCTTAGACAGAGTAGTTTGATGTACCGGCTTGTTAATAAGGTAAATTTCGCATTTAATACATTAGTATTATTAAATATATATTATTCCTTTGCAGAGTCTATTAACACAACAAAGATTAACCCTACAGTTGGTGCGGCTTAAATCGTACTCTCCAATAAATACAATTATCATGTTTGTTCCACAGCAAGAGGTTTGTGTTTTGCAAGAAAAGTAATAAATGACCATAAAGCCATTATCATTTCACAGGCATGGATAGTTGAGCGAATGGGACGTTTCCATAAAATCATGGAGCCCGGGCTCAATTTTCTGTTTCCATTAGTCGACAAAATTAGATATGTTCAAAGTCTTAAGGAAATAGCAATAGATGTACCCAAGCAAAGCGCAATTTCTTTAGACAATGTTACACTTAGTATAGATGGGGTGTTGTATTTGCGAATTGTAAATCCATACCGTGGTATGTTGGGCAGAATTTTTAAAAAAACATGATTTGATATTTTGTATATTCGTTAGCTTCTTATGGAGTGGAGGATCCTGAGTTTGCTATTACGCAATTGGCTCAAACAACAATGCGATCTGAATTGGGCAAGATGTCGTTGGATAAGGTATTTCGTGAACGAGAATCCCTTAATGTCAGTATAGTCGATTCCATTAATAAAGCTAGTGAAGCTTGGGGTATTGCTTGTCTTCGATATGAAATCCGTGATATAAGGGTAAGAGAGAAGCTTCCGTAAATTGTAGGATTAGAGAGTAAACGTTTGGTTTGTTGTCTTAAAGCTACCTACTCGCGTGCACGACGCTATGCAAATGCAAGTTGAAGCGGAAAGACGAAAACGAGCTGCTATATTGGAGTCAGAGGGTGTACGTGAAGCGGAAATTAATGTAGCTGAAGGCAAAAGGAAATCAAGAATATTAGCTTCTGGTAAGTTTATATTGAATAGAAATTTGTGAAGTTTATGCAATTGTTAAGATTAACATTGTAATGAGAGAAGTGTTTTGACCCAGCAACATTGCATCATCCCAAAAAATTTATACTCATGTGTTATTCTTGCCAGAAGTAGTCGTGCAAAATTGCATTTCACTAGATCCGTACTGTGTTGCTCACGATATTAAGCTTCTGCTAGTTCTTCAGCACCGTGTATTGTCTACCTTACCTACTTTGAAGCCAGTGACCCAATCGCAATATTGTTATAAGTTCTACTTAAAAGTGTACTCCTCCTGCTTCTGATATAGGCGAGTTAGTTAGCTTAACTTATTCCGCAAGAAGATCACCTTCAACAGAGTTTCCAAAATGATTCTCCCTTAAACAACTTCCAGCTGAATGTGCCCTTTCTCAGTAAGAAATGGTTGAACCTAACGTCCTCGAGGACTAGAGTCCATAGCAAAAGAGTAGTAAGCTGATCACATAACTAAAGGAACTCAATTCGTCCTGATTATGCCAATTTTGAGGTTTTGCTAGTTGATTGAGCTGGTTCCTATTAATTTTAGCAAACGTCTTGTTGTCTTCTCATATCATCGCCCTTCAACTGTATCTGCTCGCGTGTCTCCAGGAGCAACTTGTCACCTAAACTGCTTTTGATTGACTGGTGAGTGGTGACTATGGTGAAGTGGTTAGCGCGCTGTGCTATGCTGTGTGAATAGCACCCTTGAGTGCTAATGAATTATAAAAAAATAAAAAAAACTCGCCCTTGTTGAATAACTTGTGGCGGTGTTTCTCCTTTATAAAATACCAGAGAGTTACCGAAACAAACCACCTCATTAAGTCAGTTATCATCATTTTCCTCGGGTCGTCTTAGAGTTGCCCTCCAGATTTCTCCGCAGCTCTTCCCAGGTCCCGATTCCTCGTGTTGACTCCACCATTTGGTTAATCCTCTGTGTTTAAATCAATTGGCAGCCGAAAATATAATTTCTTTTGCTAGCCAGTGCCAGGCACTCGTACAGTATAGGTCCAGCTGCTTCCTCGTCTTTTTGACACAGCCTACTGTTATAATTTTTTCCCTTAGCTTAAGCACAATACTTGGTGTAATCGCTAGTGTCGTCCATCATCATTGGGAACCAGAACGTCTTGCAAGGTGTCCGACTTAATCGTCGTACAGCTCGAGGAACGTCCATTTGATCCATTCAAGATGTTTAGCTTAAGGATGAAGGCAGGCCTCCTTCCTATTGTATAAGACATGACTCTCTTCAACGAATTCTCATTTAAATTAACATTCTGTTTTATTTCTTTTTTGATAATTTCAGAGGCAGAACGTCAGGAAAATATAAACAAGGCGAATGGAGAAGCTGCTGCTATGCTCGCTATCGCCGATGCTCGAGCAAGAGGATTGCAAACCATAGCTAAATCTGTAGTTTCTGAGGTACGTTCATTGTATTTATATATAGTTTTGCTTTTCCATGTTTCCTGGCTACTTTCAGAATGGAAAACATGCTGCATCACTTACATTGGCTGAGCAATATATTTCAGCTTTCAGCAATTTAGCTAAAACAAACAATACAATGTTACTACCAGCGAATTCTAGCGACATTACTTCAATGGTTTACCAGGCATTTAGTATTTACGATGCCGTTACCAATCGAAGTAATCCAGAAGCAGCTCAATCGAAGAAACTAGAAGCAGTTCTCCAGACTCCAACGCAATTCCCAGTGGAGGATAAACAGAGAGTTAAACCAGAAAAAAAAAAAATCAGTACTGTTGATATTGAATAAAGATTGTTTTTTGAAAATGTAACAGTTTTTATTTGATCTATAATTTTATCGAAAAGTTATGAGCTACACTTACTTACTTATGAGGCCAGCGACCCTTGGAGGGTCTGAGCCTGAACTAATGCCGCTTTCCATCCTTTACGATCCCGGGCACGCTGCTTCCCATTTACTAGACCAAGGCTTCTGGCGTTCGCGATTGCCTGATCTTTAAACCGGAGGTTCGATCTTCCTATTCTTCGTAAACCAGGTGGCTGGGATTCGAAGATCCTCTTAGCTGTAGCATTCTCGTCCATTCGCTCGATGTGGTCGAGCCATTGCATTCGACGGATTTTTGCCTTCCGGACTATATCCACGTCTTTGAAGAGTTCGCGGTTATATCTTCTCCTCCATTCGCCCTCCTCGCAGACTGGACCAAAAATTCGACGTAGGATTTTTCTTTCGAAGGATCCCAAGAACTGATCCGCTGTCTTACTTATCGTCCAGCATTCAGCTCCATAAAGCAGGACTGGCAAGATCAGGATTTTGTAGAGCATGATTTTGGTCCTTCGAGTTAGGAGTTTGTTTTGAGCTACAGTTGTACATATAAATACAAATTTTTGGCGCGACAGCTCATAGAGATCCCGAACCTAACTTTTCGTAACCATTCATGTTGTGCTGGTTACATTTTTCACACAGTCACAGTCACAGATAAATTAAAACTTCATCGTATCTTAATAGCAGGGCTCGCGCTCAAACATGATGACGACATCTTTAACAAAACGGTTGCTGTTGTAGAAATAAACAGAACGTTTACTATTTTCATTGCGGACATGAAGGCTGTACTTCCTGATAATATTTCTCAAGCTCTTGGTTATTGGCTATACTATTTCCATTCAAGTTACCCATCACAGTGTCACCGTTTGGTGTTGGATATTGTGCGGCGCTAAGCTTATTATAGTAATTATCCTTTTTATCCTCAGTTAAGGACGCTGTTAGTATTGACAGTAGTCTGGATTCATGGGGATTTTCGGACGCTTTTTCAGAGTGCCTATAGTAGCACTGTGTTTTGTCATATAAATTGGTACTCTCCTACTTGTTTCAAGGATTCTAAAGAAATTTTCTTAAATTGTTCGTCTACCGACATGAGGAAGGCCCATCACAATAGTTGTAGGTGTAATAGTTCGGTCATGCAATGTTTATAACATCAGCCTAAGGTTCAGAGCATCAGCGCTATAATCAAAAATCCAGACAAAAGTGACCATATATAAGACCTCAATAATCCCAGTCCTGCTCTATGGCGCAAAGGCATGCACTTTTTCAAAAATGAATAAGGGTGCTCTTGGCTGCTTTGGAACAGCACAGTAGAGGAAAACCACGACTCTGGTGGAGCATGCAAGTGAGAGGCGTCCTCAACCAACTTAACGTACGAAACTGGAGGTTTCGAGCTGGCTGGAGATGCTTGTTGATTCAGGCCCAGGTCCACCGCTGACTGTAGTGAGAAAATGCAATTGAGAAGGCTGTATTTCTCCACAGTGTACTTGCGATAGCATAATGTAGGTACATCCGTCATAAAGAAAGTGAACTAATAGAGTAGTAGACTTAATTGCTTTGAGTAGATCCCAGTGGTAGGGAACCCCTCCATCCTAAAAAAGGTCAAGCAATTGATGGCCGTGATATAAATAAATATTCAAGTTTCGTTTCTACATTTTTTTGCTTTTTATTTTACTATGTAAATAATTGCTATTTATTTAATTTTGATGTCTATATACATGAGGCATTCTATTCAGGGGCTTTTCAAACTTCTCTCACAACTACTTGTTCAAAAAATTTGACAGTTAAATCGCGTGTGAACGTCTTAAGTACATACACATTAAATGCTAGATTTTTTGCTTCGACAGGACCTAGAATATATTCAGCGCTGTGCCACGTTATGCTTACGAATCTCGTGAAATAATGTGTTTTGCAAACAAATGTTTCAAACTTACTTCTGAGTTCCAATTGAAAACACAATATTCACCATGATTTCAGTTATCGTTAACGACATAAATATTTCTTATATTTTTGTCATTACACAACTACCGAGGTAAAGAAACGCCAAACATTGTTTCTCAGATGATTTTCATCGTTTTTTAAGCCGATTCTGTCCAAGAAGTTATTATTATTGTTAGTATTGTGTCGGGAGGGTTATTCACAGCTCTTGGCACTGCGGTTTCTAGTGAATCCTATTGTGCCTTCCCTAGTATTTCTGATTAATTGTTTCACCCCAGAGGATATCAGAAAGTAAAGGAACTTCTCTGAGTGGATGGCAGCGAGTTGTTCCGTAGAGATGACTTGGTCGCCGAGAATTCTCTTTCTAAGTTGGAAGAGAGAAGACCAAGAAGTTACAAAATACTGATTCAAAAATGGCACAACGAAGAAAACGAATATCGTGCTTTACGACAAGCGAGGATTGATTATGTAGTTTCATCGAACTTCTAAATACTGAGGGTCAATCTACTAGGATTCGCATTTAAAGATCAGATGACAAGAGTTAGACAAAGCAAAGCATATCGGCAGATCTCATACCATCTTTTTAAAAGCACAGCTTCCTTTTTTTTTGATATAATTCACTATCCTTATAATGCTATTCACACAGGGCTTATGTTGGTCTTATGATTTTGAAGCTCCGGTTGTATAAGGTTTAAGTCTTTTTGCTCCGAGGGTTGTGTCAAGAATGACTGGGAAGAATTATTGGTATTGTTGCCATTCCTTATAATTCACAGTATTTCTTTCGAACATCTCGATATCATTATCATTACTCAGTACGATCAGCATTTTCAAGCCATATGACTACCCTATTGCCAATGTTATGCCTATGCAGTAGAGTTGACGTCAGCCATATCTTTGTTGACATCCGAATGAAATCAAGTTTGTCATATAACTTCTTGGATTTTTGACGAAATTGTTAGCTCAACACATTTTTATTGTTTCTTAATTCGCCATTTGAAGTCGGCAATAAATACTGTAGGTCCCAAGAAGCTACGGGTTCACCCAGTTGCCAGCAATGCAGATGATTCTGTTATCTTAAGTTTCGATAGATTGCAAAAACCAAAATGTTTGAGATATAAGGCAACATGCAGTCCCTTCTTACACTGGTGGGTCAAATATCTCTACATGAAATCGACCCCGATAGAGCAGCATATTCGTAAGGAAACCTAGTAACTTATCCAAGATTAAAGCCGTAAAGGGTATCCGGTTACCAACAATATAAATAAATAGCGAGACCATTAGATGTATCTATCAGAGACTTTTTGAACAACGAGTATCTATTGTGAAACTATGAACAGAATTTACGATTCCCACAAAACCAAGGTCTGTTGAGTCTTATAGTTACATTATTGCTTCTGTGATCGCTAGTCTGAACATAAAGGCGCCGTATGTTTGTCCGTTTATAGCTTGGTAACCTATGAACCGATTGTTGTTCACCGTTTGTGATTTAAAATGATCACAAAAGAAGTTGTGTATGACTACAAATAGAATGCCTCAAATATAAATATCATTCTTAATTTATTAGTTAAATTTAATTTAAAAATTTTATTCATCTTCATTTAGTTTATAAATTTTGCAGTCATTGATTTCATTAACATATTGCTCTGATTGCATTTGCATTTTATCATAGTTCCTTAGGTGAAGTATTAATACTTCGGGAACATTCTCCAGTGCTAAGATTATGAATTTTCCATTATCAAGTATTTCACAGGAAGAGGTCTTATGTGGTGGGGAAAATACTGCCAAAGAATTCCCTAAGAAAAAAAAAAAATAAAGAAAATAATTATTATTATTTTATTATTTTGTTATTACAATTGTGATTAATTCTGACAGCAGATTGACTAAACTTGACAACAACATCGAAATTCTTCACAAAAAATTCATTTCCTGAGCTGTCATCATTAGGTCCCTTTACATCCCCTTTCCTGAGTCGTCTTGGTCAGGGATGCCTTCCGGATTACCCACAGTTCTTCATTGCAACACTAGCAATTGTTTGTTCAAATAAAATACAAATACAAATATTCGGCGCGACAGCCCATCGAGAGCCAAGGCCCAGTTTCTCACAACAACGAATGGAAGAGACCTACAGTTTTATTACCGACTCCAAATGGGCAGAAGCTCTTTTGTGACAGATTATACTCCTGCAGGTTTGTCATGCCCGCGGAAAGCAGGTGCCGTGAAGAAATGCTTAGTGGTTTTGAGGATCAAACCTGTGTCCTCTCGCTTAGCAGTCCAACTCACTAACCACAAAGCCACGACGACTACTTTTTCATTAAGCCATTTTAAATTGCACAGCCATCGAGTTTGGAATTCCATCTCCAGTCAAGTTCGAGTATTGATCCCCGTCTGTTCCATGCGTCTGATCCCTGCTTGATTGTCCAATTCTTTCTTTTTTCTGTCGGGGTGTTGGAACACCACACTGAATCACTCAGACCCAAAAACAGGTCCATTGAAGGTAGAACGCTTTTACTGTGTTTTCTTCGTCTTTCTAAGAAAGTCGAGTTAGAGCTTCAGTGATAAGGAGCATAGGTTACTAGCACTCATCACATCAGCCCCAATCTGCCACCAGATACGAGCAATGGCAGGACAATCACATAGGAAGTGTTCCACAGTGTCGTCGCCCTCTCCACAAGCGTCACAGACAGCGGTGTCACCTAAACCTCACACGTTGAGTTGTTTGGCAAAGGCGTAGTGTCCAGTAATAACGCCAATAAGTTGTCTGCAGTCTCTTCTGCTGAGAGACAGCAACAATGGCGATGATTTCTTACAGACATAGGGAAGGATCTGTTTGGTCTGCCTGCATCATGGAGAGTCATTCGAGATACAGTTGTGTTTGCTAAAAACCATCGATAGAAGCCCTAACCGAAGATACGGGAAAACCTAACGTGGGTTCAGGGTAGGAGAAGTTATCCTCTGAATTGATTGTCCAATGGTATCAAGATATTTCTACCTTGCAGCTGATCCTCAAACAAGTGATCCAGCTCATGTAGCAGATCACCATCTCGACTAAGTATACTGAGGTTGTTGTTTTCAGATTGAAATGATAGGCTAGGTCTAGATGCTTGATCCCTCAAGTCTAGTGTAGAGCAAAGAAAATTCCTCACCAAGCAGAGAGGATTTCAACGTATTGTATTGATTCACATGGCTAAATGTGTTGGTTTTCCTTAGACCTGCAGACAACTGAATCATCCTTATCCTAATATAAACTGTAAGCGAACCCATGAATTCGGCTTTGAACGACGTACCGTTGTAGACAACACAAAATACCCTTAGAGTAAGTCCCTCTACGATCAATAATCTTTCAATCTTTCGACTTATCAAGATTAGGTAGACACTTACTTTGATTGAAACAAAACAAACAAAATTCTTACCTGTACTTAGTTCCCATAGACGTAAAGATAAATCACGACCTTCTTTATCGCCTGAAAGAAGGCAGCTACTCAAAGGATCTAACTTTAGCAAAGTTACCGGAGCATTATGTCCTATAAGTGTATGCCGGCAATTTCCTGTCACCAGATCCCATATTAATATCTCAGCATTCTCTAGTCCTGCTATGACACAACCATTTGCTTGCGATATAGCAATAGCTACAGTATTACATACTGGCTTGAGTTTTTGAAACAAAGTTCCACTTTGAAGATCATACACAACAATAAAATTGGGCCCGGATTCTCTGATTTCCTTCGCAACAACGCTTACGTAGGAGCCCTCATGTGTTATGGCCGAAAGAGATGTGAACAGGTCATGATGTGGTATTCGAAGGTCATATAATAATCTTCGTTGTGATAAATGCCAAACGAGCAGCGAGAATGGCTTCTGTGATTCATCTCCACAAACCAGAATTCTGAAATTTAAAAAATTAATTTTATAATAAACATAAATGAAATATTGTAAGTTAATCATAGAAAGAGAAGAAAAGACACATCAACTGAAATGACAATGAACAAAGTACCTGAGCTCATCGGAAGCTCTCCCTCAAGTACCACGCTTTCAATTGTATGTATGCAACGAAATATTACATACCAGCGTCCACCTACTGGGGTGACGGAGCCAACTTTGGACCATAATTCCTTGGACGTCATGTTCGACGATGACTCGAGTTAGTACGTGTATGAAGTATCTATCAAGAGTTCTAGAGTCTAGATCCACAAAACCTCTGTTTTGCTATCGAATCTATCGAATCAGTAGGTCTTAGTTAATTTTTTGCTCTGTTATAGGTCACCGTGGCCTAGTGGTTAGTGCGTTGAACTGGCAAGTGACCGGACACAGGTGTGTGCCTCAGTAAAACAGCCAAACAGTTTTTTTGTGGCACCACCTCTCGGCAGGCAACAACAAAGCTTTTAGAGTATAATCTGTTATAAAAAAATACCCAAATCGCCCTTCGGAGTCGGCAATAAAGCTGTAGGTCTCTTCCATTCGTAGGGAAAAAATTACACGCACAACATGAATGGTTGCAAGAAGCTGAACCTTTGTTTTCTATGAGCTGTCACGCCAAATATTGCCAAATATCTGATTGCAAATATTTATAAAAGCTTTAAATCGTTTTTAGGTTCACAGAAATCGGCGTCACAAATGAAATGAGAAGAAAGTAAGACAAAACTGATCATTTACACCCCAACAGTATTAATTTAAGTTCTAAACGTGTTAAAAGCTTAGAAAATGTTTTCAAAACCAAAGGTATATAGCAAGAAACAAACCTTCCATTTCCGGAAACAATTAATGAGTTTAGGAATCTATCCTCTCCTGCTTTAAAAGAAGTCACGCAATCTCCAGACTGTAGATTCATCAAATTCACATACATTCTATTACGTGACAAGCACACCAAATGACTCTCATCGTGAAGTCCAAAATAAGGCACCTTTTGGTTCATGACACCCTTTAAAGTCGCCTAAAAAAAAAACAAAAAAAAAACCGTCTTTTAGATACGAGAATTCCAAATTAAAACATTTCTTAAGCATATTGCTCACCTTATATTGCCCTTCGTTTAGATCTATAACTCTAATCTCCCGCTTACAAAGAACCGCCGCTTCAAAATCTCTTATGGAACAGAGCAAACTAGGCTCAGGCACACATTGCAATATTCGAATTCGTTTACAATTAGGCACATCCCATACGCATATTTCATTACACTTGGTATTCATGGCGGCAATGTAATATCCGGGTCCTTTCAAACTCACCACATCATTGTATGTTTCATTCTCATTGGTGCTGTTTTCTTGATTGTCATTATTTAAATACTCGAGGTGGATTATTTTAAGTTCATCAATTGTGGCGGTCCATTCTTTGACATAGTTGTTGCTTTCTAAAGTTGGGTCCTTTAAAATTGAGTTTTTCACAAATCTCTTGAATAACGTATAGAACTGACTTCCGTCACAGTTCAACTGTGCCATATGCTGTGTTAAGAAATGCTTTAAGATTGTTATGTGTTGTAAACTAGTCGAGGTTATTTTCAGAAGTCCTTCGGCAATGAGTATATCGTTCAAGTATTGGAAACATCCAGTCGAAGTTATTTTATTTAACATCCATGATAAATCTCTAAAGTAGTGTCTGTTGAAATACTGTTCTGCGATACTTTTCTTTTCGCATTCTGCGCATATTGCCAAATCGTAATGAGGCACTTTCAGATATTTCTCCGCATTGACACTGAAAAGTTAAAAGTTAAATTGTGAGAAAATTATTTTGTATAAATTATTTTAAAACCGAAGCGCACACCCAGGCGTTCGGGTGTCGTTTCAATGACATACGAGCAAACCTTCGAACTAGAACATGACCCTTCTAAAGACAACTGAAGCTCAATGAAATAAGCAACGCAATAAAAATAAAACGGAGTGAGTTTAACAGGAGTAAAATACATGACGAGCAACAGAGATTACGAAGAGCAAATGAGTGAGAGACTTTCCGATGCGCACTCATCTTCCACTTGAGAACACATAGCGGATCCAGTATCCACATTGGGATACCAGCAACCCCAGAAAATATGAGCATGGTATGATAATGTTTGCAAATACCGGAAATAGGTGACAGAAGATGCAGATTTTAAGGCGCTGCAGAGCAAAACTGGAGCAGCACGGGAAGAGTGTCGAGCTAGGACAAGAAAGTAGAAAACTCTGCATAGGAAGAAGAAGACATAAATAAAAAGGTTCCCAGCTCAAAAAAATCGAAGAGTCCCTCGACAAGGACAACTTCCAGCAGTTCTTTAGGAAAGGCAAGCAACTGGCTGGAACACAGGTTCTTCGTGAAGTGATGTGAAGCGAACCTAGTCACTAGTCACCGATACATAGGGAATTGAAGATATGGAGTTTCAAGTCGAGCCTCACCATCTTTTTATTGACTTTAAGGCCGTATATGATAACATTTATCATTCTGAGGTCTACAGGGCGATGACTGAATTCTGGATCCCGGTAAAACTAATCCAGCGGTGCTGCATGACGATGGAAAACACGCAGTGCAATGTACAAGGACATTTCGGCAAGGAGATGCACTATCATGTGTTTTATTAAATCTTGTACAAATAGTGCGCAGGGCAAGTGGTAATACGTAATGAACTACTTTCAACAAATCTGTCCATCTGCTAGGATATGCAGACGACATCGACGCTCTTAGCTTCAAAGACATTTTTAGGTAAATTTTAAGAGAAGATACAACCCAGAAACCTATGAGGTCTATCAAGATTTGGATTTAGTTTGAAAAGCTAAAACACGTGGATTACGCTGGCTCGGCCACATTGAGCGAATGGACAATAAATCATTGCTCCAGCCTAGAGGATATTTGGATATTCGAATTCACGAGGAAGACCGAACTCCGTTTTAAGGGATCAAGCTTTTGTTGATGCTAGAGCATTTGGTCTGCCGAACTGGAAAAAGTTTGCCTGAGATCGAAAAGGATGGAAAGTTCTAGTGTCTCAAGCATGTCCGTATGGTTAAATTTTGTGTATAACTTTTATAATAGTACCTACACTTCTACTACAACGAAGTGCCTTAAAGAATTTTTAATGACTCATCAAACGACTAGAAGTGTTTACACTTCATTTATCTGATTTGATTTGACAGGTAAGCTAGCATTACACAATCTGGCAGCTGCCATAAATCTGACATGTTTATGACACTAATTGTCTGACACAGGGTGCCAGATAGTGTCAGTCGTCTGTCACGTGAGGGTTGAAAATGTTTGGTGACAGACAAAATTATGCCAGACTGCCATATACAGTAGCGACGATCAAGGGACCAGCGGCATTAAGTCGTTCTAACCGGATGATGCACAAAACGAACTGAAAATGTTCACTTTTTTATTGTATGTTAACCCAACATGTTGTTGTGTCTACGTCGCAAAAAGCGGTTAGTCGTTATAAACGAAGTCGTAGTAAACAGATTCCACTGAAGTGTACTAGGTTAGAAAAATGCTTCGTGCCAGTCGCCAGTTGACACGAATTTCTACCAGACAATTACTGTCAAAAGTCTGTCAGATATATGGTACGCTACCAGATAGTAAGGTATGTTCGTTTTTATTTTGTTTATTTCCAATCTTGATATCTGATATGTGTCTAGTGAAAACGTATCACAAAAAACTTAAGTAAAATTTAATTGTATTTAGCTAAAAAATCATAACTCACCTTATAAGATTTTTCTCCAAATCAAGAAATGAATCCGGTAGGCTTTCATAATAACGTTTCGTAACTCTTTGAATATCAAGAGTATTTTTCGAGTATCTTTTCAATACAGCCTCTTGAAATGTATTATCCATTATTTTAATTTTATCAGTATGAAGGAGCATTGTCCCCACAATCCAACAGAACTTAGACCAAATTATTAAAGAATTAATTTTATCAATTTTAGTATGTTCTCGAAAAATATTTACACAGTCAGTCTCATATATGCCGTAAGCTGAAATTGATATAACTACTAATAATATTTCTAAGGATTTAGCCTCTATTTTGGATTCTAGTGTTAGAAAAAGTCTCTCGAGTAACTTTTCCAAATCACTATCGTTTGGATTATTAATCCCAAGCCAGGATAAATGTGAAATAATTTTAACTTGAAATGGATTTTTTTCAAATGTATCTAAACTTTTTCCATTTGTTGGTAAACCATGGAGTGTTATTAAGTTCTCTTTTGGAACTCCAAGCTTGGTTAGTTCTTTTGAAGCCCAGTTTTCTGGAATTTCTTCCTTGGTCGTTATTGTTAAAATAATTTTAACGTTTGCTTTGGAAATTTGTGGAAGCCAACTAAAATCGGTAACTCCAATAATTTTATCCACCGAATCAATAACTATTACAAGAGATAATTTGCCATCAAGTAAGCGTTCTATTGTGCGTTTGTATTCAACAATTCCCTATTGATAAATAAAAGAGTTAAAACCATTATGTATTCTGAATGTTCTGTGTAAACTTACATGCTGTGTGGGACTCGGTTCACCAGTTACTAGTATAGATATTTGCTCTGCGATTGATGCTAACAGTGATGATATTTCCGATGATAAAACTGTCAAGTTTGCATATCTGAAATGAAAGATGGGGAAAGATATTTATCTTGTAAAACTAAGTTTTTAGTGCGAGCCACTTTAAATGACACGCCACAATGACTAAATTACACTTACCTTAATACAAGATGAGAATTATCAATCCATCGATCCAAATTTAATGCAACCTCAGCAGCCAAAGTACTTTTTCCTTCTCCAGGCTTGCCAAAGACAACCAACGGAGACAACGAATCGCTGCGAATGTATCTAGAAACAAAGTGAACAGTTTTATATTTCATAAAACAAAATAAATATTGTGTGCTCCTCAAGGCCAGTGCCAAAATAGCTCCCAAATGGGCGAGCACCCTTGGAATGGGACCGACCTACACAAGAAAGCGAAAACTGCTTACAACAATCACACAGAAAAAAATGGCAGCAATACAGAGAAGAGGAGGTCCCTAGGTGGCAAGTTCCTACCGAACTGTGTCAGAACCATTTGTTCTCGTAGTCGAGGAAGTAATCCTTATCAATCTCCTAGCGGTAGAGAGAAAGTATATTTACAAGAGAAAAGCAGAAGTTGGGAAGAAAACGGCAACAGTGAGATCTAAACAGATCACCATGCAAAGATGACAAGAACGCTGTAGCAGCGTGCAGGATTGCAATGCTGATCGGAAACATCGGGAATTGGACAGGGCGCGTAGCTAAAGGGAAGTGAATTTCTACCTTAAGTGCTTCTACAACTATCTACACAAGATGGGAAAAGTAGTGCAGCAGGTAGTATGGTGACCCAACTCAAGGTAGCACACGCTCTTCCAATGCATCAGACGGTTTGCAGAAAAACAAATACTATAAAATCAGAGTAGGCGGAATCACACCGGACAATATCGTTACGCTACGTTTCCACCAGAAACAAATTCAGGATTTAGCTAGATCCACCTTAATCTTCACTAAATCTTGAGGATTTGCCACACCAATTGACGTATATAAATTCCAGCTAAATTTGTCAAAGCCACAGAAGATAGAAGCCCGGCTAAAAAAAAGTGACATCACCCTGAAGTAATGCAAGATGCAGTCCACATCGCAGGATTGGCGATTGGCGATATTGCTGACATCCATAACGCATCTGAAGACGCGTCTAGATAGTCGAGATTAACATCTGAACTATGTTTGCACAATCACTTAACTGGAAGTTGAACATTAAAGAAAGGGTAAAAAAGGCATCAGAAGGCGTTCTATACCTTCGGGAAAAACTGGGGATCCAGGTCCTAAATAAGACTGTGGATATACTCTGCGATAGTTAGACCCATACTAACATACGGAGGACTGGTCTGGTGGGACACTGTCACAGCGGGAGAAAAATGAAGTATCTAAGGACTCCAAATCCATTTACACCGATGGAGGAACTAGCACTAAGCAGCTTCATACAACTCCCAAACCTCTGCAGCGTTTTCCAAGCGGAGTTTCTAGTATTGACAAAGGCTGCCTAACTGGTGTCAATGCTGACAATATCACGCGTGGAAAACAGATAACATCGAAGCTTGTAAAGTGTTGCCGCGAAGAGCTTAATGTTCTTGACACGCAGCACAATGTAAAACTCTGCTGGGTCCCTGGTCACAGCGGGATACCAGGCAATGAAGCAGCAGATGAATTGGTGGTTGAAATCAAGACATTAATACCACGAGAGGAAACATATCGCGGGTATCACAATGGGCCCACATGGACCTAAGTGTGATGAGGATGTGATCACTCTCATCAACCTGCAAACCTTATATACAATCACTATAAATAGTTCATACTCCAATTAAAATGTTGGCCAATGAAGATATTAATAGACTCGTTAACTGAGAACAGTAATATTTAGGTACATGTACAGCATAATAAAACGTTACTTGAGAACAATCTTGGGACTCGTTGCAGGTTCTGTACTTTTAAATGAGCATCTAATAACTATTGGAGTCACAATGTGGATATGTTTTTAGTAATATGTGCCTTAAAAAAATAGAACGGCTTTCTTCAACATTTAATATAGTTGGTTAATGATTAGAGTTCCCTTCGATTTAAGTATATCAAGACAACATCTTGCAAAGGAAATTGAAACCAAAGGACTCCCTAAAACTCGCTTCAATCGAAGTGCATAAAAATACATAAACTTACTTTGAAATTGCCTCAATGCCACTGACGTTCTGGCAGTTAGTTCCTATAGCAATGGAGTGTCTTTTAACAGCATCGATCTCAGCAAGAATCTGCTTGCACATGCCAAGAGTGTTACGAGAATGATGATATTTCGTACGATGTTCAATTATTATAGAATCAACGATTGATCTTATTGCGCTGCCCAATAGAACATATAATTCTTCTTGCTCGTCACTGTCGGGAAACGCTCGAATGGTATTTTTCACAAAAATCTCATTGCTCAATTGGGAATGAACACTCGACAGTCTACTAGACATTTCCTCTGTTATTATAGGGTCTACTATAGATGTGCTAGGGGCATAACCACTTTGAATCCATATTGATCGCCTGGCTGATTCCTTCGTCCTTAATATTGTACTAGTGATTTCTTGTTCAATGACAGTCGCTAGATAAGAACTTTTCATATTATTCGGCATGAGCTTTATCAGAGTTATTAGCACTTTTTCAATCTCTTCCTTTTTCACCGTCGAGTCCATTATTAAACTATAACAAGGAGATTGTGAAAGATTATCCTTTTTGTAGAATTTTTGTAAAAGATCGGTTTGTTCCCTTGTGGCAATTGACAATAAAAATGTCAAATCTTGCTCTTTGATGCTCAGAGGAATTTGTAGCCTCCCTAAAGAGGATCCCAGGAATAATAAAGGTATTATATACGAATGACTATGCCTTGCGATTTCGGCTGCATAATTTTCGACCTCTTCATGGGCAGCCTTGATTTCAAACAGATTGTCGATGAACACGTCCTGAGAGGGGTTGGTCTTTTCTTTTTTACTTGGACCTTCATGGTGAGTGAACGACGCTGTTAATTCAAATCCTTTCGCCTTGCAATGTGATGAAATGATGGGAAACAGTTTACTGATTACGTTGAGTTGCTGTTTACACTCGTTTTTGTTGCTCGTAAGGATATAAATTACAACTTTTCTATTTTGTTCGATCCTTCTACTTGAAATGGGACTACCACAAATTTTGGCATATTCATTTGTGTTGTTTTTCCCTTCCATTTCATCACAGTCTGTACGTGGAGCAATTGTATGGGATTCTAAATAAATAAAAAAAAACATATATGAAGGCTAGTGTAAATGAAGGAATGCCTTTTTGCCTCCTTTCGGCCTTAAATTGCTTGTAACCTTACCATTTGCAGTGTTAGCTGGCTTATTGGGCACAGAAGTATCTACGTGTTCGGCATAAGGTATATTACTTTGTTGTTGGTCCTCGTCTAGCATTTGAGTCTTATGTTCACTCTCATGGCGGACATTGTCAGCACTAAAAATGAGAAAAGGATTCATTTTTTATACACGAAAGTTATACAAAAATCAGAGCTCACCCTTCCGATTCAGAATCGGCATCTTTGCAGTTTTTCTGAGAAGTGCTGCAGATATTTCCCATTTTTGAAAAAGACTAACCCTAATCCCTAGAAATGAAAAAAGTATATCATCAGTTATTTGTTAAGAATTCTATTCTATTTCTACATATGTCAGCCTCTAAAACAGCACTTAAACATGATAACTAAAAGTGGTATCAGTTAACCCTCTTAACAAACGATCTTGTGCAATATCGCATGGAGTTTGTGCTGAGTGTGATTACAGATGTGAAGTCGAACACTAGGTCTTGCGCAAGCTAGGAGAACTTTTGTTAATCTGATCAGCTGTAATGCTTTTCAGAAGTCACTGCAAAAGTCGCACGGAAGAAGGAAGACCTGACGGCAATGATGTCGGCGGGTACCTTATATGAGCTAATTCGACATCAGCCTCTACTACCTGACAACAGAATTCGACTTCTGGATAAAGATGTTGCTTCAGCTCGTAATACAGTGAACAAAACTACAAAATTTTCTCATAAAAGGATCCACCAGCCTGACTTTCTCCAGATAGTCAAGTGACAAATCAAATCGACTACGTGCTTATGGATAGAAGGCACAAATCCAACATTCGAAATGTGAACACATTCAAAGACGCCGACCACCTCTAATTCTAACCAATTTTCTTCTACAGTCGACTGTATAATGAGAAAAGATTTGGAATTGTACAGAATAAGTAACTCAATATTCTACACCTTACCAAACCGAAAGAAGCCAGTGCTAAGAGAAAGCACTTGAGGGAGAAACACTCCACAGAACTTTTACCAACCACGAACGCTGATTGACTTAACCAATAGCCAACAACGCTTTAGGCTACTAATCACTATCAAGAAAGAGCCCGTGGAATGATGAGTACATTAAGGAGAAGAAGATGCACCTTAATCAAAACTGTAGCTTAAAACAAGGCAGACAAAGATGGATATCTAGTCAGAGAAGAAAACCCTGCATGTAAAAAAAGTCTTCGTGATCTCCCAGCCCAGAAACGTTTTGCAATCACAGCTAGGTCCAGAACTTTTACCAGGAAACCATTCAACTGGAACCTGAAACACACGCTCTTCGAAACACTGGTATGGTATTATAAATGTGTTAAGGCACCTGCTTAATGGTAATCAAATAGAGGGAGTAATAAGGTCCATCTTCCATTTGCGAAGAAGTCGGCTGTCAAGAAACTGAAGAACACTTAGACCGAAGGATCTGATGGCTTGTCATCGGAGATTTTCTAGTGTGGCAGTTCTATTCTGGAAGAGAGCATGGATCCAATCATCAGTCAACTATAGGTGGATGAAAGTATGCGCAACGACTGGAGAATCAGCTCAATATGCTCCATCTACAACGAAAGCGATCCTTTATCTTGCAAGAACTACTTATCCATATCTCTTCTGAGACTCACACATAAGATTCTATCTAGAATACTATGTGAACGTTTAAAGACTTTTAAAAGAAAAATCACAAAATTTCGAAGATAAGATTCGAGATGGCAGGTATGTCACTGCAGAAGCTAGGGTTTTTCATATAAAAAACTGGTTCAGCTAGCCTTGTCCTAGACAGGGACTCATCACTGATTTTTAAAGCGTTTCCTTTTTTATTTTATTAAAACAACCTTTTTAATGTGTAACTCTTTTATTCAATGATACGATAAAATCTCCTCTCTTTCGGCTGCACGTCTTCTCTGCTTGAACTCTCGAGGAAAAGTGTTTTCTTTTTTCAAACAGGATTGATCGTCTGCCAATTGTCGAGCCAGGATTCAGTCGCAGTTTTCGGTTTTGCCATTCGCACTGGTTATAGATTATATTTATTTTTATAATCTGCGCAACAATCAATTAAAATTAACTCGATCACAATGTTCAGAAGTTCAGAACAGAAGAGATCAGATTTTCATGTTCAATGGGAAAAATGTTTGTCCAAAACTGTGCTGCTTTGTGTTCAAGGACTCTGTTCCGAACAATTTCGAACAAGGTTTTCTTAATCTACTCTTGAGGTTGAACAGATTTGTGAGAAATATCACAATCAGCTGTGATTGCATATTTCGAATTTTTTTCTCGTAGTGAAAGTATATCGATACGATTTCAGTTTATCTTAAAATAGAAGAAATCGAAATATAATCGGGACAAGGGTCATCTGCAGTTGTACAATACACCCCCAATACACGACATAATCTAGAAACACGTGGATTTTTGCTAACAAATTTTGAATAAAATGAAGATTTCGTTCCAATAACTTCAGCTTCACCACAGGCACAGGGTGCCATAACTCCTCGTCACTTTTAACAAAGACGTGCCCCCGAAATTTGGAAATATCTATAGAAGTAAGGACAAAGTGAAGACTTTGAGAGCCAGGTTAGGTTAGGTTAGGTAATAGGGTTGACGGGAAAGGAAGTCCTATTTCGGCCACACTTAGGTCAATGTAGACCCATTGTGGTACCCCAGGGGATTCAGCCCCCCTTACTAAGACCATAAGCCTATGTTCTATCGAGCCAGTCCGAGGAGCGAATAAATCTGTGTATGTCGACCACAGACTTGTCGGACAGT
Source organism: Criorhina ranunculi (assembly GCA_951813785.1). NCBI lineage: Eukaryota > Metazoa > Arthropoda > Insecta > Diptera > Syrphidae > Criorhina > Criorhina ranunculi. Next base: position 38,406,679 of record OX638383.1, on the reverse strand, counting down.
ACTTCTAGGTCCTGAAAGAAGTGTCTTCCTAGGGTTTTGAATCTTATTTGGCAGGGCGCTGGGCAGTGGCAAAGAAAATGTGAAGTGTCCTTATTTACTGCTTCGTCGCCACATCCTCTGCGTAGGTCATCCGTGTTCAATCCCAGTCTTCTTGCATGTTAGTTAAGCATATTATGCCCGGTGATTATACCTATTAGAGAAGATAGGGATTTTTTGTCCATTTGCAGGATTCTATCGGGTTTCTGTTTATCGTAGCGTGGCTATAGTTTCCTAGTTATAACAAAGGAACTGAGCGCATTCCATCTTTCATTTGCAGTCACTTAGACCAGGTAAGGTCCTTTGTGTTACCATATCGATCAGAAATACTACCCGCAGAACCAGCCGGAGCTTGCTATGAAGCGCTCGAGGCTGCCTTGGTTAATGTCAGCTAGTTCGTTTAAGTTGTAAAAGAAGCTGGCTCCTAAGTAAAGTATGATCCAACATAAGATATAAGTATTTTCGTAAATCTGTTTTGTCCTGTTCTATTTATTTTTTTTTTTTCTCATTGAACAAGGCTAATTGTATGTACCCTGACCAATTTTGTCAACAAAATCAGTCAATTACAAAACGTCAGATTTCTTAAACGTCATTCTGTTTAAAAAGAGATAAAACGTCACCAAGTGTCTAATTTTGTCGTGGTTCTTTTCCACTAAGGCTTTAATTGTTTTCTTTTCTTTCTTTGATAAAAACTTGTACAACAATATAAACAAATCGTATGCCAAACAAAAGAGAATAAACTTCAAAACAAATAAAACTTGCGCAGCACTATTCAAAAGTCCATTGCACAGTATATTTTCACTCTCAGGCACTCTCTTACTAGCAAGTACGCGCGAATAATTCTCTAAAACATTAACCAAAGCATCTTAGGATCATAGAAGAAAAAAAAATTGCATAGTTTTTAACAAAACCAACCGATACTCACAAAACAAAATTGCGCTAAGATTTCCGAATCACAATTGGATTTATTTTAATTATTTTCCAAGTATCAACAACCATTTAGGGGATTTAAAACAAAAAAAAAATTCCAACACACACTTTTTCCACAACACAAGTATGTCAATATTGAAATACTATAAAATATTCGAATTCGAAATACGAGAGCATTTTTGAAATCGCTTGAAAAGCCACATGAAAGGATGAGAGTGGAAAAAACTTAAATATACCCAAACTAATACTCAATTTCATTATTGATCTATTTATAACTGATTGTGAAAATGATTTCAAGAATCTTGTCAAATGAAAAAAATACTTAAGCCTGAAATAGATAGAGGGAATTATGTACGCAGATGTATGTTGAAGGCATATCTTCTGCTGGACTTGGCCTTAAATGTTTTTTTTTTTTTTGCATTAAGACTGATGGGTGCAATATTATTATCGCATTCGGATTTTTTTATTTTTAAACTTGAGACATTCGATTTGTTTAGAATAATTATTGTCAACAAGCTAACTTTGTTCAATTTAGGTAATTTCATCAATAAGTGCCTACTACAGGGTGTTCTTTACTTCCTATTCCGCCATTTGCTTTGTTTATAGTTTAGAAAGCTGACTTATTAAGTATTATGAAGTATCCTAGGCCTCAACAGCGCCTCCTATAAGTGAAACAGGCCGTAATGCTGCAAAAAACAGCTGGACGAGATGGCTTACGAATTGGCCGTCAAACCGTGAAATTTGTATGAAAATGGACGGGAAATTTTTCATTCGCGGAATAAAATAAATATTTTCGAAGTGTTGTGAGCTGAATAAAGGCTTAAAGTGTAAAACTAATTATTGTAAATTAAATGCGCGTTCAAGCAAATGCACGGGCTTTATACTATATCGCCTTTTATAATAGAAAAACGGCTTTTACCTTTCCATGTATCATCAATACGAATAGTATTCTCGTGTTTAGAATTTTGTGTTTTTGTTTGATTTTCAATATCAATACTCATGTGCATTTTCCTAATTCGTCGTTTAGATTGTTTTTTTAATAATAATTTGTTTTGTGTAAAAGCCGTTCATTTGTGAAAGTGGAATAATTGAAAAGCATGCTGGACTGACGGTGCCTCCGTATGCAGACCTGAGCAAGTCATACATCTTTAATATGGAATGATAATAGCCAAGAACATACTAATACATATTTCTTTTTGTACATCTGTGGTGTTTGAAACATGAAAAACAATTCCAAAATTAATATAATTTTGATTTGGGATATAATAGAAAAATGGTCAACGCATATTTGGAATTATTTTTCTTACTCAAACACCACAGATTTTTATGTTTGTACCTAGTATCTTAGAAAGTGAACTTATTTTGTGCAAAATAAAACTAATGTGTGTGTAGAATAATTGCATTTAATAAAATGTGTTATATAAACAAATTTATAAAGTACAAGTCACAATAAAATTATTTACAAAATGATATGCAAAACATGGCTTTTCATTTTTGAATTTTAGTTTGGTCTTGTTGATTTTCAGTTTCAGTTTCAGACGGTTTTGGTTTCATACAAAATGATTTATATGGTAGGTATTCATTTTCTGGTGGTTTGTGCAATAATTTCAAGAGACTTAAAGGACCAACGCTCTTGAAAGTTGTTTACCTTAATCACCTATTAAATTTGCACCAGACGGTTGTAGACTTTGCCAGAAATCCGTCGAATATTATAGTAATCTCAACTTGATGGAGGGGGAGTTATTAGTACTCTAATTATCTAGATCTATAAGCTAAGAGTTGGGTGTAATTTGCTTGGCTTTATATGTAGTTATTTGTTTTTAGTCCACAGAATAAGTAGCACCATAATAAGAACTTAATGTAGCAGATTCTCCAAACAGATTTCATCAGCACAAAACAAAGCTGTTCTTTAAATATTTCACGGGAAATATATAAACAAAGATAAACTAGTGAATTATTTAACATTACATTCTAATTGCAATATAAAAAAAGGAACTTTTCATTCATAAAATATGAAATTAATAAATCCGAAAATCGTCTTGGCTTCCGCCACCGGTTTGTTTACATTTTTCGTTAGCCATCTCGTGCACGTGGCATTTGAATTTTTGCCGAGCATTACGACCTGTTTCACTTATAGGAGACGCTGGCCTCAACGAAGTGGAATATATATTAAAATAAAAATAAAAACAATGTAAAATCTTTGTATGCACATTATGCTACGTTAAGGCCCAAACGGGATGACGTGAACACAGAATTCATATAAAGCGACCATAATGTACTTAGTGCTAAGCTGCGATCAGTTTCGTCAAATTTCAATCAATTTCAGTTACTTAAGTGGCGAGCGATTGCATTCGGAAAAAGCGCAATAAATTCTAGAAACAACTGGCGATCTTCAAAGATGGTGTACGGATGGATTTGTCAACTGTTCGATGGCATCTTGTTAAAGTGAGCCGCAAGGCGAGAAGCAATTTCTGACTGACGCTATGAGTAGAAAAATATTGCGGTCGGCGAGGAAGCATAAATATTAGACTTCCGAGGATTGAAAAAAAGTATTTTTTCCAGACAAGAGTGAAAAGAAGTGACAATAAAAAGCTCCAACCTGGTTATACTGTCCAAGCCCCTTAGCATCCACTCAGAGATATATTTTTAGAATTGTTTTACCTCTGAGCATCCTGGAAGTCTGAACCTGATGGAAGACATGATAAAAATCACTGAATATGCAGGCGTCTTTACCCATGTGCTCTTGCATACTATTCGAAGGAGGCTTCCAATCGAAAATGCATTTTCCAACAAAATTAAGCAATTCTACATGGACAACAACATTAATGCGCTGTAAAATGGCCTGGCAACTCGCCTGACCTCAATCTGATTAAGAACCTGTGAGGCATTTTGAAACTGAGGTTCAGAAAATACGAGTAAAAAACAAAAAACAAGCTCATTTCAGCAATTATTAAGGTATGACGAAGAAATCAAAAATATTTGCCGAACCGTAAAATATCTTCAACGCCCCAACGGGGTTCAAATTTGAACAGCACTGTATGTATATTCAGAAGCCATATGTGTGGTTTTGGAGGATTACGGGGCATAACAACACTTAATGACGAGTGGTCCAAAAGGCGCAGAATTTATCTTATTGTATCGAATTACTTCCCAGTAGCTTGAACAATTTTGTAGCCAAAATGTTGATGCAGCCGTAAGCTATAAAACAAATAGTGACAGGGAAACCTTGGTCGTTATGAAAGCTTATTTCCTTTATGATTCAATAGTAGGTTCAACACCAAAGGCAATTGAAAATGGGCCTAGTCACCTGTTATGATGCAAATGCTCAAAATGCTCAATCTGGGGCAGTAGCAAGTGCAACCATCTCTTGGATCTCATACTATCATCTGACCAAGTCATTAACAATGTTAGCTCCTAACCGACCAAGGATACATACATCGAATTTCAAATCAATTCTGATGCTGTAATTTTGCAAGAGAGGAGGAATCTGGAAAAGCTGGGAATTTTTGTTAAAGCTTAGACGGAAGGTAGAGTATGCTGCTTAAGACCTGAGCGTGTTAAGTTAAGACTAGTTCTTCCAAAATTGCGTGTCAAATGGATGATTCCCGAAGAAGAAGAAGAAGCCGCAAAATTCTTGTTGTCTCACAGCAAAAAAGACTACAGACAATTTATTGGTGTTACGTTGTGCACAAGCATTAGGAAAATTAGAGAAGATAACGTTGCACGTTGGATTTAAATGCTTGCAGGTTGTAGTAATAAGGAAACACGAAGCAACATTAGATTATTAGATTATTCCAGAAGGTTATAACCAGCTAGTGGCCCACCTCACGAGAATGCTTTTGAACACCAAGGACCTATGCAGAGGATGTGGCGACGTAGACGCGAAGGAGGGCACTTCCCACCTCCTTTGCGAATGCCCAAGCCTTAGCAGAAACAAGATGATAACCCTAGGAGAACATTGATAAAAATAATACGTATTCTATTTATTTTAGGCACAATGGATCCTTTGAGATTCGAGTGACTTAAGACTGACTGCACTGTGTATTGCCACATTTTTTAGTCAAAAGATGCAGCAAAGAAAGTCAAATAATAGCCTCTAGGGCTATGTGCATGTGCACAAATCTTCTATGATATCAAGGTAAGGTTATCTTTGAAACCATTGAAGCTTTATGACGGTGGCTTTTTGTCCATTATTTTAAGATGGGCCTAGCTATCTTTGTACATAACAAATAAATAACATTAGGATCGGAATCCAAGCTTATCAAAATGACACTAGTCGATTTAGAAATTTGGTTTTTAACGTGCGGGTTTGAGTTAAGGGAACCCAATAATTGTATCGTTTTAGGGTAGAGTACGATCGAAAGACCAGCCAGAAACTTCCTGCATACAGGAGTAAAAATGTAAGGGCGTATGAGATAATGAAAGTAAGGCTTAACATCTGATTCAAAAGTCGAATATTGAAAGCAAAAATATAAGGTCCATCTCAGGCCACTGGTCAAGTCTTTTCACTATAACTCCAATTTGAAATCAATACATCGACTCAAAAAATCTCTGTAGCCACAATATGGCCAAATACAAACATACAGTGTGTGTTCATTTATTTATAGACATAAATATACATATATACATGCACATACTTATGTTTAACTTCCTCCTATGTGTACATTTTTCTACATATATCTACCCTTTGTTATTAACTTGTTGCAATTTCCCAACAAAAAAAAAATACTTACAAACTACAATACAATTTATTCTGCTCTAAATTGTTTATTATCATTCGTTCCAAAGACTGTTTGGGGTTCATAAAACTTATGTGAGTACCTAAATAATTTTATTTTCATTTAAGTTAATATTTAATATTTCGAAAGTAGAAAACAGCGTCACATGTCTATTTATTAAAAAAATAAATATGTTTGTTGTAGGTACATGCGCAATACTCTATTTCAGAAGTCGAGATTTTCAATGTTTGCTTGAGAGTAACAAACTTTTTGTGGGGCGGGGAAAGGTTCACTTACTTTTACAATGAAAACATTAATTCACAAAAAGTATATTTTTTACGAATTTTTTTTATAATTTAACTTTCACTTCTATATTCACATGCATTTTTCTATTTTTTTTTTATTTAATGCATCTAAAAGATAAACGTTTTTTTTTTTAGACGCTACACAAATTTTGTGCGACCAGATATCCTGCACACACTCCGAATATTGTAGTCTCACTGATATACAACACCAAACCAAACCCCACTTCGTTTTATTATTTGAAGAAAGCTTCAATCGGGAAAGTTTTATACATCATGTGTATCTTAAATGGTTACCCCTTGGGGTGAAGGAGTTTCCTTCATGCGTTGTACTCATACACTCATTGGCGCATATTCTTAATATCCTGGACAATGTTATTAAATATTCATATTTGAGTGCCTTGCATGAAATTCAAAAGCTTTGATTGTAGATAATGTGTAGTCGTATGTTTGATCCCAGGATAATCATTAAATCAGTTAGCGCCATATTTGTCGTCATTTAAAGGGTTTTCAAGGGTTTATCGGTGGTAAAAACCGGCATCAATTAGAATTGTAATCTAATCATAAGCGTTGAGTATAAAAGCTTCCAAAATAAAGCCATCTGCTGGGGGTTCGGAAGCGAATGTGGACACAAAGTCAACCGACGTTATAAACATAATTTATTTCTATTCCTTATAATGACTGACGGGATGGTAAACGACTAACAAAGGCCTCGTAGAAGTAGCATTTGTCGATAGATAACAAAGAGCCACTACAGCCGAATTGTTTTAGTAAGTCCTAGGTAAGGTAGGTAGAAGTGGTTATTTGGTAAGTCCTACAAGAAATGCAAGTAGGGTTGATGCGCCTTCTTGATACCACAACTCATGTGACCTGGATGTTTATGGGTGTGACTGAGAGGGGTAGTTTTCAAATCCATCCTGTTAAATTAAGAAAGTTATTGATGTTGCAACATTTTATGTCAGAGATCTCTGATAATTTCTCAAAAAAGGCTTTGCTAGTGTGGTCGCTATGGCTTAGCGAGAAGACTCAGTTTCGATTCTCAAAACCACCAAACGTTTTTCCGCGGCACCACCTCTTCTTTATGATAAACCTGCAAGAGTATAATCTGTTTTGAAAAAGTTTCTTAATCCGCCGTTGGAAGTCGGTAATAAAACTGTAGGTCCCTCCCATTCATGCAAAAAACATAATACGCGCAACATGAATGGTTGTGAGAAGCTAGGCCTTGGCTCTCTATGAGCTGTCGTGCCAAATATTTATTTTGTTAGAATGAGATACCTTGTTCTGGCAAGTGTTGTCACAGAGAAAGTGGAATAGGGTTTCCTTCACTCAAAACGTATCCTAAAATCTCTAAAGAACTCCTATGCGGCCAGTATAATATGCCCAAAACTTGTGACAACGCTGTTAACATGCCATCAGAAACTCCACAGAAAGCGATATGATTGATTTCAGCAAAACGAAAAGTATTAGGAAATTAGTGGAGAGGCAAAGGAGATACTGATGCACGTTGGTTTTAGATGTTTGCGGCTTGTAATGATAGTGTCCAAAACCTCCGTCCATATTGTGTAAAGGCTTAAACTTTTCGTCAACAATCTGATTGACCCTATAAGTGCTATCTTAGAACAGAAAAGTCCATGATCTACCAAATTTGTAGATAAACTTCGGCAGATTCTGGAAGAAGATCAAAAACTTCAAATCGATACCTACTTTCTCATTATTGATTTTAAAAATGCCTATGACAGCATTTTTAAACACTGCTAAATTGAAGACGGAGATTGCTCGTTGCTGTGTCAAGAAGCATAAAGAACTCACCAAAGCTTTTGAGATAAAAAAAATTATTTAGAGAACATGAGACGCTGTCATGCCACTTCATATACTTCGTTTTGCATGAACAGATTGTGCGATAATTCATAAGTCAACACCAGAGGAAGAATAAGAATAAACTGAAGGAACTCATCGAGCTGTTACCGTTGCATTCGCAAATATTTATAGCGACAGAAGTGACCGAAATTGGTTAAGCCGTGAACGAGAGTAAGACCAAGTATTAGCCGTCAGCAAGAAGGGACACCCAACTACTAATCTCTGGACATAGCATCCAAAGTAGTCTTGCCAATCGAACTTTATTTAGGCTGAAAAGACAACAATGTTGTTAGGTCTCAAATGGACGTGCGCCCATTTGGCCGCTCGATAAAAAAAGATGCTAAGCACAGCTTAAGGTGGCTAGGACATGTAAAGCGTGATAACAGAATCTAACCCTGAGAGGCAATACAATAGAAGAGGATTCTGCCGAAGGTGGCATGCTGAAAGGGGACCTCAAACAACTTAGAGTGCGCAACTGAAGGCAGTTGACTAAGGACCGGGATAATTGAAAATGTTTGTTGGATGATACTCAGGTTCAGATCGAACTGCAGAGCCACCTTAGAAATAAATAAGTTTCTTTGCAAGTTATTAACAGAAGCATACCAATGGGCCGATCCTTTTGCGTCATAAAACAGAGTACATTCTGTTATGGTTGTGGATCAATGCGTGTATTCGAAGTTTATAACAAGTTCAAGAACCCCCAACAAGCTGAAACAAATGAGGGTCCCTCGTCGCATAGGGATTAAAGGAAACGAACACGCTGGCACCGCTGCCAAGTTAAGCTTGAATTCCACTACCGCTTGAAAAAAAAAAAACAAAAAAAGATCAGCACAGTCTGACAAACCGATGACACAGCAAAATCAAATATCAGCGGTTCTGAACCTTTTGGGCCACAGCAATATAGTCCCAAATCGAAACGAGCTATTCAAAGCAACAATTTTCTGAATACGTATCCCTTCTTCAGCAACTCTGACTTCTTAATTGCAATCGTTGTAACCAAAATACCCTTGGTTGGGCCCTGATGGAGTACGGAAACTAGAGAGGTTCTTGTTGAACTACTTCTACAATAGATAGGGTTAATTAACATCTTGATTTGAAGGAGCCTTTCGACAGCCTGAATCGAGATCGAGTACCTTACGTTGGAGGCGACGAAAGGGGTTAGGTCAGTAGAAGTTTTAGGTTGCAATAATTGCTATTGGAATTGAATTCAACGTACTTTTCGATCGAGTGAACTTCAGCTTGAAAAACGCTGGAGAATCTTCCCATTAACCTAGACAAGACATCTTTACGATTGGAGTCATTTGTACTCCATAAGCCTTCTAAGCTTCAAATGATTCTGCGAATGGACACTGGTATAAATACATATGCTGGCGTTCTGAAGCCCGCACTTTACCTTGTGTGGACCCATAGTGCAGTTCTTATATTACACATTTGATTCGTCACCAATGAAACCTAAAATATATATTCTCTTTAAGTTTAATTATTTCTCTTTTGAATAAAAATTGCTGATTAGATCGAGATCAAAGTCCGCACTCTTCGAATCATGTTGAGTGTAAAACTGGTTCTTGTACCAGTTTTACCTATAATTACGTCACGAAGAAGTATAATTAACAATATAATTCCCTGCTTGTAGTTTAAGTGCATTAGCACTGGTGGAGATTACAAATGAAATTATTTGTGGAACAATTTACTATACGATTACGCTAGTTTACTGCAGTTTTATGTTACGTGATTGGTGATTTGTAACTGCCTAAAAATGTTGCCCATGATCGGTGTTAGTAGTAAGAATTTTAAATGCTGCTAAATGAGCCAAGTTATAGTTTTACTATACTTCACACGCGTGTACCTACGACACTTTCATATATTGAGATGGATCCCCGCTAGTAGCATTTAATTTATAATTCTGTTGCGACGACTAATTATTTTACTAGCCAACCAAATCAAACGCACTGTTGCCAGATATGACGATTTATCTTGATTATTACTATTTTCTTACTTGAATTCTGATATAAAGGTGAAAGTTCTAGGCACTGTTTAGCTGCTAATCCACCGGGCACAGCCAGTCGAAGAACCATATGCATCCTGTTAGACCATATGTATCATATGAGGGCCTAATTCTTCTTGCAAAATCTATTCCCGCATATGTACTTACAGCAAATACTCCAGCTGAGAAAGCTCACATTTGCGGCTTTAAAGTCGTTGAATATATCTTACATATTTGACTTACAAACGTTGGATTTTAGCTGGAAGTTACACTTGCACAATACATATCGATGCAAAACGGCTTAGGACGTTCACCCGTAATGTTGAATAGGAACCTGTCCACAGCATTTAGCAGAAACGCGTCTCTGTAGTTCTGCCAACATAGGCGTGGGTTCGACTTACTTTTAAATAGAACTGATATTTCTCATTGAGCCCTCATGATTAATTGACGATTTAGTACATGCGCCGTACCAGATTGTAAAAGCTCTATAAGCAGTTTGGCTTCAAATTTTTAACATCTGCGCCGACGTCTTCTACAACTGCTTCGTCTGATAGTTGGTTTTGGGTTTCGTTTTAAAGATTCATAGATAGACCACATCGCAGAAAGTGAATCCTGTTTTCATTCATCCAGTTTATATTGGTTAATTTGATATCTACTCATTATCAGACCAGTTTTTTGGCGAAAGATGGCCGAAGGAATAGTAAAGGTTGCCTGAATCCCCATTAAATCATTGAAAATAATATTTTAATAGATTCTAGTGAGATTATCTCTAAAGGTCACCTTCACTTGGTGGACGCAATGGAGCAAGATAACAAATTTTAAAATATTCTCCAGTCATACTTTAAAATATTGCTACAGTGCTTCACATATAATCCACGCATTGTTTAATAGGCCACCAACCCCAAATACTTGCGCATACACTCCTTGAACTTTCCTCCACACACTCTCAATCATCGACTAAAAGGCATGTGCATTTATTACAGTTCCATGAAGTCAGCATAACCTCATCTAGGCGGATGACTCTTCACTTATTTCTTTCAGAAGAAAATTAATAAATGCTGAATAATTAAACAACCCTTAGTTCCAAGGCTTGCATGATTTACAGCCACTGGATCCTTAAAACACATCAATAGCAAATGCATTTTCCATCTGATACACTTTAACGCTGACCAACGGACTTTAGACTCTGTCAAACGAACAGCGCTTCACAATATCAATCGGCAAGTCAACAATACATTATATTCGTGATTCAAAGTTTGACGAGATAAATGAAAAAACAAATCTGATACTTGTAGCGACACTATCACTTATGAATGTAAGACAGCCTACATACAGAAGGGATGTACATAGTTACAATTCAATTCCAAAGTGCGTAAAGAATAAATATTTATTTCATAATCATTCAGTCATTTTTCATGACCACCACTTCAAGTTCATTGATTTGAATTCATTCACAGTTCTGTTTTTCTTAGCAGTCCAAAAAATTAGCAGCCATCAATAGTTCCAAAGCAATCTCGGGCGCGATCGGGAACTCGGGTATCTCAGTTGAGCTATTTGTGTATCGTACTTTGTACGTAAAATACATGCAAACTTTCTGGAGAACATGGGAACTAAAGATGATAAGGTTAAATTAAGATCCGTGTTTGGGGCAAATATTTACATTAAATACTCACGGTATCTCTCGAAAGTGAACCTCATTTGCTTCGTTTTCAGCAAACTGTCCTGGTCCAGAGAGCATAGCTTTGATTGTACCCGAAGTGAGAGCGTGTTCTCGTTTCACGATAAATTCATGTCCATCAGAGGATATTAATTTCACGTACATAGCATCAGGACCTTCGCAGCCGCCATAAACCCTATCGCTTCGTTGGTCTTCCATTTGGGCCTGTTTAAATGATATTCCGATGAACTTCAATCGTGTAAACAATTTATTCTTTCGCTCCAATCCGCATAAAGCAGAAAAAAATGAGATAAAGATTACTAGTTAAACGCTGTCACTTATCACAATATTTTCTTCTCTCTTGCTTCGCCATATGTCAGAAGATCAAATACGAGATATGAATGAGGTTTCGGTTTCGGGTTGGGTTCTCTCTCTATTGACCTATTTGATGAAGAAAAAACCTCGTATTTACTGAGAGTGAATAGGTGTGGTATGAAAAACACTGACCAAGTGCACACACTCTCAAAAATGATGCCGAAACCATATATGTACAGTGACTTGAAAAAGGCCCCAATGGGTACATTCAGTACTTTATGCTAGGACTGTAGCTGGAATCCTAAAACAGTAGCAAATTTTCACTGAGACTAAGTTCCATTACAAACAAAAATATTGGGAGCGACAGCTCATCGAGAGCTAGATTCTCACAACCACAAATGGAAAGGACCTACAGTTTCATTACATCAGTTAAAAATAGTTTAAATCAACGTATATTGACATTAAAGAATAAACTCTTGTCAACACAATACTTTGTTCTCAGATTTGATACACACGGGTCGTATCGTACACTTTCAAAGTGAAACATATTATTAAATTTTAATACTTTGTTTGGTAAACAATTTTCAGTGCATCCTTTCGCAAGAAAGATACATTCTTAGTGCCTGGCTACACTTGCTTTCTCATGAACGTCATGTACGAAAAAGGTAGATTTTATGCGAGTCAGAAAGGCCACGTCTGTTCCGTACGACATGACGTGCATGGAAAGGCAAGTGTAGCCAGACACAATTTACACGTTGACTTACAAGACGCAACTCTTTTAGTATTTTCTTTTGAACGTTCATTCTAAAAGTCTCGTTGACACTTTTTAAGTCAAATATTTTGACACTTAATTTTCATCTTTTCTTTATTTGTTTTCACGCTTTATTGACTTCAGTCAGCTCTTTGGGTGCTGTAGCGAATACAGAACTAAAATAAAGCAATATCAAAAATAACAAATGAAATGAAAAAGAAACTTTAAAAAGAATTGAAGGAAAATTCGGCCAATGACTTGGATTTTGTTATTTTGTCTCATCTCTTGTCTCTCTTCCACTTATTAGAGTCACCTTTTGTGAGACAACACGTAAATTTTAACTTATGATTGAAAATGCATAGCTACGTAACCCGCATTGCTAACTAATTGAAAATGCATAACTACGTTACCCGCATTGCTAACCAAAAATTTCAGGCTTAAAAAATTGTAAGCAATGTAAGCGGGTAGGATAACTAACGAATAGGTAACGCACCCTCTTCAGTGCCCAAATAAATCACTCATCTGGGGAGCACTATACTACAAATTTAAAAGAGCGCATATACGACACGATTTGCCTGTCCGACCAAGCCTATTTCACCATGAACAATACCACCATCTCACAATCTATGTCACATCAGGTGTGTTTTTTTGGTATTCCATATGGGATTGGCGAAAAAAACGACATCGGGGACTAATAATGTCATCACAAAGAAATTGGCAGTACTGCGTATGGATTGACATTTCAACTCAACAGCTATGAGATAGACAATCAAAACAAAAGTTAAATAATATCTCAGCAGCCCCAATTCCTCAGGTCTTGACCACTTTTTACGTATGCTAACAATAAATATAGATTTATCGGATTATTTTGCATATTGCATTTCTGCTTTTACGGATTTTCTGTCTTGCTCAGCCATTTTTTCATAACAAAGAATCGCTCGACTGACATCAACGCACGTTAGTTGTCACGTTTCCATAGAAACTGAAGTTTGGTAGCACCGTTTTTATCTGGGATAAAGTTAAGACCAGAAAATTTTGTGGTCTTAGCTAAAGCTATGTGAGATAAGTTGTTGTTGCATTTAACACGCAAATTGCTTATCCCCGATGTCGCTTTTTTCGGCAATCCCATGCGGGATACCAAAAAAACACACCTATCATAACGCAATCGTTCATACGACTTGCATAGTTCGCGAAAAAAAAAAAACATTTAGTATCCATACGACCGTCAGATAAACATACACACCATGTAAAATTAAAACGACCAACGGGACGTCAATGACGGTCCAGTAATGATTTCAATTGACAACTACGTAGACCATGATTTGGTGGCAACAATGTAGACTATCACGACGCAGATGGGAAGGATAAGTTTTGTCAGCGCCGTAGGCTTTTAGTTTTGATTGTCAATCAATATTCCCAGTAAAAGACAAACTGACAATACGAAACGTAAAGAATCGATGCTAAGCAAATTTTTCAGTATATAGGTGGACTGTTGCCCGTTGATAGCGTTGCAGAGTTTGAGCATTTTTATATTTTTTCAGTTTAATGTCAACATCGTTGATCAGATGGTCGCCATGGCTCAGTGGTTGGAATTTTTTCATACAACCAACATCTCTCGGCAGGCGATGACTTATCTCCCATGATTTGTCATTAAATCTTCTCCATCCACCATTCGGAATACGGAATGAAATACATATACTTTTAAAATTCAATAAAATCTTATATTTACGTATGCATTCATCTATATCAAAGATATCTTAAAACTATAGAAATTGTAAAATAACATATACAACTAATATATTACTCGGCTTCATACTTCTTGATTACGCTTCGCCTGTAATACCTTTCGAAGAATCCTCTTCACTTTTTATACAATGTTGGTCGGCGGGAGCAGCATCTGGTACAATAATCTCTTCATCACCCGCATCCGTTGATTGAGGTTCTTGCTTAGTTGTAAATTCAATTCCTTTGTTAGCTGTCATAGTCCCTGTCACTGTATGGACTTCAAGAGCTGACACCTCACGAGTAGATTGAGCGCTTAAATTTGACACTCTAATTGACGCAGGCCTCTTCGAGTGTATTATCCTTTTTCGATAACCAATGATTTTCTTCTGGCTGTCATAAATCGGTATGAATTGTTGACCTTTTGGTTTAATTGTCACCTCCTTGGAACGGAGACTTAAGTAAGATTGTAAAAACTTCAAAGCACACTGTGCATCTTCTACCGTAAGCGACGAATCAGACAATACTTGATTCATTCTAGTCTGTCTCTCTGTACCTGAGGCGAATTTAAGATAGTTGGCATTTTGGCCAAGTAGAGCATTGATTTCTAGACAAACCTCTTTGAAATCTGGACGCTCTGTTTTCAAAACGGGAGCTACTACCTGCCTCTCCTCGCTTAATTTGTTAATCTTTTGCTTAACTAAGGATGGAATTTGAGCTTTACTGCTATGTAGGTCTTGTCTAGTAATTATTTTTGTTTTCATGACAATAAATGATGGCAGTTCGAACGCAATAATTCCGGTGTCATTTCGATTGACACTATCTTGTGATGTGCTTAATGAGATTGGCATGTTTGCAGATGCATCCAAAAGAGATTGATTATTACGCTTACATGATTCAGTTGATGTTAGTAGAGATGAATAAGTCTTATCCAATTTAGTTTGTTTCCCGATGTTATTTGTAGAGTCCGCACATGTCGTTTTGAGTGTCGACACTGGATGAAATTGAAATATTACTGTTTCACCAAATGGCTCTTTTTTTGGTTCAATATTATCGTCTCCATGACTTGTGACAGAGTCGGTGCTCTGTAAAGTTTCTGGAACAATGTTTTCAGTATGTTCTTCCACCACGGGTGCGATTGAAATCGGTGTTTGGTCTGCAATAAAATGTTTCAATAAATGTACAAAAGATTATTAAGAACTTATGAATAGAACTAGAGTTGAATTATATTATCGAGGAGGCTGCCATAGGCCATGGGTATGGGGAAGGGGAATATGTGCTTTCAGTGCGTTTCTTCTTTTCGGGTTGTAATGAAAATTTGGTCGCGTTTTCAAACTGCAATGCTTGCTGGAGGAATGATGCCCCGAGTTTAACACGAAGGCCGTCGACACTTAAAGAGCATCATCTTCTAAAACTTCAATACTGTTGCTGTGAGCGTCGATTCAGCATTCAATGAACTTTAACGTCATCGTCTAAACAGTTTGTTAAAATTGCTATTTGAACGTTGTGGGTTTTTACTATAACTATACATTAAGAGCACGTGAATAGTAAAAAAAAAAAAAAAAAAAAGAGAAAATGGACGTCAGCCTTCGTTATCACACTAAATATCCATTCTTGTTTGGAGTGGACCCGGATGACGTACATTTAGAGCAAACTACTACAGGAAGTATTTGCTCAGTGGCGTGATGAGCATAGCTATACTGATGGTTAAAAAAAAAATATATTCACAGACTTCGTTTTTGCAGCGCCAACCGAACGCACAATCACACTCAATTTCGGTAGACGACAGATCAGTGAGCTTAGAAAGGCGTGTCCCAATTCTGACAGCCAATTGCTTACCAATTACATATACAGTTGGAGGGGGTAGTATGATTTAGAGGACTACTATTGTAAAGAGTTTACAAAGATTTCGTAACGTAATTCAGTAGCTCTGCTTAGACCAGAAAATTACAAGACCACCACATCTAGCGGTGCTTATCCTTTCATCAAAATAGCGACGACGCCTACGTTGGCCACACCCTTTGAGATGTTATTCACTTTGTTGTGGAATGAGTTGGTGCTGTGTTGTAGCAAAGAGTAAAACGTAAAAAAACTAAACCCCTTAAACTGTAATACTGAAACCAACTAACTTTTGTGGAAGTTTACACGTGTAAAAAAAGGAGCTTGGGATAAAATACAATCAATTTACCTTTATCATTGTTATCACTACTGTTTTCCTTTGTTGAGGTAGGAGTTTCTTCTAAAATCTCTCTAAGTCTCTTTGCCAATGCAAGTCTTCTTAAAGTTTTTTTCGATACTGGTCTACCTACTCGGTTCTTTACTTTTACAACTTCAGCAGTCGGTGAACTACATGATACATTTGTTACAACTTTCGGTGGTTTTTTGATTTTTGTTTCTTTCTCCATAACATTTGCCTCTTTAGGGACGGCATCGCTATTTAATACATGCTGATTTATGATTTCAGGATTTGGTGGCAATGATTTAATATAACTTCGCAAAACTTTAGGTGATCCATCCGGTTTTAGTTTTCTTTTTTTCCATTTTCTCACTGTACGACGTGTTTCCTTTTTTGTACTTGTGGTGTCTTTAACTTTCTTTTTTGTCCGCTTCTCTGGGACTTTTGGTGAAATGTCAAAAGACAATTTTGCTTTTTTAGAAAGCACATGCGTTTCAGATGGCAAATCTTTTTGAGATTTTGATATTTTATCTTGATTGGCTTCTATCGATGAATCAAGAATAGCAGGGTTAACATCAACAACTGGTGCATCAAGCATTTTCCGTTTTAATGAATTTTCTTTTTCATGTTTTACAACATTTAAGTTAGTCGATGGCGCTTTTTCTTGTTTTAAACTGTCAGTAGAAGATCGAAGAAATTGTACGACTTTATTTTTATTCAGACGGATCTGAAATCTACGTGGTTTGAATTTGCAACATAATTTAGATACCTTTCCATCCCTTGTTATCTGAAAAGAAAAGGGAAATAAATGTTAAGACTTTGAAATATGATATGATATGTGAGATACTTTTAATCTTAACATGCGCCAAACTCATATTTCATCGCTTTTCGTATGTAGAGCTATAAATCTAAAGTTTTAAAGCATTGAGAGCTCTGTCAGAACAAATGACTTATGTCGCCTGATTCGTAGATAGTTGTGAACAAAAGGAGCCCCGCAAAACGATAAACGCAAAAAAAAACAACAAAATGCTTGCAAACAAATCAGCCCTTTGCAATGAAAACTGAATGCAACTGATCACAGGCTCTGTGACACAGAGCATAGCGAAGTATTTGAATACCAATGATGTCGACTCTTTTGCTTGAAACACAGATGAGTGTCCGCCAATGCTGACTGAAAAGTTTCTGCAATTCTACCGGCTGTATACTACTCTTTAGATAATGAGAACGGATCAAGAAGCGTGACAGATTTCCATCCAGTAGAAGAACACAAACAACTTGGCATTCGAAACTTGAGGCAGTCAGCTATGGATCGAGCTAGCTTGAGAAGCTTTTTGATTCAGGCCTAGCTTCACCCTGAATTGTACCGCCATTAGAAGAAAGTAAGTCCGATCCTCGAAGAACATTGCCGGAATATATTGGCTGCCTGCGTTCAGTTTAATGTCAGTATTTACTTTGCACAGCGCCATAGAGCAAAAATTAAGAAAACTAACAAATCCGAACAGATTGTCAAGACACATCAAACAGCAAGAGATAGACAGAATGTATTTGACATTCCGAAATTGTGCAGAAAAGATACCAACTTGTTCTAGTGCCTTCTATGGTTTAGAATTGCGAACTACTGGCTCGTACTCTGGTCTCGTAGTGGTACCAGTAATAGACAAAGTATCAGTGACGGACGTGGGAAATGGGGAATCCATCACAAGATCTAAAGACGACGAGATATAACATGGAATTAAAAAAAACGACAAGCAGTTTAAAGGCAAAGTAGCGAGCAAATGCATTATATTCAATAAAAAAAATAGAAAACTTAACGACATGCTTACCGATTTATTTTTCACATTTTGCGAAAAGTAAGTAAATTGCGGTTTTGGTTCGTTCTCCTTCAAGGGATTACTGGCTATAGTAACATTTTCCAATCGTTTTTCTACCGAACAAATTGTGCTGCTTACCACGGTGACATTTTCCGATCGTTTTTCTAATAAACAATTTGTGCTGCTTACCACAGGTTTATTGATTTTTATCTCACTTTGAATAGGTGTTCCTAATTTTTCTACAATACTACAATTCAATTGAGATCCGAAACCTTCGGGGTGATGATTGGTTTGTGTTCTCACCAACTTTTTCGACTTGTCGCTTGACTCTGATTCATCAATTCCTTTACTCTTGCGATATGATCGATCATCATCGCGTTTGGCGAGTGATTTTCTTTGAACCTTCTTTGGCTCAATCGAATGATCAGATTTTGTCTCGTTGGAACAAGTTTTATTCTCTCTACTAGGTGTAGAGATTTTTTTTTCAATAGTTGTTTTTATCGGAATGTTTTTGCCTTTCACAAGCTGACTTTCTAATCGTTTTTTAATTGCAGGCGGATATGTTATAGGATTTTTCTTTTGCTCTAGTTGTTGCTGTACATTAGTAAGCTTTTTTGGAGGTAATAATCTCTGACAAGTAGGTGGCTTTATTGACTTTAAGTACAAAGATGAAAATTTGAGTCGAACATTTTTCTCCAACGATGCATCTTTCTGATTCGAATTTTCTATATTCTGCTGTGATTCTGTCGTTTTCGTTGCATGTACATCCGACAGAAATTTCTTTGCCACTTCATTTATGAGAGGTTCTTTGGATTTTGTATTAACCATGTCAGCGTTAGGTTTAAGTTTTCCTACATTCACAGGCGTTTTTGTGTTGTCATGCTTGTCGGAAGAAGATTTTTCTTGATTTACTATTGCAGGACTAGGTTTAGAGTTAAGATTTGAGGTGCATTCATTTGGTTTCCTTGCAATGATTTCCTTTTTGCAAGGAGGGCCTATCATCTGTTTCTTAGAGCTTGCAATGACATTCAATGCCTTCTCTAACTCAGGAGGACTGTTCAGAACTTGGGGTTGTAACTTAGGCATTTGGTCTATTAATGATAATTGTTTGCCTTTCGATGTGAGTGGCGTGACTAAACTTTCCTTTTTCTCAATTACTTGAGATTTATTGTCACTTGCGATGGCTTTCTTGTCTACAAACATTGCATGAATTGGTTTTTTTTCACCACTGCACATTGTGTGTGATATAGTGTGATCTGCTCCAACTCTATATGGTTGTGGTCGCTGGTTTTGCATCAAGTTCGGCTCATCTAACGTAACTGAAATAAAATTATTCTGTTAAATTGAATGGTTCAAGGCTTTATAACTACAATTGAAGAAAACTGAAAATGTATTATCCTTCCCCATTAGAGCGACCAGAATAGCTTTTTTCATAGAGAAGTAAAAAATTTAAAATATGACAACAAGAATTCCGAGAGTAAATAAAACTGAGTGAACTTCTGAGTGAAGTCTTTAAATCAAAAAAGAGGTATTTATCACAGTGGGACTAAGAATTGAAGAGAGTTCTTTCCAGAAACACTATAACTACATAGCTTAATCAGAATTGTAGACCACGGGGTGTTTTCTAAGCGGTAGTTCTAGCAGTAACGTAAGCTGAGAGTCTCCAGGACGAGAATATCGGGAAATGTTATGATTAGAGCTCTGTATTGCTTCCCTTCGTAGTGTGGAACAAAAAGAAGAACTACCAGTGTCGGTAGTTTTTCCTTTTGTCGCTCCAACTCCCTTTCAATTGTTGTGTACTTCTTTTTTCCTTATTGCTTGTGCCATTCAACAAACTGTTGAAGAAGTTAAATCTGCTATCTATAACCTGCGACAGGATGAGGCTCAGGTCAGGTAACTCTATTATACTTAGTTATACATGAAAGGATTGTGTGAAAACTCATAAGTCAACACCAGAGGCACAATATGACAACTTTGGCAGAAAGTGGCCGAACATGGGTTGAGCGGTGAACGAAGATAAAACCACATATTTGCGATGAATCAGAAGTTAAAACTTGCAAACCACTGCTTCCTTAAGCTGAAAAGTAGATAGAGACACAAACCAACTTAAAGTACGCAATTGGAGGGAGTTAGCAAAGGACCGGGTTAATTGGAGAGGTTTGTTGGTCTAAGACCCGATTCATTTCAAGTTAGTAATAATAAAACAATTATCAAAGTGCATATCTTACCCCTTTTCTGCTCAGCTGGCTTAGACAATTTAGGTTCAGGTTTGGCTTTAAGTTTTTCATTATTATACGATTCCTGAAGTTTTTTTCTTTTCAGAGCTGTTCCCCTCTTAATTTCGGAACTATCAGATGACAAATCGGACTCTAAGTCAAAATTACCATCGCTGTAGTCATCTGAAACTAAAAGTTAATTTTCTTACATCTTTTGTTTTCCCAACTATGACTTATCGCTGTAACCTACGATCAACTGAATCGGATTCCATGTCTGAGAGTGGTATATCTAAGTCAGATTCAAAATCAAAATCATCTACAGAACCATTTTTTTCAACATCAAAGTCCAAAAATGTGTCATTCTCATCTAGACCTAAATATTAAAAGTATTTATATAGTAAACTATAAAACAGTTCGTTTGTACATTGACTAACTTAGCGGATCCACCCCCGAGCCTGGATATTGGTTTGTTATTTTAATAACTTTGCTTTTGGGAACTTTAAATTGATTTTTGGTTTCAATTATCCCTGTTGAAGTAACAAGTGATGATGAATGCAATGGCTGTTCGATTGTGGTGTTTTTCAAAGGTGGAGAGTTATTTCGTATGCTTTGCTTGGGTGAATTAATCTAAAAGAAAAAATCAAAATTGTTGTAAGGAAATTCAAAGGTAAAAAGATGATAGCTTACAACTCGCTGAAGCGTCGGTTTAACTGTGGCCACACTCTTTAGTTTGTCTGTTCTTTGCAAAGATGAATAGGTGGAGAAACTTTTATTTGGTGGGCGATTGATGTACGGCATACTCGATGATTGACTTTTATATAAAGGTTGTTGTAGATCTGAAGTAGTTGATATGCTTGTATGTCCGTATGAAGCTGTGGGATAACAAATGTAATAAATCAAGTAAAGGGAATTTTAAAAACAAATTTCACCAGAACTTGTGCTG